>CM060366.1:133182240-134422240 GCA_030545235.1 Helianthus tuberosus | reverse complement strand
GGAATGCGCTTGCGTTTAAGCTACTTGACTTCACGTTCCATGATTTCCACTGGTTTCTCAACAAATTTCAGTGTTTTGCCAACACGAATTTCGTCAAGCGGTATGGAGAAGTTCTCATCAGCTATACACTTCTTGAGATTGGACACGTGAAAAGTTGGATGAACATTTCCAAGTTCAGGAGGTAACTCAAGTCTGTAGGCTACCTTTCCGATTCTTTCGACGATCTTGAATGGTCCAACGTATCTAGGTGCAAGTTTTCCTTTCTTTCCAAATCTGATCACACCTTTCCAAGGTGAGACCTTAAGTAATACTCGATCACCGACTTGAAATTCAAAGGCTTTGCGTTTTGGGTCCGCGTAAATCTTCTGACGGCTTCTAGCTGCCTGAAGGTTATCACGAACTTTCTTGACCTTGTCAGTTGTCTCTAAAATGAGGGCAGGTCCAGTAAGTTGAGCCTCGCCAATCTCATTCCAGCAGACTGGTGAACGACATTTTCGACCATAGAGAGCTTCGAAAGGAGCCATTTTGATGCTAGTGTGATAACTGTTGTTGTAGGAGAATTCAATCAATTTAAGATGTGAATCCCAGCTACCCCCAAAATCGATCACACAAGCTCTAAGCATATCCTCCAGAGTCTGGATTGTTCTCTCAGATTGACCATCCGTTTGCGGATGATAAGCTGTGCTCAGATTAAGTTGGGTCCCCATGGCAGATTGCATGGTTCTCCAAAAATGAGAAGTGAAACGAGCATCTCTGTCAGAAATGATGTTCAAAGGAACACCATGTCGAGCCACAATTTCATCTACATAGATTTGAGCAAGTCTGTCAGTAGGAAAATCCTCGCGGATTGGCAAGAAATGTGCTGACTTTGTAAGACGATCAACGACTACCCAGATGGCATCATGACCTTTCTTTGTGCGCGGGAGTTTGGTAACAAGATCCATAGTAATGTTTTCCCATTTCCAAACTGGGATCTCTGGTTGCTCCAATAAACCAGAAGGACGCTGATGTTCAGCCTTAACCTTAAGACAAGTAAGGCATTTAGATACGTATAAGGCAATGTCTTTCTTCATACCAGGCCACCAATAGCGAGTACGAAGATCCTTATACATTTTATCTGAGCCCGGATGAATGGAATAACGAGACTTATGGGCTTCATCCATAAGCAAGGTACGAAGATCATCCTGGCTTGGGACCCACAAACGGTCCATGAAGTAATATGACCCATTGTCCTTCAGTTCAAGAGCAGGTGTTATGTGATAGGGAAATTCCTTATCCATCAAACCTTGTGAAACACAAGATTGCTGAGCTTGAGAAATGCGTACTTGAATATCGGATCGAGCTTGAATAACAGATTGAACACGTACACAATGAAGCTTAGTACGTTCCTTACGACTCAATGCATCGGCCACGACATTCGCCTTACCAGGATGGCAGCGAATTTCGCAGTCATAGTCGTTTAAAAGCTCAACCCAACGTCGCTGTCTCATGTTGAGTTCTTTCTGGTTGAAGATATGCTGAAGACTTTTGTGGTCCGTGAAAACCACACATTTTGTACCGTACAAATAGTGTCTCCAGATCTTGAGAGCAAAGACAACTGCACCTAACTCAAGATCATGAGTGGTGTAGTTCTTCTCATGTATCTTCAACTGCCTTGATGCATAAGCTATGACTTTGTTCCTTTGCATAAGAACACAGCCAAGACCCAATTTCGATGCATCACAATACACGACAAAATCATCATCACCCTCAGGCAATGATAGAACAGGCGCATCGCAAAGCTTCTGCTTCAGGTGTTGAAAAGCTTCCTCTTGTCTGAATCCCCAGTAAAAGGGCATTTTCTTCTGAGTTAGAGCAGTTAGAGGAACTGCAATCTTAGAGAAGTTTTCAATGAAGCGGCGATAATAACCCGCTAGACCAAGAAATGAACGAACTTCAGTAGGAGTAGAAGGTGTATCCCAATCCTTAATCGCACTGATCTTGGAGGGATCTACATGAACACCTCGTTCGTTGATAATGTGTCCCAAAAATTGAACTTCTTTAAGCCAAAATTCGCACTTGGAGAATTTGGCGAAAAGTTGCTCTTTCTTCAGGAGTTCCAGAGTAAGACGAAGATGCTGCTCGTGATCAGCTCGCGTCTTAGAGTAAATCAAGATGTCATCGATAAAAACAATGACGAACTGATCCAAATAAGGTTTGCAGACCCTATTCATTAAGTCCATGAAAACAGCAGGAGCATTAGTCAAACCGAATGGCATGACTGTGAACTCGTAATGTCCATAACGAGTACGGAATGCTGTCTTCGGAATGTCTTCTTCTTGCACCCGAAGTTGATGATATCCAGAACGTAGATCAATCTTTGAAAAATAAGAAGCGCCCTGTAACTGATCAAAGAGATCGTCAATGCGAGGTAGGGGATATCGATTTTTGATGGTAAGCTTGTTAAGTTCTCGATAATCGATACACATCCTAAAGGATCCATCCTTCTTCTTGACAAAAAGAACGGGAGCACCCCAAGGTGAAAAACTAGGACGTATAAAACCTTTGTCAGAGAGCTCCTGAAGCTGTTTAGACAACTCTTGCATCTCAGATGGTGCAAGACGATATGGAGCTCTGGCAATGGGGTTTGCACCAGGTACGAGATCAATGCGGAACTCGACTTGGCGTGCTGGAGGTAGACCAGGTAAATCTTCAGGGAACACTTCAGAATAATCCCGAACGACAGGAATATCTGAAATAGACTTACCCTTGCCTTTATCTTCTGTAACATGTCCTAAGAAAGCCACATAGTTCTTCTGCAGATACTTCCGAGCTTTAAAACAAGACATGAGTTTGAGACCACCGGTAGGCTTCTCACCTTGAACCTGCAGGATCTCGCCTGTCGAAAGTGGCACACGAACAATCTTCTTAGAACAAACTATCTCTGCGTGATGCTTGGATAACCAATCCATTCCCACAATAACGTCGAAGCTTCCAAGTTGCATAGGCGCGAGGTCAATAGGAAAAAGATGGTCGTTAAGATTCAACTGGCAGTTGTGAAGAACAGAATCAAGAATAATGGGTTCACCACTAGCAACTTCTACTGTCAAAGATTTGCCTAGTTTCGTTCTAGGCACGCGAAGCATTTGCTCAAAAGACAAAGACACGAAACTCTTATCGGCACCGGAATCGAAAAGAACAGATGCAGGCTGATTATTAATAAAGAACGTACCGTTCACCACATTATCATCCGCCTGCGCCTCTTGGGCATTCATGTTAAAAACTCGGCCTCGAGCCGGAGCCTGATTCTGGTTCTGGTTCTGGTTCGCCAGTCTTGGGCACCGATTTCTACAGTGGGTCAGATCCCCACAATTGTAACAAGCACCTGGTGGGTAATGTGGTCTTGCAGCTTGACCCTGTTGCGGAGCAGGAGGCTGAGCAACTTGTTGAGCCGGGTTCTGAACCGCGGGATTCTGAGCAGATCGACAAACATTGGCGAGATGGCCTGATTTCCCACAGTTAGTACAGAAACGGCATGGAAGTTGTGGCTGGTGGTGACTGTTGCATCTATTGCACAAAGGTGCATTCCCTGAATAGGGTTTCTTCGCTGGAGGCTGTGCAGGTTGGTTGGGAGCTGCCAGATTAGCTTGGGCAGTGATAGCAAAATTTTGGGAAGCCTTACGCTTCCTTGACCTCTTCGAAGAACCAGAGTTCTTTCCATTCAAGTTTTGACCTTTCTTGCTATCTTCTTTGTCAGCCGACTGCTTCTTGCCCTTGTCACCCTTCCTGTGTAGCTTTCCCTTTCTAATCTGCGACTCAGTCAATGTCGCTGATAACTCGATCGCCTGACGGAGTGTGGCAGGTTCACTACCAGTAAGAATGTCTTGTACCGAGTCAGGTAGGCCATCGATGTATCTCTCGATAGCCTTGTCGAGTGGGGTGACCATTGTTGGGCAAAGCAGACTCAATTCTTCAAACCGATCAGTATAAGCCCTGTGCTCACCACTATCTTGCTTCAAAACATCAAACTCTTTCTCCAACGCTCGCTGTTCATGGCGAGGACAGAATTCCCTCATCATAAGGGCTCTAAGTTCAGCCAATGTTTGTGCGAGAGCAACTTCTGCACCCCGGTCTCTCATAACCCCGTTCCACCATGTCAAAGCCCTCTTCTGAAATACGCTCGAGGAGAACTCGACCTTGCGATTATCCGGACACTGCACATGGCGAAAAGTATTCTCTATGCTCTCGAACCACTGAAGAAGCCCAGTCGCTCCCTCAGAACCACTAAACTTGAGTGGTTTAGCCTGGTTAAAATCCTTGTATTTGCATGGAACATTGTTGTTGTTGTTGGCTTGGTTCCATTGAGCAAAGAGATTTGGAAACTGAGCAGCCATCTGCTGCGCAATAATTTCTGCCAGCTCGGCAGTAGCTATCTGGTTCTCGCGTCGAGGAGGCATTCTAAAAGAGGAAAACATGAAAAGAAACGAGTGAGATGATTGGATGAAAAGAATGAGATGAAACAAAATCAACAAAAGCAAAGATGGTGGTCATTCGTCCGTATCACAAAGCAAACAAACGACACACAGTGACTAATCAAAGTAAATGGGTCAGAAATAATGTATAATGAAGACATGCTCGCCTATAAGTGAACACTCATCCCAAGAATTCCCAGGTAAGCACAACTGGTCTCGCGTCTGGTTGAGATGTATACGAAGTGCTTGCCTAGACAGAAAACCCAGAATACAGGCATTCACCCTTCCAGTTTGCACATGTTCACATTATTTAAAACCCAAAACGTTTGACGGGATTTTTGAAATTTAGAAGGCACCAGGCCAAAAAACCAAACTTGAAAAGGGTTCAAAACCATATAACAGAGGGTTCAAAACCTTACAATTGAGGGTTCAAAACCTTGTAAAAATTTATTCAAAAACAGATGATTGTTTTTCAAAAATCGTTTCGGAAAAATTTTGGTTCCTTGTTTTGTTAATCACCTAAGGATAGGTGATGTACATGTTTTAAAATCTAAACACAAGACAACTTGTGTTAGGGTCCTAGAAAAGTTATAGTCTAGGTCAAAGCATTACTAATAACCTAATTCCCTATAACCATTGGCTCTGATACCAACTCTTCTGTCACACCCCGACCGCGTAAAACAACAAATCACGGCGGAAACATCGGGGCGTGTTGCGACAGAATTAATTGTTTCATAACCATGGCACACAAAGTGTATTTTAATTATTAAACAAGGGTGTTACATTGTTTCAAACAGGAAATTTAAGAGTTCAGAACATAATTAAACATAGTCTATCTTCTTTTAAAGTCTCTAAGGCACAGGTTCGCCCTAGTATCATGAACAACATCCTATGGAAAAGCACCTGAAAACACATGTGAAAATAGGTACGTCAGCATAAAAATGCCTGTGAGATACATAGGTTTTGTGAAAATAAGATTCATGACTTTTGTTTGAGAAAATGTTTAGTCATGAACCTTGTTATTTGCTTTGTCTTGTAAATCATTTGAAAACAATAAGATCAGATGATATGTATAAGTAATTGTCAGGTTAAATAAATAACCATGTAAAAATGTGTTTGTATAAGATAAGTTGTTTGTAAATCAATGTCTTGTGAAAAGTATGTTATTTGTATAAAATGTTCTATGTCTCAATATTGAAATGATTCAAATAACGTTACGACATATAATACCATACAAACACTTATATATAGGAAGTACCAGCGGTGTATCCACCATGCTTGTATCATATTACACACGCATCGTTACTTAATCACTTAATCAAACCAAACCAAACAATGTAAGAAGTCTATGTTTAAATCAATTGTCAAATGTATTGGGTAATATGTCAAAGTATTCATGTCAAGATGTAAATCATGTCAAATGTCTATGTCAAATATCCATGTCAAATGTCTATGTCAAATATCCATGTCAAATGTCTTATGTCAAAATGTCATGTATGGCAAGTGAAATGTCTCAACTAAACCATATGCACAAAAACAAAGTATTGAAGTAAAACTTAGTTTAAATCAAAGCTATGTTTTGTGTAAATGCATGCAACTATTTAATATGAACATTTATGCGGTATTGTGAAAATGCATACATCCAAGCCATGCGACTGTGGTGATAAACCCTTTAAACAAATTAAAGGTCTATCTGTCTTATATCATCGAATTCGGTCATTCCTTTCTGTCCCCTTTCCCTGGGATGTCCGGAACGGGAGTTGTCAATTCCTATGGTACCACTACCTACTAACGAACGGCGTAGCTAATGTTAATGAATGTATTGTCCCATGTAAACAAACCAAATGTCATACCAAAATGTAAACATGTGAAAACAATGCACTAAGTATGTAATCAAATGAACATACATAGCGTGAAATGTCATGTAAAACGATGTACTAAGTAATGCACACAATGGGCACACTTAGCATGAAATGTCATGTAAAACGATGTACTAAGTAATGCACATAATGGGCACACCTAGCATGAAATGTCATGTAAAACGATGTACTAAGTAATGCACACAATGGGCATACCTAGCATGAAATGTCATGTAAAACGATGTACTAAGTAATGCACACAATGGGCATACCTAGCATGAAATGTAATGTAAAACAATGTACCAAGTAATGCACACAATGGGCACACCTAGCATAAGATGTAATGAAATCATGTACTATAATGTACTAACGAACATAGCAGTATATGATGTGAAAACGGGAAAGCATGAAAGTAACAAGTAGGCACATGTGTTCCACCCCAAAACAGTTTGGAAAACAGTAAAAGAGGGGTCTATGTACTCACTTGAGATTGCTCAGTTGTATAAAGATAACCACCAAGTAATGCTAGAGATCTCGGAATCAAACGGCACCTAGTATAGGTAACTATGTTAATAAACCGGACCTATCTCGGAAGATTGGGTAGCATTAGGGTTTGTAAACCAAATGAGTGTAGGAACTCACGTGATATGGTTTAACAAAGCCTACATGCTAAATGAAACTTAACCTAAGTCTTATTGACCCATTATTATCCGTTTAGGTAGCTTATGCTACTTTAACGCATCGTGCGCGTGAAACGCGTTCGGACCGCCTAACTAGTCCTATGACAAGTATTATATGCCTAAACATGTTACATAATCAGTTACGTGACAAAAGTTTAGGTTACATATGCTAAATTACCAATTATGTATGAAAAGGGTATTCTGGTAATTTACCTAAGGCATATAAACTACCTATCATACAACTACTTAAACGCCGTAACCATAAGGTATAACCTCGGAAGGTTATTCCCTACACTATGGTCACCTAATGTATTTGGTCGGATCCTAATGATCGACCAAACTGGGTCGGGTTCGAAGGTATAGGCGATTTATTAGATCGCCTACCCTACGACCCTAGACAACGTGGTAATCAGTGGGCATAGTCCCAAGGGACTATAACCAACGTGATTACACTCACGTTGCGAAGTTCTAACGAACTTCGCATTGACCATTACTGGTCAACCCTGAAAGTCAAACAAAGTTTGACTTTCTGACTCGAAAAGCAGTAAAAATAAGGAAAAGAACGAAAGAATACTTACGAAGGGTCCCCGAATGCTAATCCCGATCCAAGAACTCAGGTATGAAACAATGGTTTCAACTTAGAGCTCTCAAATAAGAATTCTTGTGCTTTAAAACAATGAAAGGCATGGGGTATATATAGTTTTCGGTGAACCGTTGAGATCGTTTCATGGAAACCGTGATTCGATCCCATCCGTACACTTGTTGAAAGGTTATGGAAGCCACATATGCTCCTTATCTTAGTGATTAAGCAACTTAAAACATGTGGTTAAGGATCAATCAGCTGCAACTTGTGTTTAGAAACATTGAATCTGCCCAGATAGTCAGTCGCGTAGCGCGACGGGTAAGCCCTATGGGCTCGTGCTACGCTAGCACTCCCCCTGAATCAGAAAGTTTCAAAATTGGCAGCAATGGTCCCTGCACGTGTTTAAGCCCTTTTTTGATGCGTTTGAACCCCGTTAACCTCATTTCAAGGCTCTAAAATGAAGTTAAAGTATAGGGAACTCAAAACATACTCAAAAATATGCCGGATGATGGTTCGTTTGGTCGTACGAACGCGATGTTCGCTTAATTACGACGGAATGCGCATAAGCGCGAAAAACGATCCAAATGACGCGACGAATGGATTTTTCTTATGGCGAACACTAAAATAAAATATAGTCATGCTTACATAAATTTTTGGATGTCCGGATGTATTCAGAACGTAAGTTATGCGCGAAAATGCAAACTTGTGCACTTTTTGACACTTTTAGTCCCTGAATGACCCAAAAGTTTATTTTAGCACACCAAACCCCTCAAAGCCGATTTCTAAGCTATGTAAAGGATATTTAAGGTGTGTTTAACTTATGGTTATGTTCCGGAATGTTCGTTACGGTTCAAATTGACATACTTTCGCAGTTTGTCATATTTAGTCCCTGTAAGCGAATTAACTTGTTTTTGCCATACCAAAGCCTTCAAAACTTATTTCTAAGTTATGTAAAGGTTATTTAAGGTATGTTGAGTATATGTTGATGTTCCAGAGTATTTCTCGCATTAAACTGAGTACGTTTACGCACTAGTTTGCGTATAACTCTCCAGAAAGCGATGTAGAGTTTGAAATTACATAAAAGTCAAAACATGAAAAATGTACAACATAACAAAACAAACATTGGGATCAAATAACATTATTTTATTGATAACAGAACTGTTCATAGTGATTACAAGCACAGTTGTTACAATTCAGGGACTAAAAGTGTCAAAAAGTGCACAAGTTTGCACTTTTGCGCATAACTCACGTTCTGAATACATCCGGAAATCCAAAAATTTATGTAAGCACTAAAATATTTTATTTTAGTGTTTGGCATAAAGAAAATCCATTCGTTGCGTCATTTGGATCGTTTTTCGCGCTTATGCGCATTACGTCGTAATTAAGCGAACATCGCGATCGTACGACCAAACGAACTGACATCTGACATATTTTTGAGCATGTTTCATGTCCACAATGTTTAGGCATCATTTTAGGGCCTTAAAGTTGGCTTTACGGGCCTTAGAAGTGTCGGAAATGGCCTTAAAACACAACAGGGACCAAAACTGTCATTTCTGAAAGTTGTTGACTGATCAGACAGGCCATGCGGCCCGCGTCAAATCCTGGTGTATCCTTACGCGGCCCGCGTCAGGGTCCCAGACAGCAAAATGTGCAGAAACATCGAATCTGGTCCGTTCCACTTGTTGCACATGGTTTTGGGGAATCTATGGGCTGGTATTGATGTGCACATGGTATTACAATACCATGGGTGCAAGTGTATGGCCAAGATTGAAGCACGTTTTCCAAGAAACGATCTTAACGGTTCGGGAAATACTATAAATACCCCACCCCCATTTGCTTCAAACTCACTAGAATCTGATTTGAGAAGCTCTAAGTTGAAACCTTTGTTTCATACCTGAGCTACTTGAATCACGATTAGCATTCGGGGACCCTTCGTAAGTATTCCTTCGTTCTTTTATTGCTTTTCGAGTCTGAAAGTCAAACTTTGTTTGACTTTCTGCGTTGACCAATTTATGGTCAATGCGAAGTTCGTTTGAACTTCGCAACGTGATTGTAATCACGATGGTTATAGTCCCTTGTGACTATGCCTACTGATTACCACGTTGTCTAGGGTCGTAAGGGTAAGCGATCTAATAAATCGCTTATACCTTCGAACCCGACCCATTTGGTCGATCATTAGGATCCGACCAAATACTTTAGGTGACCATAGTATATAGGGAATAACCTTCCGAGGTTATACCCTATGGTCGCTTCGTTAAGTAGTTGTATGATAGGTAGTGTATATGCCTTAGGTAAATTACCAAAATACCCTTTTCATGTGCAATCGGTAATTAAGCATATGTAACCTAAACTTTTGTCACATAACTGATTATGTAACATGTTTAGGCATATAACACTTGTCATAGGACTAGTTAGACGTTCCGAACGCGTTTCACGCGAACGACGCGTTAAAGTAGCATAAGCTACCTAAACGGGTCGTAATGGGTCGTAAGCACTTATGTTAGGTTTCATTTAGTATGTAGGCTTTGATAAACCATATTACACGAGTCTCCATACTCGTTTGGTTTACGAACCCTCATTCTATCGGATCCTCCGAGATATGTCTGGTTTATTAACATAGTTACCTATATTAGGTGCCGTTTGATTCCGTGATCTCTAGCATTGCTTGGTGGTTATCTTAGGACTTCTGAGCAATCTCAAGTGAGTACATAGACCCATCTTTTGCTGTTTTCCAAACTGTTTTGGGGTGAAACACATGTGCCTACTTGTTACTTTCATGCTTTCCATGTTTTCACATCATATACCTGCTATGTTCGTTAGTACATTATAGTACATGTTTTACATTACATTTCATGCTATGTATGCCCATTATGTGCGTACTTAGTACATTGTTTTACATTACATTTCATGCTATGTATGCCCATTGTGTGCGTACAAGTACATTGTTTTACATTACATTTCATGCTATGTATGCCCATTGTGTGCGTACTTAGTACATTGTTTTACATTACATTTCATGCTATGTATGCCCATTGTGTGCGTACTTAGTACATTCTTTACATTACATTTCATGCTATGTATGTCCATTGTGTGCATACTTAGTACATTTGTTTCACGTCACATGCTATGTATGTCCATTTGTTACATACTTAGTACAGTTGTTTTCATCACATGCTTACATTTTGGTATGACATTTGGTTTGTTTACATGGAACAATACATTCATTAACATTAGCTACGCCGTTCGTTAGTAGGTAGTGGTACCATAGGAATTGACAACTCCCGTTCCTGAAATCCTTGGTTTGTTTGGATTGGAAGGAATGACCGAATTCGATATACATAACTTAGATAAACCTTTAATTTGTTTAAGGGTTTATCGCCACAGTCTCAAGGCTTGGATGTATGCATTTTCACAATACCGCATAGATGTTTATATCATTATAGCATGCATTTGTTCCACAAAACATAACTTTGATTTAAACCATGTTTTACTTCAATACCTTGTTTTTGTGCATTTTACATATGGTTTAGTTGATATATTTCACATACCATACATGACATTTTTGGATACACATTACATGATTTACATTAGACATAAACATTTTGACATTGATATACACAATTCATGATTTACATTAAACACAGACATTTGATATGGTTTACACAATAACATTTTGACATTTGATTATACATAAACAATTTACATTGGTGGTTTGGTTTGAGTAAGTGATTTAAGTAACGAGGCGTGTGTAATATGATACAAGCATGGTGGATACGCCGCTGGTACTTCCTATATATAAGTGTTGTATGGTATTACATATCGTAGCATTATTTAAATCATTTCAATTTATGACACGTGACATTTTATACAAATAACATACTTTTTACAAGACATTGTTTACAAACAACTTATCTTACACAAACTCATTTTTACATGGTTATTCATTTAACCTTACATTTATTTATACATATCATCTGATCTTATCGTTTTTCAAATGATTTATAAGACAAAGCAAATTACAAGGTTCATGACTAAACATTTTCTTAAACACAAGTCATGAATCATATTTTTACAAAACCTATGTATCTCACAGGCATTTTTATGCTGACGTACCTATTTTCACATGTGTTTTCAGGAGCTGTTGCTTAGGACTATGATCGTGACACTAGGGCGGACCTGTGCCTTAGAGACATAAAACGGAGATAGACTTAGTTTAATTATGTTATGAACTCTTTATTTCCTGTTTAAAGAAAATGAAACTCTTATGTTGATAATTAAAATACAACTTTGAATGCCATGGTTATGAAACAATTAATTCTGTTACAACACTCCCCGACGTTTTCCGCCGCGATTGCATGTTATACGCGGTCGGGGTGTGACACTTCACCCCAAAAAAGTTTGAAAACAGTAAATGAGGGGTCTATCTACTCACTTGAGATTGCTCAGAAGTCCTAATTTAATCACCAAGCAAATCTAGAGATCACGGAATCAAACGGCACCTAATATAGGTAACTATGTTAATAAACCGGACCTAAGTCGAAGGATTTAGATAGAATGAGGGTTCGTAAACCAAACGAGTATGGAGACTCGTGTCATATGGTTTCATAAAGCCTACATACTAAATGAAACCAAACCTAAGTGCTTACGACCCATTACGACCCGTTTAGGTAGCTTATGCTACTTTAACGCGTCGTTCGCGTGAAACGCGTTCGGACCGCTTAGCTAGTCCTATGACAAGTAACATATGCCTTAACATGTCTAATATTGTTGTCAAATCAGTTTAGATGTCAAAAGTTATGTTACATATGTTTAAAATGAATTTTGGCATCAAAGGGGTATTTTGGTAATTTACCTAAGGCATATAAGCTACCTATCATACAACTACTTAAATGAAGCGACCATAAGGTATAACCTCGGAAGGTTATTCCCTATATACAATGGTCACCTAATGTGTTTGGTCGGATCCTAATGATCGACCAAATGGGTCGGGTTCGAAGGTATAAGCTATTTATTAGATCGCTTACCCTTACGACCCTAGACAACGTGGTAATCAGTAGGCATAATCACAAGGGACTATAACCATCGTGATTACAATCACGTTACGAAGTTCAATACGAACTTCGCATTGACCATAAACTGGTCAATGCAGAAAGTCAAACAAAGTTTGACTTTCGGACTCGAAAAGCAATAAAAGAACGAAGGAACACTTACAAAGGGTCCCCGAATGCTAATCTAGATCAAAATAGCTCAGGTATGAAACAAAGGTTTCAACTTAGAGCACATTAGATCAGATTCTTCTGAGGAATTAGTGAAAATGTGATGGGTATTTATAGATTTCGGTTCACCGTTAGGATCGTTTCTTGGAGAATAGGGAATGATCTCGCCCGTACACTTGTCGGAATGTTGTGGTAGCTCATTTTGGCCCCACCACAAGAGTTTGACAAGTGGCATTGGCCTTTGGGGAGTTGAAGGGCTATTACCAGCTGTTTAAACACTGAATATGGTCCAGAAGGGGCCTCGCGTGACGCCTAGACCCCTCGCGTCACGCCTAGCCCTTATTTCTGCAGAATTTGCAGAAATGGTCCCTTCACATGTTTCGTTGCGTAACGGCACTTCTAACACCCGTCAAACCCAACTTCAAGCTCCACAAGGATTCCTAAACATTGTGGACATGAAACATGCTCAAAAATATGTCGGATGTTGGTTCGTTTGGTCGTACGAACACGATGTTCGCTTAATTACGACGGTATGCACATAAGCGCGAAAAACAATCCAAATGGCGTGACGAATGGATTTTTCTTATGCCAAACACTACAATAAAATATTTTAGTGCTTACATAAATTTTTGGATGTCCGGATGTATTCAGAACGTAAGTTATGCGCGAAAATGCAAACTTGTGTACTTTTTGACACTTTTAGTCCCTGAATGACCCAAAAGTTTATTTTAGCACACCGAACCCCTCAAAGCCTATTTCTAAGCTATATAAAGGATATTTAAGGTGTGTTTAACTTATGTTCATGTTCCAGAATGTCTGTTACAGTTCAAATTGGCATACTTTCGCAGTTTGTCAAGTTTAGTCCTTGTAAGCGAATTAACTTGTTTTTGCCATACCAAAGCCTTTAAAACTTATTTCTAAGTTATGTAAAGGTTATTTAAGGTATGTTAAGCCTATTTCACTATTCCAGAGTGTTCGTTGGATTAAACTGGTTATATTTACGCATCAGAGCGCGTATAACCCTCCAGAAAGCGATTTAAAGCTTAAAATCGAACAAGAGTTGATATGTGAAAATGATACACATATTTTTACAAATCCAAAGTATGAAATACAATATTTCATTGGTTTGGCATTTGTTTGATGGTTGAAGTGACACAGGTGTCACAAAATTCCTAGACAATGTAACTTTTTATGTAATAAAACAATATTCTAAATTCCATGTGTTGTGAAACAATGATTCTGTTACAACACTCCCCGATGTTTCTGCCACGATTTGTTGTTTTACGTGGTTGGGGTGTGACAGAAGAGTTGGTATCAGAGATCATGGTTATAGGGAATTAGGTTATTAGTAAAATTTTGACCTAGACTATAACCTTCCTAGGACCCTAACACAAGTTACCTTGTGTTTAGATCTTAAAACAATACTATCACCTATCCTTAGGTGATTACCAAAACAAGTACACAAATCTCAATTTCATTTGAAAATCGATCATCTATCCTTAGATGATTAGTTTTTAGGCTTTACGCCTTTAAAGTTTTCAATTCTTGTCAAAGTTTGGGTCTTAATAATGTGAACATGTGCAATCTGGAAGGGTGGGTGCCTGTACCCTGAGTTTTCTGTCTAACGCTAGAGTGTTCGTACAAATCCACATAATCAGACCAGTCACTCTTACCTGGGAACTCTTGGGGTGAGTGCCCACTTATAGGCTAAAGCATGTCTTTATTATGCATTATGTAGACCTATTTACTTTGATTAGTCACTGTGTTGTTTGTTTGTTTTAAGTAACGAACAAATGACCACCTTCCTTCATTTTGTCGATGCTTTCAATACTCCTTTTGATTGTTCTATGTCAATCTCACACATTTCCTTGTGTTCCTTTTCTTTTAGATGCCTCCTCGACGTGATCAAACTCAAGACGCCGCAATGGCAGCCTTGATCACTCAGAAAATCGCTGATGTACTCCCGAACCTAGTTACCCAGTTAAACCAAGCAAACAACAACAACGCACCTGTTCTGTGCAACTTTAAGACACTCAACTCTGCTAAACCTTTGAAGTTTTCTGGGACTCAAGGAGCAACCGCACTCCTGCAATGGTTTGAAAGTTTAGAGAGCACATTCAGGCATGTGCAATGTCCGAATGAGCGTAAGGTTGAGTTTGCATCCAGTGTGTTTGAGAAGCGTGCTCTTACATGGTGGAACGGGGTGATGCGTGATAGGGGTGCCGATGTGGCACTAGCTCAAACTTGGGAGGAGCTTCAAGCTCTAATGATGAAGGAGTTCTGTCCTCGTCATGAGCTTAGAGCGTTGGAATGAGAATTCGACGATTTGAAGCAAGACAGTGGTGAACATCGAGCCTATACTGATTGTTATGAGGAGCTGAACCTGTTATGTCCTGCTATGGTTACGCCTGTGGAGAAGGCGATTGAAAAGTACATTGATGGTCTTCCTGACTTAGTTCAGGATATCGTTACTGGCAGCAACCCTACTACCGTCAGACAGGCTATTGAATTGTCTGCTACCCTGACTGAATCCCAGATCAGGAAAGGTAAGCTTTTTCAAAAGGGCGACCCGAAACCATTTGACAAGTCTGCACAAGAAGAACCAAAGGATAGACAGGCCGAGATATCCAAGAAGAAGAAGCGCAAGGCTTCACAAAACTACGCAATAACTGCTCAGAACAATCAGGTTACACCAAATCAGCCAGCACAACCTCGTACAAAGAAAAAACTATTTTGGGTCTGCACCTTTGTGCAACAAATGCAACCGTTATCATCTGGAGCAAGTAAAGTGTCACAAATGTACCCACTGTGGGCGATTGGGACATTTGGTCAATACCTGCCGTTATGCTAACCAAGCTGCTGCAAATCCTGCTGTTGCTCAAGCACAGTTCCCTCCTGGGTCGTGTTATAACTGTGGTAACCTTACTCACTACCGAAACAATCGCCCAAGACTTGTTAACGCAAATCCAGCGCGTGGACGAGTGTTCAACATAAACGAGGCAAACGCGAACGACAATGTAGCAGTGAACAATTAGTCTTTTGTATTTCTTTATTTGTTATCCTTTGACGTTTGGAACAAATTAGCTGTTATAAATAAATAAAATTTGATTGTTTCATTTATATCTTACGAAACTGTTACGTTTGTGGTTGATACAACCCTACGATGCCGACACCAAGGAACCATGTTCCTTACAAAACCAACTACTCGTGTGATTCTTTCATTTTATGATCACTCGTGATCTCCCCAAAAATCCTAAGTACTTGTTTCTTTTAAGAAACAAAGTACAAGGTACAAGTTACAAATTCTTAAACATATACTTGAAATACCATTTCAAATCTTTGATTTGATATCTAAAGGTACTTTCATGAGTCCTTAAGTGGATTCATTGCGTGCTCTAATACGAATGTTACGATACGACCAAGACAAAGCCAAATCCTTATAAGATCTTCCTATCTTCATAGTTAGATTCTTGGGGATGTTTTGAGTACCAATGGAAGTCCTCGATTGGATTTATGGCGTACTTTAAATGCATTAATTCAAGTTAATGAACGAGCTAATAACTAAGTTAACAACTATGTGATTATGTGATTATGTGTTTATGTGTGATTCTAAAGCTCGCTATCTAAGTCCTAGTAGAATCTTCCGTATTTTCATATGTTGGATTCTCAGAAGGATACTCAAAGTACTATCTTAAATTCCTTAAGGGGATTTTCTATGCAAATAGTAAGAACCTTGGATTCCAAAGTGCTATTTCAAAACGATTATTTGATTCAATAAAAAGACCCATTAGTGGTCTATTTAAAGAGATTGTACGACGGTCTAGTTAAGAAGATCATGTGTTGATCTGGTTAAGAAGATCGTTCATTGATCTAGTTAAAAAGATCCTTTGATGGTCGAGTCAAGTCACTTCATGTTTATTCGATTGATCTTTCCCCTACGCATTATGAAATGAACTGTGCGGACTGTGCAAGAAATTACGTAATTATGGATGCATACATAATTATGGAATTCAGTGCACAGAAACCACAGTAAGGTTTATCATGTGTTAAGACCTATAGTGATGGAAATAACGAAACGGGAACAATGTAGAAAGGGGCATGGTGGATACGCCGTTGGTACTTCCTATATATAAGTGTTCCTTATTACATTGTGAACATAGCGTTATTTAAGTTACCAGAAGTCCAAGACCTTGACCAATGTTATTTTATCTTACATTCTCCGACTCTGTTTTCGAGCACACACAAGTTTCCTCTAAAATTAAATTTCAGGACGAAATTTCCTAAAGTAGGGGAGAATGTGACACATGTGTCACTTCAACCATCAAACAAATACCAAACCAATGAAATATTGTATTTCATACTTGGGATTTGTATAAATATGTGTATCGTTTGCACATATCAATTCTTGTTCGATTTCGAGCTCTAAATCGCTTTCTGGAAGGTTATACGCGATATGATGCGTAAATATAACCAGTTTAATGCAACAAACACTCCGGAACAGTGACATAGGCTAAACATACCCTAAATGCCTTTTACATAACTTAGAAATAAGTTTCGAAGGATTCGGTATGGCAAAACATGCTTATTCGAACTTTAGAACTATTTACGACAAAACTGCGAAACGAACGTTGGTGACCGCCCGGATAATATTTAAACCCCAAAAATATTCTGTTATGATTAAAATTTTATTTTAATCAGGTTCGTGTTGAAAAATAAATTAAAACGCTTAAAAACGTTATTTTTCAAGTTTAAGCACGTACCCAGTGTTACTGCGCAACACAGTGCTTATACTGCAAAACGCAGACAACACAGCCAGTCTCGGCAACTGAAATTTATTTCAGTAATATTTTGGCGAGTTTATTTTTATAGAATAATAAAAATAATCTAGAACGCCATAAACCGGGATTTAAACGCTAGATAAAATACCCGGTATCCAGTTAAATACTTGTTTAATAAAATTTACCATTTAAAATTACACTTAACCCCCCCTCCCTTCTCAAATTTACGGTCACATATATGTGGCCCCACCAAAATATTTGCAAGATCTCTAAATATTTTATTTGATCTTTGTTGGACAAGTGGTGATGCATGCTACTTCCATACCTCTTCCATATCTTCTTAATATCTTCTTATAATCTTTCCTACATCACAATCCTTACAAGATCACACAATCTCTTCTCTCCTCCCTCCCCAAAACCGTAACCCCACCTTCATCACCACCTTCATCTTTTTCAATCTTGTTCTTCATAATCAAGCTCCATTCCAAGCTAATTTCAAGTTGGTGTGAAGATCCAAAGGTGTTTCCAAGGTGCTTTCAAGTGATTTCAAGCTCCATATCATCAAAACCTCCTCCAACAACTTACTTGAATCTTGAAGGTATAACATTTATGTTTAAATCATACTTTTGATTCTTGGTTGTTCTTGATGATTTGAAGTTTCTCTTGAATCTTGGAATTTTCACAAACTTGAAATCTAAAATGAAATGGGTCCTGATACAAGTAAAAATGATGGTGTATATTTATGTATATAACCGTACATATATATATGGGTGTATGAGTTTTGAAGTTTGATTTCTTGATAAGTACTTGTTTAAGTGGTTGCTTGTTCTTGAATGATAGTTAAAATGCAAGTGTTTAATGATCTATGTATGATATGATAAATGTTAAATTACATCAGCAAATAAACATGAATAAATCACATGTTGGATGCATTTAGATTAATATAAAATGATGATGATATAATAGTGTGCTTTAGGCACTTGTACATGAGAATACATGTTGATTTAAAGCTCAAGAAATGATGAAAAATGGCTATATGACAAAAATGTTTTAGATCATGTTACAAACACTAAAAATAACATTATTTGGTATATTATAATGGCATGAAACTTTGACATAGGTTTGATAGCTTTGCATGTTGTACATATAGCTTAAAAAGTGGTAAAATATGTGAAATTTGCATGATTTATGTGCTTTATGTGAGACCTGCACTATCATGAGTATAACCACTATTTTATTCAGTAAATAACATGGGTTATGTTAAAATATCAAGTCTTTTCGATTTGGGATGGTTCGGGTAACATTTGATGCAAAACTATGCGGTAAAACGGTTAAAAATCGGCTTTTCGGAGGATTTTTATAAAAACTGTTTTAGATCAGTAACCAAACTGATATTTTTGATATAAAAATAAGTATTTTAACTTATATTAAGTTTACATGGTGTTTGGTTAGTCATACGTGACTTCCGACGCCCAAAAATGTTACCGAATCGCTAAAATACGTGTTTTTCGACATACATCATAATGGGTTGTTCATGGGTAAATTTTATGTGTTACAATGTGCTATGTGTTTTACAATATGTGTATGATGATGTGTTAGTGTTGACAAGATTATGTGTATTACGATATTTATTTTATGTTACATTTGAGTATATATTACGACGCGTAAATCGTAGATATATTGCTTATGACATGATGAGGGTCACCAATAAAATCGTTCAAGTCGCAAAGTATTTAAAATATATATGAACTCATATCTATACTACTTTAATAAGCATATTAGAAGGACAAGATGGTAATTCAACAAGGTGTTGAAAAAACACTTCAAGCACAATGTACAAGTCTTAAGGCACAAGAAAACACAAACAAATTACCCTTTACCCGGATCATCTACAACCGTCCATGTTTTTCACCTTTTCACACGGATCATCATCTGGACCGTCCATTTGACTTCACACGATCACCAATTTCTTTCTCTCTCATTCCTCACACATCTCACAAAATAACATCAGATCTTCTCTCTCTCTTCTCTCTCTCTCTCTCTCGGCGATCTAGGGTTTCATGAGATCTATCACCAGATCCATTTGAATCTATCACCAGATCCGTTTGATGAGCAGATCTAGGGTTTCATGAGATCTATCACAAGCTTTATCTGGCAACTTGGTAAGAACTGATACCGTTTAATCTAGGGTTTCATGATGTTTGACGGTAGTTTCTATATGCTTTTCAGATGTCGAAGGCACCAAGGGATCCACAGATTTGAACAAGGGATCCACAGATTTGCGGAATCAGGTGACTGTCTGTCCATGAATCTCTCTGGAATCATGTTTCAGATGAAGGTAAACACACAAAATCGATCCAGTTTCAAGTTTATGTTACTCTGTTGAGATTATGAAATTCTTGAAATCTTTTGCATGTTTACTTTTATAGACTTCATTAAATGATTATGTTGATTATGTTACTCTGTTGAGATTAGAACTTTTTTTTTTTCTGATTTGTGTCCATGTACAGATTTCTATATAAAACATACCAGTTTGTGTTGATTTTGAAGTCAAAGCTTAACTCATTTGACGCTTAAAAAGTCAACTGTTGGACTCATTTGCTGTATCTGTTTTTAAAGTAAAAAGTTACAATTTTGATGTGTGTGGATTTTATCTTTATAGGTATGAAAGAGGTTTGCAGTGATTTAGGCTAGCCATGGTTGATCTTCTGAATTTAGAAATTGCAATGTCTGAAAGAGGTTTGTAGTGATTTAGGCTTGCCATGGTTTAGTTTTGGTTCCTATGTTTTGTTTTTTTCTATTATTTTTGTTTGCTGGTGATGGAAATAACTTTATTTTGATGCTTTGTTTTGCCATTTGTAGGAAACTTTTTGTGACAACACATTAAGAGGAACGCAGCCAAGGCAATTAGGGAGCTCAAGAAATTTGCACAGAAGGCTATGGGAATGGGTACAACATTCCAACGACTTATTTGATTTCTATTTTACATATAAAAAAGGTGACATCTTACCATTTTACACCTTTACTTGTGTAGGAGGCCTAGGCCCCTGCCATTTGATTAAGTATTTCATACTTAAAGATTTGAGGATTGCTATAAACATTTTTTATCTTTTGATAAGGGGTCTAATGTTGGGTGATAAAAGTTGAATATAGTTAGTTATTCAGTATCATTTTGGTAAAACAGTGGATGAATTTTGGGGTTTTCTTTTCATTTTGCAGGTGAATAGGAAGTGGGTAGGGATTCTTCTGCACATGACCGAAAAGCAAATGGTATTGGTTTATATACTTACTGTTAATGATTACTATTTCAGTGTTACCAATATATTTTATTTGTAAGTTAAGACAAAAGAAATTCAAGTTAAGTTAAAATGCAAGTAAGAAATGTGGAGTATATGCTTGTATTGAATCCATATCTTTAAATTACTGCTAAGTCTTGAAATTGAAGTCTTACACTGGTTAGCGTATCCATGGTTCACTTAGGCAATTTTGGAATCATACATTTTCAAACGCTGACCTATAACCCCTTAAACCAACTTCTACACAGATATTTGGATCTGATGTTCATTTTGGGGTTCATAACTAGGCACACATCTAATTTATTTAACAAAGCTCTTACTTGAGAAAATGTTGTTTATCTTTGTAATATCTTCCACATGAGGCGTGGAAGTGACAATCACTTTATGTACATGTCATATTTTTGTGCAACATATTGTGGTGGCGGAGACCATCTTTGGACAGAGGTGAGCAGTGTCGGTGGATGATGATGTTATTCGGAGGTTGCTGGGTTGATTACGGCGAATGTGGTAAGTTCCGGTGACCTTTGATTCATATATTCGGTTGGCCGGTTGTAGGTGAAGTTATGGAGATATTTGATGATGGATAGTGTAAAATTGTGTTTAGGAGTTGATTTGTTTATACCTTGTTCTAAGTCAAAACAGACGCCCATGCACTGCCATAGATAAACTTCCCCTGAATCTTTAGCAAATTGATTGACTAAGAGGTCGACATAAGGTACTAATCTTATTCTTATATGATGAGTAGTTTGAGGCACCAAGAATGTTTAAACTATGGATGCGATTTACGACTATTTGTTTATTTTATTTTCTGTCATATGTTCATATTTTTCTGTGAATTTGTTTGATTTGGATTCGTTTGATTGTTCAATTAAGTCAGCTAGAGTACTCAATTTTAATGATTTCTGTTGATAGGTTTTGCAAGCCCCAGTGCTGCAAAAAGTGGTGATGACAGTGGTGGTGCTTCAGACTACTGTTGGTCGAGCTTTTGGCATCAAATCTGCAGGTTCAAGTACGCTACGTGGTAGAATTCGGGTTTAAAACAATATCTGCAATGGAAACAGGTACGAGGCCCTTTCTTACCTAAAATCCCGATTTTAATATTTTTTTTTTCTACTTTAATAGCACCAAACAAACATGATTGTGTAATAGTTGAAACAGGCCAGCAACACTCATCAAGAATGGAAGCAATCTTCTATGACTAAAGGAACTTACAGTAAAGTCAATGAAAGTCCACAACAATATCTGCTGCAGATTCCTGAAACTCAAGGAGAAATTATTAGAAGTGGAATTTTGAAGAGAACTCCGAGAGGGTGCAGAGGGATCTGCAACTGTTTGAGTTGCACATCTTTTCGTCTACATGCCGAAAGATCGTTTGAGTTTTCAAAAAATCAGATGCATGATGCTGAGGAAGTTGCATTAGAGCTCATAAATGATTTGTCATATTTTCGGAACATTCTAGAAACAACTTCTACTCTTGATGCAGTCAAATATTGTTTTGCTGCATTTTTATTCTTGTGAAAAAGTGTCGTTTTACTTGCTCTAATGGGTCAAGTGAGTGAAAAAAAACATTTTAAAGGAGACAAGTCAAGTGGTTCACCAGTTGTCTAAATGAAATAGGATATACTTGAAGAAAGGTTTTTATTTTTATTATTATTATTATTATAAAGAACCGAGGAACAGAACAGCGATCAACTTTTCATTGGAGAAAGAGGCCTGGAAGATGAAGTGATGCAGGCCTAGGTGATGATCGATATTCTTCGGGGTCACTGATTGAGGATTTAAGCAAGGAGAGTGGTGGGTTCAGGACTGGCAGTTAGGTAGGTGTGCGGTTTTAATGTAGTGTGTAGTGTTTACGCAATTGTGTAGTTCGTTATCATGTCTAGCCAAATAAAATAAAGTTGTGTTGAGACTGGTTCTATAGTGTTTGGCTTTTCTTCCTAATTAATGTTTTGGACCTTAAGATGATTTTGAGTAGGAATGTTGTTGCTGGGATTGTGCTATTTAGTATCATTTGTTAATGCATATAACATGTTAACTCCTAGATCAATGACCTGCCTATACAACTCCATACTCTATAGTTGGCTTCTAATAATTTTTTGATTTGCCATTTACATTCTAAATGTTGCTTTTTTTACTTCAAGCAAGCAATGGATAACCATATCTCAAACTCCAAACCATTACAACTATAATTCCATCATATACTGTTACTCTTTATGCCAACATTTCATGCTACATTTGTGACACCTGGTTATTTATTTATATGTCTATTTTATGAATTTCAAGTATAGTTATAAAAGAAATCTGATGTGGATAAATGTTCCCACATTTTGACATTATATATAGAACACGCATATACATAAGTAGTGAGATACACAAAAATTTATAGACCATACTACGATGACTAAAATGTTTCATGAACAAAATGATAACCCAAAACTTGATTTGTGTTCTTGTAACCAACGAAGCTTTGATCTGCATTGATGTGAGCCTTACCTATACATGATAACATTATAATTTAGAAATAAAAAATATCTAAGTCAAGGTATGTTTTGGTTGATAACCATCTCAAATCATAATATTAGGCAAAGTAGAATCATAATGGGTTCGACATAGGTGCGTAGCCACACTGGTATAGCACAGTCTCTAGCGTATTAACCAGGATAACACACAAAACTCCTGGTGTAAATCAATCACTCAACAAAAGTATATCACCAAAGAATCGATAAACTAACAGAAAAACAAGTGCCAACATACCATGAATAAGAAAACTAACTTAAGTACTATACAATATATCACGAGACGACTGATAAACTAACCGGTTTTCAAAAAATTGGTTTCAGTTTTTCTTTTCCAGTCTCGATCCTAAAACCGGCTTTTTTTTTTGTACATGTCTAGCCACATTTAGCTTTTCACTTTAGATTTGTTATTTGTAAGTTTTTAATCTAATCTTTCTTTTGCTCTAAATTGTTGAGTAGGGGAGTTACCGTTGGTCTTGATAGATGTTGCTTTGCAGAACTGAAGCAGACCTCAAAGACCATGTCTTCATCAATTGTGGGTTCGCTAAAGAGATCTGGGGTAGGTTGTCTTGGTGGAGCAGCTATGATTAACTCTTTACATGAAGTAGTGGATCTGTTGGTGGGGTTGGATGGGATTAAAGCCATACTCATTTTCCGTGTTGGGGTTATGTACACAACCTTTTGGTACATACGAAAGGCTCGCAACGACATGCTTTTCAACCGATTAACGGTCTGATCTGATTTTATATGGCCGGTTTTGGTATAAAACCGAAAATCAAACCAGTCACTACGTTTTGAAGATTTTGAAATCGACAAGCCAAAAGTTAAAGAAAGAAAGTGACCGCGAAACCAAACCGAAGACCGTTTTGGCGGTTTTACGATTTGAAACCGAACCGTGATCACCCCTACAATATATCATGAGACGGCTGATAAACTAACGGTAAATGAGTATCCTATTCTAAATCGTCTCCGCCGCCGCATCGCGCGGGTATACGTCTAGTATATATATATATATATATATATATATATATATATATATATATATAAATACACCATTATAATAAAAAATAATAACTTTTCGAGAAGATCTCAAAGTTATGTGAAAATTCTAAGTATCGGAGAAACTTATGTCGTTTGTGGGTTTTTGATTATTAAATCATTCTTATTTAATTTAGGACGAATAAACAATTTGAGGGATTGTGTTAACATATAAAAACGCACCCAAAGGTGAGTACATAGTCCCCTCTTTTACTGTTTTCAAATGTTTTGGGGTGATACATATGTGCCTATTCATTATTTTCATGATTTCGACTATATGATTACACATGCATAAGTACTATCTTTTGACGAATTGAACTATTATACATGGTTTAAACACTGATTTCCAAAGTTTGTTACGACTATTTGTTTGTTCATATGTTTATTTATACATTCATTAACAATGATCAAGCCGATTGGTAGTACGATATAGTGCTATAGGACTAGACACCCCATTCCTGTTGTATGGAATGTCAGAAACCGAATTTTATCCAAATAGAAATTGCCTTTGTGGTATTTCTATAGTCTCTAAGGTGTAGTTTGATACACTAAGGTTTGAATGTATTGCTAAATCGCGATTTATGGTATATTTCGATATACTACCAACGTGATACTGTTTGCCAAAGCATAATTTGATATGCTATTATTTACTAAAGTATAATTTGATATACTATGTACAAATCCAACATATATTTTGTTATTTACTCAAACATAGTTGATATGTTATTTACCAAACCAAAGTATACTTATGATATACTACCGAAAACTATCATTTTAACAACTAAAGTATATTTGATATACTATCTGTTTAACTGTTTTGAAACTAAAATATATTTTAATATATTACTTATCCGACTTTCTTAAAACCAAGGTATATTTTTATGTATACTACAACTTTTATATCAATGCAAAGTGTTCTAGAAATCAAACTTTTATCAAGGATTCATGGCTGCTTTTATAAACATATAATCTTTTCTTATATGATCCAAAGCCATGAATCTAATTCACAAACCTATGTTACTCACATGCATTTTTATGCTGACGTATTTACTTTCACATATGTTTCAGGTTTTATTTTGTGACGACTGTTGATTGCTTTACATAGGATGGACATGGGACTTAGTAATTATAAAAACATGAACGGCAATTGTACTGTTTGTTGATCAAATTCCAAGACAATGTAACTTTTTATGTAATAAAACAATATTCTAAATTCCATGTGTTGTGAAACAATGATTCTGTTACAACACTCCCCGACGTTTCCGATACGATTTGTTGTTTTACGTGGTCGGGGTGTGACACGATCAGATTGGCTTGTGCGACCGAGCCAAAGCTCCAATTCAGTTACACAATTTCCATATTTACAGCCCATCAATTTCTCAATCAAGTTGAACGAAATCGAAACAGTTATTTACAAATCCACATAGTCACATTATCATCTCATGATTAATACCATCATCCTCATTTACAATAAATCAATCAAACAAGTGTAACTCAAATCCATACACCATACTAACACACCTATGAGCATGTTATACCACAAGGTCATCGATTATCAATATTACACAAACCCTAGTTATTGATTAACATCAATTTAACACCAAGAACACTAGCAAATTATATGATATGTTCATATTGCCACAAATGCACTCATGTTTCCTTAGCATACGGTTATGCAAATTATCACTGTTCATATTATTTAGCACGTTTTCTAGCAGCAACCCTAGATCCACATGATCGCACATAGTAGGGCATAATCAAACAAGATTCAAACAGTTCTATTCATACTAACTGAGAGGTGTAGGGTGCCCTTGATAGCTTGGATGAGAAGAGTGGTGCCACACGATGAAGGGGCCTCGATGAATGGAGGAGGCTGTCGTCGATCAAGAGGGGGAGGGCTAAGGTTTTTTATGTGCTTGTAAAATAATGAGAAGCATTCCCACTCATGGGTGTGTATGCGATCATATATGTAAGTCGGCCCCCTTCTTGGGCTTCGATGGAGGTTTGGGCCGAGAGCTCCTAACTATTAGAAAGAGAAGGTTTGGCCCACAAACAAAGTGTAGTTCGAGTGTGGTGTGCGGCCTAAGTGGTTTGGTGCGACAAGATGTATACATACATGGCATATTCACGTAACACCTAACACGTAACCATTTACTTATAACCAAAGATAAAATATTCAGGTAACATAAAACGCAAAACAAAAGATAAATACAATGAAAGGTTTCTGGAAATTACGGGTTGTCACAAACACTATGTAAATAGCTTCGTCGGCTAAGAGCGTCAGCAACGACATTTGCTTTGCCAGGGTGGTAGCGTATCTCACAGTCGTAGTCGTTGAGAAGTTCAACCCATTTACATTGGCGCATGTTTAGTTCTTTCTGGTTCAAGATGTGTTGTAGGCTCTTATGGTCGGTGAAGACCGTACACTTAGTTCCATACAGGTAGTTTCGCCATATCTTTAATGCAAAAACAACTGCACCGAGTTCGAGATCGTGGGTTGTGTAGTTCTTCTTATGGACTTTGAGCTGGCGAGATGCGTACGCGATAACCTTTTCTCGTTGCATAAGAACACAACCAAGACCTAGGTTAGAGGCATCGCAATAAACAACAAAGTCGTCGTTTCCATCGGGTAGCGTGAGTACGGGAGCGTTGCAAAGCATATGCTTAAGAGTTTGAAAGGCATCATCTTGTTCGGTTCCCCAAACAAAAGTCTTGTCTTTATGCGTTAGAGAGGTGAGAGGAACGACGATTTGAGAGAAATCAACGATAAATCGACGGTAATAACCCGCCAATCAAAGAAAGGAACGAACTTCGGACGGGGTTTTCGGTGTAGTCCAACTCTTAACTGCTTCAATCTTCTCGGGATCGACGTGAATACCTTGACTATTAACGATGTGACCGAGGAATTGCACCTCCTGTGACATCTGTGCCTCCACGGCCATCATACAAATACCAAATCAATGAAATATTTTGTTTCATACTTGGGATTTTATAAATATGTGTATCATTTGCAAATATCAATTCTTGTTCGATTTCGATCTCTAAATCGCTTTTTGGAAGATTATACGTAAGTTGATGCGTAAACGTAATCAGTTTAACGCAAAAAATACTCCGGAATAGTGACATGGGCTTAACATACCTTAAATAACCTTTACATAACTTATAAATAAGTTTTGGAAGGTTTGGTGTGTCGAAATCAAGTTTATTCGCTTACAGGGACTAATTTCGACAAACTGCGAAAGTATGCCGATTCGTACTATAACGAACATTCCGGAATATGATCATAAGTTAAACATGCCCTAAATATCCTTTACATAGCTTAGAAATAGGCTTAGAGGTGTTTGGTGCGCAAAAATAAACTTATTTGATCAACAGAGACTAAAAGCGTCAAAAAGTGCATAAGTTTGCATTTTCGCCCATATCTTACGTTCTGAATACATCCGGACATCCAAAAATTTATGTAATCATTAAAATATTTTATTTTAGTGATTGGCATGATAAAATTCCATTCGTCACATAATTTGGATCGTTTTTCGCGTTCGTTCGTGTTTCGTCGTAATTAACCGAATAACGTGTTCGTACGACCAAACAAACTGACATCCGGCATATTTTTGAGCATGTTTCATGTCCCCTATGCTTAGGCATCATTGTAAAGCCTTGAAAATGGCTTAACGGGCCTTAAACGCATCGAAAATGGACTTAAAAGTATGCAGGGACTAAAACTGCACATTTTAAAATTGTTGCTGAGTTTCCCAACGGTCGCGGGCCGCGTAATATAAGCCTGTCTCATACGCGCGGAGCGAGCGACCCCCAGAATAGCAGATTGTTGTTTACAGCTTGTTACAGCTGTTTCCTGGGTTTGCAAATGGTTTTAAGCATTCTAGGGGCTTGTTTTGAGGCTCCCATGGTTTTACAAATCAGTGGGTACAAATGTAAGGCCAATATTAAAGCTCGTTTATCAAGGAACGATCTTAACGGTGGCCCGAAAACTATAAACACCCCCATGATTTCATTTGCAACTCACACCTTGATCTGAATATTTCTCTAAGTTGGAGTTATTACACTTCATACCTGAGAATTTTAAAATCAAAACTCCATTTCTTGGACCTCTTGTAAGTATTCTTTCGTTCTTTTATGCGTTTTAAGCATGAAAGTCAAACTGGGTTTGACTTTCTGCATTGATCAGCTTATGGTCAACACGAAGTTCGTTTGAACTTTGCAACGTGAGCGTAATCACGATGGTCATAGTCCTTGGTGACTATACGTACTGATTACCACGTTATTTAGGTATAGTGACGAGTCATAGTTTCGGTCAAAATGCGCGTTTATGCGTATTTTGCAACCAAACTATTCTTGGGTATCAAAACCCTTTGTTTTGATATCAAACTTGTTTTCTAAGTTCGTTAAACATGTTTTAAAATGTTTAGCTCGTCACTTTAGGCTTAGTGCTTATATAGGGTCGTAAGATAAGCGGTCTAAACAACCGCTTAGACTTTCGAACCCGACCCGTTTGGTCGATCATTATGATCCGACCAAACACATTAGGTGACCATAGTTGTATAGGGAATAACCCTCTGAGGTTATTCCTTATGGTCACTTCGTTTAGTTAGTTGTATGATAGGTAGTTTATATGCCTTAGGAAAATGACCAAAATGCCCTTTTTGCGCATAAATTCATTTTAAGCATATGTAACCTAAATTTTGACATCTAAACTGATTAGGAAACATTATTAGACTTGTTAAGGCATATAATACTTGTCATAGGACTAGTTAGGCGGTTCGAACGCGTTTTACGCGAACGACGCGTTAAAGTAGCGTAAGCTACCTAAACGGGTGGTTTCGTTTTAGTATGTAGGCTTTGTTAAACCATATCATATGAGTTCCAATACTCATTTGGTTTACAAAACCTCATTCTATCCGATCTTCCGATTTAGGTCCGGTTATTAACGTAGTTATCTATATTAGGTGCCGTTTGATTTCCGTGATCCCTCTAGCTTTGCTTGGTTGTTATTCAAGACTTCTAAGCACCCTCAAGTGAGTACATAGTAACCTCTTTTACTGTTTTCAAACATTTTGGGGTGAAACACATGTGCCTACTTGTTACTTTCGTGCTTTTCATGCTTTCTTAACATATACTTGCTATGTTTATTAGTATGCATATAGTACATGATTTCATATTGTTTTTCTATGTATGTTCACTTAACATGCTAGCACATTGATTTTCACAAATAATTTTGTTGCATATGTTCACTCAGCATATGGACACATTGATTTACATTGCATTTCTGTTGCATATGTTCACTCAGCATATGGACACATTGTTTTACATTTCTACCTTGTATGTTCACTTAGCATAGTAGGTACATTGTTTTCATAAAACATGATTACATTTGGTATGACATTTGGTTTATTTAACGAAACTAATACATTCATTAACACCGATCATGCCGCTCGGTTGTAGGTAGTGGTACCATAGGACTTGACAACTCCCATTCCTGAAATCCTAGGTTTGTTTGGACGTAAGGAATGACCGAATCCGAATACATTATTGGTAGACCTTTGACATTGTTCTAGGGTTTATCTTTCAGTCGCAAGGCTTGGATGTAGACGTTTAACAATACCGCATAGATGTTTGTATCAGTAAAGCATGCATGGATTTTACAAAACATAACTTTTGATTTATTTCAATACATTGTGTGACACCTGTTTCACTTCAACCATCAAACAAATACCAAACCAATGAAATATTATATTTCATACTTGGGATTTGTATAAATATGTGTATCGTTTGCACATATCAATTCTTGTTCGATTTCGAGCTCTAAATCGCTTTCTAGAAGGTTATACGCGAACTGATGCGTAAACTTAATCAGTTTAACATGAAAAACACTCTGAAATAGTGACATAGGCTTAACATACCTTAAATAACCTTTACATAACTTAGAAATAAGTTTTGGAGGGTTTGGTACGCCGAAATCAAGTTTATTTGATCACAGGGACTAATTTCGACAAATTGCGAAAGTATGTCGATTCGTACTGTGACGAACATTCCGGAACATGATCATAATTTAAACATGCCCTAAATATCCTTTACATAGCTTAAAAATAGGCTTTGAGGTGTTCGGTATGCTAAAATAAACTTTTTGGCCATTCAGGGACTTAAAGCGTCAAAAAGTGCATAAGTTTGCATTTTCGCGCATATCTTACATTCTGAATATATCCGGACATCCAAAAATTTATGTAAGCATTAAAATATTTTATTTTAGTGTTTGGCATGATAAAATTCCATTCGTCGCATAATTTGGATTGTTATTTGCATCCGTTCGTGTTTCGTCGTAATTAACCGAACAACGCAACCGTACGACCAAACGAACCGACATCCTAGATATTTTTGAGCATATTTCAAGTTCCCTATACTTTATTTTAGAGCTTTGAAATGGGGTTAACGGGGATTAAAAGTGCCAAAAATCAAGTTTTTCAAGTTCAGGGACCATTTTTGTCATTTCTTGAAAGAAGGCCCAGGCGGAAACCACTCGAGTTCTAAAAGTGACCGTCAGAAAGCCTACGCAAACAAGCTTCGGAAACCACTCGAGTTCCAAGTTGGGGATCGAGTGCTACTCAAAGTTTCACCCTGGAAGGGTGTGGTTCGCTTTGGCAAACGGGGCAAACTCAATCCGCGTAATGTCGGACCGTTCGAAATCATAGAGAAAATAGGCAAAGTGGCCTACAAACTAAACCTGCCCGCAGAACTCAGTGCAGTTCACAACATTTTTGACGTGTCGAATCTAAAGAAGTGCCTGTCAGATGAGACCCTCATAGTTCCTTTTAAGGAGCTCACTATCGACGATCAGTTACGATTCGTCGAGGAACCAGTTGAAATCACGGACCGAGACGTTAAGGTCCTCAAGCACACCAGAATACCCCTTGTTCGAGTTCGTTGGAACTCCCGTCGTGGCCCAGAGTTCACCTGGGAACGAGAAGATCAAATGAAACTCAAGTATCCCCAGTTGTTCGGAAACAGTGCAACCACTACTAAGGCTGAAGCTACTACAGAATTTCGGGACGAAATTCCAAATCAACAGGGGGATGATGTGACACCCCAGGAAAACCAGGAAACAACGCAACACAACTAGCTTCCTCAGTAACCACGTGCTAAATTTCAGGACGAAATTTCTTTCAAGTTGGGGATAATGTGACAACCCGAGTTTTCAAGGTCTCTATTCGATTTAAATTTGTACTTATTTGCAAGTGTAGTTTATATTTATTTGAGGTGCAATATAAGTGTTATTGTTATGTGTATATTATGTATGTATATGTATACATATCTTGCAAAAATAATCGAACCTTGGCCAATACCCTAACCCACCCGAAAACCCACCCCTCCTACGAAATCATCATCAGCCGAAAACACCCCTGGTGGTGAAAACACTTTGTGTTTTCGTCCATAGGGGGCCAGCGAAAACAACATATGGGCTTCGGCCCAGCAGCGATCGATTAAGGGTTTGGTTTTAAACCGTGCACGAAATCTATAACCGACAGAAACCCTAACCGCCCCTTACATCCTCTCTCGTTTCCTTTGAACCCGACGGCTGCCTTCACCTTGTTCGAAATCAGATCCTCTTCGTGCGATCATTCTGTGTTCGGTTAGTAATTTATTTGCTTAAGTCTGATTGCAATTCTGAATGTATGCGTATATTGTAAATGTGCCCTTGACTGAAATATATCTGAGAAGTTGGTGTCGTGACTCTATGCCAATCGTGATGTTGATTTAGGGTTCATTGTTACAAGACTGTAATGAGTAATCTTGTTTCTACTCGAACTGATTGGATGATATATTGCAATAGGAGATAGTTTATTGTATGTGATGAAATAATATTACTGCATGATGGACATGATGATCATAACAAACATTACTGAGGTTTAATGATATTCGAATTATAATCATGATTGCATAATGATTGCTGATGACTGATTGACGATTGAACGATGATATGATGAAGAGGTGTAACTGTTAGAGTGTAACTAGGGTTTCTATGTTGTAACTGTTAATGATGATGATGGACTGGACGAAATCACAAGGACCAGACAAAGTGTTTTCGTCAACCCCAAGCCCGACGAAATCACTTGGGATTTCGTCGCCTGAGTGATTTCGCTGAATAGTGTTTTTGCCCCATATGCAATTTCGTCACATTAGTTCTGTTAGATGTTAACGCTGTTAAGTTAAATATGTAACTCTATTAAACATGTAAACCCCTGTTAAGTTGTTAACTCTATTAGTTATTAATTCAGTTAGTTGATTAACACGGTTAGTTTATTAAACCTGTAAATTATTAACTCTGTTAGTTCAGTGAACTCAGTTAGTTTATTTATGCTGTTAAATATGTAACTCTGTTATATAGGTATTAATCCAGTTAAGCTTGTTAACTCTGTTAAGTGTATTATTGGTTAACTATGTTAGAAGAAACTGTGAAAGACATTATATGAAGCATGTATTGCATGAATCTGATTGATTTCTTACGAGATACATGATGTTAACTGCCAAGCACTATGTGATGTTAGATTTGCATGCGAGTCATTACGAACTTGAACTGATTGAATATATGTGCATACTATAGGACTTGACTGATTTCTTGTGAGCACATAGTTTAGCATACCGAGCAAACCAAGGTGAGTTCAAACTCTATCCAAGGCATGGGATTCCCAAGGGTTGGGAATGGGTTAAAGAACTGGACGGTAACTACAAACTTGCGTATTCCCCATACAACAGGATACGTATGACCATAAGACCATCACTCTATCACTTTAAGTCCCTCATATATCGACTTAATCGCCGAGGCCTATGGCGAGCGGGTCATTAGTTAATAGCGCTATTAGGTTTAACAAACCTCACACCGTGCCAGTCAGACGGGCGTGTACTAATGGACTATGGGCAAAGGGTCAATGCTGATAGACATTGACTTAGGGAACCTCTTACATTTTCGTAGCAGTCGATACGCGTGGTCTAGTAACACATGGGAAGCCCCCACCAATCTTCGCAAACATGTCTGGGAGACCGCGATACGAATTAATATGATACATGGTTTACAAAACGAACATACGATTTACGAAACGAATGCTATAACTAAACAACCAACTGTGAACTCGCTCAACTTTGTTGTTGACTCGTTGTTACATGCCTTGCAGGTCGTTAGGTACTCATGGAGCTTGCACAGAGAGGCGCGGTCGTTGTTGGACATGGCAGTGTGTGCCATGCTAAAAACATTACTTTATTTCGTACTTAATACTTACATTGGGTTTTTACAATTATGCTTCCGCTAAACACTTAACTACGTTTTGGTTTGAAACACCTTTCATATTGTGTGGTTGAATTTTACGTATTACTTGTTATGTTCAATATGATTGGTGGCTTGATCCTGGTCAGTCACGCCTCCAAGCGGTGATACTCCGCGGGTGGATTTTGGGGGTGTGACAGATTGGTATCAGAGCCATTGGTTATAGTGAACTTGGTTTTAATAAGGGAAAAAGTTTTTGTTAAAACCAGACTATAACCTGAACAGTGCTCAACGATCCACAATGACGCTTCGCTCCACGTGCAAGACTCGACATTCTAGGTGATATGATTTATGTTTACATTGCCTACTTGCTAGATTACATAGAACTTTGCTCATGGTATGCTTAGATAAACGTAACAACTGTTGATTGAAACACATGTGTGCTTACTCTCTTCTGTCATCGCACTTTCGTGAACCTTTCTCACTCATGTTTCCTTTGGTATGAAGATCATGAGTGGACGCGTTAACCTAACTCAAGCCCAGTTGGCGGCTTTGATCACTGAACAAGTTACTGCAGCACTCGCAGCTGCCCAGGCAGGAGGTATAACCTGCCATCACAACTTACTCTAGGATCTTTAGATCCTACTCTCGTAACCCAACACTTGTGCTTAATTTTGTTCACTCTTACGCACACGACAGGTCAACATGCTCAGCCACCTATATGCACATTCAAGACGTTCACGGACTGTCGTCCTACTACTTTCAGTGGCACTGAAGGGGCCGTTGGACTCCTCCACTGGTTTGAGAAGCTCGAGTCATTCTTCGAAATGTGTGAATGCCCTGAGGCTCGTAGGGTGAAATATGCCACTGGTACTCTCGAAGGCACTGCGCTAACCTGGTGGAACGCGCAAGTTCAGATGCTGGGGCTGGCGGCTGCTAATGCCACCCCATGGAATGATTTTAAAGAACTGATCAAACGTGAATACTGTAGTCGTGATGACATCCACAAGCTGGAAGTGGAGTTCTTTAACCTGAAGATGACGGGGTCAGAGATAGAAGCGTACACGAAACGATCCAACGAACTGGCAGTGTTATGTCCAACTATGGTGGATCCTCCCATCAAACGCATTGAGCTGTACCTCAAAGGCTTAGTACCAGAGATTCAAAGCCATGTGACTTCTGCTAACCTCGCTACTATTCAAGATGTTACTCGTCTTGCTCATCGTCTCACAGACCAGGCAGTGGAACAGAACAAGCTGCCTAAGCGTATTGGTGCTGCTACTACTGTTACTACTTCTGCTATTCCTAGTGACAACAAGAGAAAGTGGGATGGAACCTCCAGCAAGGGTTCAACTTCAGTTCAGTCTCAGGCACAACAGCGAAAGATCGATGATTACCAGAGCCCTGGTCAGCAATCTTCTGGTAGTCAAGGACAGGGTGGATATCGAGGAAACCACCCAAAGTGCAACAGATGCAATAGGCACCACAGTGGTCAGTGCAACAGGGGTCATTGCCAGAGGTGTCTCAAAATGGGTCATGAAGCTAAGGATTGCAGGAGCTCACGACCTGCGAATCAGAACCAACAACAACAACCACCAGCTCCACAGAACCAGCAGCGACAGCGAGGTAACAGGGGATGCTTTCAGTGTGGTTCGGAAGGCCACTTCAAGCGGGACTGCCCCCAGTTAAATCAAAATCCAAACAACAACAACAACAATAATTAGGGCAATGGGAACAACAACGAGGGAAACAATGATGGAAACAATGGTGCCAGGGGTCGAGTGTTCGTGCTAGGTCAGGGTGACGCAAGGAATGATCCTAACGTAGTGATGGGTAAGTTCCTTCTTGACGACTTTTATGTTACTGTCTTATTTGATTCAGGTGCCGATACCAGTTACGTGTCTCTAAAAGTTAGTCAAATGTTAAAGCGCACACCAACACTTTTGAACACTAAGCATGTTGTAGAGTTAGCAAACGGTAAGAGTGTAGAAGCCACACACATAGTTAAGGGTTGTAATCTCGTCTTAGCTGGTCAGACTTTCCCTATCGATCTCATTCCTATAGTTCTAGGTAGTTTCGACATCTTCATTGGGATGGATTGGTTATCCCAACAGCAAGCAGAGATCCTATGCAAAGAGAAGATTGTTCGTATTCCCCGTTCTGGCAAGGAACCTCTCGAAATTCAAGGCGACAAGAGTGGTGCTGTAGTGGGCATCATCTCCTTCCTTAAGGCCCAGAAGTGTTTGCGAAAGGGCCACACCGCTATCTTAGCACTTGTTACTGACGCATCAACGAAAGAGAAGAAGATTGAGGATATTCCAGTTGTACGCGACTTTCCTCAAGTGTTTCTTGAAGATTTACCTGGGCTACCGCCTCATCGCCAGGTCGAATTTCAGATCAAGCTAGCTCCTGGAGCAGCACCCATAGCTCGAGCACCTTATCGCTTAGCTCCAACCGAACTGGAAGAATTGTCCATGCAATTGCAAGAACTCTTGGATAAGGGTTTCATTCGTCCTAGCTCTTCGCCCTGGGGAGCTCCAGTATTATTTGTGAAAAAGAAAGACGGTACCTTCCGCATGTGCATCAACTACCGCGAACTAAACAAGGTGACCGTAAAGAATCGCTATCCTCTTCCACGCATTGACGATTTGTTCGACCAGCTGCAAGGGTCGAGCTACTATTCAAAGATTGATCTGAGGTCAGGCTACCATCAACTGAGAGTCCGGGACGAGGACGTCTCCAAAACAGCATTCAGAACACGCTACGGCCATTACGAGTTTCTGGTCATGCCATTCGGGCTAAGAAACGCGCCTGCAGTCTTCATGGATCTTATGAATAGAGTGTGCAAGCCTTACTTGGATAGGTTTGTGATTGTATACATTGACGACATTCTGATCTACTCTAAGAGTCAGGAGGAACACGAGCAGCATTTACGACTCATTTTGGAACTCCTTCGAGCAGAACAGCTGTACGCCAAGTTTTCCAAATGCGACTTATGGCTTCGTGAAGTCCACTTTCTAGGCCACGTGGTGAACAAGGATGGGATTCATGTTGATCCATCTAAGGTAGACTCGATTAAGAACTGGCCTGCACCTTGTACACCAACAGAAATCCGCCAATTCTTGGGTTTGGCGGGCTACTATAGAAAGTTCATCAAGGATTTCTCCAAGATTGCACAGCCCCTCACCTTACTAACTCAGAAAGGCGTTATCTATCGTTGGGGTAATACACAGGAATCTGCATTTCAGCACCTAAAAGATAGGCTCTGTAGCACACCTATTCTCTCATTGCCAGAGGGCACAGACGATTTTGTGGTCTATTGCGACGCATCCATTCAGGGTCTTGGATGTGTGTTGATGCAATGTGACAAGGTCATAGCCTACGCCTCACGCCAACTTAAAGTTCATGAAAGGAACTACACTACACACGATCTGGAGCTGGGAGCTGTTATTTTCGCACTCAAGATATGGAGACATTACCTGTACGGTACCAAGTGCACCATTTATACCGATCACAGGAGTCTCGAGCATATCTTCAAGCAGAAAGAGTTGAACATGCGACAACATCGATGGGTCGAGCTACTGAACCATTACGAATGTGCCATCAAGTACCATCCGGGCAAGGCAAATGTTGTGGCTGACGCCCTCAGTCGAAAGGATACTACACCTAGGCGTGTACGAGCACTACAACTCACCATCCAATCTAGTCTTCCTTCACAGATACGAGATGCTCAGGTAGAAGCATTGAAACCAGAAAACATCAGGGCTGAAGCTTTACGCGGCTCAAGGCAACGGTTAGAACAAAAGGAAGACGGCGCCTACTACGTGACAGGACGCATCTGGGTCCCACACTATGGAAACTTACGCGAGCTTGTGATGGATGAAGTGCATAAGTCTCGTTACTCGTTACACCCTGGTTCGGATAAGATGTACCACGATCTCAGAACTACGTATTGGTGGCCTAGCATGAAAGCTCACATAGCAACTTACGTCAGCAAATGTTTGACTTGTGCGAGAGTCAAGACTGAATATCAGAAACCATCGGGCCTACTCCAACAACCAGAGATACCACAATGGAAATGGGAGCAAATTTCCATGGATTTCGTTACCGGCCTGCCTAGATCTCAACGTGGAAATGATACTATTTGGGTGATCGTGGATCGACTCACAAAATCTGCACACTTTTTGGCTATTAAGGAAACGGATATGTTCTCCACTCTAGCAGACGTCTACCTTAAGGAAGTTGTCTCGAGGCACGGGGTGCCAACCTCTATTATTTCCGATCGTGATGCACGTTTTACTTCTGAACTGTGGCAAACAATGCACAAGTCCTTTGGCTCACGATTAGACATGAGCACAGCTTATCACCCGCAAATGGATGGGCAGTCTGAACGCACCATCCAAACTCTAGAAGACATGCTTCGTGCATGTGTAATCAATTTTGGCAACGGCTGGGAAAAACACCTCCCGTTACATAACTTAGAAATAAGTTTTGGAGGGTTTGGTACGCCGAAATCAAGTTTATTTGATAACAGGGACTAATTTCGACAAACTGTGAAAGTATGTCGATTCGTACTGTGACGAACATTCCGGAACATGATCATAAGTTAAACATGCCCTAAATATCCTTTACAAAGCTTAGAAATAGGCTTTGAGGTGTTCGGTATGCTAAAATAAACTTTTTGGTCATTCAGGGACTTAAAGCGTCAAAAAGTGCATAAGTTTGCATTTTCGCGCATATCTTACGTTCTGAATATATCCGGACATCCAAAAATTTATGTAAGCATTAAAATATTTTACTTTAGTGTTTGGCATGATAAAATTCCATTCGTCGCATAATTTGGATCGTTATTTGCATCCATTCGTGTTTCGTCGTAATTAACCGAACAACGCAACCGTACGACCAAACAAACCGACATCCAAGATATTTTTGAGCATATTTCAAGTTCTCTATACTTTAACTTCATTTTAAAGCCTTGAAATGAGGTTAACGGGGATTAAAAGTGCCAAAAATCAAGTTTTTCAAGTTCAGGGACCATTTTTGTCATTTCTTGAAAGAAGGCCTAGGCGGAAACCACTCGAGTTCTAAAAGTGACCGTCAGAAAGCCTACGCAAACAAGCGTCAGAAACCACTCGAGTTCCAAGTTGGGGATCGAGTGCTACTCAAAGTTTCACCCTCGAAGGGTGTGGTTCGCTTTAGCAAACGGGGCAAACTCAATCCGCGTTATGTCGGACCGTTCGAAATCATAGAGAAAATAGGTAAAGTGGCCCACAAACTAAACCTGCCCGCAGAACTCAGTGCAGTTCACAACGTTTTTGACGTGTCGAATTTGAAGAAGTGCCTGTCAGATGAGACCCTCATAGTTCCTTTGAAGGAGCTCACTATCGACGATCAGTTATGATTCGTCGAGGAACCAGTTGAAATCACGGACCGAGACGTTAAGGTCCTCAAGCACACCAGAATACCCCTTGTTCGAGTTCGTTGGAACTCCCGTCGTGGCCTAAAGTTCACCTGGGAACGAGAAGATCAAATGAAACTCAAGTATCCCCAGTTGTTCGGAAACAGTGCAACCACTACTGAGGCTGAAGCTACTACAGAATTTAAGGACGAAATTCCAAATCAACGGGGGGATGATGTGACACCCCAGGAAAACCAGGAAACAACGCAACACAACTAGCTTCCTCAGTAACCACGTGCTAAATTTCAGGATGAAATTTCTTTCAAGTTGGGGATAATGTGACAACCCGAGTTTTCAAGGTCTCTATTCGATTTAAATTTGTACTTATTTGCAAGTGTAGTTTATATTTATTTGAGGTGCAATATAAGTGTTATTGTTCTGTGTATATTATGTATGTATATGTATACATATCTTGCAAAAATAATCGAACCTTGGCCAATACCCTAACCCACCCGAAAACCCACCCCTCCTACGAAATCATCATCAGCCGAAAACACCCCTGGTGGTGAAAACACTTTGTGTTTTCGTCCATAGGGGGCCAGCGAAAACAACATATGGGCTTCGGCCCAGCAGCGATCGATTAAGGGTTTGGTTTTAAACCGTGCACGAAATCTATAACCGACAGAAACCCTAACCGCCCCTTACATCCTCTCTCGTTTCCTTTGAACCCGACGGCTGCCTTCACCTTGTTCGAAATCAGATCCTCTTCGTGCGATCATTCTGTGTTCGGTTAGTAATTTATTTGCTTAAGTCTGATTGCAATTCTGAATGTATGCGTATATTGTAAATGTGCCCTTGACTGAAATATATCTGAGAAATTGGTGTCGTGACTCTATGCCAATCGTGATGTTGATTTAGGGTTCATTGTTACAAGACTGTAATGAGTAATCTTGTTTCTACTCGAACTGATTGGATGATATATTGCAATAGGAGATAGTTTATTGTATGTGATGAAATAATATTACTGCATGATGGACATGATGATCATAACAAACATTACTGAGGTTTAATGATATTCGAATTATAATCATGATTGCATAATGATTGCTGATGACTGATTGACGATTGAACGATGATATGATGAAGAGGTGTAACTGTTAGAGTGTAACTAGGGTTTCTATGTTGTAACTGTTAATGATGATGATGGACTGGACGAAATCACAAGGACCAGACAAAGTGTTTTCGTCAACCCCAAGCCCGACGAAATCACTTGGGATTTCGTCGCCTGAGTGATTTCGCTGAATAGTGTTTTTGCCCCATATGCAATTTCGTCACATTAGTTCTGTTAGATGTTAACGCTGTTAAGTTAAATATGTAACTCTATTAAACATGTAAACCCCTGTTAAGTTGTTAACTCTATTAGTTATTAATTCAGTTAGTTGATTAACACGGTTAGTTTATTAAACCTGTAAAGTATTAACTCTGTTAATTCAATGAACTCAGTTAGTTTATTTATGCTGTTAAATATGTAACTCTGTTATATAGGTATTAATCCAGTTAAGCTTGTTAACTCTGTTAAGTGTATTATTGGTTAACTATGTTAGAAGAAACTATGAAAGACATTATATGAAGCATGTATTGCATGAACTTGATTGATTTCTTACGAGATACGTGATGTTAACTGCCAAGCACTATGTGATGTTAGATTTGCATGCGAGTCATTACAAACTTGAACTGATTGAATATATGTGCATACTATAGGACTTGACTGATTTCTTGTGAGCACATAGTTTAGCATACCGAGCAAACCAAGGTGAGTTCACACTCTATCCAAGGCATGGGATTCCCAAGGGTTGGGAATGGGTTAAAGAACTGAACGGTAACTACAAACTTGCATATTCCCCATACAACAGGATACGTATGACCATAAGACCATCACTCTATCACTTTAAGTCCCTCATATATTGACTTAATCGCCGAGGCCTATGGCGAGTGGGCCATTAGTTAATAGCGCTATTAGGTTTAACAAACCTCACACCGTGCCAGTCGGACGGGCGTGTACTAATGGACTATGGGCAAAGGGTCAATTCTGATAGACATTGACTTAGGGCACCTCTTACATTTTCGTAGCAGTCGATACGCGTGGTCTAGTAACACATGGGAAGCCCCCACCAATCTTCGTAAACATGTCTGGGAGACCGCGATACGAATTAATACGATACATGGTTTACGAAACGAACATATGATTTACGAAACGAATGCTATAACTAAACAACCAACTGTGAACTCGCTCAACTTTGTTGTTGACTCGTTGTTACATGCCTTGCAGGTCGTTAGGTACTCATGGAGCTTGCACAGGGAGGCGCGGTCGTTGTGGGACATGGCAGTGTGTGCCATGCTAAAAACATTACTTTATTTCGTACTTAATACTTACATTGGGTTTTTACAATTATGCTTCCGCTAAACACTTAACTACGTTTTGGTTTGAAACACCTTTCATATTGTGTGGTTGAATTTTACGTATTACTTGTTATGTTCAATATGATTGGTGGCTTAATCCTGGTCAGTCACGCCTCCAAGCGGTGATACTACGCGGGTGGATTTTGGGGGTGTGACAAGTGCTTTTATAGGGTCGTAAGATAAGCGGCCTAAACAACCGCTTAGACTTTCGAACCCGACCCGTTAGGTCGATCATTAGGATCCGACCAAACACATTAGGTGACCAATAGTTGTATAGGGAATAACCTTCCGAGGTTATACCTTACGGTCACTTCGTTTAAGTAGTTGTATGATAGGTAATTTATATGCCTTAGGAAAATGACCAAAATACCCTTTTTACGCATAAATTTATTTTAAGCATATGTAACCTAAATTTTTATATATAAACTGATTAGGTAACATTATTAGACATGTTAAGGCATATAATACTTGTCATAGGACTAGTTAGGCGGTCCGAATGCATTTTTACGCGAACGACACGTTAAAGTGGCGTAAGCTACCTTAACTTAGGTTAGGTTTCGTTTTAGAATGTAGGCTTTGTTAAACCATATTACATGAGTTCCCACACTCATTTGGTTTACGAAACCTCATTTTATCCGATCTTCCGATTTAGGTCCGGTTTATTTACATAGTTACCTATATTAGGTGCCGTTTGATTCCTTGATCCCTCTAGCTTGCTTGGTAGTTGTTCGAGACTTCTAAGCACTCTCAAGTGAGTACATAGTCCCCTCTTTTACTGTTTTCAATGTTTTGGGGTGAAACATGTGTACCTATTTGTTATGTTCATGATTTCAAAGTATAAATTGATTATACATATTAGTACTTATCTTTTGACAAACTGAATGATTATTTATGGTTAAACGCTAATTTTTTAGAGATTATAAAATTAATTGTTGGATTGTACTTGTTTTATACATTCACCAGACCGATTGTTAGTATGATATAGAGCTATAGGATTAGACACCCCATTCCTATTGTTATGGAATGTCAGAAACCAATATTTTTATCCAAATAGAGATTGCCTTTGTGGTATTTCTATAGTCTCAATTGGTGTAGTTTGATGCACTAAGGTTTGAATGAATTCTAAAATCACATTTTTATTGTATATTTTGCTAATACTCCCAAAAGTATAGTTTGATATGCTCTCATATGTGATATTGTACAAAACAACATATATTTTGTTAATTACTAAAAAATAGTTTAATATGTTATTTATAAAACCAAAGCATAGTTTAATATGTTATTATTAAAACCAAAGCATAGTGTAATATGTTAGTTATAAAACCAAAGTATACTTTTGATATACTACTGAAAATTATTATTTTGACAACTAAAGTATTTTTAATATACTATCTGTTTAATTATTTTGGAACTAAAATATATTCTTAATATATTACTTATTCGACTTTCTTAAAACCAAAGTATATTTTTATATACTACAAACCTTTTTATCAAAACATTGTTTTACAAACAACATATTTTATACAAACTCATTTTACCTGGTTATTTATTTGCCTATGCAATATTCTGTTATATCATTTGATTTCTTATAAATTTTAGTATGATTTATAAAAGAAAATATTTTAAGGTTCATGACTATTTTTGATTAAACATTTTTCTCCAAACTTACAAGTCATGAATCCTATTATAATAAAACCTATGTATCTCACAGCCATTTTTATGCTGACGTGCCTATTTTTGCACATGTTTCAGGTGCTGTTATGTGATGATTATTGATGCATGCTATACATAGGATGGACTCGTGCCTTAGCGACTTTAAAACTTGAAAGACAATATTTGTATTTATTTGATTTGTAATAAAACAATGAGTTCAATAATGCAATAAAACAAAACTATTTGATCCATGGTTGTGAAACAATGATTCTGTTACAACACTCCCCGACGTTTCCGCCACGATTTGTTGTTTTACGTGGTCGGGGTGTGACAAAAAAGTTGGTATCAGAGCCAATGGTTATAGGGAATTAGGTTATTAGTAATGCTTTGACCTAGACTATAACCTTCCTAGGACCCTAACACAAGTTATCTTGTGTTTAGTTTTAAAACAATACCATCACCTATCTTTATGTGACCACCACAATAAGAACACAAATTTCGAATCCGCATTGAAAACCAATCATCTGTTCTAGGATGATTTATTATAAGGTTTTGAACCCTTTAAGTTTTCAAAATCTCATCAAAGTTTGGTCTAAATAATGTGAACACGTGCAAAATGGAAGGGTGGGTGCCTGTACCATGAGTCTTCTGTCTAAGGCTAGAGTGTTTGTACAAATCCGCAATATCGGACCAGTCACTCTTACCAGGGAACTCTTGGGGTGAGTGTGACACCTGTGTCACCTCAACCATCAAACAAATGACAAACCAATGAAATATTGTATTTCATACTTGGGATTTGTAAAAATATGTGTATCGTTTGCACATATCAATTTTTGTTCAATTCCAAACTCTAAATCGCTTTCTGGAAGGTTATACGCGCACCGATGCGTAAATATAACCAGTTTAATGCAACAAACACTCTGGAATAGTGACATAGGCTTAACATACCTTAAATAACCTTTACATAACTTAGAAATAAGTTTTGAAGGCTTTGGTATGACAAAAACAAGTTAATTCGCTTACAGGGACTAAAATTGACAAACTGCGAAAGTATGCCAATTTGAACTAGAACGAACATTCCGGAACATGACCATAAGTTAAAAACACCTTAAATATCCTTTACCTAGCTTATAAATAAGCTTTGAGGGGTTCGGTGTGCTAAAATATATTTTGGGTCATTCAGGGACTAAAAGTGTCAAAAAGTGCACAAGTTTGCATTTTCGCGCGTAACTTACGTTCTGAATACATCCGGACATCCAAAAATTTATGTAAGCACTAAAATATTTTATTTTAGTGTTTGGCATAAGAAAAATCCATTCGTCAAGCATTTTGGATCGTTTTTCGCGCTTATGCGCATTCCGTCGTAATTAAGCGAACATCGCGTTCGTACGACCAAACGAACCAACATCCGACATATTTTTGAGCATGTTTCATGTCCACAATGTTTAGGCATCTTTTTAGGGCCTTAAAGTTGGCTTTACGGGCCTTAGAAGTGCCGGAAATGGCCTTAAAACACAACAGGGACTGAAACTGTCAAAATGGAAACTTGTTTTCTGATCAGAAGCTCCAGGCGGCCCGCCTGAGCTTTGTCTGATCCTGAAGCGGGCCGCATCAGCCTCCCAGAACAGATAAGATCGATTAGTCAGCATAATTCAGCTGATTAAACCTCATCCACACATTCTAACTTGCCCTTTCAGCTCATAAGAGGCCATTTTTAGTTACCACAACATTTTGACAAATGTACGCACAAGATTAAATCACGTTATTCAAGAAACGATCTTAACAGTTCGGGAAATACTATAAATACCCAACTCACTTCATTTCTCACTAGAATCTGATCAATTGTGCTCTAAGTTGAAACCTTTGTTTCATACCTGAGCTATATTGATCTAGATTAGCATTCGGGGACCCTTCGTAAGTATTCCTTCGTTCTTTTATTGCTTTTCGAGTCCGAAAGTCAAATTTTGTTTGACTTTCTGCATTGGCCAGTGTATGGTCAATGCGAAGTTCGTTTGAACTTCGCAACGTGATTGTAATCACGATGGTTATAGTCCCTTGTGACTATGCCTACTGATTACCACGTTGTCTAGGGTCGTAAGGGTAAGCGATCTAATAAATCGCTTATACCTTCGAACCCGACCCATTTGGTCGATCTTTAGGATCCGACCAAACACATTAGGTAACCATAGTATATAGGGAATAACCTTCCGAGGTTATACCCTATGGTCGCTTCGTTTAAGTAGTTGTATGATAGGTAGTTTATATGCCTTAGGTAAATTACCAAAATACCCCTTTGATGCCAAAATTCATTTTAAACATATGTAACATAACTTTTGACATCTAAACTGATTTGACAACCATATTAGACATATTAAGGCATATTTTACTTGTAATAGGACTAGTTAGGCGTTCCGAACGCGTTTTACGCGAACGACGCGTTCAAGTAGCATAAGCTACCTAAACGGGTCGTAATGGGTCACAAACACTTAGGTTAAGTTTCATTTAGTATGTAGGCTTTGTTAAACCATATTACCCGAGTTCCCATACTCGTTCGGTTTACGAACCCTCATTCTATCCGATCTTCCGATTTAGGTCCGGTTTATTAATGTAGTTACCTATATTAGGTGCCGTTTGATATTCCGAGATCTCTAGCATTGCTTGGTGGTTATCTTAGGACTTCTGAGCAATCTCAAGTGAGTACATAGACCCCTCTTTTACTGTTTTCCAAACTGTTTTGGGGTGAAACACATGTGCCTACTTGTTACTTTCATGCTTTCCTGTTTTCACATCATATACTTGCTATGTTCATTAGTACATTTATAGTACATGTTTTACTTTACATTTCTGCTATGTATGTTGACTGATAGCATGCTAGCACATTGATTTACATGACTTTCTACTTTGTATGTTAACTTAGCATACTTAGTACATTGCTTTACATTACAATTTGTTGCATATACTCATCCAACATATGAACACATTATATTACATTTTGAATCCGTTTATAACTATTTGACTATGCGAACCGTTTGTATCTGTGAACCATTTGTATCTGTGAACCGTTTGTATCTGTGAACCGTTTGTATCTATGAACCGTTTGTATCTGTGAACCGTTTGTATATGTGAACCATGCGAACCGTATTTGACCATACATAAACATTTCTACAATTGTTAAACATTACATCTTGATGGTTTGGTTTGGGTAAGTGATTTAAGTAACGAGGCGTGTGTAATATGATACAAGCATGGTGGATACGCCGCTGGTACTTCCTATATATAAGTGTTTGTATGGTATTACATATCGTAGCGTTATTTGAATCATTTCAATTTGAGACATATAACATATTATACAAATAACATACTTTTCACAAGACATTGTTTTACAAACAACTTATCTTATACAAACTCATTTTACATGGTTATTCATTTAACCATACATTATTCTCTTATTTATACATATCATCTGATCTTATTGTTTTTCAAATGATTTACAAGACAAAGCAAATTACAAGGTTCATGACTAAACATTTTCCCAAACATAAGTCATGAATTCTGTTTTCACAAAACCTATGTATCTCACAGGCATTTTTATGCTGACGTACCTATTTTCACATGTGTTTTCAGGAGATGATGCATAGGATTTATCAAGACATACTTAGGCGGACATGTGCCTTAGTGACTTAAAACGAGACAAGAACTAGTTACTTTATGTTATGTACTCTTTGGTTCTTGTTTAAAACAATGTAATCTTTCATATTTGATTAATAAAACGAAGCTTCAATTGCCCACGTTTTGTTGTTCTACGTGGTCGGGGTGTGACAGTGAGTGTCCACTTATAGGCGAGCATGTCTTCGCGATACATTATGAGGACCTATTTACTTTGATTCAACTTTTGTGTGCCGTTTGTTTGCTTTGTAGTTCGAACAAATGACCATCACCCATGCCTTTTCGTCGGAAATTGTAACATCCTTACCCAATACCATTTCACTTGTTTTCTCTCTTGTTTCCCCTTTTAGAATGCCTCCACGACACGACAAGTAGGTACCTAATGAAGAACTAGCAGCTATCATTACGCAGCAAATGGCTGCTGCAATCCCAAACATCATTGCTCAATGTAACCAAGCCCTCAACAACAATAATGCCCCATGCAACTTCAAGACATTCAACTCTGCCAAGCCATCAAAGTTTTCTGGGTCTCAAGGAGCTACTGCACTTCTACAATGGTTCGAGATTCTAGAGAGCACCTTCAGACATGTTCAGTGTCCGAACGAGCGAAAGGTAGAGTTCACATCTAGTGTTTTTGAGAAACAAGCTTTAACGTGGTGGAATGGTGTGATGAGGGACAGAGGTGCTGATGTGGCACTAACTCAAACTTGGGAAGAGATCCGTGCTCTAATGATGAAGGAGTTCTGTCCTCGTCATGAGCTTAGAGCATTGGAAAGGGAATTTGACGACCTAAAGCAAGATACTGGTGAACATCGAGCCTATACTGACCATTATGAAGAACTGAGCCTGTTATGTCCTGCCATGGTTACGCCTGTGGAGAAGGCGATTGAAAAATACATTGATGGTCTTCCTGACTTAGTTCAGGATATTGTTACTGGCAGCAACCCTACTACTGTCAGACAGGCCATTGAATTGTCTGCCACCCTGACTGAATCCCATATCAGGAAGGGTAAGCTTTTTCGAAAAGGCGACCCAACACCATCTGACAAGACTGCACAAGTTGAACCAAAGGAAAAACAGGCCGAGACATCTAAGAAGAAGAAGCGCAAGGCTTCTCAACACTGCGCTATAACTGCTCAGAACAATCAGGTTGCACCAAACCAGCCAGCACAACCTCGTAAAAGGAAAAATTATGTTGGTACCACACCCTTGTGCAACAAATGCAACCGTCATCATCTAGAGCAAGTGCAGTGTCACAAATGTACCCACTGTGGGCGATTGGGACATTTGATCAATACCTGCCGTTATGCCAACCAAAACCAAGCTGCTGCAAATCCTGCTGCTGTTCAAGCATGCTTCCCACCTGGGTCGTGTTATAACTGTGGTGACCTTACTCACTACAGAAACAATTGCCCAAGACTTGTTAACGCAAATCCATCGCGTGGACGAGTGTTTAACATAAATGAGGCGAACGCGGACGACAATGCAGCAGTGAACAATTAGTCTTTTGTATTTCCTTGTATAATATCTTTTGGATGTTTGAATCGACTCAGTTGTTATATAAATAAAAAAATTTTGTGTCAATTTTATTTTGCGAAACTGATGCGATTGTGTGAATGTTTGATACAACCCTATGATGCCGACACAAAGACAAACCCCTCGTGTGGTTCTTTCATTTTTATGATCACTTGTGATCTCCCCAAAAATCTTAAATACTCGTTTCTTTTTAAGAAACAAAGTTAATTCCTATTAAGATCTTCCTATCTTCATAGTTAGATTCTTGAAGATGTTTAAAGTGCCAAATGGAATCCACGGATTGAATTCCTGGTATGCTTTAAATACTCGTGTGCTCAATTAACAAGAAAATTAACAAAATGAAGATCAAGTTAAACAATTATGTGATTATGTGCTTATATGTTTTCTTTTATGTTTTGTATAATCTGAATATTCATTATCCAAATCCTCATAGAATCTTCCATATCTCAATATGAGGGATTCATAGTAGGATATCCAAATGTACTATCTTAACTCCTTAATGGGCTTCTACGTTATAGTTAAGTCCCCTAGATTATGAAGTACTATCCTATAATTGGACCCTTGAGTGGTCTAGTTAAAACAGATTGATTTAAAAATCTGGTTAGGAATATCATGTGATGATATAGCTGAAAAGATCCCTTAAGTGGTCTAGTTAAGGAGATCGTACGAAGGTCTAGTTAAGAAGATCATGTGTTGATCTAGTTAAAAAGATCGTTCGTTGATCTAGTTAAAAAGATCCTTTGGTGGTCTAGTCAAATCACTTCATGTTTATTCAATTGATTTTTCCCCTACGCATTATGAAATGAACTGTGCGGACTGTGCAAGGAATTACGTAATTATGGATGCATACATAATTATGGAATTCAGTGCATAGAAACCACATCAAGTTTTGTCATGTGTTAAGACCTATAGTGATGAGAATAACAAGACGGGAACAATGTAAAAAGGGGCACGGTGGATACGCCGTTGGTACTTCCTATATATAAGTGTTCCTTATTACATTGCGAACGTAGCGTTATTTAAGTTACTAGAAGTCCTGAACCTTGACCAATGATATTTTACACTCTCCGACTCTGATTTCGAGCACACACAAGTTTCCTATGATAAGTCTTCATAAGAAACGTTCTTCTGTCCATAGTTCGAAACTCCATGTTTTGTTACTACAAGGACTTCACTTTGACAGTTGACAATTTTGCTAAGAATTCAAACATGGCCCAAAGTTTTACTTAGGGTTCGAGGGATTCATTCGAAAGCAAAACCATCACAGTTGTCTTCGCAAGTTTCCTCTAAAATTAAATTTCGGGACGAAATTTCCTAAAGTAGGGGAGACTGTGACACCTGTGTCACTTCAACCATCAAACAAATACCAAACCAATGAAATATTATATTTCATACTTGGGATTTGTATAAATATGTGTATCGTTTGCACATATCAATTCTTGTTCGATTTCAAGCTCTAAATCGCTTTCTGGAAGGTTATATGCGAACTGATGCGTAAACGTAATCAGTTTAACGTGACAAACACTCCAGAACAGTGACATAGGCTTAACATACCTTAAATAACCTTTACATAACTTAGAAATAAGTTTTGGAGGGTTTGGAATGCCGAAATAAAGTTTATTTGATCAAAGGGACTAATTTCGACAAACTGTGAAAGTATGTCGATTCTTACTGTGACGAACATTCCGGAACATGATCATAAGTTAAACATGCCCTAAATATCTTTTACATAGCTTAGAAATAGGCTTTGAGGTGTTCGGTATGCTAAAATAAACTTTTTGGTCATTCAGGGATTTAAAGCGTCAAAAAGTGCATAAGTTTGCATTTTCGCGCATATCTTACGTTCTGAATATATCCGGACATCCAAAAATTTATGTAAGCATTAAAATATTTTATTTTAGTGTTTGGCATGATAAAATTCCATTCGTCGCATAATTTGGATCATTATTTGCATCCGTTCGTGTTTCGTCGTAATTAACCGAACAACGCAATCGTACGACCAAACGAACCGACATCCGAGATATTTTTGAGCATATTTCAAGTTCCCTATACTTTAACTTCATTTTAGAGCCTTGAAATGGGGTTAACGGTGCTTAAAAGTGCCAAAAATCAAGTTTTTCAAGTTCAGGGACCATTTTTGTCATTTCTGGAAAGAAGGCCCAGGCGGGCCGCGTAGCCTAGGGACTCTGTTTACGCGGGCCGCGAGGTCTTGCCAGACAGAAACTCCATTTTAGGCTGTTTGGTCGAATTTCAGGGGCTTTTATGTAAGATTCTCAATACCTTGGGTTGAAATTTGATGGTTTTTAGCATCCCCTTGTATTGCAAAACCATGAGCCCAAGTGGAGGGCCAAGATTTAAGCTCGGTTTACGAGAAACGATCCTAACGATTCTATGAAATCTATAAATACCCACCACTTCTTCACTTCATTCTTCACACTTGATCTGATTCATTCTCTAAGTTGGAGTGTTTGCACTTCATACCTGAGAATAATTAGATCAAACCTCCATTTATTGGACCCGTTGTAAGTATTCTTTCGTTCTTTTATGCGTTTTAAGCACAAAATTCAAACTGTGTTTGACTTTCTGCATTGACTAGTTTATGGTCAACACAAAGTTCGTTTGAACTTCGTAACGTGAGCGTAATCACGATGGTTATAGTCTCTGGTGACTATACCTACTGATTACCACGTTAATTAGGCGTAGTGACGAGTCATAGTTTCGGTCAAAATACATGTTTATGCGTATTTTGCAACCAAACTATTCTTGGGTATCAAAACCGTTTGTTTTGATATCAAACTTGTTTTCTAACTTCGTTAAACATGTTTTAACATGTTTAGCTCGTCACTTTAGGTTTAGTGCTTTTATAGGGTAGTAAGATAAGCGGTCTAAACAACCGCTTAGACTTTCGAACCCGACCATTTGGTCGATCATTAGGATCCGACCAAACACATTAGGTGACCATAGTTGTATAGGGAATAACCTTCCGAGGTTATACCTTTTGGTCACTTCGTTTAAGTAGTTGTATGATAGGTAGTTTATATGCCTTAGGAAAATGACCAAAATGCCCTTTTTACGCATAAATTCATTTTAAGCATATGTAACCTAAATTTTTATATCTAAACTGATTAGGTAACATTATTAGACAAGTTAAGGCATATAATACTTGTCATAGGACTAGTTAGGCGGTCCGAACGCGTTTTTACGCGAATGACGCGTTAACATGGCGTAAGCTACCTTAACGAGTCGTAATGGGTCGTAAGCACTTAGTTTAGGTTTCGTTTTAGAATGTAGGCTTTGTTAAACCATATTACATGAGTTCCCACACTCATTTGGTTTACGAAACCTCATTCTATCCGATCTTCCGATTTAGGTCCGGTTTATTTACATAGTTACCTATATTAGGTGCCATTTGATTCCGTGATCCCTCTAGCTTGCTTGGTAGTTGTTCGAGACTTCTAAGCACTCTCAAGTGAGTACATAGTCCCCTCTTTTACTATTTTCAATGTTTTGGGGTGAAACATGTGTACCCATTTGTTATGTTCATGATTTTAAAGTATAAATTGATTATACATATTAGTACTTATCTTTTGACAAACTGAATGATTATTTATGGTTAAACACTAATTTTTCAAAGATTATAAAATTAATTGTTGGATTGTACTTGTTTTATACATTCACCAGACCGATTAGTAGTATGATATAGCGCTATAGGATCAGACACCCCATTCCTATTGTTATGTAATGTCAGAAACCGATATTTTTATCCAAATAGAGATTGCCTTTGTGGTATTTCTATAGTCTCAATTGGTGTAGTTTGATGCACTAAGGTTTGAATGAATTCTGTAGGATCGTATTTGATGACCGAATGAGTCAATTTGAATGTGTTTACACTATTTAGATGGCGGAAACATCTAAACAGCTTAGAATCAGACAAAAAGGAGTAGAAAACAGAATAGATTCACTTTTAACACTTGTTCTCTGTTATATATTCACTTGAAAAACTGGCAGCACTTCGTTACAACTTCTCGGAATGCGTACCAACTGAGAACACAACATGCCTATTTATAGGCAACTAGATTTCGCTTCAACCTGTCTCAAGCGAAATCTCATCACTTGATTTCGCTTGAGGCTTACATTAAGACCCTGAAGCGAAACCTTAACATACTAACTTAAACTTTACATTCAGACCCCTATACTTTACATACTTGACATATTTAGACCCTAGACTTATGACGTAGACTTTAGACATCATGTATCAACAAACTCCCCCTTGGATAAAGCCGGAGTCTTCAGTCTAGGTCTTCACATGGACTTGAACTTTTCTTCTCTAGGCTTAGGTTTCCTTGACAACGTCTTCCTAAGCTTTTCATTATCATCAGCTCTTTTCTTTTCTTCAGCAGCTTGCCTTTGAGCAAATGTCTCCCGAAGATATCTATCTTTTTCTTCACGAGCTTTACGTTCCTTTTCAGCTCTTCTTTTGACTTTCTCTTCCAAAGCCCACCAAGATGACTTCCATTTAGTTCCAGAATTAATATTCTTTTGAAAACACACATTCACAACTGTCTGAAACTGCATTGCCTGATCTCTATCCTTTGGCGAATGATGAATCTTGTTGATGAACAAGCATTCTATATCTTTTGCCGAGCAATTAACCAGCCACATTGGATCAAACACACGAACTTCTCTAAGTTCACCTCCTGCTCGATACGTGATCACTGCTTCAGTAGACAGACAACTATATACCCAATGTATAAATCCTTTATAGAATTCTTGTTCCATTGGAGGTATTGGTATAATCTTCATTGTCTTTGGCTTCTTGATATTAAGAATCCTTTCTACAGCACCAGTATCAGGATTAACTCTTGGAATAATCTTTGGACGATGAGGTTTCCAGAATCTGAATCCCTTAAATGATTGAAATCTGATAAACCCCCACATTTGTATGTCATTCTTCCTCACAGGATATTCCAAAGCTTTGACCTGTGATAACTCCTCAACATCCCACCATGGGAGTGACATAAGATCATACAACTTTTCAAAATACTGAACACCACATTCTCTTCTGACTGCATAAGCATTCACGTGTGGTAGAAAACCCCAACTAATAACATCTCCCAAAGAAATACTTCGATCCCGTTAATAAAACTTCAATGGTCTTTTGAACTTTCTGCCATGATCAACTTTGAACCATTTCTTTTTCTCTTCTTTATCCAGATCTTTCTTTGTACCATCAGGATTAAAGTTTTTAATAACTTCAGCAACTTTTCTCCTCAACTCATCACGATTTTCTTCAGAGAAAAATTCCATCAGTGTAGGCAACTGAGAAGTATCTTCATGTACACTTTCATCATCTTCCCAGTCTTCAACTTCTACTCTATCATACAGATCAGCATCTTCAACATATCGATATTCATAATCATCATAATGATCAGCATCAAACTCATTCAGCTCTCTTTCTAAATCAGAATTCATCTCTTCTTCGAAATCAAACTTGAACTCTGGATGATCTCTTCGAGTCATTTCTTTTATGATTTCCAGCGAATAATTATGAAAATGCTCTCCTTCTTCCCTATAAGTATCCAGTCTAAGAATCAACTTTTCAACTTGATCAACATTTTGATTATCACCATGCTCCCCCTCACTTGTTGCACTATCATGTTCAACATTTGCATCATCTTGTAATAAATCATCAATTGCTTCTTCAGTTGTTTTCTCAGAAATTTTCAGACCAGAAGCACCTTGATCTTGATCATCATCTCCATCATCATCATCACTACTACTTGCAGAGATCACATCATCTTCTGCATCTTCTTCATCTTCATCATCTTCATCATCCTCTTCATTCTCTCCAATAAGAAGATCATCAATTTCAACATCAGCATCAAAAATACCAGAAATTGCTGTAAGAGGACGAACATTCAGAATATCTTCAGAAACATCAACTGGAATAATAGCTTTTTCTTCAATTTCAGGACCTTTTCCCTTATCCTTCATTTGCTTATCAATTTCAGCCTGTTTCTTAGCTTTCTCTTCATCACGAACAAATTCATTGTATTTCAACTCTAGAGATGTACCCACCAACTTTTCCAACACTTTCTTCATCATTTTGCTTTCATGTTCATTTCGTGCTTTCATAGTACCCACCAACTTGATTCTGCAATCTGAACTTTCATAATATCCATCTCTGCTTCATTAGATTCCAATTTCTTCAGCAAAGACTTGTTTTCAGCTTCAGTTGCCTTTAATCTCAAATCACGAATTTTTTCACGATTCTCCAACTTTTTACAGTCAGCTACTAACTTCTTGTTTTCTTCAGCTACAACTTCAATTCTCTTTTCAACATGTATGATTTGTTCATCTGTTGCAAAAGTAATATTTCCAATATCATCATGAGAAACATTCTCAGGAATTCCAGGAAAAGGTTTATAACTAGAGAACCAGGTGTAGTTTGAAGGATAGGTTGTGAAGAAGGTGGTGTTTGGATATTAACTTGTGGAGTAGAAATAGGTTCATGTGGTGGTGAGATATTTGGTGGTGAAGTTTGATGTGGTGGTGAATGAGGTGGAATAGGTTCAGATGATGGTATAGATTGACTGGTTCCTTTAGCTGTTTTCTTCTTCAAGACAATTTTTGGAATCTTGATTGTTGGACTAACAACTTGAGTCTTCTTCTGAGCAACTTTCTTTCGAGCTCCTCTCTTCTTTTTACCACTATCCGGAGTTTGAGATTCAGATACATGTTCCGGTGAAGGTTCATAAACATCATCATCTTTTTCTAGCCTCTTTCTCTTTTTTAACAACTTTTCTTTTTCAGTTGCTTCTTTAATTCTTCTTTGACGTGCAATTTCAGCAATGGTTTCATCAGAAGAACTAGAAGAACTTTCATCAACATCTTCAATCACTACATTGTCAGCAGCTTTACTTTGTTCAGGAACAGATTCAGAAAGCCCTTTCAAAAACTCTGTAGATCTTGGAGAAAAATGAATATCTCCTTCAACATTTGTTTCAATTTCAGTTTCAGCTTCAATGTTGATTTCAGCTTCAGTTTCAACATTAGCTTCTGCTACAGCTTCAACTACTTCATCTTCAGGTTCATCAACCAATAGTGTTTTAGCAACCTTCTTACGACGCTTCTTTGGTTGTGAAGACGAACCTTCTTCAGCTTGCACTTTAGGAGTTGCTTTCTTACTTCTTTTCTTTTGTTCTTTTACAAACCACACACTTCTTGAAGATTTAAACTTTTCCAACTTCTTCAACTCATCAGCATAACCAGTTTCAGTTCTTTCATCTTCATTCCTCCAGTGTTCATGATTAACTGGATCAGGATCTTGATAATCTGGATTGCTTATAAAACCAAAAAATGCAACTTCTTTCTCCGGTTCAGGATGATTTGTATGATATCTTGCTAATTGAGCAATAGAATCATTATTCATGTGAGCTAGAACCAACAAATCATTCTCCATATCTCGAACAATTCCTGGATAAGCATGATCAATCATCATTTGAATGAATCTTGGATATATCCAGCTTCTCCTTTTTGATGTCACCTCTTCCACAAGATAATGAAATACAATATGAGAAAAATTGTACTTCTTGTTTAAAACAAGAGCAACTACCATGTTCATGTGATAATCACGCATAGCATCGTAACTACCCTTTTGATAACTTAGAGAAATCAATACTGAATGAATAAAGAATTTGAACGGCTTTGTAAACTTTGATTTCAAAACATTAGCAGCATTCACATCTCCAATGTATCCCATTCTGAGCAAACATCCTTTCACCATTCTTTCAGGAAATGCTGTTGGTGATTTTTCAGTATCAGGAAAATCTAGAATCTCACGAACATATGCCTCCGTTATCAGAATTTGTTTCTTTTCATCAGCAACCTTAACAAGAGAAGTAATTACTTTGTTTTTCTCATCATACTCAGCATGCTTCCAAAAACGTTTGATGTGTGACTCATACACCATTCTTCTATCTGTTAAAGCCTTTTGTATTAGCAATCTTCTCATGAATTCCAGAATGCTAGAGAACTCAGACAACTTTGAACTCCTTGTCACATCAAGATCACAACAAGAATTGTGAAGAGCTTTGAACAGAACATTCGAAGGCTGCACATCAAATACCACAAAAATTCAAACATATTAGACAATTTTTATAAAATTTCAAATTTACTCATCATTTCAAGCGATATTCAAGATTTCGCTTAAAACTCATCTGAGCAAATAAGATCTGTTCAAGTGAGATGATATTTGATTATTTCGCTTGAAGAATCAACAAACATCAACACATGTTCAAGCGAAATAGTTAACAGAATACATCGCTTGAAGTGACACTGACAACTTCCTTGAAGCGACACTGTTCAATCATCTCAAAAAAAAATTTAAACATATGATCAGATTGATCACACAGTCCTGTTCTACTTTCAATTCCGAGCATACTGATATGAATTTCATACATTTTGACTCACACAAACGTTCTAGATCTACGATTAAAGATCTGTTCATCCGTCAAATTTGTAAAAACTCAGATCTGAATCAATCAAACAATACACATCAATCTACACATGATTCCGACAACACACATATGTTTTGATTTGAGTTTATCCAGTTAAAAACCCTAGAACTATGTGTTCTAACCCTAACTGTCGCCGACACATAAAAATCAACGAAAAACAGTACAAATCAACACCATCACTTACATTCACCATGTTAGTAGTTGTGTATACCAACTAAAAACACAAGATTTGAGTGAATTTGGGCAGAGTAACGGCAGAAAAACAAAGATTCAGAAGTGTTCGCTTGAAGTCGTTCTGACAGACCTTGAAGCGAAATGATTTAAAATAATGACTGAAGCGAAGCATGTTGTCCTTTTATACTTCTGATGATTTCGCTTCAGGCATACTTACAACATCTTGAAGCGAATTCATTACCATGAAGATTTCGCTTGAGGCTTACTTAAAAACCTTGAAGCGAAAACATAATATGTAGGTATCGCTTGAAACAGATTTAAGCGCAATTTTTCTTGAAGCGAAAACCTTAAAAAACTTGTTTCACCTTTTTGAATTTTTCAGATTTTAATGTCACACCCAATTAACCAAATCCAAGTTAATGACCTTGGTCAACTGACTAGTCTTACCAAGTCCAACTCAATGACCTTGGCTAACCAAACTATGAAGATACCGTATTTCTTGAAAAATAAGTTCAAATTAATGAACTTTTGAATCATTTTAATCTTTCAAACTCTTTTTAATCAACAAACACTTGTACCAAACATTATACTGCATCACAAGCTTACCCAAACCTCATCAATCTCAGACATGATCTGCACAAGACTTTGAACTTTCGATTCCCAATGTCAGTTGTTGAAAATAAAATGAGAAACTAAAATCTTTTTGGATTTTAAACTGAATAAACTGAAACTATGTACACACAATCTTTTTGTGAGCGTGTTAAGGGATCATATCAGCTGCCGACGAAATACAAGTACCGTTAAGCTGTTATTTCATTTTAAGTATTAAACAATTCACGTAGATTGCCGATATACTTATCCTCTTAAATTCTCACAAAACTTTCAATCTGCTCGGGATACAGAATTAGTGTTTTAGGACTTAAACATCTACATGTGTCCCACCTCAGTATATACTCCCGTATCCAGACCCCAGTATTCAATCTTACAGGTGAGTATACCTAGATGATATCTGTCAGGGAATAAATTATAGTACGAGGGCCGTGAGAGCTCAGGTCGATCTTTCGATACGCAGAGAGATGACGGCTTCGACTTTTGGTGGGTCCCCTTTGGGGATCTTCTTTACAACAGCACATGATTAACAATTTTGCAATGTGTTATCATTTTTTATGCTGAGGGGAGGCTTATATTTCAAAGCAGTGTAAAGTATTCTCCGGGGACTAGGTCAGAAATTCCTTTCAGCAGAAGTCCCGGGATAATACCCCAGATATCACTAAGCATAAAGACCTAGTATCTCAGAATATGGGACCCTTCAAACAGGATTTCAGGGGTTACCTATATATCCTGGAGGTGTTCCCCACGTAAAATGCAAGTAAATTTTATGTTTATATCCCAAACTAATCTACTGATTTTGTGAAAACCTATCGGCACATCTTTAGCGAGACTGCTTAATTACATTTTATACATTCCAATTCTTTAGCGTACTGCACCTGTCTAGCTGATGTACTATCATTTCCCTTTTATACACAAACTCATTTTTACTTTTTCAAATGTTTTTGGTTTTTATAGATTTTATCATGTTTTTGTATTTTTCTGCAAACTTTCTCCCCCTAAAAATAAAAACATATTTTTGTGTTTTTGTTTTTATCGAAAAGCAGAAAATAAACTGTACAAACAAAATTAACAACTAGACAAAGGTTCACGTCAGATCGCCGTCCAATTCGGCATCACATTCAACAACCCTCCCAGATTGCAGATTTTTCATTCCATTTAATTTTAAAAGATAATAAAACCTCTTTTTGTCAAATGGTTTGGTATAAAAATCCGCTTTCTGTTCATTGGTGTGCACATATTCAATCCGTATTAATTTTTTCTCGTTACAATCACGAATAAAATGGTGACGGATTTCAATATGTTTTGTTTTTGAATGGTGAACCGGATTTTTAGTAATATTAATGGCTGCTTCATTGTCCACGAAAATTGAAGTATCTAAGAATTGCAAACCAAAGTCACGCATTTGCTGTTGGATCCAAAGGATCTGCGAACAACAGCTGGAAGCTGAAACGTATTCAGATTCACAAGTAGAAAGCGCTACAGTGGTTTGTTTCTTACACTGCCAGGTAACAAGTCGAGTTCCTAAGAACTGACACCCAGCAGTGGTGGACTTTGCGTTCTGTTTGCAGCTTCCGAAATCTGAATCAGCGAAACCGGATAAAGTAAAGTCACCTAATCTAGGATACCACAAACCGATGTTTGGGCAGCCTTTCAAATACCGTAGTATTCGTTTCACGATTGTCAGGTGTGACTGCTTCGGATTCGACTGATATCTGGCACATAAGCATGTCGGATACATGATGTCCGGACGGGAGGCTGTGAGATACATCAAGGAACCAATGATTGATCGGTACAATGTTTCATCCATCTTCACTCCATTCTCATCTGGACAAAACCCATGATTTTGTGCAAGGGGAGTAGATGCTGGACTGCAATCAGCCATATCAAACTTGTCTAGCACATCCTTCACATACTTTGACTGATGAATGAAGATTCCGTCGGGCATTTGTTCTACCTGCAACCCGAGGAAAAACTTCATTTCGCCCATTGAGCTCATCTCAAACTTTTTCTTCATCACTAGCTCAAACTCTTTGCACATATCGTCGTTAGTGGATCCAAAAATGATATCGTCCACATAAATCTGCACAATCAACAAATGGTTTTCTTTTTCTTTAATAAACAAAGTGCTATCTACTGTACCTCTTGTGAACCCGTTGTCCAACAAGTATGTCGAGAGCGTTTCATACCAGGCTCTCGGGGCCTGGTGAAGTCCGTATAACGCCTTGTCCAGTAGAAACACCTTGTTTTTGTGCTGTGGGTCTGTAAAACCTGGCGGTTGCCCCACATACACTTCCTCTTTGATAGTTCCATAGAGAAAAGCAGATTTTACGTCAAGTTGATATACTTTAAAGTTCTTCCATGAAGCAAAAGCCAGAAAAATCCGAATTGCCTCTAGCCTTGCAACTGGTGCGTAGACTTCATCATAATCAATTCCTTCTTGTTGACTGAAACCTTGAACGACCAGTCTTGCTTTGTTTCTCACCACGACTCCTCTATCATCTCTTTTACATTTGAAAACCCACTTTGTCTTAATCAACTTTTGATTCTCAGGCAAATCTACAAGTCTCCAGACGCCCAGCTTCTCGAATTGTTGTAACTCCTCCTGCATTGCATTAACCCAGCTCTCCTCGGTCAATGCTTCCCTGTACGTCTTGGGCTCTATCTGCGAAATAAAGCATTTCAATGAGACTTCTTTTTGCATATCAGCAATAGATGAATAAAAACAAGTAAGAGATTGATCTATTTGGTGTCGAGTTTTAACACCACTTTGCAAGTCGCCAATGATCTGTTCTGAGGGGTGGTAAGACAGAGTCCGTGGCATCACAGAATCAGGCACTACAACTTCCGATTCCAAATTTGAAATGTCAAGATCAACGATTTGGTCAACAGCCTCTTCTGTTGTCTCATTTGGTTCCTCGTCAAAGGTAGGAGCGGGTTCCTCCTCTGAGTTGTCAGAAACGTCAAATGACGGAGCTAGTTCCTCTGGTTCCTCTGGTGGTATGTGAACGGTTCCACTTGGTCCGGCTTCATCATCATGAATACCCACGTTGGGCGTAGGAACATCTAGCGAACTAGATTCCGGCTCTGGCAAATGACTTTGTTGATACAAGTACATGAGAGCAAGTTCCTCCTCACTCGGCTCGGACGGCAGATGAAACGATTCCCAGAGTTTATCGTAGTCAAATAGGAATCTTTGTCCGGGAAGTTGAGGTGACGGAGTATGTTTCTGACAATCCACATGAAGGACTTAAATCACCTTGCTCAGACATGGTACGAACACCCTTTTTAGTGGGCTGGCGTAACCTACAAAGAAACCTTCATTTGATTTTGCTCCAAACTTTCCGTCTTCATCAATAAACGTACACGGTGATCCGAAAGGTTCCAAGAACTCAAGATTCGGCTTGTAACGATGCAGCAACTCAAAACATGTCTTTCCATACTTCTTGACAGTAAGAACTCTGTTCAGTGTATAGCACGCTGCAGATACGGCTTCACTCCAAAAGAAAATAGGTAACTTGGAATCTGCTAACATTGTACGCGCTGTCTCGATTAGGGTTCTATTCTTTCTTTCAGCTACGCCGTTTTGCTGTGGAGTATACGGTGCACTGAATTCATGAAGAATTCCCTTTTCATTGCAGAACTCATACATTCTGTTGTTTTTAAATTCAGTTCCATTGTCGCTTCTAATTCTCCGGATAGGCAGTTTGTATACAGTTTCCATCTTTTTGAAAAGTATCATCAAAGACTCAAATGTTTGATCTTTCCGTTCTAAGCACACAACCCAGGAAAATCTTGAAAAATCATCTGTAACCACCAAGCAATACAAATCCCGGCTGATGCTCTTAACATTGACAGGCCCGAAGAGATCCATGTGCAATCTCTCAAGAGGTAACCTGACCGAATTCATGACCTTCAAAGGATGTGACTTTCGAACCTGTTTACCTTTCTTACATGCAATACAGTCATCATTTAAATGAAAATTTTTAAAGTTCACACCTTCAACTAAATCATTATGAACCAAAAAATTCATTTTACGAATATGAATGTGGCCCATCTTACGATGCCACATGATTGAATCTTTTTCTGTCGCTTTGTTTTTAGACACAAAACACTGTTTCTGATGAGACGTTGGCGTTGCTGTACTCATATCAAGATAATAAAGATCATACTCCCGTGGAGCACGCAACAACACCATCTCATCAGGGATTTTAAACCCTGGTTTCAAAACCACACATTCAGTTTTTGTAAAATGTACGCTGAAATCTTTATCACAAATCTGTGAAATACTAAGTAGATTGTTTGTCAACTCCACTATGTAGTTTACTTTGTCAAAGGATATCACACCATTTGTCAAAGTTCCTTGACCAACAATTCTTCCACCTTGACTCCCAGCAAACCCTACATGACCTCCATTGATTGATTTTACATCATAAAGTAAAGCAAGCGTCCCAGTCATGTGCCTTGACGCACCACTATCCATGATCCATTTTGATAGAATTGACTTGGGCAGCCCCTGCACATATCATATCAACTTCATTCAAACAATGAACTCCATGACTTTTTGACTTCTGAAACACTTCCAAACACTACATCACACTTTTCATCAATCTTAGGAAAGTCAAATGTAACGTTTGGAACAACAGTTTCCACTTTTGATTTTAACACATTTTCTTTGATAGGAGGAAACTCTGCAAGAAACTTATCAAGCTCGGATTCAAATTTTTGATTACCATTAACACCCACCTTTGATTCATAAAATTCCTTTACCCCTTTGACTTTTCTGTCAACCATTTTTCCAAAAATATTTTGAACAGTAGGATTAAAAGCTTTTGAATCAAACTTTAACTCGTTCTCCATTTTCTTTTCCTCAACTGATTGTGATTTGGTTTCAACAACTTTTGTTTCATTTTTCAAAATGTTTTTCATCTTTTTCTCCTCGACCGATGGTTTTGATTTTACAACCCAAAATTGATTTTCAAAAGTTTTCGTTTTTGGATAAATCTTTGAAGTCATTTGGGATTTTGAAGATTCGCCAATCTCAAATGTTGATTTCAGCTTATCTTCCGACTTCAATGATTCACCCCTTTTCAAGATTCGAATTGGTGAAACCATCGGCTTTTTGCCCTTTGTGTTAACTGGTGACTTAGGTTGAAATTTTTTAACAAATGGTTTAATGACAGGTTTTTCAAAAACTTTCTTGCATTGTCTTGCCATGTGTCCGATTTCATTGCAGCGATAGCAAACTCTTTTGTCGTATTCGACAAAAGTTGATTTGAATGACTCTTCTTTTAGTTTCTTCGCTGTATTGAAATCATCAATTGCTTTTTGACTAAAAATATATTCCTTTTCTTCATCAACACTTGGACCAACAACAAAAACATCATTCATTTTATCTTTTGGCTTGACAACCTTCTTAGCCAACTTTTTCTCAAAACCAATTCCTTTGTTTTTAAAGTTGTTACCATTTTTCTTATAACCATTACCTTCCCATTCCTTTTTCCCAAAGTTGTTGACACGTGTTGTAACAAATGATTTTTTAGTTTTTGAAAAAAATTCTTTGTTATTAACCTCATCAATGTTCATTTCAACCAACCTAAAAACTTTCTCAACATTCTCAATTTTCACATTCTGAAGAGGATACTCGAAATCGGAATAAAGTTTGTCTGTTCCAATCATAGTATATACTACCATAATCGAATCATCATTCGCACTCTTGTCCGATTTCGGTATAAACCGTTCCAAGAAATTACTTTCATCTTCAGAATCTGTAACACCTTTCTTAGAATGTGACTTCTCAGAGTTATCAATCTCTTCATCTAACACCTGATCGACAACTGTTTTGATAACCTGTGATTCGTTGTCGGTGTCGGATGCAGAGAATGTAACATCAATGCTTTCAGGCAAATCATCCTCAATTGATCTCAATTTGAGATTCAAAGCAGCTTCCACCCCATCTGGATATTTCTGTGTGTAATGATTCCACATTGGGGGTGGAACACTGTTAAAGATTGGTGTTTCATCAGGTTGTTTTGGAACAATCTGTTCAATCACATATGAAGATGCTATATAACTCATCAACTTCTTATCAATTCTTTCATTTTCAATTTTTGTTAACTCCAATTCCCTTTTTAATGAAGCAATGGTGTCCAAATGAAAATTGACTTCCATTTGTTTTTCCAAAACAGTTGATTTTAATAATTTCGTGGCTTTATCATTTTCAAGACTTTCATCTTGAATCATTTTGATAGATTTAGCCAATTTATCATATGCTTCTTTTACTTCGCTCAGATCAAATTTTAGCATGTCTACATAATGTTTCATTTCCTGATACTTAGTGTCTTTCTCAAGACACTCCATGCAAGGTTGTAAACACTTCTGGCATGGTGTTTCAGGAATTGAAACAACTTCTTCAACAACCTGTTCATGACAAACATTTTTCACATATTGTTTACCGACATTCTCAGACTCTGACTCAGACAGTTTGACTGATTCGTTTTCCTGAACTCCAGATTCCTCTCGTTTGACAGACTCACTACTGACCAACTTAGACTCCTCAGATTCTGAGTCTACCTCTCTCAGTTTTGCCATGAGAGCTTTGTCAGCAATTTCTTTCAAACTGTCTACGGTCATTTCCTTTGTCACATCTATCATTTCTTCAACAAATTCTTTCTTCTCTTCATATCTTGGACACAATCCAGTCGTCGGTTCTTCAAAGAAACCTGCAAAAGATTCAAAAATTTTAGGAGGCATGATAGATTTCAAAGAACTAGCCAATACCTCCTTCTCAGATTGAGAGTAATGAACTTCATCAGCTATTTCTCCAAGATTGTCCATATTTTCAACAGAAACCTCTTCAACAACTACAGAACTATTTTTAGTAACTGTTTCTGGTTCAGTCACCATTTCGGAAATTTCAACAACTTCAGCCATCATTGCTTGTTCATCACTACTAGGAATATATTTATCCCAGCTGAAACCTGCAGCTACCTTCTCATCATCTTGATTTACAATCATCGCCTTTTCTGGTTTATTCTCAATTTGTGGTCTTTGAACAGTAGGCTGTTGATTTGATCGATGATAGATTGCTTGCTTGTAGTAGTCATTGGTGAACGGGTTTTGATGATTGTTTACTTCACGATTCGGACATTCTCTCTTAAAATGACCACGTTCTTTACACTTGAAGCATGTAACTTTCGATTTGTCGAACCCTAACTTCTGATCAGGGCCTGATAAACTGTTCCGGCCTGTAATCTCCATAAACCGTTGTGCTCTTCTAACCAAACTTGCCATGCCCCATTTTATATCAATCAATTCAAGTTCCTCCGGGTCAATCTGGTCATAATCCTCTTTGGTCATATCAGGATTACCAATCCTACCTGCCACTAAGCCTTCATAAGCCTCTAGAACGGAAGCAAGTACCGCAATGTGTTGTCTCGCGGCAGTTTCAGTAATTTCATTTCCATTCTTAATATTCACCGCGATGTTGCACTGCACCCCAGAAACATAAGCCTGATTATTTGAACTTGTAGAGCTTTGAGGTGAAGACTTCTCTTGAACTTTAAAATTTGGATCATAGTTCACAAATGGTGAAGGCTTGTTTGATTGTGGAGTGTTTGTAGAACCACCCAAATTTACATCAGCACTAAAACCCGTCTGTATCTTTGGACTTTGATTTGTTTCAACAGGAATACTTCCTTTGTAATACAAAGATATGTCTTGCTGCACATTTGCTGAATTCATTTGTTTGATCTTTGATAGTTCCAATTCATGTGCCTCAATTTTCTCAATGAAATCACTCAAAGTTATGTCAGCAAAATTTGTATTGCTCTTCAACACCATCAGGTACGTTCCCCATTCATCATAAGGTAACGCGTCTGCTAATTTGTCAATCCACTCTTCATTTGTTTTGGTTATCTTCAATCTACCCATCTCCAAAACCAAATGACAGTATCGTTCAATCAATTGCTTTGTGGTCTCTCCTTTCATTCCTGTGAAAATGTCAAACTGCTTGTTTATCAATGCCTTCTTGCTTTTCATCATTTCTCCACTTCCTTCAAACTTTAACAACAATTTATCCCAAAGAGATTTTGAATTGTTTTCGTGATGTAATAGTACTAAGATGTCTTCTTTAATTGCTTGTTGAAGGATGCTCATCATTTTCTTTTCAGCCTTAAAGTCAGCTTGTTCCGTTTGATTCAAACTTCCAATCCCTTTCGGATGACCCATAGCATTAACAGGATATACATATTTATCCACAATCTTTAACCAACTTTCAAAATGATTAGCTTGAACCCACGTTTTAAATCTTCCTGCCCAACTCGAATATTCGTCGATGTTCATGAGTTTAGGAGGCTTTTGCATTGTTCCCAATTCGTTCTCCATGTTGACGTTTTGTAAAACACTACCCGAGGTTTGTCCTGCTACCATACCACTTCCCGAGAAGAAGTTATAAAACTCTTGGTTTTCCATTTTTAGAAATTTACCGAGTATTTTTAAAATTTTCACACACACACTTTTTACAAAATCAGACTATTGAACAAGTTCACGAACACTATGGACTAACAGTAATCTTCAAGCGAAATCACTTAAACTTCAAGCGAAATCACAGAAGATTTCAAGCGAAACTTACAAATCAAACACAGTATGATTTCGCTTCAAACAGCAAGAACTCAAGCGAAATCTATGATTTCGCTTCAAACCAAAATTTTAGCTAACCACAGACTCCTCAAGCGAAATATACGATTTCGCTTCAAGCAAACAGAATATTTCAAGCGAAATCCATGTTTTCGCTTCAAAAATACCAACAATCAATCTTCTCGCTCAAGCGAAATCTGGTTTTCAAGTCATTTTTGTCAATTTTAGTCCGAGTTTTAATCTGAATTTCTCAAGGCTTTGTTAAAACACACTTTTACACACACTGTGAAAGTCTTAGTCCATTTTGTCCGTGTTTTCGTCCAAAAATCAGTTTTTGTGAGTAAAAGCCAACTGATTCAAGTAAACACACTCATAACTGGCTCTGATACCAATTGTAGGATCGTATTTGACGACCGAATGAGTCAATTTGAATGTGTTTACACTATTTAGATGGCGGAAACATCTAAACAGCTTAGAATCAGACAAAAAGGAGTAGAAAACAGAATAGATTCACTTTTAACACTTGTTCTCTGTTATATATTCACTTGAAAAACTGGCAGCACTTCGTTACAACTTCTCGGAATGCGTACCAACTGAGAACACAACATGCCTATTTATAGGCAACTAGATTTCGCTTCAACCTGTCTCAAGCGAAATCTCATCACTTGATTTCGCTTGAGGCTTACATTGAGACCCTGAAGCGAAACCTTAACATACTAACTTAAACTTTACATTCAGACCCCTATACTTTACATACTTGACATATTTAGACCCTAGACTTATGATCGTATTTGACGACCGAATGAGTCAATTTGAATGTGTTTACACTATTTAGATGGCGGAAACATCTAAACAGCTTAGAATCAGACAAAAAGGAGTAGAAAACAGAATAGATTCACTTTTAACACTTGTTCTCTGTTATATATTCACTTGAAAAACTGGCAGCACTTCGTTACAACTTCTCGGAATGCGTACCAACTGAGAACACAACATGCCTATTTATAGGCAACTAGATTTCGCTTCAACCTGTCTCAAGCGAAATCTCATCACTTGATTTCGCTTGAGGCTTACATTAAGACCCTGAAGCGAAACCTTAACATACTAACTTAAACTTTACATTCAGACCCCTATACTTTACATACTTGACATATTTAGACCCTAGACTTATGACGTAGACTTTAGACATCATGTATCAACAAATTCTAAAATCACATTTTTATTGTATATTTTGTTATACTCCCAAATGTATAGTTTGATATGCTCTCATATGTGATATTGTACAAAACAACATATATTTTGTTAATTACTAAAACATAGTTTAATATGTTATTTATAAAACCAAAGCATAGTTTAATATGTTATTATTAAAACCAAAGCATAGTCTAATATGTTAGTTATAAAACCAAAGTATACTTTTGATATACTACTGAAAATTATTATTTTGACAACTAAAGTATATTTAATATACTATCTGTTTAATTATTTTGGAACTAAAATATATTCTTAATATATTACTTATTCGACTTTCTTAAAACCAAAGTATATTTTTATATACTACAAACCTTTTTATCAAAACATTGTTTTACAAACAACATATTTTATACAAACTCATTTTACTTGGTTATTTATTTGCCTATGCAATATTCTGTTATATCATTTGATTTCTTATAAACTTTAGTATGATTTATAAAAGAAAATATTTTAAGGTTCATGACTATTTTTGATTAAACATTTTTCTCCAAACTTACAAGTTATGAATCCTATTATAATAAAACCTAAGTATCTCACAGGTATTTTTATGCTAACGTACCTATTTTTACACATGTTTCAGGTGCTGTTATGTGATGATTGTTGATGCATGCTATACATAGGATGGACTCGTGCGTTAGCGACTTTAAAACTTGAAAGACAATATTTGTATTTATTTGATTTGTAATAAAACAATGAGTTCAATAATGCAATAAAACAAAACTATTTGATCCATGGTTGTGAAACAATGATTCTGTTACAACATTCCCCGACGTTTCCGCCATGATTTGTTGTTTTACGTAGTCGGGGTGTGACACATTGTTTTGTGCATTGTACATATGGTTTAAGTAGTCACTTTTTACCTGCCATACATGACATTTGTTTACACATTACATGGTTTACATTTGACAATAGACTTGGTTTTCACATAAACATTTTGACATTTGATTATACATGAACATTTTTACATTGGTGGTTTGTTTGGTAAGTGATTTAAGTAACGAGTCGTGTGTAATATGATAAAAGCATGGTGGATACGCCGCTGGTACTTCCTATATATATAAGTGCTTTTATGATATTACATATCGTAGCGTTATTTAAACCATTTCAATTTTGACATATTACATTTTACACAATTAACATATCTTTACAAAACATTGTTTTACAAACAACATATTTTATACAAACTCATTTTTACTTGGTTATATATTTAACCATGCATTATTCTTCTATATCGTATGTTTTCTTATCAATTTTGTATGATTTATAAAAGAAAACATTTTACAAGGTTCATGACTAACTTTTTGTTAAACTTTTCTTTCAAATACAAGTCATGAATCCTATTTTTATAAAACCTATGTATCTCATAGGCATTTTTATGCTGACGTACCTATTTTCATATGTGTTTCAGGTGCTGTTGTTAGATGATTATGATGCAAACATAGGATTGGACGATGGCCTTAGTGACATTAAAAGATGCAAGACCAGTTAATTATGTTATGTTTCTTTGTTTATAAGACAATGTAACCTCTTGTAACTTAATAAAACAAAATTTCAATTACCTTGTGTTGTGAATCAATAATTCTGTTACGACACTCCCCGACGATTCTGCCGCGGTTTGTTGTTTTACGCGGTCGGGGTGTGACAGAAGAGTTGGTATCAGAGCTCATGGTTATAGGGAATTAGGTTATTAGTAATGCTTTGACCTAGTCTATAACCTTCCTAGGACCCTACCACAACAATCCTTGTGTTTAGATCTTAAAACAATACCGTCACTTATCTTTAAGTGACAACCACAACAAGAACATAAATTTCAAATCCGCTTTGAAAACCAATCATCTGTTCTAGGATGATTTATTATAAGGTTTTGAACCTTCAAAGTTTTCAAAATCTCATCAATGTTGGGTCTTATAATGTGAACACGTGCAATCTGGATGGGTGGATGCCTGTACTCTGAGTTTTCTATCTAAGGCTAGAGTGTTCGTACAAATCCACATAATCGGACCAGTCACTCTTACCTGGGAACTCTTGGGGTGAGTGTCCACTTATAGGCTAAAGCATGTCTTGGCGATACATTAAAATGACCCGCTTACTTTGATTAGTCGTCGTCTCATTTGTTTGCCTTAGGTAACAAACAAATGATCGCAATTTCTATGCGTTATCATTCTGTTTTGATTATCCGATAACATTTCACTTGTTTCCTCCTATATCTTTCTTTTCCTCCAGAATGTCTCTTCATCACAGCAACACTCAGGTGTCCGAGCAGGCTACCAAATTTGCCCAACGAATAGGCGAAGTATTTCTGAAGACTGCTGAATTAGCCGTTGTCATGTCTCGTCTCCAGAATGAAGCCACCCAAGAAGCATCAAAGGAAGCAGAAGCCAAGCCTCCACCAAAATCAAAGAAGCGTAAGGCTTCAAAGAAAGCCACAGCGGTTGTACCAAATCAAGCAGAACCTAGCCAGGTGACAGCACCACCAGCCAAGAAGCCATACAAGGGAACTGCTCCATGGTGTAAACGATGCAACCGTCATCATCCAAATCAGATACCCTGCTTCAAATGTACCCACTGTGGACGATGGGGACATTTGGTTGACATATGCCGCTTTGCTATCCAAAACAAAGCTGTTGCAAACTTTGCTGCTGCTCAACCTCCTGCCAGGAAACCTTATGCCGGTACTGCACCGATGTGCAACAAGTGTAATGCACCTCACCGAGCTTACCTGCAGTGTCGTCTATGTGCATCATGTGGACGACTCGGTCACCTGGAAAATGCTTGTCAATTCAACCCAATCCAAGGTGGTCCAAACCAACCCCAAGTCAACCCTGCTCAAGCTAGTTTACCGTCTGGTACTTGGTACAACTACGGCGAGACGGGCTATTTCAGGAACATGTGATCAAAGGTTGTCAATGCAAGTCTGACCCACGGATGAGCAGTTGGCTGATTAGAAGATGTTGCTACTTTGAATAATTTGTATCTGTTGCTTTTGTTCCTTTGCTTTTGTTGAACTCGGAAACAATGTGTTTAGTTTATAAATAAATCATTGTTCGCAAATTCTGATATACAAGTGTAGTTACATGTGTGTATGGCATTCCCCTATGATACCTACATCAAGGATTATGTTCTTTAAACAAACTACTCTTGTAATTCTCCCATTCTTGTGATCGCTCATGATTTCCTCAAAAATTTTAAGTACTCGTTTCATTCTACGAAACGAAGTACAGAAAATAAGTGACAATTTTAGACGATTACTCAAATTGTTACTTTAAATCCTCGGTTAGATAAATAAGGGTATTTTCGATCTCATACCCATATCATTACAATCTGGTTTTCATAACAACAAACATAATATATACTTTTCAAAAACAACCTTCATGATTTCAAAAACATTTTATATAGTTTGAAAACATTTTTTTTTAACATGGTATATTTACTTAACATATCAAGTGCATGATTTCAAAAGCATCATCCATATTTTCAAAAACCTTATACATAATTTTAAAAATTCATCACGCATGATTTTAAAACATTTTATAAATATACTTATCTAATACGCCTACCTTATGATTTCAAAAGTATTATGTAAGGTTTCAAAAACATTAAACACATTTCTAAAAGAACCCCGTGCATAGTTTTCAAAAACATTTTTCTTATACATTGACTTAACCTTCAAATTCTGCTTCATATGTCGCCTTGGCATATCTAGCACCTCAACTTCATGAGCATTTTACTTCATGTTTTGACTTGAGCACGTCCAATGCAAGGTTTCGACACATCTTCAAATTCCAAAATCCATATGGGATCTTCTTATCTTCACAATTAGATCCTTGTGGATGGTTACCGCTCAAATCGGAGTCCTTAATTGGATTCCGTGTGTACCTTAATTCGAATGTTACGATTCCTTGTAATCGAAATCAAATTTTCTTTTAAGATCTTCCTATTTTCATAGTTAGATTCTGGAAAATGTTTAAAGTGCCAAATGAAAACCACTGATTGGATTCCTGGTGTGCTTTAAATACCCGTGTCCAAAGATAACAAATTAAAGGTCAAGTTAAAACAATTATGTGTTTATATTTTTTCTTTTATGTTTTGTGTTTTTGTGTAATCTGGATATTCGTTATCCAAATCCTCGTAGAATCTTCCATATCTTCATATGAGGGATTCATAGAAGGATATCCAAAGGTACTACCTTAAATCCTTAATGGGCTTATACGTGATAGTTAAGACCCTTGGATTATATAGTACCATTCCATAATTCAAAAGAGACCCCTTGGGTGGTCTAGTTAAAAAGATTGATTCAGAATCTGGTTAAGAATGTCATGTGATGATATAGCTGAAAAGACTCCTTGGTGGTCTATTTAAAGAGGTCAATCGTTGATTTACTTAAAAGGACCCTATGGTGGTCTAGTCACACTAATCACAGGTTTGATTTTCTTCCCCTACACATTATAAAATGCACTGTGTGGACTATGTAAGGAATTACGTAATTATGGATGCATACATAATTATGAAATTCGGTGCACGGAAACCACAGTAAGATTTATCATGTGTAAGAAACGATAGTGGCAACAATAACAAAACGTGAACAATGTAATGGAGGTACGGTGGACGCACCAATGGCGCATCATATACTTGTATATAAGTGTCCCTCTTTGTGACAACTGTGCTCGGTAATCGATGAACAATGTAAAACAATGTTATTTATTAATAAAACAATGTGATTTGGTGTTATTATGTGTGTATTTATGTTTGATGATTTTATGATTTGATTCGATTCCGATTTCAAGCTTTAAATTGCTTTCTGGAAAGTTATACGCAAATTGGCGCGTAAACGTAGTCAGTTTAACGCGACAAACACTCCAGAATAGTGACATTGGCTTAACATACCTAAAATAACCTTTACATAAATTAGAAATAAGTTTTGGATGGTTTGGTGTGTTGAAAACAAGTCTATTCGATCGCAGGGACTATTTGTGTCAAACTGCGAAACTATACCGATTCATATGGTATCGAAGAGTCTGGAACTTGATCATAAGCTAAACATACCATAAATAACCTAAACATAGCTTAGAAATAAGCTTTGAGTGGTTCGGTATGAAAAAATATGCTTATTTGATCTTACAGGGACTAAAAGTGTCAAAAACGACGTAAGTTTGCATTTTCGCGCATATCTTACGTTCTGACCACATCTGGACATCCAAAATTTTTGTACACACTAAAATATTTTTATTTTAGTGATCGGCATGCAAAAATATCATTCGTCGCTTAATTTGGTTCGTTTTCGCGTCCGTTTGAGTTTCGTCGTAATTTAACGAACAACGGGACCGTACGACCAAACGAGCCGACATCCGAGATATTTTTGAGCATGTTTTGACTTCCCAATACTTTAACTTCATTTTAGAGCCTTGAAATGAGGTTAACAGGGCTTAAACGTGTCAAAAATGAGCCGAAACACAAGTTTTACAAGATCAGGGGCTAAACTGCAATTTCTGGAAAGTAGGCCAGGCGGCCCGCGTAAGCCTAGCCATATTCTTACGCGGCCCGCGTCAGACTTGCAGATCAGAAACTTTACAGCAGCTTCCCAGCTCGTTCTTGAGGCCCTTATACGCAATTTTCATGTTTTGGGGACCAAGTTAACACCTCCCCAAGGCTTCCTATCTGCTCATAACACTTGGATGGTCATGATTTAATGCTTGGACTACACAAACACTTGTTATGATCCTATGATCTTGCAACAAATATAAATAGCCCATCAATTTCTTTCATTCATTGCTCATTCCTCATTCTCTTCTCTACAATCTGAATTGAGAGCTCTCCCAAGTGTTTGGAGCTTTCTAATCTGATTATTCTTTGTAGAAAAGATAGCTAGGACCCTTTGTAAGTCATCTTTCTTGCTTATTCTTTATGTTTAGGCAGAAAGTCAAATAGTTTGGCCAACAGTTTGACTTTCGGTTTTGACCATCAATTGGTCAAGTCAAAGTTCAATTGAACTTTACAACATGATTGTAATCACGATGGTTATAATCCTTAGAGATTATACCTACTGATTACCACGTTAACTAGGCGTAGTGACGAGTCAAAGTTTCGGTCAAAATGCGTTTTAGCACGCATTTTGCAACGGAACTATTTTCGGGTATCAAAACCCATTGTTTTGATACCAAATCAGTTTTCTAAGTAGGTTAAACATGTTTTGACATGTTTAACTCGTCACTATTAGTTTAGTGCTTGTTTAAGGTCGTAAGTTAAGCGGTCTAGACAACCGCTTAGACTTTCGAACCCAACCCGTTTGGTCGATCATTAGGATCCGATCAAGCTCGATTAGTGATCATAGTTGCATAGGAAATAACAAGTGAGGTTATACCTTATGATCACATAAGATTGGTTAGTTATTTGTTAAGTAGCTTGTATGCCCATAAGAAATGACCAAAACACCCTTTTGAAGCATAAATACATATTTTACATATGTGAACATATTTTTGACATATAATCTGATTTAGTAACATGTTTAGGTATTATTGGGCATGTAAGACTTAACATAACACATAGTTAACCATCCGAACATAGTTTTGCGCGAACGACGCGTTAAAGTAGCATAAGCTACCTTAATGGGTCGTAACGGGTCGAAAAGCACTTAGGCTAAGTTCCGATTTAGAATGTAGGCTTTGTTAAACCATATCACATGAGTTCCAACACTCATTTGGGTTACAAGACCTCATTCTATCCGATCTTCCGATTTAGGTGTTGATTTATTTACTAGTGATCCGATTACTAGGTACCACTTGAATTTCCTTGGTTTGTCTGAGCTTCGCTAAGATCTTTAGATCGAGGATACCCTATCATTCAATGTGAGTACATAGTTCCCCTATTTTACTCTTTTCAATTGTTTTGGGGTGATTCATATGTATTAAAACGATTTCGATATTTTAACGATGTTTTCAAAAAGGAATAAGATGGTTTATATTAAACTAAATACGATTTCGATAATGTGAACGAAACTTGTTGGTTATAACTACATAACGAATGACATTCATTAGCATTGATCAAGCCGACCATATTAGGTTATGGTACCATAGGATCTGACAAATCCCGTTATCAGACTACACCCATAGTTATGTGTGGGGGTTATGTAGGTAACGACCGAATCTGATGATTGTTAACTTACCCTTTGGTGGTTTGTTAATACGTTGAACGAGGTGGTCGAGTCACGAAGGTTTGAATGTTATTAGCGAGGTGACCAAAAGTAGTTTCACAATTAAAACGAATACGATTTTGGGACGAGTTAAAACGATTTGGAACAACTTAAACGAGATAAAACGATTGTAACATCTGTGCTTGTAATCATTATGAACAGTTCTATTAGCAATAAAACAATGTTATTTGATCCCAATGTTTGTTTTGTTATATTTTACATTTTTCATGTTTTGACTTTTGTGTAATTTCAAACTCTATATCGCTTTCTGGAGAGTTATACGCAAACTGATGCGAAAACGTAATCAGTTTAATGTGACAAATACTCCGGAACATCTACATATACTTAACATACCTTAAATAACCTTTACATAACTTAGAAATAAGTTTTGAAGGCTTTGGTATGGCAAAAACAAGATTTATTCGTCTAGAGGGACTAAACTTGACAAACTGCGAAAGTATGCCAATTTGAACTGTAACGAACATTCCAGAACATGACCATAAGTTAAACACACCTTAAATATCCTTTACATAGCTTAGGAATAGGCTTTAAGGGGTTCGGTGCGCTAAAATAAACTTTTGGGTCATTCAGGGACTAAAAGTGTCAAAAAGTGCACAAGTTTGCACTTTTGCGCATAACTCACGTTCTGAATACATCTGGACATCCAAAAATTTATGTAAGCACTATAATATTTTATCTTAGTGTTTGGCATGAGAAAAATCCATTCATCACGCAATTTGGATCGTTTTTCACGCTTATGCGCATTCCGTCGTAATTAACCGAACAACGCGATTGTACGGCTAAACGAACCGACATCCGGCATATTTTTGAGCATGTTTCAAGTTCCATATACTTTAACATCCTTGTGAAGCTTAAAAATGGGCTTGACGGGTGTTAGAAGTGCCAAAACACGACGATACGCGCTCAGGAACCAAAACTGCAAAACCGCAAAAAAAAATATAAAAAAAATAAATAAATAAAAAAAATGCAGCAAAAAGCCATTTTAAACATAAGTTAGCAGCCCCTAACACTTCCCAAAGGTCAAGTGCCACATGTTAATCTCCTATGGTGGCCAAAATTAGTTACCACAACATTTTGACAAGTGTACGACCTAGATCGTGCCCCCTTTTCCAAGAAACGATCCTAACGGTTGTGGGTTTACTATAAATACCCAACCCATTTTCACTCATTCCTCACTAGAATCTGATCTAAAAGACTCTAATTTGAAACCATTGTTTCATACTTGAGTTATTTGGATCTAGATTAGCATTCGGGGACCTTTCGTAAGTATTCTTTCGTTCTTTTATCGCTTTCGAGTCCGAAAGTCAAACCTTGTTTGACTTTCTGCATTGACCAGTTTATGGTCGATGAGAAGTTCGTTTGAACTTCATAACGTGAGCGTGATCACGATGGTTATAGTCCCTAGTGACTATACCTACTGATTACCACGTTATCTAGGCTCAGTGACGAGTCGTAGTTTCGGTCAGAATACGTATTCTTGCGTATTTTGTAACCAAACTACTTATGGGTATCAAAACCGTTTGTTTTGATACCAAACCTGTTTTCTAAACTTAGTTAAGCATGTTTTAACATGCTTAGCTCGTCACTTTTAGTTTAGTGCTTATATAGGGCCGTAAGGTAAGCGATCTAAACAATCGCTTATACTTTCGAACCCGACCCGTTTGGTCGATCATTAGGATCCGACCAAGCACATTAGGTGACCATAGTATATAGGGAATAACCTTCCGAGGTTATACCTTATGGTCGCTTCGTTTAAGTAGTTGTATGATAGGTAGTTTATATGCCTTAGGTAAATTACCAAAATACCCCTTTGATGCCAAAGTTCATTTTAAACATATGTAACATAACTTTTGACATCTAAACTGATTTGACAACAATATTAGACATGTTAAGGCATATGTTACTTGTCATAGGACTAGTTAGGCGGTCCGAACGCGTTTCACGCGAACGACGCGTTAAAGTAGCATAAGCTACCTAAACGGGTCGTAATGGGTCACAAGCACTTAGGATAGGTTTCATTTAGTATGTAGGCTTTGTTAAACCATACTACATGAGTTCCCATACTCATTTGGTTTACGAACCCTCATTCTATCCGATCTTCCGATTTAGGTCCGGTTTATTAATGTAGTTACCTATATTAGGTGCCGTTTGATATTCCGAGATCTCTAGAATTGCTTGGTGGTTATCTTAGGACTTCTGAGCAATCTCAAGTGAGTACATAGACCCCTCATTTACTGTTTTCCAAACTGTTTTGGGGTGAAACACATGTGCCTACTTGTTATTTTCGTGCTTTCCTGTTTTCACATCATATACCTGCTATGTTTGTTAGTACATTATAGTACATGATTTCATTACATTTCATGCTATGTATGTCCATTGTGTGCATACTTAGTACATTGTTTTACATTACATTTCTGCTATGTATGTTAACTGATAGCATGCTAGCACATTGATTTACATGACTTTTCTACTTTGTATGTTAACTTAGCATACTTAGTACATTGTTTTCATATAACATGTTCACTTTTGCTATGACATTTGGTTTGCACAAACGAGACTATTATACGTTCATTAACATTAGCTACGCCGCTCGGTAGTAAGTACTGGTACCATAGGACTTGACAAATCCCATTCCTGACATCCCGGGTTTGTTTGGATGTAAGGAATGACTGAATCCGAATACAATTCTTTTGATAACCTTGACTGAAAGGGTTATCCGACTGTCTCAAGGCTTGAATGTATGCGTTAACTTACCACATAAATGTTTGTATCAATGTAACATGTATTACTTTGCGAAACATAACTTTTTGATACATTCAAAATACTTTGTTTTGTACATTTCTACATTTGGACTATTTGACAATACTTTACTTACAAGACATAACATTTGTTACACATTACTTGACTACTTTTGGACTATCAACATTTGACATGGTTTATACAAGGACTTTTGACAATTAGTTTAAACATAGACATTATACATTGTTGGTTGGTTAAGTGACTTAAGTAACGAAATGTGAGTAATATGACACAAGCATGGTGGATACGCCGCTGGTACTTCCTATATATAAGTGTTTGTATTATATTACATATCATAGCGTTATTTAAATCATTGATTTTGGACTTATACATTTTATACAAGTAACATGTTTTCACAAGACTTTGTTTTACAATACGGTTTATTTTATACAACTCATTTTACATGGTTATTCATTTAACCATACATTATTCTTTTACTTATACATATCATCTGAACTTATTGTTTTTCAAGCGATTTACAAAACAAATCAAATTACAAGGTTCATGACTAAACATTTTCTTAAACTTAAGTCATGAATCTTATTTTCACAAACCTATGTATCTCACAGGCATTTTTATGCTGACGTACCTATTTTCACATGTGTTTTTAGGAGCTTTTCCGTAGGATGATGATCGTGACACTAGGGCGGACCTGTGCCTTAGAGATTTAAAATGAAGAAAGACTTAGTTTAATTATGTTCTGAACTCTTTAATTTCTATTTAAGACAATGAAACTCTTATGTTAATAAATAAAATACAACTTTGAATGCCATGGTTATGAAACAATTAATTCTGTTACAACACTCCCCGACGTTTTCTGCCACGTCTTGTATGCTATACGTGGTCGGGGTGTGACAGAAGAGTTGGTATCAGAGCCAATGGTTATAGGGAATTAGGTTATTAGTAATGCTTTGACCTAGACTATAACCTTTCTAGGACCCTAACACAAGTTATCTTGTGTTTAGATCTTAAAACATGTACATCACCTATCCTTAGGTGATTATCAAAACAAGAAAACCAAATTTTTCCGAAACGATTTTTGAAAAACAATCTTCTGTTTTTGAATGATTTATTACAAGGTTTTGAACCCTCTATTGTAAGGTTTTGAACCCTCTGTTATATGGTTTTGAACCCTTCCAGTTTGACTAAATTTTTGGCCTTGTGCCTTCAAATTTTCAAAATCTCGTCAACGTTTTGGGTTTTAAATAATGTGAACACGTGCAAACTGGAAGAGTGAATGCCTGTATTCTGGGTTTTCTGTCTAGGCAAGCACTTCGTATACATCTCATCAGACGCGAGACCAGTTGTGCTTACCTGGGAATTCTTGGGATGAGTGTTCACTTATAGGCGAGCATGTCTTCATGATACATTATTTTTGATCCATTTACTTTGATTAGTCACTGTGCGTCGTTTGTTTGCTTGGTAATGCGGACAAATGACCACCATCCTTGCGTTTGTTAATTTTGTTTCATCTCATTCTTTTCATCCAATCCTCTCACTCGTTTCCTTTCATGTTTTTCCTCTTTTAGAATGCCTCCTCGACGCGACAATCTGATTGCGACTGCCGAACTGGCAGAAATTATTTCGGAGCAGATGGCTGCTCAGTTTCCAAATCTCTTTGCTCAATGGCATGCAGCCAACAACAACAACAATGCTCCATGCAAATACAAGGACTTTAGCTCGGCTAAACCACTCAAGTTTAGTGGTTCTGAAGGAGCGACTGGGCTTCTTCAATGGTTTGAGAGCATTGAGAATACTTTCCGCCACGTGCAGTGTCCGGATAATCGCAAGGTCGAGTTTTCTTTGAGCGTATTTCAGAAGAGGGCTCTCACATGGTGGAACGGGGTTATGAGAGACAGGGGTGCAGAAGTTGCTCTAGCACAGACATGGGCTCAACTCAGGGCCCTTATGATGAGGGAATTCTGTCCTCGCCATGAACAGCGAGCGTTGGAGAAAGAGTTTGATAATTTGAAACAAGATAGTGGTGAGCACAGGGCATATACCGACAGGTTTGAGGAGTTGAGTCTGCTTTGCCCAACTATGGTTACCCCACTCGACAAGGCTATCGAAAGGTACATCGACGGCCTACCTGACTCAGTACAAGACATCCTTACTGGGAGTAACCCTACCACACTCCGTCAGGCGATCGAGTTATCCGCGACATTGACTGAGTCACAGATTCGAAAGGGGAAGCTGCACAAAAAGGGTGACAAGGGTAAGAAGCAGGTGTCTGATAAGGAAGATAGCAAGAAAGGGCAAAACAAGAAGGGAAAGAATTCTGGAGGGTCTAGGAAGCGGAAGGCTTCCCAAAACTATGCTGTTACTGCACAGGCTCAGGCTGCACCAAATCAGCCTGCGCAACCACTAGCCAAGAAGCCTTATCTTGGCAATGCACCTTTGTGCAACAGGTGTAACGGCCATCATCAACCACACCTCCAGTGTCGTCAGTGCACCAACTGCGGAAGGCCTGGTCATCTTGCTGTCGCCTGCCGCATTCCTGTTAACCAGAACCAGGCAGTTCAGAACCAAGCCCAACAAGTTGCTCAGCCTCTTGCTCAGCAACAAGATCAAGCTGCACGACCTCATTTTCCTCCTGGTTCATGCTACAATTATGGGGATCTGACCCACTACAGGAACCGGTGCCCAAGGCTAGCCAACCAAAATCAGAATCAGAACCAAAATCAGGCTCAGGCTCGAGGGCGAGCTTTTAACTTGAATGCCCAAGAGGCGCAGGCGGACGATGATGTGGTGAACGGTACGTTCTTTATTAATAATCAGCCTGCATCTGTTCTTTTTGATTCGGGTGCCGACAAGAGTTTTGTGTCATTGTCTTTTGAGCCATTACTTCGCGTGTCTAGAACAAAACTAGGTAAACCTTTGACAGTAGAAGTTGCTAGTGGTGAACCCATTGTTCTTGATTCTGTTCTTCACAACTGCCAGTTGAATCTTAACGACCATCTTTTTCCTATTGACCTCACGCCTATGCAACTTGGAAGCTTCGATGTCATAGTGGGTATGGATTGGTTATCTAAGCATCACGCTGAGATAGTTTGTTCTGAGAAGATTATTCGTGTGCCGCTTTCGACAGGCGAGATCCTACAGGTTCAAGGTGAGAAACCTGCCGGTGGTCTCAATCTCATGTCTTGTTTTAAAGCTCGGAAGTATCTGCGGAAGAACTATGTGGCTTTCTTAGCACATGTTACAACAGATAAAGGCAAGGGTAAGTCTATTTCAGATATTCCTGTCGTTCGGGATTATTCTGAAGTTTTCCCTGAAGAGTTACCTGGTCTACCCCCAGCACGCCAAGTCGAGTTCCGCATTGATCTCGTACCTGGTGCAAATCCCAATGCCAGAGCTCCATATCGTCTTGCACCGTCTGAGATGCAAGAGTTGTCTAAGCAGCTTCAGGAGCTTTCTGACAAAGGCTTTATCCGTCCCAGCTTTTCACCCTGGGGTGCTCCCGTTCTTTTTGTCAAGAAGAAGGATGGATCCTTTAGGATGTGTATCGATTATCGTGAGCTTAACAAGCTTACTATCAAAAATCGATATCCCCTACCGCGCATAGACGATCTCTTTGATCAATTACAGGGCGCTTCTTATTTTTCGAAGATTGATCTACGTTCCGGATATCATCAACTTCGGGTGCATGAAGAAGATATTCCCAAGACAGCGTTCCGCACTCGGTATGGACATTATGAATTCACAGTCATGCCATTCGGTTTGACTAATGCTCCTGCTGTTTTCATGGACTTAATGAATAGGGTCTGCAAACCTTATTTGGATCAGTTCGTCATTGTTTTTATTGACGACATCTTGATTTACTCTAAGACGCGAGCTTATCACGAGCAACATCTTCGTCTTACTTTGGAACTCCTAAAGAAAGAGCAACTTTTCGCCAAATTCTCAAAGTGTGAATTCTGGCTCAAAGAGGTTCAATTCTTAGGACATATTATCAACGAACAAGGTATTCATGTAGATCCCTCCAAGATCAGTGCGATTAAGGATTGGGATACGCCTACTACTCCTACTGAGGTTCGTTCTTTTCTTGGTCTAGCGGGTTATTATCGCCGCTTCATAGAAAACTTCTCGAAGATTGCAGTTCCTCTAACTGCTCTAACTCAGAAGAAAATGCCCTTTTATTGGGGATACAAACAAGAGGAAGCTTTTCAAAACTTGAAGCAGAAGCTTTGTGACGCGCCTGTTCTAACTTTGCCTGAGGGCAATGATGATTTCGTCGTTTATTGCGATGCATCTAAACTGGGTCTTGGCTGCGTTCTTATGCAAAGGAACAAAGTCATAGCATATGCATCGAGGCAGTTGAAGATACATGAGAAGAACTACACCACTCATGATCTTGAGTTGGGTGCAGTTGTCTTCGCTCTTAAGATCTGGAGACACTATTTGTACGCTACGAAATGTGTGGTTTTCACGGACCACAAAAGTCTTCAGCATATCTTCAATCAGAAAGAACTCAACATGAGGCAACGACGTTGGGTTGAGCTTTTAAACGACTATGACTGCGAAATTCGCTACCATCCTGGTAAGGCGAATGTCGTAGCTGATGCATTGAGTCGTAAGGAACGTACTAAGCTTCATTGTGTACGTGTTCAATCTATTATTCAAGCTCGATCTGATATCCAAGCCCGTATTTCTCAGGCTCAACAATCTTGTGTTTCACAAGGTTTAATGGATAAGGAATTTCCCTATCACATAACGCCTGCTTTGGAACTGAAGGACAATGGATCGTATTACTTCATGGACCGTTTGTGGGTCCCAAGCCAGGATGATCTTCATACCTTACTTATGGATGAAGCCCATAAGTCGCGTTATTCTATTCATCCGGGCTCAGATAAAATGTATAAGGATCTTCGTATTCATTATTGGTGGCCTGGTATGAAGAAAGACATTGCCTTATACGTATCAAAATGCCTTACTTGTCTTAAGGTTAAGGCTGAACATCAGCGTCCTTCTGGTTTATTGGAGCAACCAGATATCCCAGTTTGGAAATGGGAAAACATTACTATGGATCTTGTTACTAAACTTCCGCGCACAAAGAAAGGTCATGATGCCATCTGGGTAGTTGTTGATCGTCTTACTAAGTCCGCGCATTTCTTGCCAATCCGTGAGGATTTTCCTACTGACAGACTTGCTCAAATCTATGTGGATGAAATTGTGGCTCGACATGGTGTTCCTTTGAACATCATTTCTGACAGAGATGCTCGTTTCACTTCTCATTTTTGGAGAACCATGCAATCTGCTATGGGGACCCAACTTAATCTGAGCACGGCTTATCATCCGCAAACGGATGGTCAATCTGAAAGAACAATCCAGACTCTGGAGGATACGCTAAGAGCTTGTGTGATCGATTTTGGTGGTAGTTGGGATTCACATCTTAAGTTGATTGAATTCTCCTACAACAACAGTTATCACACCAGCATCAAAATGGCTCCTTTCGAGGCTCTCTATGGTCGAAAATGTCGTTCACCAGTCTGCTGGAATGAGATCGGCGAGGCTCAACTTACTGGACCTGCTCTCATTTTAGAGACAACTGACAAGATAAAGAAAGTTCGTGATAACCTTCAGACAGCTAGAAGCCGTCAAAAGAGTTACGCGGATCCAAAACGCAAAGCCTTGGAATTTCAAGTCGGTGATCGAGTATTACTTAAGGTCTCACCTTGGAAAGGTGTGATCAGATTTGGAAAGAAAGGAAAACTTGCACCTAGATACATTGGACCATTCAAGATCGTTGAAAGAATCGGAAAGGTAGCCTACAGACTTGAGTTACCTCCTGAACTTGGAAATGTTCATCCAACTTTTCACGTGTCCAATCTCAAGAGGTGTTTAGCTGATGAGAACCTCCACGTACCGCTTGACGAAATTCGTGTTGGCAAAACACTGAAATTCGTTGAAAAGCCAGTGGAAATTATGGAACGTGAAGTCAAGTGGCTCAAACGTAAGCGCATTCCTTTGGTCAAAGTTCGTTGGGAAGCTAAACGTGGACCCGAGTTTACTTGGGAACGCGAAGATCAAATGAAGGCGAAATATCCGCATCTTTTTCCACGAGTTTCCTCTAAATAAATTTCGGGACGAAATTTCCACAAGTAGGGGAGACTGTAACATCTGTGCTTGTAATCATTATGAACAGTTCTATTAGCAATAAAACAATGTTATTTGATCCCAATGTTTGTTTTGTTATATTTTACATTTTTCATGTTTTGACTTTTGTGTAATTTCAAACTCTATATCGCTTTCTGGAGAGTTATACGCAAACTGATGCGAAAACGTAATCAGTTTAATGTGACAAATACTCCGGAACATCTACATATACTTAACATACCTTAAATAACCTTTACATAACTTAGAAATAAGTTTTGAAGGCTTTGGTATGGCAAAAACAAGATTTATTCGTCTACAGGGACTAAACTTGACAAACTGCGAAAGTATGCCAATTTGAACTGTAACGAACATTCCGGAACATGACCATAAGTTAAAAACACCTTAAATATCCTTTACATAGCTTAGGAATAGGCTTTAAGGGGTTCGGTGCGCTAAAATAAACTTTTGGGTCATTCAGGGACTAAAAGTGTCAAAAAGTGCACAAGTTTGCACTTTTGCGCATAACTCACGTTCTGAATACATCTGGACATCCAAAAATTTATGTAAGCACTATAATATTTTATTTTAGTGTTTGGCATGAGAAAAATCCATTCGTCACGCAATTTGGATCGTTTTTCACGCTTATGCGCATTCCGTCGTAATTAACCGAACAACGCGATTGTACGGCTAAACGAACCGACATCCAGCATATTTTTGAGCATGTTTCATGTTCCCTATACTTTAACATCCTTGTGAAGCTTAAAAATGGGCTTGACGGGTCTTAGAAGTTCCAAAACACGACGATACGCGCTCAGGAACCAAAACTGCAAAAAAAAATATAAAAAAAAATAAATAAATAAAAAAAATGCAGCAAAAAGCCATTTTAAACATAAGTTAGCAGCCCCTAACACTTCCCAAAGGTCAAGTGCCACATGTTAATCTCCTATGGTGGCCAAAATTAGTTACCACAACATTTTGACAAGTGTACGGCCTAGATCGTGCCCCCTTTTCCAAGAAACGATCCTAACGGTTGTGGGTTTACTATAAATACCCAACCCATTTTCACTCATTCCTCACTAGAATCTGATCTAAAAGACTCTAAGTTGAAACCATTGTTTCATACCTGAGTTATTTGGATCTAGATTAGCATTCGGGGACCTTTCGTAAGTATTCTTTCGTTCTTTTATCGCTTTCGAGTCCGAAAGTCAAACCTTGTTTGACTTTCTGCATTGACCAGTTTATGGTCGATGAGAAGTTCGTTTGAACTTCATAACGTGAGCGTGATCACGATGGTTATAGTCCCTAGTGACTATACCTACTGATTACCACGTTATCTAGGCTCAGTGACGAGTCGTAGTTTCGGTCAGAATACGTATTCTTGCGTATTTTGTAACCAAACTACTTATGGGTATCAAAACCGTTTGTTTTGATACCAAACCTGTTTTCTAAACTTAGTTAAGCATGTTTTAACATGCTTAGCTCGTCACTTTTAGTTTAGTGCTTATATAGGGCCGTAAGGTAAGCGATCTAAACAATCGCTTATACTTTCGAACCCGACCCGTTTGGTCGATCATTAGGATCCGACCAAGCACATTAGGTGACCATAGTATATAGGGAATAACCTTCCGAGGTTATACCTTATGGTCGCTTCGTTTAAGTAGTTGTATGATAGGTAGTTTATATGCCTTAGGTAAATTACCAAAATACCCCTTTGATGCCAAAGTTCATTTTAAACATATGTAACATAACTTTTGACATCTAAACTGATTTGACAACAATATTAGACATGTTAAGGCATATGTTACTTGTCATAGGACTAGTTAGGCGGTCCGAACGCGTTTCACGCGAACGACGCGTTAAAGTAGCATAAGCTACCTAAACGGGTCGTAATGGGTCACAAGCACTTAGGATAGGTTTCATTTAGTATGTAGGCTTTGTTAAACCATACTACATGAGTTCCCATACTCATTTGGTTTATGAACCCTCATTCTATCCGATCTTCCGATTTAGGTCCGGTTTATTAATGTAGTTACCTATATTAGGTGCCGTTTGATATTCCGAGATCTCTAGCATTGCTTGGTGGTTATCTTAGGACTTCTGAGCAATCTCAAGTGAGTACATAGACCCTTCTTTTACTGTTTTCCAAACTGTTTTGGGGTGAAACACATGTGCCTACTTGTTATTTTCGTGCTTTCCTGTTTTCACATCATATACCTGCTATGTTTGTTAGTACATTATAGTACATGATTTCATTACATTTCATGCTATGTATGTCCATTGTGTGCATACTTAGTACATTGTTTTACATTACATTTCTGCTATGTATGTTAACTGATAGCATGCTAGCACATTGATTTACATGACTTTTCTACTTTGTATGTTAACTTAGCATACTTAGTACATTGTTTTCATATAACATGTTCACTTTTGCTATGACATTTGGTTTGCACAAACGAGACTATTATACGTTCATTAACATTAGCTACGCCGCTCGGTAGTAAGTACTGGTACCATAGGACTTGACAAATCCCATTCCTGACATCCCGGGTTTGTTTGGATGTAAGGAATGACTGAATCCGAATACAATTCTTTTGATAACCTTGACTGAAAGGGTTATCCGACTGTCTCAAGGCTTGAATGTATGCGTTAACTTACCACATAAATGTTTGTATCAATGTAACATGTATTACTTTGCGAAACATAACTTTTTGATACATTCAAAATACTTTGTTTTGTACATTTCTACATTTGGACTATTTGACAATACTTTACTTACAAGACATAACATTTGTTACACATTACTTGACTACTTTTGGACTATCAACATTTGACATGGTTTATACAAGGACTTTTAACAATTAGTTTAAACATAGACATTATACATTGTTGGTTGGTTAAGTGACTTAAGTAACGAAATGTGAGTAATATGACACAAGCATGGTGGATACGCCGCTGGTACTTCCTATATATAAGTGTTTGTATTATATTACATATCATAGCGTTATTTAAATCATTGATTTTGGACTTATACATTTTATACAAGTAACATGTTTTTGCAAGACTTTGTTTTACAATACGGTTTATTTTATACAACTCATTTTACATGGTTATTCATTTAACCATACATTATTCTTTTACTTATACATATCATCTGAACTTATTGTTTTTCAAGCGATTTACAAAACAAATCAAATTACAAGGTTCATGACTAAACATTTTCTTAAACTTAAGTCATGAATCTTATTTTCACAAACCTATGTATCTCACAGGCATTTTTATGCTGACGTACCTATTTTCACATGTGTTTTCAGGAGCTTTTCCGTAGGATGATGATCGTGACACTAGGGCGGACCTGTGCCTTAGAGATTTAAAATGAAGAAAGACTTAGTTTAATTATGTTCTGAACTCTTTAATTTCTATTTAAGACAATGAAACTCTTATGTTAATAAATAAAATACAACTTTGAATGCCATGGTTATGAAACAATTAATTCTGTTACAACACTCCCCGACGTTTTCCGCCACGTCTTGTATGCTATACGTGGTCGGGGTGTGACAACGATTTGAACGATTGATTGGTTTGGGTTGGGTTGTGATTAGGTAATGGGATGGGTGTAACATGATAGAAGCATGGTAGATACGCCGCTAGTACATCTTATATATAAGTGCTTTCATCATATTACATTGCATGTCATTATTTAGTTCACTTGGGAAACGATTTGAAATGATATCACACAACGAGGTTTTGAAATGATATAAACCATACGAGTTTTATTAACGAGTTTTTAACGAACTGGTTTACTAAAACAAATGTTTTGGGGTTAAGAATCATGGCTACGAGATGTTTTAAATCATAACCATCTTGATTTGAGTTGGTTAATCGTGTTGCAATATTATATACTTTTTAAAACAAGGTTTTTGAGGTATTGCAATATATATAAACGAGCCATGATTCCGACACTCTTATAAAACCTATGTACTCACCAGCATTTCTTTGCTGACTATGTTTTTTACATATGTTTCAGGTGATAATGCTTGATGTTGATTGCTAGGAAGCAAGTTCACTTAGGATCCGGACGTGGCTTTAGTGACTTAAAAACGATAATAGACGATGTTCGATTTGTTTGTTTGGTTTAAGACAATGTACTTTACTTAATAAATTAATGAAACGAAACTTTTAATTACCATGGTTGTGAAACGATGATTCTGTTACAACACTCCCCGACGTTTCCGCCACGGTTTTGTTGTTTTAATATGGTCGGGGTGTGACAGAAGAGTTGGTATCAGAGCCAATGGTTATAGGGAATTAGGTTATTAGCATTGCTTTGACCTAGACTATAACTTTCTAGGACCCTAACGCGAGTTATCTTGCGTTTAGATTTTAAAACAATATCGTCACCTATCCTTAGGTGATAACCACAACGAGAACATAATAACAAATCCGCTTCGAAAATTAATCATCTATCCTTGGATGATTGATTGTATGGTTTTGACCTCTCAGTTTTCAAATCTCGTCAAAGTTTGGGTCTAAATAATGTGAACACGTGCAAACTGGAAGAGTGAATGCCTGTACCCTGAGTTTTCTGTCTAAGGCTAGAGTGTTCGTACAAATCCGCAGTATCGGACCAGTCACTCTTACCTGGGAACTCTTGGGGTGAGTGTTCACTTATAGGCGAGCATGTCTTCAGCGATACATTATTATGACCTATTTACTTTGATTAGTCACTGCGTGTCATTTGTTGGTTCGAGGTAATGAACAAATGATCACACTCCTTGTGTTTTGTCGATGTTTTCAATACCTCTTTTGTTTCCCCAATTGTCAACCTCACTCGTTTCTCATGTTTCCTTGTTAGACAATGCCTCCTCGACACGATGCTCAAACTTTTACTGCTGAAGAAATCACAGCCCTTGTCTCTCAGCAAATGGCTGCTGTACTTCCAGGCGTTGTGACCCAAATCCATGAGTTATACAACAACAATAATAATAACAACAATAACGCACAGTGTAATTTCAAGAATTTTAATTCTGCGAAGCCGCTTAAGTTTTCTGGGTCACAAGGAGCAACTGCGCTCCTACAGTGGTTTGAGAGTATCGAGAGGACATTCAGACATGTGCAGTGTCCGAATGTGCGTAAAGTTGAGTTTGCTTCAAGCGTGTTTGAGAAGCGAGCTCTTACATGGTGGAACGGAGTGATGCGTGATAGGGGTGCCGAAGTGGCATTAGCGCAAACTTGGGATGAGCATCGAGCTCTCATGATGAGAGAGTTCTGTCCCCGTCACGAGATTCGAGCTTTGGAACGAGAATTCGATGATTTGAAACAAGACGGGGGAGAACACCGTGCCTATACGGATCGATTCGAGGAGCTTAGTTTGTTGTGTCCCACTATGGTTACCCCACTGGAGAAAGCAATCGAGAGATATATCGATGGTTTAACCGATTCCATTCAGGATATAGTGACCGGTGTTAATCCTACTACCGTTCGTCACGCAATCTAGTTGTCGGCTACCCTGACTGAGTCCCAAGTCAGGAAGGGTAAACTCACCCGCAAGGGTGATAAAAAGAAGTCAACCGATTCTGACAAGGAAAAGGGTAAAGGAAATAAGTAGGGTGAGTCTTCTAAAAGGTCAAGGAAGCGCAAGGCTTCCCAGAACTTTGCTGTCACCAACCAGACTGCTCAGAACCCACCGACTCAACCTCCTGCAAAGAAAGCATATGCTGGTACTACACCACACTGTACACGATGTAATGGTCACCATGTTGCCCAACAGGCCTGTAAACAATGTGCTACGTGTGGTAGACTTGGGCATTTGGCCAACATTTGTCGTTTTGGTCAAAATCAAGCTGCTCAGGTTCCAGCACAAGCTCAAGGGAATGCTGTGAGATTCCCACCTGGTTCGTGTTTTAATTGCGGAGAAATGGGTCATTTCCACAACAATTGCCCGAGATTGGTAAATGCGAATGCAAATCCAAATGCAAACGCGAACGCAAATGTGAATCCCGCTCGTGGACGGGTATTCAATCTAAACGCGAACGAGGCGAGGGCGGACACCGAAGTTGTTAACGGTACGTTTCTTGTTAACAATCAACTTGCATCTGTTCTTTTCGATTCTGGTGCAGATCGGAGTTTTGTTTCGTTATCCTTTGAGCCTTTACTTGCGATACCTAGAACTAAACTAAGGAAACCCTTATCTGTCGAAGTTGCGACTGGTAAACCCCTGGCACTCGATTCTGTTCTTCTTGGTTGTCAATTGAACCTCGATAACCATCTTTTTCCCATTGACCTTGTACCAATGCAACTCGAGAGTTTCGACATTATTGTGGGAATGGATTGGTTAACCAAACATCATGCCGAGGTTGTTTGTTTCGATAAGATCATTCGTATTCCTCTTTCGTCTGGTGATGTCCTAGAGGTTCGTGGCGAGAAATCATCTGGTGGATTGAAACTTATGTCGTGTACGAAAGCCCAGAGTTATTTACGAAAAGGATATGTTGCCTTCCTGGCACATGTCACCGAGGAGAAAGGCAAGAGCAAGAATATTCAGGATATTCCGATTGTTCGGGATTATCCAGAGGTTTTTCCTGATGAACTGCCTGGTTTGCCTCCAGTTCGTCAAGTCGAATTTCATATTGACCTTGTACCCAATGCTAACCCGATTGCGAAAGCACCTTTGTGACACCCCAGGAAAATCAGGAAAACAACGCAACTTAACTAGCTTCCTCAGTAACCACGCGCTAAATTTCGGGATGAAATTCTCTTAACAGGGGGAGAATGTGACAACCCTCAAAATCCTATGTATTCCGTACAATTTATTATTGATAATTAAAGTGTTTGACGACTGTGTGGAATTACTTAACTGCTTTCTGATATCTGTGATGTGCTTACATGTGCTTGTCAACATACTAGTAGTATGCAGAAAGGTCACTAAATAGTCCGTTATAATTTCCTAAGTGTTAGAAATTAAAAGTGTTACGAAAATATACATAAAAGACACTTTAAATGCTTATTTAGCACTTTAACGAATCAGTATTCAACCGAACAACCGGACTTTACCCGGAACCCAAAAATATTGTCAATGACATTGTTTTTCTCTTTCTAAGCCAGTTAGGGTCCCCGAATACCCTAACACCCGTTATAAATCACAACACACTAGTAGTTAGATTAAACTCCTAACTAAACCAACTAAACTCTAACTAACTAGTTAAATTCCAACCCAATTACCCCAAACCCCCCCTTGACCGAATTCCTAACATGGGGGGAACATACTTGTACCATTTATAATATTTTAATCTCTTTGTTGAATATCTAGGTAACACATGATCTATTGGTTAAACACACTTGGTGGATTATAAATAACCCCATTAGGCAAGACATCTCTAAATCACCAACACTTAGCAAAATTTTCACCTCTCTCTCCCTCTTCTCTCTTGCTCATAACCGGCCAAGAGCCACCACCATAGCCACCACACCTTCAAGTTTGGTTCTTGCTAAATCACACACATACAAGGGTGCTAGAGTTCGTATAACGAAGCTTGGTGCTCTCGGAAGTGGAAGGACCTTCTCTATTCGCTTTAACCACCACTTTTCTACACTCGAACTCTCCTAGCCTTGTGCTAGTGGTAAGAACTTAGATCCGTTCATTCTTCATGTTATTTAAGTGGTTAATAGGTGATTTGATGATTAAAGTTATGAAACACTAAAGAACCTGCACTAAAGTCTTGAACATGTTGGTTAAAGAGTAACTAGTGGTGTAAATCATGTAGATCTTGTGTGGATATGATTCTTGCTGATTTCTTAATAATTTACTGGTTAATATTGATGTTTGATGTTGTTGTGATCACTAAACTTGTTAACGGAATCGATCGAACACGATTTAGAAGGTTAAACACTGAAAATCAGAATCTGTCCAAGTTTTACAGCCAACTTCAGTTGGCTGTAAACAGGTCTTAAACTCAACGAAAAACCGATATTTTGAATCTAAAATATGTTATTATAAAATACGGTTCTAATGGCACCGGAATCGTAATTTTTGGACTTCGTTTACTATTTTTAATGTGTCGATTTGTAACAACAGCTTAAGCTGAATTTTGACAGCAATAAATGGGTGTCGTACTTTCAGTCATAACCTGAGTTTTATGATGAGTCGGACCATGAAATTTGTACAGTAGATGACAACCGATGCATTTGTAATTACTCCACTGGAATTTCGTAAATCGGACACTCGATGAATTTTAAATAAATTATCCCGTGGACTGTGGTCAGAAAAATATAAATCTGAGTTCAGCTCGTGAAAATGATTTTTTATAAAATATTGGTAATGAACCGGACCCCGATATTTTTACACGATAAAATATGGAACGTTTAAGATATCCTGTAAAAATTTGGGAATTTTTGGAATAATTTAACTATTTTATTAAAATGTCCGAAAACAGCCGGTTTTGAATATAAATGCTGAATTGAGATAAGTTGTGACTTGCGTGTCTAAATGTCGAGTATGCTATCTGTGAATGATCTAACATGTTATATGTGTTATATACATTATTGTATGTTTGCTCATGAGTGGGGAATGGATGGGAAGTATATATATGGGCATAAACAGTTAAAGTAATGCGTGTTATGTGATATATACGTGTAAGAACTTTGTGCTCTATTTGAAAGTCACTAAATGACTAACTGGTAATCATATTAGGACGTGATTGACCGACCTTGACCGTTAGCTATATTTGAGAATCTAACCGAGCAAACCGAGGTGAGTTCACACTTTCTACAAGGCATGGGATTCCCGGTGGTTTGGGAATGGGTTAAAGAATTTAAAACTAAATCTACATATCCCTTTGGGAAGATATGTACGACCATCCTACATAAATAGGATGCCATTGTTAATCCTACGAATTCTCCTGGTGCAGAATACGTACGTTCGTCCTCCTGGTGCAGGAAAACAACCTTAAAACTAGCTAGACAAAACTCTATCATGAAGTCCCTCAATTTATATCGACTTAATCGCCGAGGCCAATGGCGAGCGGGTCATTAGTTAATAGCGCTATTAGGTTTAACAAACCTCACACCGTGCCAGTCGGACGGGCGTGTACTAATGGACTATGGCAGATTGTCAGTGATGATAGACACTGATATAGGGCACAACTTATTTGCGTAGCAGTCGATATCATACCGTCTAGTAGTTTAAACGGGGAAAACCCCCACTAATCATGGTTATGGATTGGGTAAAGAAAAAGGAAATGGTTGAACATACTTTCAACTACGGGGTAACCCCCACGGCTAATAAGCCAACGAAAGTCAAACCACGTTTTTCAGAAACAACTTAAAACTAAACAACCTAACGTGAACTCACTCAACTTTGTTGTTGACTAGTTGTTACATGCCTTACAGGTCGCTAAACACTTGGAGCTTGCACGAGGAAGGAGTCGTTGTGGTGTACAGACGGTTATGTCCAGTGTTTAATATTTAAAACATTATGAACTTATTAAACCTAAGTGTTGGACTTTAAACTTATGAACTGCGAACTTATGCTTTTGGATTTACTTTTATGCTTCCGCTGTTTAAACTAATAAACATGGTTAACTAGCTTTGGTCCCCAATTGTAATGAGGTTGGTCTTATTTACTTAATTACGATGTTCAATATGATTGGTGGCTCGATCCTGGTCACGTCACGCCTCGAAGCGGTGGTACTCCGCATGGTGGATTTTGGGGGTGTGACAGATTGGTATCAGAGCCATTGGTTATAGTGAACTTGGTTTTAAAAAGGGAAAGGCTTTTTGATAAAACCAGACTATAACCTGTACAGTGACTCAACGATCCACAACGACGCTTCGCTCCACGTGCAAGACTCGACACCGTAAGTGGTATGATTTATGTTATATTGTCGGTTAGATAGTTCTCACTGTGCATTAGATAATGTGATAATTGCTATTTGAACCTTGTGTGCTTACTCTCTAATGTCGTCCCACACTTACGCACCTTCGCGACACTTTTCTCACTTACGTTGCTTCATTATGAAGATCATGAGCGGACGCGGAGGACGTATCAACCTCACTCAAGCCAAGTTGACGGCTTTGATCAACTAACGAGTCGCTGAGGCACTCTCAACTAACCCTGCAGGAGGTATAACCTGCCATACCAACTAACCTTAGGACGTTTAGATCCTACCTTCGCAAACTAACCCTCGTGCTTAACCTTATCTTTTATTCTCGCGCAACAGGTCAACATGCTCAAACCCCTGTGTGCACATTCAAAACGTTCATGGACTGTCGACCTACTACTTTCAGTGGCACCGAAGGAGCAGTGGGCCTTCTTCACTGGTTCGAGAAGCTTGAGTCAGTTTTCGAGATGTGCGAATGCCCCGAAGAACGTAGGGTGAAATATGTTACCGGAACACTTGAAGGAGCTGCGTTAACCTGGTGGAAGGCATAGGTTCAATTACTAGGGCTGGCAGTTGCTAATGCCACCCCCTGGAATGGTTTCAAAGAGCTGATTAAAGAGGAGTACTGTAGTCGGGATGACATCCACAAGCTAGAAGTGGAATTTTACAATTTGAAGATGACGGGGTCTGAGATTGAGGCATATACTAAGAGGTCAAACGAGCTGGCCATCCTGTGTCCAACTATGGTGGACCCTCCCATCAAACGTATTGAGCTATACCTCAAGGGCCTTGTACCAGAGATTCAAAGTCACGTAACTTCAGCCAACCTGGGTACCATTCAGCAAATTATCAAGTTGGCTCATCGTCTCACCGACCAGGCGGTGGAGCAAAACAGGCTACCCAAATGAATCAGTGCCACAACTACTTCTGATGCACCTACCGACAACAAGCGAAAATGGGATGGGAACTCCAGTAAGGGTTCTGCTTCGGTTCAGACTCAGCAGCGAAAGACTGATGACTACCAGAATCCTGGTCAGCAATCTTCCGGTAATCAAGGAAAGGGTGGATACCGAGGAAACCACCCCAAGTGCAACCGGTGCAACAAGCATCACAGCGGGCAGTGCAACAAAGGTCGCTGTCAGAGATGCCAAATGCTGGGTCATGAAGCTAAGGATTGCAGGAGCCCGCGTCCTGCAAATCAGAATCGCCAACAACAACAACAAGCTCCACAGAACCACCATCAGCAGCAGCAGGGCAACAAAGGATGCTTTCAGTGTGGCGCTGAAGGCCACTTTAAGAGAAACTGTCCTCAGCTAAACCAGAATCAGAACAACAATAACCAAGGAAATGGGAACCACAATGGGAATAACAATGGAGGCAACAATGGAGGCGGCAATGGGGGAAACAACAATGGTAATGGAGCAAGGGGTCGTGTGTTCGTGATTGGTCAGGGAGAAGCAAGGAACGATCCCAACGTTGTGATGGGTAAGTTTCTTCTGGACGACTTCTTTGTTACTGTTTTATTCGATTTGGGTGCCGATACTAGTTATGTGTCCTTAAAAGTTAGCCAAATGCTTAAGCGCACTCCAACACTTCTGAACACCAAACACACGATAGAGCTAGCAAATGGTAAAAGTCTTGAAGCCACACACGTAGTTAAAGGTTGTAACCTCGTCTTAGCTGGTCAGACTTTCTCTATCGACCTTATTCCTATCACACTGGGTAGTTTCGACGTCGTTATTGGGATGGATTGGCTATCTCATCATCAAGCGGAGATTGTTTGCAAGGAGAAAATCGTCCGCATTCCTCGTTCTGGTGAAGAACCCAACATGATTCGTGGCGACAAGAGTGGTGCTGTCGAAGGCATCATCTCTTTCCTTAAGGCCCAGAAATGTTTACGAAAGGGGCACACTGCCATTCTGGCACTTGTTACTGACACATCCACGGAAGAGAAGAGAATTGAAGACATCCCTATCGTGCGCGACTTTCCTGAGGTATTTCCTGAGGAATTACCTGGTCTTCCGCCTCACCGCCAAGTTGAATTTCAAATCGAGCTAGCTCCTGGAGCAGCACCAGTGGCTCGAGCACCATATCGTCTAGCTCCATCAGAACTTGAAGAACTGTCCACACAACTACAAGAACTCTTGGAAAAGGGTTTTATACGTCCTAGCTCTTCGCCCTGGGGAGTTCCAGTCTTGTTCGTAAAGAAGAAAGATGGTACTTTCAGAATGTGTATTGACTATCGCGAGCTTAACAAGGTGACTGTGAAGAATCGTTATCCTCTTCCACGTATTGACGACTTATTCGACCAGCTGCAAGGGTCGAGCTATTACTCTAAGATTGACTTGATATCGGGATACCATCAGCTGAGAGTCCGAGATGAGGACGTCTCCAAAACAGCATTCAGAACCCGTTACGGCCATTACGAGTTTCTGGTTATGCCATTCGGACTGACGAATGCACCAGCGGTCTTCATGGATCTCATGAACCGGGTGTGCAAGCCTTACCTGGATAAGTTCGTTATTGTGTTCATCGATGATATCCTGATCTATTCTAGGAGTCAGGAGGAACACGAGCAGCATCTACGACTTATGCTGGAACTTCTTCAAAAAGAACAGTTGTATGCCAAGTTTTCAAAATGTGACTTCTGGCTTCTCGAAGTCCACTTTCTAGGCCATGTGGTAAACAAGGATGGAATTCACGTGGATCCATCTAAGGTTGAATCGATCAAGAACTGGCCTGCACCCCACACACCAACAGAAATCCGCCAATTCTTGGGTTGGGCAGGATATTACAGAAGGTTTATCAAGGATTTCTCAAAGATTGCGCAACCTCTCACTTCACTGACCCAGAAGGGTGTCGTCTACCATTGGGGTAATGCACAGGAATCCGCTTTTCAACACCTAAAGGATAGACTTTGTAGCGCGCCTATCCTCTCATTGCCTGAAGGCACAGATGATTTTGTAGTTTATTGCGACGCTTCCATCAAAGGACTTGGTTGCGTGTTGATGCAACGTGACAAGGTCATTGCCTACGCATCACACCAACTCAAGGTTCACGAAAGAAATTACACTACTCACGATCTGGAGCTGGGAGCAGTTGTATTCGTGCTTAAGATATGGAGACATTACCTGTACGGTACCAAGTGCACCATTTACACCGATCACAGGAGTCTCGAGCATATCTTCAAGCAAAAGGAGTTGAACATGCGTCAACGCCGATGGGTTGAGCTCTTGAACGATTATGAATGCGCAATCAAGTATCATCCGGGCAAAGCCAATGTTGTGGCCGACGCCCTCAGTCGAAAGGATACCCTACCTAAGCGCGTACGTGCCTTACAACTTACCATCCAGTCTAACCTTCCCGCTCAGATTCGTGATGCTCAGGTCGAAGCATTGAAAGCAGATAACATCAGGGTTAAATCCCTACGAGGATCGAGGCAGCGGCTAGAACAAAAGGAAGACGGTGCCTACTATGTAAACGGACGCATCTGGGTTCCACTTTATGGCAACTTACGCGAGCTTGTGATGGATGAAGCATATAAGTCTCGTTATTCGTTGCATCCTGGTTCAGATAAAATGTACCACGACCTCAAGACTACGTATTGGTGGACTGGCATGAAAGCCTACATAGCAACCTACGTCAGCAAGTGCTTGACTTGTGTGAGAGTCAAGTCTGAATATCAGAAACCATCAGGCCTACTTCAACAACCAGAGATACCTAAATGGAAATGGGAGCAAATTTCCATGGATTTCGTTACTGGCCTGCCTAGATCTCAACGCGGAAACAATACCATTTGGGTGATCGTAGATCGACTGACCAAGTCTGCACATTTTCTGGCCATCAAAGAAACGGATAAGTTTTCTACTCTTGCAGACATTTATCTAAAGGAAGTAGTGTCAAGGCACGGAGTGCCAACCTCTATTATATCTGATCGTGACACACGTTTTACTTCTGAACTGTGGCAAGCAATGCACAAGTCTTTTGGCTCACGTTTAGATATGAGCACCGCTTATCACCCACAGACGGATGGGCAATCTGAACGTACCATCCAAACCCTTGAAGATATGCTTAGGGCATGTGTAATCGATTTTGGTAATGGCTGGGAAAAGCACCTCCCGCTAGTGGAGTTCTCATATAACAACAGCTACCACACCAGCATTCAGGCCGCTCCGTTCGAGGCATTGTACGGACGCAAATGCCGATCACCTCTCTGTTGGGCAGAAGTTGGTGACAGCCAAATCACTGGCCCAGAACTTGTGGTAAATACCACTGAGAGAATTGCTCAGATACGACAGCGAATGGCGGCAGCTCGTGACCGTCAGAAAAGCTATGCTAATAAGGGAAGAAAACCACTCGAGCTCCAGGTTGGGGATCGAGTGCTACTAAAAGTCTCACCTTGGAAAGGTGTAGTCCGCTTTGGCAAACGAGGAAAACTCAATCCGCGTTATGTCAGACCATTCGAAGTCACCGAGAAATTTGGCAAAGTCGCCTACAGGTTGAATCTACCTGAAGAACTCAGCGGAGTTCACAATGTCTTCCATGTGTCAAATCTGAAGAAGTCTCTGTCAGATGAGACCCTCATAGTTCCTCTTAAGGAACTCACAATCGAAGACCAGCTGGGATTCGTCGAGGAACCAGTAGAAATTACGAATCGAGATGTTAAGATCCTCAAGCATACCAGGATACCTCTGGTCCGAGTTCGTTGGAATGCTCGTCGTGGCCCAGAGTATACCTGGGAATGAGAAGACCAAATGAAACTCAAGTATCCCCAACTGTTTAAGAAAAACACAAGCACTACTGAGGCTGAAGCTACTGCAGAATTTCGGGACAAAATTCCAAATCAACGGGGGGATGATGTGACACCCCAGGAAAATCAGGAAAACAACGCAACTTAACTAGCTTCCTCAGTAACCACGCGCTAAATTTCAGGACGAAATTCTCTTAACAGGGGGAGAATGTGACAACCCTCAAAATCCTATGTATTCCGTACAATTTATTATTGATAATTAAAGTGTTTGACGACTGTGTGGAATTACTTAACTGCTTTCTGATATCTGTGATGTGCTTACATGTGCTTGTCAACATACTAGTAGTATGCAGAAAGGTCACTAAATAGTCCGTTATAATTTCCTAAGTGTTAGGAATTAAAAGTGATACGAAAATATACATAAAAGACACTTTAAATGCTTATTTAGCACTTTAACGAATCAGTATTCAACCGAACAACCGGACTTTACCCGGAACCCAAAAATATTGTCAATGACATTGTTTTTCTCTTTCTGGGCCAGTTAGGGTCCCCGAATACCCTAACACCCGTTATAAATCACAACACACTAGTAGTTAGATTAAACTCCTAACTAAACCAACTAAACTCTAACTAACTAGTTAAATTCCAACCCAATTACCCCAAACCCCCCCTTGACCGATTTCCCCACATGGAGGGAACATACTTGCACCATTTATAATATTTTAATCTCTTTGTTGAATATCTAGGTAACACATGATCTATTGGTTAAACACACTTGGTGGATTATAAATAACCCCATTAGGCAAGACATCTCTAAATCACCAACACTTAGCAAAATTTTCACCTCTCTCTCGCTCTTCTCTCTTGCTCATAACCGGCCAAGAGCCACCACCATAGCCACCACACCTTCAAGTTTGGTTCTTGCTAAATCACACACATACAAGAGTGCTAGAGTTCGTATAACGAAGCTTGGTGCTCTCGAAAGTGGAAGGACCTTCTCTATTCGCTTTTAACCACCACTTTTCTACACTCGAACTCTCCTAGCCTTGTGCTAGTGGTAAGAACTTAGATCCGTTTATTCTTCATGTTATTTAAGTGGTTAATAGGTGATTTGATGATTAAAGTTATGAAACACTAAAGAACTTGCACTAAAGTCTTGAACATGTTGGTTAAAGAGTAACTAGTGGTGTAAATCATGTAGATCTTGTGTGGATATGATTCTTGCTGATTTATTGATAATTTACTGGTTAATATTGATGTTTGATGTTGTTGTGATCACTAAACTTGTTAACGGAATCGATCGAACACGATTTAGAAGGTTAAACACTGAAAATCAGAATCTGTCCAAGTTTTACAGCCAACTTCAGTTGGCTGTAAACAGGTCGTAAACTCAACGAAAAACCGATATTTTGAATCTAAAATATGTTATTATAAAATACGGTTCTAATGGCACCGGAATCGTAATTTTTGGACTTCGTTTACTATTTTTAATGTGTCGATTTGTAACAACAGCTTAAGCTGAATTTTGACAGCAATAAATGGGTGTCGTACTTTCAGTCATAACCTGAGTTTTGTGATGAGTCGGACCATGAAATTTGTACAGTAGATGACAACCAATGCATTTGTAATTACCCCACTGGAATTTCGTAAATCGGTGTCACACCCCGACCGCGTAAAACAACAAATCGCGGCGGAAACATCGGGGCGTGTTGCAACAGAATTAATGTTTCATAACCATGGATATCAAAAGTGTTTCGTTTTATTAAACATTGAGTAATTACATCGTCTGGAAATCTAAATACACTAATTAACATAGTCTATCATTGTTATTGAGTCACTAAGGCCTTGTCCAGTCCTATGTGAGCATGCATCTTATCAATCGATATCATCCAACAATACCTGAAACATATGTGAAAAACGAGGTCAGCAAAGAAATGCTGGCGAGTACATAGGTTTTGTAGGAGTGTCGAAATCATGGCTAGTTTAGACGTTGCAATACTTTATTTAAAAAAAACTTGTTTTGAAAAGAGTATAATATTGCAACTTAATTAACCAACTCAAATCAAGCGGGTTATAATTTGTAAAACCTCGTAGCCATGACTCTTAACCCAAAAACATTTGTTTTAGTAAATTGTTTGAAAAACAATGATAAGTTCAAGTGATATGTATAAATAAGAGAATAATGCATGATTAAATGAATAACCATGTAAAATGAGTTTGTATAAGATAAGTTGTTTGTAAATAAATGTCTTGTGAAAAGTATGTTACTTGTATAAAATGTTCTATGTCTCAAACTGAAATGATTCAAATAACGCTACCATATGTAATACTATACAAACACTTATATATAGGAAGTACCAGCGGCGTATCCACCATGCTTGTATCATATTACATACGCATCGTTACTTAATCACTTAATCAAACCAAACCAAACAATGTAAAATGTTCATGTCAAGATGTAAATCGTGTAATATGTATAAATGAATAATATCGTATATCGCTTTGAAACCAATCGTTTACTCAATCGTTAAAACATCGTGTGAAACCCAATCGTAAATCGTTTAATTCGTTTTAGGTCGTGAAACTACTTAAATGGTCGTCTCGCTAATAACATTCAAACCTTTTTGACTCGCATTAATAAACCCTTACCAAAGGATAGATTAACATCTCGCATTAATAAACCCTTACCAAAGAGTAAATTAACATTTCGCATTAATAAACCCTTACCAAAGAGTAAATTAACATTTCGCATTAATAAACCCTTACCAAAGAGTAAATTAACATTTTTACAGATTCAGTCGCTACCCACAACACCCACACATAACTACGGGTGTAGTAACTAACGGGATTTGTCAGATCCTATGGTACCATAACCTAATACTGGTCGGCTTGATCATTGCTAATGAATGTCATTTGTTATGTAAACACAACCAACAAGTTTGTTCACTTTATGAAATCGTTATTAGTTTTGTATAAATCGCCTTAATCGTTTTTGAAACCATCGTTATAACATCGAAAACATTTAGCACATATGAGTCACCCCAAAACAATTGAAAACAGTAAAATAGGGGAAGAATGTACTCGCCTGAGAGTGCTTAGGAGTCTTGAACAACTACCAAGTAAGCTAGAGGAGTCCCGGAATCAAACGGCTCCTAATATAGGTAACTATGTTAAATAACCGGACCTAAATCGGAAGACTGGGTAGCATTAGGGTTTGTAAACCAAACGAGTGTGGAGACTCGTGTGATATGGTTTAACAAAGCCTACATACTAAATGAAACTTAACCTAAATACTTTCGACCCATCGCGACCCATTAAGGTAACATATGCTACTTTAACGCGTCGTGCGCGTGAAACGCGTTCGGACCGCCTAACTAGCCCTATGACAAGTGTTATATGCCTAAACATGTTACATAATCAGTTATGTGACGAAAGTTTAGGTTACATATGCTTAATTACCAATTATACATGAAAAGGGTATTCTGGTAATTTACCTAAGGCATATAAATTACCTATCATACAACTACTTAAACGTCGTGACCATAAGGTATAACCTCGGAAGTTTATTCCCTACACTATGGTCACCTAATGTGTTTGGTCAGATCCTAATGATCGACCAAACTGGGTCGGGTTCGAAGGTATAGGCGATTTATTAGATCGCCTACCCTACGACCCTAGACAACGTGGTAATCAGTAGGCATAGTCCCAAGGGACTATGACCATCGTGATTACAATCACGTTGCGAAGTTCAAACGAACTTCGCATTGACCATTACTGGTCAACGCTGAAAGTCAAACAAAGTTTGACTTTCTGACTCGAAAAGCAGGAAAAATAAGGAAAAGAACGAAAGAATACTTACCCAGGGTCCCCGAATGCTAATCCCGATCTAAGTAACTCCGGTATGAAACGATAGTTCCAACTTAGAGCTCCAATGATCAGATTTGTGGGTTTTGAAGCAATGGGGGGGTGGGTATTTATAGAAAAGGTAGAGCCGTTAGGATCGTTTCTTGTATGTCGTGCCACGATCCGAGCCGTACACTTGTCACAAAGTTGTGGTGGCTAGAAACTTGTTCTTATCCGCTGACTAGACGATAAGAAACGTGTGGACACGAATCGATCAGCTGCAACTTGCAACCAGAACATTGAATCTGGCCCAGTTTAGGCAGTCGCGTAGCGCGACAGGTGAGCCTCTAGGGCTCGCGCTACGCGACACCCTCACCTGATCCAGAAAGTTTCAAAAGTTACAAGTTTGGTCCCTGCACGTGTTTCAAGGCATTTCCGACACTTCCAAGGCCCGTAAAGCCATCTTTAAGGCCCTAAAATGTTGCCTAAACATTGTGGACATGAAACATGTTCAAAAATATGTCGGATGATGGTTCGTTTGGTCGTACGAACGCGATGTTCGCTTAATTACGACGGAATGCGCATAAGCGCGAAAAACGATCCAAATGACGAAACGAATGGATTTTTCTTAAGGCGAACACTAAAATATAATGTAGTCATGCTTACATAAATTTTTGGATGTCCAGATGTATTCAGAACGTAAGTTATGCGCGAAAAAGCAAACTTGTGCACTTTTTGACACTTTTAGTCCCTGAATGACACAAAAGTTTATTTTAGCACACCGAACCCCTCAAAGCCTATTTCTAAGCTATGTAAAGGATATTTATGGTATGTTTAACTTATGGTCATGTTCCGGAATGTCTGTTACAGTTCAAATTGGCATACTTTCGCAGTTTGTCAAGTTTAGTCCCTGTAAGCGATTTAGCTTTGATTTCACCACACCAAACCTTCCAAAACTTATATCTAAGTTATGTATAGGTTATTTAAGGTATGTTAAGCCTATTTCACTATTCCGGAGTGTTCGTTGCATTAAACTGGTTATATTTACGCATCAGTGCGCGTATAACCTTCCAGAAAGCGATTTAGGGTTTGAAATTGAACAAGAGTTGATATGTGTAAATGATACACATATTTTTACAAATCCCAAGTATGAAATATAATATTTCATTGGTTTGGCATTTGTTTGATGGCCGTGTAGGCACAGGTGTTACAGTCTCCCCTACTTTAGGAAATTTCGTCCCGAAATTTAGAGGAAACTGGTGAGAGCTTGGAAACATGAAGTTGAAAAGATCGAACAATATTGGCTAGGTTTCTGAACTTCTAGTAACTTTAATAATTATCATGATTGCAACGTAAGAGGGATACTTATATACAAGTATATAAAGCATCATTGGTGCGTCCACCATGTCTCCATTACATCGTTATCATTTTGTTATTGTTGTCACTATCGGTTCTTACACATAATAAACCTTACTAGGTTTCTGTGCACTAAATTTCATAATTATGTACGCGTCCATAATTAGACAATTCCTTGCACAGTTCACACAGTCTATTTTATAATGTGTAGGGTAAAACCACATGAACAAACCTGTGATGAGTGTGACTGGACCACCATAGGGTCCTTTCAGCTGTATCATCACATGCCATTCTTAACCAGATCTTGAATCAATCTTTTTGACTAGACCACTAAAGGGTCTATCATCGAATACTGGAATGGTACTATATAACCCAAGGGTCTTAACTACCACGTAGAAGCCCATAAGGATTTAAGGTAGTACCTTTTGAATATCCTACTATGAATCCCTCATATGAAGATATAAAAGATTCTATGAGGATTTGAAAATCGTTTACCACACAAAAACATAGAGGAGAACACATAAACACATACCACATAATCGCATAATCGTATACTCGCATAATTGTTTAAATTGGCCTTTAAATTTGTTATCTTTGGACACGGGTATTTAATGCATACAAGGAATCAATTCTTAATTGCATCAATTTGGATGGATCCACATGAATACCCTGCTTGTTGACTACATGACCCAAAAACTGAACTCCTTTAAGCCAAAATTTCCTCTTGGAGGATTTAGCGAAAAGTTTGTTCCTTCTTTAAGAGTCCCAATGTCAACGAAGGTGTTGATCCGAATCGGCTCGTGATATGAATAGATCAAGACGTCATTAATAACAATGACGAACTGATCCAAATAAGGCTTGCAGACTCTATTTATTAAGTCTTTGAAGATGGCTGGAGCATTTGTCAACCAAAAAGGCATGACTGTAAACTCTTAATGGTCATACTTCGTGCAGAAAACCTTTTTGGGAAATCTTCTTTGAGAATACGAAGTTGATGATACCCAAAATGCAAATCGATCTCGGAAAATATGAAACGCTATCCAGTTGATCGGAGAAATCGTTGATTTAAGGTAGGGGGATATCGATTCTTGATGGTAAGCTTACTAGGCTTACGTTAATTGATATTTATTCGAAAAGATTCATTTTTCTTTTCACAAGGAGAACAGGAATTTCTCCAAGGTGAAAAGTCCAGACGGATGAATCCTTTATCAGACAACTCTTGAAGCTGTTTTGATAATTCTTGCATCTCGAACGGTGCAAGGCGATAAGATAATTTAGATTTAAAAGAAACAAGTGTTTAAGGCTCTTAGGGAGATCACAAGTGATCGTAAAAATGACAGAACCACACGAGTAGTTTTGTCTTCGTGTTAACATCATAAAGTTGAATCAAACATTCATACAATTGCATTAGTTAAAAATAAAACCACAAATTTTATTTATATAACATCCGCATTGTTTTTAAATGTTACAAGATAACAACCAGAGGAAATACAAAATGCTAATCGTTCATCGCTGCATCGTTGATAGCCAGCCTTATTGAGGTTAAACACTCAACCATGTGCTGGATTCACATTGACGTTGGCGTTCGCATTTGGGTTTGCGTTAGCATTTGCATTCACCAGTCTTGGGCAGTTGTGGCGGAAGTGACCAATCTCTCCGCAGTTGAAACATGAACCCAATGGGAATCTCGCAGCATTCCCTTGAACCGGAGCTTGAACCTGAGCAGCCTGATTTTGTCCCAAACGACAAATATTGGCCAAATGCCCAAGTCTACCACACGTTGTGCATTTCTTGCAATCTTGTTGTGCAACGTGATGACCGTTGCAACGGGCACAATGAGGTGCGGTACCGGCATATGCTTTCTTTGCAGGTGGCTGAGCTGGTTGGTTCCGCGGGTTCTGAGCAGTCTGTGCTGTAACAGCAAAGTTCTGAACATCCTTTCGCTTTCTTGATTTCTTTGACGTCTCACCTTCCTTACCCTTCTTGTTTTGACCTTTCTTGTTATCCTCCATGTCAGATGTCTGTTTCTTGCCCTTGTCACCCTTCCTGTGTAACTTGTTCTTCCGAATCTGCGACTCAGTCAATGTCGCTGATAACTCGATCGCCTGACGGAGTGTGGCAGGGTTACTACCAGTAAGGATGTCTTGTACCGAGTCAGGTAGGCCGTCGATGTACCTTTCGATAGCTATGTCAAGTGGGGTAACCATTGTCGGGCAAAGCAGACTCAGCTCCTCAAACCTATCAGTATAAGCCCTGTGCTCACCACTATCCTGCTTCAAATCATCAAATTCCTTCTCTAAGGCTCGCTGCTCATGACGAGGACAGAATTCCCTCATCATAAGAGCTCTTAGTTCAGCCCATGTCTGTGCCAAGGCAATCTCAGCACCCCTATCTCTCATAACCCCGTTCCACCATGTCAAAGCCCTCTTCTGAAATACGCTCGAAGCAAACTCGACCTTGCGATTGTCAAGACACTGCACGTGGCGAAAAGTATTCTCTATGCTTTCAAACCACTGAAGAAGCCCAGTCGCTCCTTCAGAACCACTAAACTTGAGTGGTTTAGCCTGATTAAAGTCCTTGTATTTGCATGGAACATTGTTGTTGTTGTAGGCTTGGATCCATTGAGCAAAGAGGTTTGGGAATTGAGCAGCCATTTGCTGCGCAATAATTTCTGCCAGCTCGGCAGTCTCTATCTGGTTTTCGCGTCGAGGAGGCATTGTCTAAAAGAGGAAACATGAAAGGAAACGAGTGAGAGAATTTAGACGAAAAGAATGAGATGAACAAATCTGATGAAAGCAAGGATAGTGGTCATTTGTTTGTTACTACAAAGCAACAAACGACCTCGGTGATTAATCAAAGTAAATAGGTAAAAATAATGTATCGCGAAGACATGCTCGCCTATAAGTGAACACTCATCCCAAGAATTCCCAGGTAAGCACAACTGGTCTCGCGTCTGATGAGATGTATACGAAGTGCTTGCCTAGACAGAAAACCCAGAATACAGGCATTCACCCTTCCAGTTTGCACATGTTCACATCATTTAAAACCCAAAACCTTGACGAAGTTTTGAAAACTCAAAGGGGTTCAAAACCATATAATAGAGAGTTCAAAACCTTACAATAGAGGGTTCAAAACCTAGTAATTAATCATCCTAGAACAGATGATTAGTTTTCAAAGCGGTTTTGAAATTTATGTTCTTGTTGTGGTCGTCGCCTAAGGATAGGTGACGGTATTGTTTTATGACTAAACGCAAGTAAACTCGCGTTAGGGTCCTAAGAAGGTTATAGACTAGGTCAAAGCATTACTAATTACTAATAACCTAATTCCCTATAACCATTGGCTCTGATACCACTTTTCTGTCACACCCCGACCGCGTAAAACAACAAATCGCGGCGGAAACATCGGGGCGTGTTGCAACAGAATTAATGTTTCATAACCATGGATATCAAAAGTGTTTCGTTTTATTAAACATTGAGTAATTACATCGTCTGGAAATCTAAATACACTAATTAACATAGTCTATCATTGTTATTGAGTCACTAAGGCCTTGTCCAGTCCTATGTGAGCATGCATCTTATCAATCGATATCATCCAACAATACCTGAAACATATGTGAAAAACGAGGTCAGCAAAGAAATGCTGGCGAGTACATAGGTTTTGTAGGAGTGTCGAAATCATGGCTAGTTTAGACGTTGCAATACTTTATTTAAAAAAAACTTGTTTTGAAAAGAGTATAATATTGCAACTTAATTAACCAACTCAAATCAAGCGGGTTATAATTTGTAAAACCTCGTAGCCATGACTCTTAACCCAAAAACATTTGTTTTAGTAAATTGTTTGAAAAACAATGATAAGTTCAAGTGATATGTATAAATAAGAGAATAATGCATGATTAAATGAATAACCATGTAAAATGAGTTTGTATAAGATAAGTTGTTTGTAAATAAATGTCTTGTGAAAAGTATGTTACTTGTATAAAATGTTCTATGTCTCAAACTGAAATGATTCAAATAACGCTACCATATGTAATACTATACAAACACTTATATATAGGAAGTACCAGCGGCGTATCCACCATGCTTGTATCATATTACATACGCATCGTTACTTAATCACTTAATCAAACCAAACCAAACAATGTAAAATGTTCATGTCAAGATGTAAATCGTGTAATATGTATAAATGAATAATATCGTATATCGCTTTGAAACCAATCGTTTACTCAATCGTTAAAACATCGTGTGAAACCCAATCGTAAATCGTTTAATTCGTTTTAGGTCGTGAAACTACTTAAATGGTCGTCTCGCTAATAACATTCAAACCTTTTTGACTCGCATTAATAAACCCTTACCAAAGGATAGATTAACATCTCGCATTAATAAACCCTTACCAAAGAGTAAATTAACATTTCGCATTAATAAACCCTTACCAAAGAGTAAATTAACATTTCACATTAATAAACCCTTACCAAAGAGTAAATTAACATTTTTACAGATTCAGTCGCTACCCACAACACCCACACATAACTACGGGTGTAGTAACTAACGGGATTTGTCAGATCCTATGGTACCATAACCTAATACTGGTCGGCTTGATCATTGCTAATGAATGTCATTTGTTATGTAAACACAACCAACAAGTTTGTTCACTTTATGAAATCGTTATTAGTTTTGTATAAATCGCCTTAATCGTTTTTGAAACCATCGTTATAACATCGAAAACATTTAGCACATATGAGTCACCCCAAAACAATTGAAAACAGTAAAATAGGGGAAGAATGTACTCGCCTGAGAGTGCTTAGGAGTCTTGAACAACTACCAAGTAAGCTAGAGGAGTCCCGGAATCAAACGGCTCCTAATATAGGTAACTATGTTAAATAACCGGACCTAAATCGGAAGACTGGGTAGCATTAGGGTTTGTAAACCAAACGAGTGTGGAGACTCGTGTGATATGGTTTAACAAAGCCTACATACTAAATGAAACTTAACCTAAATACTTTCGACCCATCGCGACCCATTAAGGTAACATATGCTACTTTAACGCGTCGTGCGCGTGAAACGCGTTCGGACCGCCTAACTAGCCCTATGACAAGTGTTATATGCCTAAACATGTTACATAATCAGTTATGTGACGAAAGTTTAGGTTACATATGCTTAATTACCAATTATACATGAAAAGGGTATTCTGGTAATTTACCTAAGGCATATAAATTACCTATCATACAACTACTTAAACGTCGTGACCATAAGGTATAACCTCGGAAGTTTATTCCCTACACTATGGTCACCTAATGTGTTTGGTCAGATCCTAATGATCGACCAAACTGGGTCGGGTTCGAAGGTATAGGCGATTTATTAGATCGCCTACCCTACGACCCTAGACAACGTGGTAATCAGTAGGCATAGTCCCAAGGGACTATGACCATCGTGATTACAATCACGTTGCGAAGTTCAAACGAACTTCGCATTGACCATTACTGGTCAACGCTGAAAGTCAAACAAAGTTTGACTTTCTGACTCGAAAAGCAGTAAAAATAAGGAAAAGAACGAAAGAATACTTACCCAGGGTCCCCGAATGCTAATCCCGATCTAAGTAACTCCGGTATGAAACGATAGTTCCAACTTAGAGCTCCAATGATCAGATTTGTGGGTTTTGAAGCAATGGGGGGGTGGGTATTTATAGAAAAGGTAGAGCCGTTAGGATCGTTTCTTGTATGTCGTGCCACGATCCGAGCCGTACACTTGTCACAAAGTTGTGGTGGCTAGAAACTTGTTCTTATCCGCTGACTAGACGATAAGAAACGTGTGGACACGAATCGATCAGCTGCAACTTGCAACCAGAACATTGAATCTGGCCCAGTTTAGGCAGTCGCGTAGCGCGACAGGTGAGCCTCTAGGGCTCGCGCTACGCGACACCCTCACCTGATCCAGAAAGTTTCAAAAGTTACAAGTTTGGTCCCTGCACGTGTTTCAAGGCATTTCCGACACTTCCAAGGCCCGTAAAGCCATCTTTAAGGCCCTAAAATGTTGCCTAAACATTGTGGACATGAAACATGTTCAAAAATATGTCGGATGATGGTTCGTTTGGTCGTACGAACGCGATGTTCGCTTAATTACGACGGAATGCGCATAAGCGCGAAAAACGATCCAAATGACGAAACGAATGGATTTTTCTTAAGGAGAACACTAAAATATAATGTAGTCATGCTTACATAAATTTTTGGATGTCCAGATGTATTCAGAACGTAAGTTATGCGCGAAAAAGCAAACTTGTGCACTTTTTGACACTTTTAGTCCCTGAATGACACAAAAGTTTATTTTAGCACACCGAACCCCTCAAAGCCTATTTCTAAGCTATGTAAAGGATATTTATGGTATGTTTAACTTATGGTCATGTTCCGGAATGTCTGTTACAGTTCAAATTGGCATACTTTCGCAGTTTGTCAAGTTTAGTCCCTGTAAGCGATTTAGCTTTGATTTCACCACACCAAACCTTCCAAAACTTATATCTAAGTTATGTATAGGTTATTTAAGGTATGTTAAGCCTATTTCACTATTCCGGAGTGTTCGTTGCATTAAACTGGTTATATTTACGCATCAGTGCGCGTATAACCTTCCAGAAAGCGATTTAGGGTTTGAAATTGAACAAGAGTTGATATGTGTAAATGATACACATATTTTTACAAATCCCAAGTATGAAATATAATATTTCATTGGTTTGGCATTTGTTTGATGGCCGTGTAGGCACAGGTGTTACAATCGGACACTCGATGAATTTTAAATAAATTATCCCGTGGACTGTGGTTAGAAAAATATAAATCTGAGTTCAGCCCAGGAAAATGATTTTTTATAAAATACTGGTAATGAACCGGACCCCGATTTTAAGACATCCTCTAAAAATTTGGGAATTTTTGGAATAATTTAACTATTTTATTAAAATGTCCGAAAACAGCCGGTTTTGAATATAAATGCTGAATTGAGATAAGTTGTGACTTGCGTGTCTAAATGTCGAGTATGCTATCTGTGAATGATCTAACATGTTATATGTGTTATATACATTATTGTATGTTTGCTCATGAGTGGGGAATGGATATGAAGTATATATATGGGCATAAACAGTTAAAGTAATGCATGTTATGTGATAGATACGTGTAGGAACTTTGTGCTCTATTTGAAAGTCACTAAATGTCTAACTGGTAATCATATTAGGACGTGATTGACCGACCTTGACCATTAGCTATATTTGAGAATCTAACCGAGCAAACCGAGGTGAGTTCACACTTTCTACAAGGCATGGGATTCCCGGTGGTTTGGGAATGGGTTAAAGAATTTAAAACTAAATCTACATATCCCTTTGGGAAGATATGTACGGCCATCCTACATAAATAGGATGCCATTGTTAATCCTAAGAATTCTCCTGGTGCAGAATACGTACGTTCGTCCTCCTGGTGCAGGACAACAACCTTAAAACTAGCTAGACAAAACTCTATCATGAAGTCCCTCAATTTATATCGACTTAATCGCCGAGGCCAATGGCGAGTGGGTCATTAGTTAATAGCGCTATTAGGTTTAACAAACCTCACACTGTGCCAGTCGGACGGGCGTGTACTAATGGACTATGGCAGATTGTCAGTGATGATAGACACTGATATAGGGCACAACTTATTTGCGTAGCAGTCGATATCATACCGTCTAGTAGTTCAAACGGGGAAAACCCCCACTGATCATGGTTATGGATTGGGTAAAGAAAAAGGAAATGGTTAAACATACTATCAACTACGGGGTAACCCCCACGGAAAATAAGCCAACGAAAGTCAAACCACGTTTTTCAGAAACAACTTAAAACTAAACAACCAAACGTGAACTCACTCAACTTTGTTGTTGACTAGTTGTTACATACCTTACAGGTCGCTAAACACTTGGAGCTTGCACGAGGAAGGAGTCGTTGTGGTGTACGGACGCTTATGTCCAGTGTTTAATATTTAAAACATTATGAACTTATTAAACCTAAGTGTTGGACTTTAAACTTATGAACTGCGAACTTATGGTTTTGGATTTACTTTTATGCTTCCGCTGTTTAAACTAAACATGGTTAACTAGCTTTGGTCACCAATTGTAATGAGGTTGGTCTTATTTACTAAATTACGATGTTCAATATGATTGGTGGCTCGATCCTGGTCACGTCACGCCTCCAAGCGGTGGTACTCCGCATGGTGGATTTTGGGGGTGTGACAGATTGGTATCAGAGCCATTGGTTATAGTGAACTTGGTTTTAAAAAGGGAAAGGCTTTTTGATAAAACCAGACTATAACCTGTACAGTGACTCAACGATCCACAACGACGCTTCGCTCCACGTGTAAGACTCGACACCATAAGGGTTATGATTTATGTTATATTGTCGGTTAGATAGTTCTTATTGTGCATTAGATAATGTGATAATTGCTATTTGAACCTTGTGTGCTTACTCTCTAATGTCGTCCCACACTTACGCACCTTCGCGACACTTTTCTCACTTACGTTGCTTCATTATGAAGATCATGAGCGGACACGGAGGACGTATCAACCTCACTCAAGCCCAGTTGACGGCTTTGATCAACGAACGAGTCGCTGAGGCACTCGCAACTAACCCTGCTGGAGGTATAACCTGCCATACCAACTCACCTTAGGACGTTTAGATCCTACCTTCGCAAACCAACCCTCGTGCTTAACCTTATCTTTTATTCTCGCGAAACAGGTCAACATGCTCAAACCCCTGTGTGTACATTCAAAACGTTCATGGACTGTCGACCTACTACTTTCAGTGGCACCGAAGGAGCAGTGGGCCTTCTTCACTGGTTCGAGAAGCTTGGGTCAGTTTTCGAGATGTGCGAATGCCTCGAAAAACGTAGGGTGAAATATGCTACCGGAACACTTGAAGGAGCTGCGTTAACCTGGTGGAAGGCATAGGTTCAATTACTAGGGCTGGCAGTTGCTAATGCCACCCCCTGGAATGGTTTCAAAGAGCTGATTAAAGAGGAGTACTGTAGTCGGGATGACATCCACAAGCTAGAAGTGGAATTTTACAATTTGAAGATGACGGGGTCTGAGATTGAGGCATATACTAAGAGGTCAAACGAGCTGGCCATCCTGTGTCCAACTATGGTGGACCCTCCCATCAAACGTATTGAGCTATACCTCAAGGGCCTTGTACCAGAGATTCAAAGTCACGTAACTTCAGCCAACCTGGGTACCATTCAGCAAATTATCAAGTTGGCTCATCGTCTCACCGACCAGGCGGTGGAGCAAAACAGGCTACCCAAACGAATCAGTGCCACAGCTACTTCTGATGCACCTACCGACAACAAGCGAAAATGGGATGGGAACTCCAGTAAGGGTTCTGCTTCGGTTCAGACTCAGCAGCGAAAGACTGATGACTACCAGAATCCTGGTCAGCAATCTTCCGGTAATCAAGGACAGGGTGGATACCGAGGAAGCCACCCCAAGTGCAACCGGTGCAACAAGCATCACAGCGGGCAGTGCAACAAAGGTCGCTGTCAGAGATGCCAAATGCTGGGTCATGAAGCTAAGGATTGCAGGAGCCCGCATCCTGCAAATCAGAATCGCCAACAACAACAACAAGCTCCACAAAACCACCATCAGCAGCAGCAGGGCAACAAAGGATTCTTTCAGTGTGGCGCTGAAGGCCACTTTAAGAGAAACTGTCCTCAGCTAAACCAGAATCAGAACAACAATAACCAAGGAAATGGGAACCACAATGGGAATAACAATGGAGGCAACAATGGAGGCGGCAATGGGGGAAACAACAATGGTAATGGAGCAAGGGGTCGTGTGTTCGTGATTGGTCAGGGAGAAGCAAGGAACGATCCCAACGTTGTGATGGGTAAGTTTCTTCTGGACGACTTCTTTGTTACTGTTTTATTCGATTCGGGTGCCGATACTAGTTATGTGTCCTTAAAAGTTAGCCAAATGCTTAAGCGCACTCCAACACTTCTGAACACCAAACACACGATAGAGCTAGCAAATGGTAAAAGTCTTGAAGCCACACACGTAGTTAAAGGTTGTAACCTCGTCTTAGCTGGTCAGACTTTCTCTATCGACCTTATTCCTATCACACTGGGTAGTTTCGACGTCGTTATTGGGATGGATTGGCTATCTCATCATCAAGCGGAGATTGTTTGCAAGGAGAAAATCGTCCGCATTCCTCGTTCTGGTGAAGAACCCAACATGATTCGTGGCGACAAGAGTGGTGCTGTCGAAGGCATCATCTCTTTCCTTAAGGCCCAGAAATGTTTACGAAAGGGGCACACTGCCATTCTGGCACTCGTTACTGACACATCCACGGAAGAGAAGAGAATTGAAGACATCCCTATTGTGCGCGACTTTCCTGAGGTATTTCCTGAGGAATTACCTGGTCTTCCGCCTCACCGCCAAGTTGAATTTCAAATCGAGCTAGCTCCTGGAGCAGCACCAGTGGCTCGAGCACCATATCGTCTAGCTCCATCAGAACTTGAAGAACTGTCCACACAACTACAAGAACTCTTGGAAAAGGGTTTTATACGTCCTAGCTCTTCGCCCTGGGGAGTTCCAGTCTTGTTCGTAAAGAAGAAAGATGGTACTTTCAGAATGTGTATTGACTATCGCGAGCTTAACAAGGTGACTGTGAAGAATCGTTATCCTCTTCCACGTATTGACGACTTATTCGACCAGCTGCAAGGGTCGAGCTATTACTCTAAGATTGACTTGAGATCAGGATACCATCAGCTGAGAGTCCGAGATGAGGACGTCTCCAAAACAGCATTCAGAACCCGTTATGGCCATTACGAGTTTCTGGTTATGCCATTCGGGCTGACGAATGCACCAGCGGTCTTCATGGATCTCATGAACCGAGTGTGCAAGCCTTACCTGGATAAGTTCGTTATTGTGTTCATCGACGATATCCTGATCTATTCTAAGAGTCAGGAGGAACACGAGCAGCATCTACGACTTATGCTGGAACTTCTTCGAAAAGAACAGTTGTATGCCAAGTTTTCAAAATGTGACTTCTGGCTTCGCGAAGTCCACTTTCTAGGCCATGTGGTAAACAAGGATGGAATTCACGTGGATCCATCTAAGGTTGAATCGATCAAGAACTGGCCTGCACCCCGCACACCAACAGAAATCTGCCAATTCTTGGGTTTGGCGGGATATTACAGAAGGTTTATCAAGGATTTCTCAAAGATTGCGCAACCTCTCACTTCACTGACCCAGAAGGGTGTCGTCTACCATTGGGGTAATGCACAGGAATCCGCTTTTCAACACCTAAAGGATAGACTTTGTAGCGCGCCTATCCTCTCATTGCCTGAAGGCATAGATGATTTTGTAGTTTATTGCGACGCTTCCATCCAAGGACTTGGTTGCGTGTTGATGCAACGTGACAAGGTCATTGCCTACGCATCACGCCAACTCAAGGTTCACGAAAGAAATTACACTACTCACGATCTGGAGCTGGGAGCAGTTGTATTCGTGCTTAAGATATGGAGACATTACCTGTACGGTACCAAGTGCACCATTTACACCGATCACAGGAGTCTCGAGCATATCTTCAAGCAAAAGGAGTTGAACATGCGTCAATGCCGATGGGTTGAGCTCTTGAACGATTATGAATGCGCAATCAAGTATCATCCGGGCAAAGCCAATGTTGTGGCCGGCGTCCTCAGTCGAAAGGATACCCTACCTAAGCGCATACGTGCCTTACAACTTACCATCTAGTCTAACCTTCCCGCTCAGATTCGTGATGCTCAGGTCGAAGCATTGAAAGCAGAGAACATCAGGGCTGAATCCCTACGAGGATCGAGGCAGCGGCTAGAACAAAAGGAAGACGGTGCCTACTATGTAAACGGACGCATCTGGGTTTCACTTTATGGCAACTTACGCGAGCTTGTGATGGATGAAGCACATAAGTCTCGTTATTCGGTGCATCCTGGTTCTGATAAAATGTACCACGACCTCAAGACTACGTATTGGTGGCCTGGCATGAAAGCCCACATAGCAACCTACGTCAGCAAGTGCTTGACTTGTGCGAGAGTCAAGTCTGAATATTAGAAACCATCAGGCCTACTTCAACAACCAGAGATACCTAAATGGAAATGGGAGCAAATTTCCATGGATTTCGTTACTGGCCTGCCTAGATCTCAACGCGGAAACGATACCATTTGGGTGATCGTAGATCGACTGACCAAGTCTGCACATTTTCTGGCCATCAAAGAAACGGATAAGTTTTCTACTCTTGCAGACATTTATCTAAAGGAAGTAGTGTCAAGGCACGGAGTGCCAACCTCTATTATATCTGATCGTGACGCACGTTTTACTTCTGAACTGTGGCAAGCAATGCACAAGTCTTTTGGCTCACGTTTAGATCTGAGCACCGCTTATCACCCACAGACGGATGGGCAATCTGAACGCACCGCTAGGGCATGTGTAATCGATTTTGGTAATGGCTGGGAAAAGCACCTCCCGCTAGTGGAGTTCTCATATAACAACAGCTACCACACCAGCATTCAGGCCGCTCCGTTCGAGGCATTATACGGACGCAAATGCCGATCACCTCTCTGTTGGGCAGAAGTTGGTGACAGCCAAATCACTGGCCCAGAACTTGTGGTAGATACCACCGAGAGAATTGCTCAGATACGACAGCGAATGGCGGCAGCTCGTGACCGTCAGAAAAGCTATGCTAATAAGGGAAGAAAACCACTCGAGCTCCAGGTTGGGGATCGAGTGCTACTAAAAGTCTCACCTTGGAAAGGTGTAGTCCGCTTTGGCAAACGAGGAAAACTCAATCCGCGTTATGTCGGACCATTCGAAGTCACCGAGAAAATTGGCAAAGTCGCCTACAGGTTGAATCTACCTGAAGAACTCAGCGGAGTTCACAATGTCTTCCATGTGTCAAATCTGAAGAAGTGTCTGTCAGATGAGACCCTCATAGTTCCTCTTAAGGAACTCACAATCGACGACCAGCTGCGATTCGTCGAGGAACCAGTAGAATTTACGGATCGAGATGTTAAGATCCTCAAGCATACCAGGATACCTCTGGTTCGAGTTCGTTGGAATGCTCGTCGTGGCCCAGAGTATACCTGGGAATGAGAATGTCACACCCGCTCATAGCGGAAACGCAAGGTGTGATCTGTCTGGTTTTCATTGCATAAATATCGATGTACATGAACAAACTATATGAATAAAACATACTCCAATGCCATTACATAGTGTTTCAAAAGATTACAACATAAGTTTAGTGTATCGGTTACAAACCATTAACATAAAAGTAAAGTGTTATTGTTTCACACATTAACATGAAATAAACTACTAAGGGTTAAGCCATCATATTTCCTCAAAGAGGCGGAATATAATAGTTAAACCCTTCAAAACATGGCATGGAGTTCCTGTACTTGTTATCTTGACTGGGAAATCCGACATGGTCCTTTAATTCCCTGAAATACATGTTAAGTTTGGAAAACATCAACAAAAGTTGGTGAATTCATGCAGTTTAGTTGTAAACGATGTATGAAAAACGTGAGTTGTAGTATGTAAAGCGTCAATGAAATCGTTGATCATTAATGTTTTGCAAGGACATTAATATGTGTGCCGAAAAAGGAAGCAAACCAACCCTAGACAATTTTATGCCGATTCCTATCGACTGGGACACAAACGCACTCTCCCGTAGGGGTCCATGACCAAGAGTGGGGCTCGCCAAAACCCATTAGATCTAAGCCTTTGTTCCTTGGTCCAATCTGGATTAATGGTGCTTATAGTAAGGCCCTAATTCGCACATGATCTATGGTGTTTCATTACCTAACTTTAACATACCCTGAACATGTATCCTCCCCGATAGTTGTAAAGTTTGTAAAACATTTAAATGAATAGGGGAACATGAACTCACAGTATCGCGTCCTGAAAATAGATGAAAATAAGACCTCACGTGCGGTCGTCCTGTATAGCGTGGCGACCTACAAACGTTCTTATTTTTGTTAGACACTTCGGTCTTTGAAAAGGACTTGAGTACAAGTCTTGTGTATTGAGTATGTGTAAGACTTGCATGTCTTTACTGTTTGTCAACTGTGTATTCGATGTATGAGTTGTTCAAATGTTCGTTAACTGTGTATTCGATGAATGAGTTGTATAGTCGGATCTCGTCCGCTGAATCTCGTGTCTTGTATGTATCACTTGTATAGTTGTGTTTTCCAAAAATGGTATCATTGGGCCAAGCCCATGTTTTCAAGTTATTGGGCTTAAATAGTACTGGGCCTCAAATAGTGTTGGGCCTCAATAGTGTTGGGCCTCAAATAGTGCTGGGCCTCAATAGTGTTGGGCCTCAAATAGTGCTGGGCCTCAATAGTGTTGGGCCTCAAATAGTGCTGGGCCTAAATAGTGTTGGGCCTCAAATAGTGCTGGGCCTAAATAGTGTTGGGCCTCAAATAGTGCTGGGCCTCAATAGTGTTGGGCCTCAAATAGTGTTGGGCCTAAATAGTGTTGGGCTTGAATAGTGTTGGGCTTGAATAGTGTTGGGCTTGAATAGTATTGGGCTTTGGCCCATATGTTTGTATTGGGCTTAGCCCATGTGTTTATGTTAAGCCCATTATGAAGTATAAGCCCATTAAGAAAACTAAGCCCATTAAGTGTAAGTAGCCCATTTGTAAAAATAGTCTATTAAGTAAAATAAGCCCATTTATAAAAATAGCCCATTAGTTATAATAAGCCCATTTGTTATATGTATAAGTCTTTCATTTTTGTAAACACATTTTTATAAAAATACTAAGTATAGATGTTAATAAATAAAAACACACTAGCTTTTATAAGTTTATAAACATCCGAAAATTTGTTATCGATAGTATATTTTTATTTCGTGTCGAAAGATCGTCTAACGTCGTAGTAACTCCCCGGATTGGCAATTAGCTTATGTAGTCGTCCGTCGTTCATTTTGACCATATTTGGTGTCCGATTATAGAATCGTCCGCAACTCGTTTTAAGGCGTAATTATGTGAAGTCTCGTAGGACTTTTGTTATAACGTGTTTTGAGTTTAAAGGTGACATGATATACAAGTTCCTATCATGATATATATAACTAATACTCCAAGTATATATCACACAAAAATTGTTTAAAGTAACCAAATATATATTTTTCTAAAAAAAATATATATTTTCCTTGTCTTTTATTTTGTAAACCATTCTTTAATAACCCTTTTATATCTTGTAGAGATTTACCCAAAAATGTTGTTATTTTATAAAATAAAGTTTTTATAAAAATTGGCCATATAACCTTTGTATTCTTGTCTTAACCATGTTTCATTAAACATATCATTTTCTTAATCAAATCACCAACAATTTACCCAACATCAAAACTAAATATGTAGAGACTTTTAAAACATGAAATTAACAAGATGATCTTCAAATCATGTAGGATTTTAACCATGATCATTTCATATACTAACAAGTTCAAAAACCAAGTTACATTTTAGTTTTAACAACTTTTATAAAAATCTTTTGTTGTATGTTAATTTTTATAATCTTGTGAAAGTCTTGTTTTTGAATATAAACCCTTAATACTTTCACAAGACCACTAGATATGATCATCCATCTAATCCCTTATGTTAAACCCTTTAACATAAACATGTATAAATTTTAGATCATATCCTTCAACATCTTCTAACACTTTATTTGTAGCATAATCATCATAACAAGATCTAATAAGCATATAACATGTCTAAGATCACAATATAAACAAACATAATTATGTCATAATTTTTATCTTTGCTTCTTGGTATTTTTCTTGTTCATTATGTATGATTATATATGGTTATTATCAATAATAATAACAATCATAAACATAATTTGTATAAAAAAAAATAGAAGCTTACTTCTAGCACTAAGCTAGGGATGATCTTTAGAGATTATTAAGAATAAAGAAGATGATGATCTTGGTGCTAGAACACTTTTGTATGGATGAAACTTCTTCCTTTCACTTCTAAGAGCTTTAGATCACTTCATGTTCCAAAGAAATCCATGTTGTTCATAAGAAAAATGATAAAAATTATTGGGTTTTTGATGTGTTCTTGAGAAAAAAGATGAAGATGTGAGAGTGTTCTTGGTTGGTGATGGATAAGAATGTGAAGTAATGAGGTTAAGTCTTAATGGCTAAGTGTTGAAATAATTCACCAACTTACTCCACTTGCAACCCTTAGTAATTAACAAGATATTTTACAAACATAAACAAGGGGTGGGACCCCCTTGTTCACGGTTACAAGGTGGGGAGGGGGGGTCTCATGTGGTAAAATAACTTAGTTATTTTTTTTAGATTTCTCAAGAATAAGAAAATGTAAGTACTTTGGTGTTTAGGTTATGCAATTATCCGAGACGATTCGAGACTTGTAATAACCATAAACTAGCTCCGCAAGACCAAAAAAAAATATTAACTAGTTCGCTAGTTGTGCCAAAATGTAGTTCGGATAAATGTTTAGTGCTCGTTTCACTAATAAATAGTCGAAACGTTCCCTTATGGAAGTTGTAGGGCAAATTTCCGTTATGCGTGAAATTGATATTCCGTAAGTATGTTTATATGAAATTGGTGCCTAAACATCAATTTTTGCATCTTGTATTAAAAATACAATTGCTGAATTTTGCGGACAATTCATGAAATGGTCATTTTTAGCGCGTTTCGGACCGTTTTAGTGCTACCGGGCATTGGTAAATTATTGATCGAACTCTTGTATTCCCATATAGGGTTTAATATATAAATGATATTGGACTCTCACTCGAGTCCTAAAGATGTCATTTTAGATGTTTTCTGCGAATCCGGAGTTTTCGTCAGCACTCTAGTTCACTAGGCACTACTCTAGTTGTTTCGGTGAATTGTTTGCACTATTTCAAATGTACCCAATAAAAATGAATCATGTGTAATAACCAATGAATATTCCATAAGTTTTCTAAGATGTATACCATGTAATCATGCAGTCAGAATATTCAAAACACATGCTTGTATAATGTAAATCATTGTTTTAAATGTAAGTAAATTACCCGAAAGTGGCAGTTGTCACATTCTCCCCTTGTTATTTAGAATTTCGTCCCGAAATTCTAGCTTTGTTATCCTTTGCAGGAGTTTTCGGAAATAGGTGGGGATATTTTTCTTTCATTCGGTCTTCACGTTCCCAAGTATACTCGGGTCCGTGACGAGAGTTCCAACGAACCTTTACTAACTTGATACGACTTCTCCGTGTTTTATTGACCTTCCAGTCCGTGACCTCAACAGGTTCTTCAGTGAAGTGGAGTTTGTCGTCAATGTGAATTTCCTCCATAGGAATAGCAACGGTTACTTGTATTGGACTCTTTTTAAGATTCGTCACATGAAACGTGTGGTGTACACTGCTAAGTTCATCAGGTAACTTCAACTTGTAGGCAACAGTGCCAATCTTTTCTAAGATTTCAAATGGTCCAATGTAACGCGGGTTAAGCTTTCCACGTTTACCGAACCTCACTACGCCTTTCCAAGGTGAGACTTTCAATAAAACTTTCTCTCCAACCTCAAAAGATGCTTGTTTTCGTTTTCCATCAGCGTAGAACTTTTGTCGATCGCGAGCCGCCTTGATACGGTCTCGGATCTGAAAAATTTTATCCGTAGTATCTTGGACTAGTTCCGGACCAATTAATTGACTATCGCCCGTTTCCGCCCAACATAGCGGAGAGCGACACTTTCGACCATAAAGAGCTTCAAACGGTGCAGCTCGTATACTTGTATGGTAGCTGTTATTGTAGGAAAACTCAACTAAGGGTAGATGATTATCCCAATTGCCACCTAAATCCATAACACATGCACGAAGCATATCTTCGAGTGTTTGGATTGTCCGTTCGCTCTGGCCGTCAGTTTGTGGATGAAAGGCCGTACTTAGATTCAATTGAGATCCAAAGGCCTGTTGAAATGAATTCCATATTCTTGAAACAAAACGACCGTCTCGGTCCGAAATGATTGAAATAGGCACTCCATGACGAGCCACTATTTCTCTGAGATAGATTTCCGCTAGTTTCTCAGTACTATCCTTCTCCCGAATCGGTAAGAAGTGTGCGGACTTTGTCAATCTATCGACGATTACCCATATCATGTCATGACCTTTCGAGGTCCTGGGTAACTTCGTAATGAAGTCCATGGATATTTGTTCCCATTTCCAAGCGGGAATCTCGGGTTGTTGTAATAACCCAGATGGTTTCTGATACTCTGCCTTGACCTTCGCGCAGGTCAAGCAATTTCCAACATAGAAAGCGACATCCTTTTTGAGGTTAGGCCACCAATAGTACTCCTTTAAGTCTTTGTACATCTTATCTGATCCAGGATGGATCGAGTACTTTGACCTATGTGCTTCCTCAAAAATGAGATCTCGGAGACCTCCAAAGAATGGAACCCAAATTCTACCCGCAAAGTACAAAGTTCCATCCTCCTTTGGTACTAACTGTTTTTCCATGCCTCGAAGTGATTCTTCTAGAATATGTTCTTCCTTGAGCGCTTCTTGTTGTGCATTTCGAATGCGTGCGGTAAGATCTGTGTGAATCGTCATCTCTAGTGCTCGCACTCTTAGTGTTTTAACTCGTTCTTTGCGGCTCAAGGCGTCTGCTACAACGTTCGCCTTGCCCGGATGGTACTTGATTTCACAATCATAGTCATTTAATAATTCAACCCAACGTCGCTGACGCATATTTAATTCTTTTTGGTTGAATATGTGTTGTAGACTCTTATGATCTGTGAAAATAGTGCACTGTGTACCATATAAGTAATGCCGCCAAATTTTCAAAGCAAATACCACCGCGCCTAGCTCTAGGTCGTGAGTGGTATAGTTCTTCTCGTGAATTTTCAGTTGGCGGGACGCGTACGCGATAACCTTTTTACGTTGCATGAGTACACAACCCAACCCTTTATGCGACGCATCACAGTATACCACAAAGTCATCGGTACCGTCGGGTAATGATAAGATTGGTGCCATGCACAACTTGTCTTTAAGATGTTGAAATGCTGCTTCTTGTTTCTCTCCCCAATCGAATTTCCTGTCTTTCTGTGTAAGAGAAGTTAGCGGTTGAGCAATCTTTGAAAAATTCTCAATAAATCTCCGATAATATCCCGCTAAGCCCAAAAATTGTCGAACTTCAGTAGGAGTCTTGGGCGCTTCCCAACTCTTAATCGATTCGATCTTCGACGGGTCTACTTGAATACCCTTCTCGTTCACTATATGCCCGAGAAATTGTACTTCACGAATCCAAAACTCACATTTGGAAAACTTTGCGTATAAATTTTCCTTTTTGAGTAGTTCTAAGGTGGTTCTCAAATGTTGTTCATGCTCGGCTGCCGATCGTGAGTATATCAAGATGTCGTCAATGAACACTATGACGAATTTGTCGAGATACGGCTTGCACACGCGGTTCATTAAATCCATGAAGACCGCCGGTGCGTTCGTTAAACCAAAAGGCATAACGAGAAACTCGTAATGACCGTAACGGGTCCGAAAAGCCGTTTTCGGTATGCTTTCTTCTTGAATCCGTAACTGATGATACCCCGATCGCAAGTCTATCTTTGAATAAAAACTCGACCCTTGAAGTTGATCGAATAAGTCGTCAATCCTCGGTAGTGGATACCGATTCTTGATGGTGAGTTTATTCAACTCTCTGTAGTCGATACACATTCTGAATGTCCCGTCCTTCTTTTTCACAAAAAGAACTGGAGCTCCCCAAGGCGAGAAACTCGGTCTGATGAATCCCTTATCCAACAACTCTTGAAGTTGTGTGGACAATTCCTGCATTTCAGAAGGTGCTAATCGATATGGAGATTTAGCTACAGGTGCGGCTCCTGGTACCAAGTCGATGTGAAATTCGACTTGTCGATAAGGCGGTAGTCCTGGCAAGTCTTCAGGAAAGACTTCAGGGAATTCTTTTACTACCGGAATATCGGTCAACTTCGGCCCATCGGCCTTCTTGTCTACAACATGCGCTAGAAAAGCAATGTAACCTTTCCGTAAGTATTTCTGCGCTTTCATGCAATTGATGATCCGCAATGGGGTGTCACGCTTCTCTCCATGTATAACAAGTGTCTCCTTGTTCGGTAGTGGTAGGCGAATGATCTTCTCGTGGCAAACGACTTCGGCTCGATTGTTGGATAGCCAATCCATGCCAACCACTACGTCGAAACTACCCAATTCAACGGGTAAGAGATCGATATTGAATTTTTGTTCGCCAAGTTCTAAGGTACACTCCTTAACAACTTCTCCCGTCTCTATTAGTCTACCGTTAGCCAATTCTATAGAATATGGAACATCTAGTTTACTAGGTTCCAAGCGCAGAATATTTTTAAATTCTATAGAGATAAAACTAAAATCGGCTCCGGTATCAAATAATATGGATGCGAAATGATCATTGAGGAGAAACGTACCAGTGACCACATTAGGGTCTTGGCGCGCATCCTTGGCTCCAATCACAAAAGATCGTCCATGAGCTTGAATTTCTTTAGGACAGTCTCTCTTGTAGTGATCCTTGCTTCCGCATCCAAAGCATCCCTGATTACGACCATTCCCGTTTCCATTCTTGTTACCAAATCCACTTCCCGATCCAGTATTATTTCTCGTTCCCCAACATGACTCGGTACGGTGGCCAAGCTTGCCACACTTATCACACTTGACAAGCCGACAATCACCCACGTGATGAAATTTGCATCGCTCGCACTGAGGTAAAGTACCAGCGTACTTCTTAGGACCAGTGTCGTTTGTGGCTACAAACGCCTTTGCATCCTTTTGCGAGTTGTTCTGTCGCCTGTTGTTGTTGTTGTTGTTGTTGTTGGGGTTATTGTTATTGTTGTTGTGGTTGTCGCTGCTGTTGCTGTTATTACTACGGGTTCCTCTCTTGAAATTCGAGTAATTCCTCTTCCCACGGTTGGAAGACTCAACATGTGTTTCCTTCTTGTCATCACCTTTCTCAGTGAATATCTTCATCCTGACCCCGTCTTCCGTAAGACTCACGGCTATAGTCACAGCCTGAGTAATATTCGTGGGTTTAGCTGCAGTAACCAGACTTCGAATCTTGTCAGAAAGTCCCCAAATATAGCGTTCGATACGCTTGTATTCTGGTGTTACAAGATAAGGAATCACGCGAGACAGATCGTGAAATCTTTGCGTATATCCCGTGATATCAGCTCCGACCATGGTAAGGTTCCAAAACTCGTTCTCCAACTTCTGGAGTTCAGCACGAGAACAGTACTTTTCCCTCATACGTTCCTTCAGTTCCTCCCAAGTCAACGCATAAGCAGCGTTATCACCCAAAGTTTGCACTTGTAGGTTCCACCAGGTAAGGGCCTCGTTAAGAAACAAGCCAGTAACGAAAGTGACTTGCTGATTAGCAGAACATCTGCTCATTCTGATTGTGGAATCCGTTTTCTCAGTCCATCTCACATAAGCCACAGCACCGCCTGTACCATCATAGTTAAGCGGCTTGCAGTCTAGAAACTGCTTGAATGTGCACCCTGAAATAGGACAACGGATTTTGAATGAGCAAACAGTGAATCGCACGAATAGATTAAGAAAGAAATTTGATGTGTTGTAATAAAACGAATAAACGTTACCCGGAATATTTGTTCCACCAGAAGTACCGCCTGGACCCTGGCCTCCCGATCCGCCGGTGCCACCACTTGTTTCGACACGGGATGCCTCATACAGTGCGATAGCTTGAGCGATTCTCTGTTCTATAAGTGCATTCAGTTCTGCCTCGGTCATAGGCATTGGTGGAGGTGGGGGTGGATTAACTGTCCGTGAACGTAAGACTTTCCTCGGTGGCATGATTCTTCTAAAGGAGAAATAGGATAAAGATTAGACGTTGATTTTGTTTGTTCAAAAAGAAATATTCATAACATTTAACAATAATATCACCACCAAATATATAATGCGAGTAATTAAGTTAACATAAATAATAAGAGATGTCCAACCAGACCTCTCATTTGCATATAATAGATAACACCAAGTTTTATTTATATATATAGTCAACCGGTTACATAATCGTTTGAAAGGAACAAAAATAGACTCGGGCTACATAACCCGGTCATACTAGTCTAATACAACAAAAGGGATAATAAAGTCTTCCTTTCAACTGCGTGTTCCGCGGTATGTCGGCTGTCTTCAAACTTGGTGGAGCATCAAATATGTACACAAAACGACTATAACTACCCGTCCCAAAAGTATACTACCGGTAACCATAGTCTATGCTGGGGGGGAAAACTGGTGGTGGAATAGGGAATAACAACCTGCGAACCTCAGAAACCCTACCCTCCAAATCAAGCACCAAATGGTGAAGGAACACACTCTGCTGCTCGAGCGTCAGTACCCGAGTAGGTAAATCCACTGGCGGTAAATCCGCTGGTGGCATCTGTGGGGGTAGTGGGGGTAATGGTGGTGGTCCTGGTGGTAGTGGTGGACCATGCAGTACCATACCAATGAGGTGAGTAAGCTCATCCTCGAGTTCGCTAACTCGACGTATAACAAAGTCTATCTGATGCTCAAGTGTCTGAACACGAGCCGGTAACTCGGTATTAGAAACTAAGTAATGCAGTGGGTGGTATGGGTCTGTGATGGGCATAACATGCGGGTCTAGATCCACGTCCCCGGGTGGTACATGGGCGTGTCCTGAGGGTCCTGCCTCGTCAGTGTGGTCTACGTGTGGTAGAATAGGAACAACCTGATCATGTGTAGGGACAACTGGCTCATCAGGTATGACATCATCCAGCTCAATGTCTGCATTGCGCTGTAGGCCAATGGCCTGCAGTGCGGATGAAGTAACAGATGCATAAGAAGAAGCATCTGAATCAGTATCGGAGTCAGAAGAGAGAATAATAATCGGAACCACCGGTGCGGCAACCTCTAGAATAACCAAGTCATGAGCATCCTCGTATCCCAACTCGTCACCCAAATGCTCCACTGGAATCACCGGAACTACAGCATCGTCCTCCTCGTCGAAGTCGCCAATGAAAGGCATCATGGCAAGAGGAAGGACATCCAAGGGTATAACCTCTATAACATGTTCACCCACTGGGTGACCTATGATAACAACCTCGTTGAGTAGAGGGGGCACATCTAGCACATCATCATCAATGATGTCTCCTAACATGTAAGCGTCCAACATGTCACCACCAATTGCGAACGGCTGGAAATCATCCATGTCGCTGTCAGAAGTAGAGTCGCTATCAGATAAGATGACCTGTACCTCCGGCACAACGTCATCGTCAGACACAATCTCCATGGGGTCTACATCGTCGTAAATGTTACTTCCTTCGGAGGAAGACATGGTATCCTGAGAAATAAGTTGTTCGACACGTATGAGCATTTGTTACGTTACATATATACACAAAATGTATTTTTTCACATAAGGTTCATTTTAAGTTATCCTACTTGAGTTGTGTGGATTAACTTAAAGTTGCATGTCTACCATTTAGATGACTAAGACACTAATGTCCTTGCTTGCTTTGTATGAGATGAATTCTTGTTGAAAATGGACCATGAAAATGTTTATGCAAATGAAAACATGTGTTTGTGTTTAAATGGTTTTCATGAGAGATCCCTAGTGATTGTAGACTTAGACTCGGTAAAGAATCCTGGTTCACTACAATCGATGCTCTGATACCAGTCTGTCACACCCGCTCATAGCGGAAACGCAAGGTGTGATCTGTCTGGTTTTCATTGCATAAATATCGATGTACATGAACAAACTATATGAATAAAACATACTCCAATGCCATTACATAGTGTTTCAAAAGATTACAACATAAGTTTAGTGTATCGGTTACAAACCATTAACATAAAAGTAAAGTGTTATTGTTTCACACATTAACATGAAATAAACTACTAAGGGTTAAGCCATCATATTTCCTCAAAGAGGCGGAATATAATAGTTAAACCCTTCAAAACATGGCATGGAGTTCCTGTACTTGTTATCTTGACTGGGAAATCCGACATGGTCCTTTAATTCCCTGAAATACATGTTAAGTTTGGAAAACATCAACAAAAGTTGGTGAATTCATGCAGTTTAGTTGTAAACGATGTATGAAAAACGTGAGTTGTAGTATGTAAAGCGTCAATGAAATCGTTGATCATTAATGTTTTGCAAGGACATTAATATGTGTGCCGAAAAAGGAAGCAAACCAACCCTAGACGATTTTATGCCGATTCCTATCGACTGGGACACAAACGCACTCTCCCGTAGGGGTCCATGACCAAGAGTGGGGCTCGCCAAAACCCATTAGATCTAAGCCTTTGTTCCTTGGTCCAATCTGGATTAATGGTGCTTATAGTAAGGCCCTAATTCGCACATGATCTATGGTGTTTCATTACCTAACTTTAACATACCCTGAACATGTATCCTCCCCGATAGTTGTAAAGTTTGTAAAACATTTAAATGAATAGGGGAACATGAACTCACAGTATCGCGTCCTGAAAATAGATGAAAATAAGACCTCACGTGCGGTCGTCCTGTATAGCGTGGCGACCTACAAACGTTCTTATTTTTGTTAGACACTTCGGTCTTTGAAAAGGACTTGAGTACAAGTCTTGTGTATTGAGTATGTGTAAGACTTGCATGTCTTTACTGTTTGTCAACTGTGTATTCGATGTATGAGTTGTTCAAATGTTCGTTAACTGTGTATTCGATGAATGAGTTGTATAGTCGGATCTCGTCCGCTGAATCTCGTGTCTTGTATGTATCACTTGTATAGTTGTGTTTTCCAAAAATGGTATCATTGGGCCAAGCCCATGTTTTCAAGTTATTGGGCTTAAATAGTACTGGGCCTCAAATAGTGTTGGGCCTCAATAGTGTTGGGCCTCAAATAGTGCTGGGCCTCAATAGTGTTGGGCCTCAAATAGTGCTGGGCCTCAATAGTGTTGGGCCTCAAATAGTGCTGGGCCTAAATAGTGTTGGGCCTCAAATAGTGCTGGGCCTAAATAGTGTTGGGCCTCAAATAGTGCTGGGCCTCAATAGTGTTGGGCCTCAAATAGTGTTGGGCCTAAATAGTGTTGGGCTTGAATAGTGTTGGGCTTGAATAGTGTTGGGCTTGAATAGTATTGGGCTTTGGCCCATATGTTTGTATTGGGCTTAGCCCATGTGTTTATGTTAAGCCCATTATGAAGTATAAGCCCATTAAGAAAACTAAGCCCATTAAGTGTAAGTAGCCCATTTGTAAAAATAGTCTATTAAGTAAAATAAGCCCATTTATAAAAATAGCCCATTAGTTATAATAAGCCCATTTGTTATATGTATAAGTCTTTCATTTTTGTAAACACATTTTTATAAAAATACTAAGTATAGATGTTAATAAATAAAAACACACTAGCTTTTATAAGTTTATAAACATCCGAAAATTTGTTATCGATAGTATATTTTTATTTCGTGTCGAAAGATCGTCTAACGTCGTAGTAACTCCCCGGATTGGCAATTAGCTTATGTAGTCGTCCGTCGTTCATTTTGACCATATTTGGTGTCCGATTATAGAATCGTCCGCAACTCGTTTTAAGGCGTAATTATGTGAAGTCTCGTAGGACTTTTGTTATAACGTGTTTTGAGTTTAAAGGTGACATGATATACAAGTTCCTATCATGATATATATAACTAATACTCCAAGTATATATCACACAAAAATTGTTTAAAGTAACCAAATATATATTTTTCTAAAAAAAATATATATTTTCCTTGTCTTTTATTTTGTAAACCATTCTTTAATAACCCTTTTAAATCTTGTAGAGATTTACCCAAAAATGTTGTTATTTTATAAAATAAAGTTTTTATAAAAATTGGCCATATAACCTTTGTATTCTTGTCTTAACCATGTTTCATTAAACATATCATTTTCTTAATCAAATCACCAACAATTTACCCAACATCAAAACTAAATATGTAGAGACTTTTAAAACATGAAATTAACAAGATGATCTTCAAATCATGTAGGATTTTAACCATGATCATTTCATATACTAACAAGTTCAAAAACCAAGTTACATTTTAGTTTTAACAACTTTTATAAAAATCTTTTGTTGTATGTTAATTTTTATAATCTTGTGAAAGTCTTGTTTTTGAATATAAACCCTTAATACTTTCACAAGACCACTAGATATGATCATCCATCTAATCCCTTATGTTAAACCCTTTAACATAAACATGTATAAATTTTAGATCATATCCTTCAACATCTTCTAACACTTTATTTGTAGCATAATCATCATAACAAGATCTAATAAGCATATAACATGTCTAAGATCACAATATAAACAAACATAATTATGTCATAATTTTTATCTTTGCTTCTTGGTATTTTTCTTGTTCATTATGTATGATTATATATGGTTATTATCAATAATAATAACAATCATAAACATAATTTGTATAAAAAAAAATAGAAGCTTACTTCTAGCACTAAGCTAGGGATGATCTTTAGAGATTATTAAGAATAAAGAAGATGATGATCTTGGTGCTAGAACACTTTTGTATGGATGAAACTTCTTCCTTTCACTTCTAAGAGCTTTAGATCACTTCATGTTCCAAAGAAATCCATGTTGTTCATAAGAAAAATGATAAAAATTATTGGGTTTTTGATGTGTTCTTGAGAAAAAAGATGAAGATGTGAGAGTGTTCTTGGTTGGTGATGGATAAGAATGTGAAGTAATGAGGTTAAGTCTTAATGGCTAAGTGTTGAAATAATTCACCAACTTACTCCACTTGCAACCCTTAGTAATTAACAAGATATTTTACAAACATAAACAAGGGGTGGGACCCCCTTGTTCACGGTTACAAGGTGGGGGGGGGGGGTCTCATGTGGTAAAATAACTTAGTTATTTTTTTTTGATTTCTCAAGAATAAGAAAATGTAAGTACTTTGGTGTTTAGGTTATGCAATTATCCGAGACGATTCGAGACTTGTAATAACCATAAACTAGCTCCGCAAGACCAAAAAAAAATATTAACTAGTTCGCTAGTTGTGCCAAAATGTAGTTCGGATAAATGTTTAGTGCTCGTTTCACTAATAAATAGTCGAAACGTTCCCTTATGGAAGTTGTAGGGCAAATTTCCGTTATGCGTGAAATTGATATTCCGTAAGTATGTTTATATGAAATTGGTGCCTAAACATCAATTTTTGCATCTTGTATTAAAAATACAATTGCTGAATTTTGCGGACAATTCATGAAATGGTCATTTTTAGCGCGTTTCGGACCGTTTTAGTGCTACCGGGCATTGGTAAATTATTGATCGAACTCTTGTATTCCCATATAGGGTTTAATATATAAATGATATTGGACTCTCACTCGAGTCCTAAAGATGTCATTTTAGATGTTTTCTGCGAATCCGGAGTTTTCGTCAGCACTCTAGTTCACTAGGCACTACTCTAGTTGTTTCGGTGAATTGTTTGCACTATTTCAAATGTACCCAATAAAAATGAATCATGTGTAATAACCAATGAATATTCCATAAGTTTTCTAAGATGTATACCATGTAATCATGCAGTCAGAATATTCAAAACACATGCTTGTATAATGTAAATCATTGTTTTAAATGTAAGTAAATTACCCGAAAGTGGCAGTTGTCACAGAGAAGACCAAATGAAACTCAAGTATCCCCAACTGTTTAAGAAAAACACAACTACTACTGAGGCTGAAGCTACTGCAGAGTTTCGGGACGAAATTCCAAATCAACGGGGGGATGATGTGAAACCCCAGGAAAATCAGGAAAACAACGCAACTTAACTAGCTTCCTCAGTAACAACGCGCTAAATTTCGGGACGAAATTCTCTTAACAGGGGGAGAATGTGACAACCCTCAAAATCCTATGTATTCCGTACAATTTATTATTGATAATTAAAGTGTTTAACGACTGTGTGGAATTACTTAACTGCTTTCTGATATCTGTGATGTGCTTACATGTGCTTGTCAACATACTAGTAGTATGCAGAAAGGTCACTAAATAGTCCGTTATAATTTCCTAAGTGTTAGGAATTAAAAGTGATACGAAAATATACATAAAAGACACTTTAAATGCTTATTTAGCACTTTAACGAATCAGTATTCAACCGAACAACCGGACTTTACCCGGAACCCAAAAATATTGTCAATGACATTGTTTTTCTCTTTCTGAGCCAGTTAGGGTCCCCGAATACCCTAACACCCGTTATAAATCACAACACACTAGTAGTTAGATTAAACTCCTAACTAAACCAACTAAACTCTAACTAACTAGTTAAATTCCAACCCAATTACCCCAAACCCCCCCTTGACCGAATTCCCCACATGGAGGGAACATACTTGCACCATTTATAATATTTTAATCTCTTTGTTGAATATCTAGGTAACACATGATCTATTGGTTAAACACACTTGGTGGATTATAAATAACCCCATTAGGCAAGACATCTCTAAATCACCAACACTTAGCAAAATTTTCACCTCTCTCTCCCTCTTCTCTCTTGCTCATAACCGGCCAAGAGCCACCACCATAGCCACCACACCTTCAAGTTTGGTTCTTGCTAAATCACACACATACAAGGGTGCTAGAGTTCGTATAACGAAGCTTGGTGCTCTCGGAAGTGGAAGGACCTTCTCTATTCGCTTTTAACCACCACTTTTCTACACTCGAACTCTCCTAGCCTTGTGCTAGTGGTAAGAACTTAGATCCGTTCATTCTTCATGTTATTTAAGTGGTTAATAGGTGATTTGATGATTAAAGTTATGAAACACTAAAGAACTTGCACTAAAGTCTTGAACATGTTGGTTAAAGAGTAACTAGTGGTGTAAATCATGTAGATCTTGTGTGGATATGATTCTTGCTGATTTATTGATAATTTACTGGTTAATATTGATGTTTGATGTTGTTGTGATCACTAAACTTGTTAACGGAATCGATCGAACACGATTTAGAAGGTTAAACACTGAAAATCAGAATCTGTCCAAGTTTTACAGCCAACTTCAGTTGGCTGTAAACAGGTCGTAAACTCAACGGAAAACCGATATTTTGAATCTAAAATATGTTATTATAAAATACGGTTCTAATGGCACCAGAATCGTAATTTTTGGACTTTGTTTACTATTTTTAATGTGTCGATTTGTAACAACAGCTTAAGCTGAATTTTGACAGCAATAAATGGGTGTCGTACTTTCAGTCATAACCTGAGTTTTGTGATGAGTCAGACCATGAAATTTGTACAGTAGATGACAACCGATGCATTTGTAATTACCCCACCGGAATTTCGTAAATCGGACACTCGATGAATTTTAAATAAATTATCCCGTGGACTGTGGTCAGAAAAATATAAATCTGAGTTCAGCCCAGGAAAATGATTTTTTATAAAATATTGGTAATGAACCGGACCCCGATATTTTTACAGGATAAAATATGGAACGTTTAAGACATCCTGTAAAAATTTGGGAATTTTTGGAATAATTTAACTATTTTATTAAAATGTCCGAAAACAGCCGGTTTTGAATATAAATGCTGAATTGAGATAAGTTGTGACTTGCGTGTCTAAATGTCGAGTATGCTATCTGTGAATGATCTAACATGTTATATGTGTTATATACATTATTGTATGTTTGCTCATGAGTGGGGAATGGATGGGAAGTATATATATGGGCATAAACAGTTAAAGTAATGCATGTTATGTGATAGATACATGTAGGAACTTTGTGCTCTATTTGAAAGTCACTAAATGACTAACTGGTAATCATATTAGGACGTGATTGACCGAGCTTGACCGTTAGCTATATTTGAGAATCTAACCGAGCAAACCGAGGTGAGTTCACACTTTCTACAAGGCATGGGATTCCCGGTGGTTTGGGAATGGGTTAAAGAATTTAAAACTAAATCTACATATCCCTTTGGGAAGATATGTACGACCATCCTACATAAATAGGATGCCATTGTTAATCCTACGAATTCTCCTGGTGCAGAATACGTACGTTCGTCCTCCTGGTGCAGGACAACAACCTTAAAACTAGCTAGACAAAACTCTATCATGAAGTCCCTCAATTTATATCGACTTAATCGCCGAGGCCAATGGCGAGCAGGTCATTAGTTAATAGCGCTATTAGGTTTAACAAACCTCACACCGTGCCAGTCGGACGGGCGTGTACTAATGGACTATGGCAGATTGTCAGTGATGATAGACACTGATATAGGGCACAACTTATTTGCGTAGCAGTCGATATCATACCGTCTAGTAGTTCAAACGGGGAAAACCCCCACTGATCATGGTTATGGATTGGGTAAAGAAAAAGGAAATGGTTAAACATACTTTCAACTACGGGGTAACCCCCATGGAAAATAAGCCAACGAAAGTCAAACCACGTTCTTCAGAAACAACTTAAAACTAAACAACCAAACGTGAACTCACTCAACTTTGTTGTTGACTAGTTGTTACATGCCTTACAGGTCGCTAAACACTTGGAGCTTGCACGAGGAATGAGTCGTTGTGGTGTACGGACGGTTATGTCCAGTGTTTATTATTTAAAACATTATGAACTTATTAAACCTAAGTGTTGGACTTTAAACTTATGAACTGCGAACTTATGCTTTTGGATTTACTTTTATGCTTCCGCTGTTTAAACTAAACATGGTTAACTAGCTTTGGTCACCAATTGTAATGAGGTTGGTCTTATTTACTTAATTACGATGTTCAATATGATTGGTGGCTCGATCCTGGTCACGTCACGCCTCCAAGCGGTGGTACTCCGCATGGTGGATTTTGGGGGTGTGACAACCTTATCGTCTTGCACCGTCTGAGATGCAAGAGTTATCGAAACAGCTTCAAGAGTTATCTGATAAAGGATTCATCCGTCCGAGTTATTCGCCCTGGGGTGCTCCTGTCCTCTTTGTGAAAAAGAAAGATGGATCTTTTCGAATGTGTATCGATTATCGTGTGCTTAATAAGCTTACCATCAAGAATCGATATGCCCTACCTCGAATCGATGATCTCTTTGACCAGCTGCAAGGTGCTATCTGTTTCTCTAAGATTGACCTGCGTTCTGGGTATCATCAGCTTCGTGTATTCGAAGAAGATATTCCTAAAACTGCATTCCGCACGAGATATGGGCATTACGAGTTTACTATCATGCCTTTTGGTTTGACGAATGCTCCAGCTATTTTCATGGACTTAATGAATAGGGTCTGTAAACCTTATTTAGACAGGTTCATCATTGTGTTCATCGATGATATTCTCATTTATTCAAAGTCTCGAGCCGATCACGAACAACACCTTCGTTTGACATTGGAACTCCTGAAGAAGGAACAACTTTTTGCTAAATTCTCCAAGTGTGAATTTTGGATTAAAGAAGCTCAGTTCTTGGGTCATATTGTCAACGAGCAGGGTATTCATGTGGATCCATCCAAGATTGTTGCAATCAAGGATTGGAATACACCAACGACACCTACGGAGATTCGATCTTTCCTTGGTCTCGCTGGGTATTATAGTCGTTTTATTTCGAATTTCTCTAAGATCGTGGTTCCACTCACTGCTTTAACTCAAAAGAATAAGCCTTTCGAGTGGGGACCCAAGCAAGAAGAAGCGTTCCAAACGCTGAAACAGAAGCTATGTGATGCTCCTGTTCTATCCTTGCCCGAGGGAAACGATGATTTCGTTGTCTACTGTGATGCGTCCAACTTAGGCCTTGGTTGTGTTCTTATGAAACGAGGTAAAGTTATAGCATACGCATCTAGACAATTGAAAGTTCACGATAAGAACTACACCACTCACGATCTTGAGTTGGGTGCTGTAGTTTTTGCTCTCAAAATCCGGAGACACTACCTCTAAGGTACGAAATGTGTGGTTTTCACAGACCACAAAAGTCTCCAGCATATTCTTAATCAGAAGGAGTTGAAAATGAGGCAACGACGTTGGGTTGAACTCTTGAACGACTATGATTGCGAAATTCACTACCATCCTGGTAAGGCGAATGTCGTAGCCGATGCGCTTAGTCGAAAGGAGCGAGTCAAGCTTCATTCTGTTCGAACTCTATCTGATCTTCAAACTCGTGTTCTTCAAACTCAGCAATCTTTTGTTTCACAAGATTTGATAGGTAAGGAATTACCACATCAGGTTGAGCTTAAACTCGAAGCGAAGGGCGATGGTTTACTCTATTTCATGGATCGTTTGTGGATTCCGAAACAAGACGATCTTCGCACTTTAGTGATGGACGAATCTCACAAGTCTCGATATTCTATCCATCCTGGTGCTGATAAAATGTACAAGGATCTTCGTACTCATTATTGGTGGCCTGGTATGAAGAAAGATGTTGCCTTGTATGTATCGAAATGCCTAACTTGTCTCAAAGTCAAGGCTGAACATCAACGACCATCTGGTTTGCTTGTGCAACCAGAGATACCGGTTTGGAAGTGGGAGAACATTGCTATGGATCTCATCACTAAATTACCGCGTACATCTAAGGGTCATGATGCTATATGGGTTGTGGTCGATCGATTCATGAAGTCAGCTCATTTTGTTGCGATTCGCGAGGATCTATCTGCTGATAAACTTGCAAAGATTTATGTTGATGAGATTGTATCCCGACATGGTGTCCCTTTGGACATCATATCCGATCGTGATGCCCGATTTTCATCTCATTTCTGGAAGACCATGCAATCTGCTATGGGAACCCAACTAAATCTAAACACTGCTTATCATCCCCAAACAGATGGTCAATCTGAGAGAACGATTCAAACTTTGGAGGATATGCTTAGAGCATGCGTGATAGACTTTGGTGGTAATTGGGATTCTCATCTGCCATTGATCGAGTTCTCTTACAACAATAGTTATCATGCTAGCATTAAAATGGCACCATTCGAAGCTCTCTACGGTCGAAAATGTCATTCACCTGTTTGTTGGAACGAGACCGGTGAAGCTCAGCTTACTGGGCCGGAGCTTGTTCTGGAAACAACAGACAAAATCAAGAAAATTCGCGATAATCTTGTGACAGCTAGATGCCGTCAAAAGAGTTATGTGGATTTAGGATGCAAGCCCTTAGAATTTCAAATCGGAGACCATGTCCTACTCAAGGTGTCGCCTTGGAAGGGAGTGGTGAGATTTGGAAAGAAAGGAAAACTTGCACCACGATATGTTGGACCATTTAAGATTGTTGAAAGGGTTGGAAAGGTTGCCTTTCGACTAGAGCTACCTCAAGAGCTTGGAAATATTCATCCGACTTTCCACGTGTCCAATCTACGAAAGTGTTTAGCTGACGCTGATCTTCACATTCCACTCGACGAAATCCAAATCGATGAAACGATGCACTTTGTCGAGAAACCTGTGGAAATAATGGACCGTACATACAAACAGTTGAAGAACAAACGAATTCATTTGGTCAAGTTTCGTTGGGAATCCAAACGTGGCCCAGAGTTTATTTGGGAATGTGAGGACCAAATGAAGGCGAAATATCCGCAATTGTTCTCACAAGTTTCCTCTAGTTAAAATTTCGGGACGAAATTTCCTAAAGTAGGGGAGACTGTGACAACTGTGCTCGGTAATCGATGAACAATGTAAAACAATGTTATTTATTAATAAAACAATGTGATTTGGTGTTATTATGTGTGTATTTATGTTCGATGATTTTATGATTTGATTCGATTCCGATTTCAAGCTTTAAATTGCTTTCTGGAAAGTTATACGCAAACTGGCGCGTAAACGCAGTCAGTTTAACACGAAAAACACTCCGGAATAGTGACATAGGCTTAACATACCTAAAATAACCTTTACATAACTTAGAAATAAGTTTTGGATGGTTTGGTGTGTTGAAAACAAGTCTATTCGATCGCAGGGACTATTTGTGTCAAACTGCGAAACTATACCAATTCATATGGTATCGAAGAGTCCAGAACTTGATCATAAGCTAAACATACCATAAATAACCTAAACATAGCTTAGAAATAAGCTTTGAGTGGTTCGGTATGCAAAAATATGCTTATTTGATCTTACAGGGACTAAAAGTGTCAAAAACGACGTAAGTTTGCATTTTCGCGCATATCTTACGTTCTGACCACATCTGGACATCCAAAATTTTTGTACACACTAAAATATTTTTATTTTAGTGATCGGCATGCAAAAATATCATTCGTCGCTTAATTTGGTTCGTTTTCGCGTCCGTTTGAGTTTCGTCGTAATTTAACGAACAACGCGACCGTACGACCAAACGAGCTGACATCCGAGATATTTTTGAGCATGTTTTGAGTTCCCAATACTTTAACTTCATTTTAGAGCCTTGAAATGAGGTTAACGGGGCTTAAACGTGTCAAAAATGAGCCGAAACACAAGTTTTACAAGATCAGGGGCTAAACTGCAATTTCTGGAAAGTAGGCCAGGCGGCCCGCGTAAGCCTAGCCATATTCTTACGCGGCCCGTGTCAGACTTGCAGATCAGAAACTTCACAGCAGCTTCCCAGCTCGTTCTTGAGGCCCTTATACGCAATTTTCATGTTTTGGGGACCAAGTTAACACCTCCCCAAGGCTTCCTATCTGCTCATAACACTTGGATGGTCATGATTTAATGCTTGGGGACTACACAAACACTTGTTATGATCCTATGATCTTGCAACAAGTATAAATAGCCCATCCATTTCTTTCATTCATTGCTCATTCCTCATTCTCTTCTCTACAGTTTGAATTGAGAGCTCTCCCAAGTGTTTGGAGCTTTCTAATCTGATTATTCTTTGTAGAAAAGATAGCTAGGACCCTTTGTAAGTCATCTTTCTTGCTTATTCTTTATGTTTAGGTAGAAAGTCAAACAGTTTGGCCAACAGTTTGACTTTCGGTTTTGACCATCAATTGGTCAAGTCAAAGTTCAATTGAACTTTGCAACGTGATTGTAATCACGATGGTTATAATCCTTAGCGATTATACCTACTAATTACCACGTTAACTAGGCGTAGTGACGAGTCAAAGTTTCGGTCAAAATGTGTTTTAGCACGCATTTTGCAACGGAACTATTTTCGGGTATCAAAACCCATTGTTTTGATACCAAATCAGTTTTCTAAGTAGGTTAAACATGTTTTGACATGTTTAACTCGTCACTATTAGTTTAGTGCTTGTTTAAGGTCGTAAGTTAAGCGGTCTAGACAACTGCTTAGACTTTCGAACCCGACCCGTTTGGTCGATCATTAGGATCCGATCAAGCTCGATTAGTGATCATAGTTGCATAGGAAATAACCACTGAGGTTATACCTTATGATCACATAAGATTGGTTAGTTATTTGTTAAGTAGCTTGTATGCCCATAAGAAATGACCAAAACGCCCTTTTGAAGCATAAATACATATTTTACATATGTGAACATATTTTTGACATATAATCTGATTTAGTAACATGTTTAGGTATTATTGGGCATGTAAGACTTAACATAACACATAGTTAACCATTCGAACATAGTTTTGCGCGAACGACGCGTTAAAGTAGCATAAGCTACCTTAATGGGTGGTAACGGGTCGAAAAGCACTTAGGCTAAGTTCCGATTTAGAATGTAGGCTTTGTTAAACCATATCACATGAGTTCCAACACTCATTTGGGTTACAAGACCTCATTCTATCCGATCTTCCGATTTAGGTGTTGATTTATTTACTAGTGATCCGATTACAAGGTACCACTTGAATTTCCTTGGTTTGTCTGAGCTTCGCTAAGATCTTTAGATCGAGGATACCCTATCATTCAATGTGAGTACATAGTTCCCCTATTTTACTCTTTTCAATTGTTTTGGGGTGATTCATATGTATTAAAACGATTTCGATATTTTAACGTTGTTTTCAAAAACGAATAAGATGGTTTATATTAAACTAAATACGATTTCGATAATGTGAACGAAACTTGTTGGTTGTAACTACAAAACGAATGACATTCATTAGCATTGATCAAGCCGACCAGTATTAGGTTATGGTACCATAGGATCTGACAAATCCCGTTATCAGACTACACCCATAGTTATGTGTCGGGGTTATGTAGGTAACGACCGAATCTGATGATTGTTAACTTACCCTTTGGTGGTTTGTTAATATGATGAACGAGGTGGTCGAGTCACGAAGGTTTGAATGTTATTAGCGAGGTGACCAAAAGTAGTTTCACAATTAAAACGAATACGATTTTGGGACGAGTTAAAATGATTTGGAACGACTTAAACGAGATAAAACGATTTGAACGAACGATTGGTTTGGGTTGTGATTAGGTAATGGGATGGGTGTAACATGATAGAAGCATGGTAGATACACCGCTAGTACATCTTATATATAAGTGCTTTCATCATATTACATTGCATGTCGTTATTTAGTTCACTTGGGAAACGATTTGAAACGATATCACACAACTAGGTTTTGAAATGATATAAACCATACGAGTTTTATTAACGAGATGTTTAACGAATTGGTTTACTAAAACAAATGTTTTGGGGTTAAGAATCATGGCTACGAGATGTTTTAAATCATAACCATCTTGATTTGAGTTGGTTAATCGTGTTGCAATATTATATACTTTTCAAAACAAGGTTTTCGAGGTATTGCAATATATATAAACGAGCCATGATTCCGACACTCTTATAAAACCTATGTACTCGCCAGCATTTCTTTGCTGACTATGTTTTTTACATATGTTTCAGGTGATAATGCTTGATGTTGATTGCTAGGAAGCAAGTTCACTTAGGATCCGGACGTGGCTTTAGTGACTTAAAAATGATAATAGACGATGTTCGATTTGTTTGTTTGGTTTAAGACAATGTACATTACTTAATAAACCAATGAAACAAAACTTTTAATTACCATGGTTGTGAAACGATGATTCTGTTACAACACTCCCCGACGTTTCCGCCACGGTTTTGTTGTTTTAACGTGGTCGGGGTGTGACACTCTTACATTGCAAACGTGATGTTATTTAAAGCTACTAGAAGTTTAGAAACCCTAACCAGTGTTGTTTTATCTTTTTGACTTCATGTTTCGAGCTCTCACAAGTTTCCTCTAGAATAAATTTCGGGACGAAATTTCCCGAAGTAGGGGAGACTGTGACATCTGCGCCTCCATGGCCATCATCCAAATACCAAATCAATGAAATATTGTGTTTCATACTTGGGATTGTATAAATATGTGTATCATTTGCACATGTCAATTCTTGTTCGATTTCGAGCTCTAAATCGCTTTCTGGAAGATTATACGTAAGCTGATGCGTAAACGTAATCAGTTTAACGCAACAAACACTCTGGAACAGTGACATGGGCTTAACATACCTTAAATAACCTTTACATAACTTAGAAATAAGTTTTGGAAGGTTTGGTGTGTCGAAATCAAGTTTATTCGCTTATAGGGACTAATTTCGACAAACTGCGAAAGTATGCCGATTCGTACTGTAACGAACATTCCGGAATATGATCATAAGTTAACATGCCCTAAATATCCTTTACATAGCTTATAAATAGGCTTAGAAGTGTTTGTTGTGCAAAAATAAACTTATTTGATCAACAGGGACTAAAAGCGTCAAAAAGTGCATAAGCTTGCATTTTCGCGCATATCTTACGTTCTGAATACATCCGGACATCCAAAATTTATGTAATCATTAAAATATTTTATTTTAGTGATTGTCATGATAAAATTCCATTCGTCGCATAATTTGGATCATTTTTCGCGTTCGTTCGTGTTTCGTCGTAATTAACCGAATAACGTGTTCGTACGACCAAACGAACCGACATCCGGCATATTTTTGAGCATGTTTCATGTCCCCTATGCTTAGGCATCATTGTAGAGCCTTGAAAATGGCTTAACGGGCCTTAAACGCATCGAAAATGGCCTTAAAAGCATGCAGGGACTGAAACTGCACATTTTAAAATTGTTGCTGAGTTTCCCAGCGGTCGCGGGCCGCGTAATATCAGCCTGTCTCGTACGCGGGGCGTGAGCGACCCCCGGAACAGCAGATTGTTGTTTACAGCTTGTTCCAGCTGTTTCCTGGGTTTCCAAATGGTTTTAAGCATTCTAGGGGCTTGTTTTGAGGCTCCCATGGTTTTACAAATCAGTGGGTACAAATGTAAGGCCAAGATTAAAGCTCGTTTATCGAGGAACAATCTTAACGGTGGCCCGAAAACTATAAATATCCCCATGATTTCATTTGCAACTCACACCTTGATCTGAATATTTCTCTAAGTTGGAGTTATTACACTTCATACCTGAGAAGTTTTAGATCAAAACTCCATTTCTTGGACCTCTTGTAATTATTCTTTCGTTCTTTTATGCGTTTTAAGCATGAAAGTCAAACTGTGTTTGACTTTCTGCATTGACCAGCTTATGGTCAACATGAAGTTCGTTTGAACTTCGCAACGTGAGCGTAATCACGATGGTCATAGTCCCTGGTGACTATACCTACTGATTACCACGTTATTTAGGTATAGTGACGAGTCATAGTTTCGGTCAAAATGCGCGTTTATGCGTATTTTGCAACCAAACTATTCTTGGGTATCAAAACCATTTGTTTTAATATCAAACTTGTTTTCTAACTTCGTTAAGCATGTTTTAACATGTTTAGCTCGTCACTTTAGGTTTAGTGCTTATATAGGGTCGTAAGATAAGCGGTCTAAACATCCGCTTAGACTTTCGAACCCGACCCGTTTGGCCGATCATTAGGATCCGACCAAACACATTAGGTGACCATAGTTGTATAGGGAATAACCTTTCGAGGTTATACCTTATGGTCACTTCGTTTAGTTAGTTGTATGATAGGTAGTTTATATGCCTTAGGAAAATGACCAAAATGCCCTTTTGACGCATAAATTCATTTTAAGCATATGTAACTTAAATTTTGACATCTAAACTGATTAGGAAACATTATTAGACTTGTTAAGGCATATTATACTTGTCATAGGACTAGTTAGGCGGTCCGAACATGTTTTACACGAACGACGTGTTAAAGTAGCGTAAGCTACCTAAACGGGTCGTAATGGGTCATAAGCACTTAGGTTAGGTTTCGTTTTAGTATGTAGGCTTTGTTAAACCATATCATACGAGTTCCAATACTCATTTGGTTTACGAAACCTCATTCTATCCGATCTTCCGATTTAGGTCCGGTTATTAACGTAGTTATCTATATTTGGTGCCGTTTGATTTCCGTGATCCCTCTAGCTTTGCTTGGTTGTTATTCAAGACTTCTAAGCACCCTCAAGTGAGTACATAGTCCCCTCTTTTACTGTCTTCAAACATTTTGGGGTGAAACACATGTGCCTACTTGTTACTTTCGTGCTTTTCATGCTTTCTTAACATATACTTGCTATGTTTATTAGTACGCATATAGTACATGATTTCATATTGTTTTGCTATGTATGTTCACTTAGCTTGCTAGCACATTGATTTTCACAAATACTTTTGTTGCATATGTTCACTCAGCATATGGACACATTGATTTACATTGCATTTCTGTTGCATATGTTCACTCAGCATATGGACACATTGTTTTACATTTCTACCTTGTATGTTCACTTAGCATACTAGGTACATTGTTTTCATAAAACATGCTTACATTTGGTATGACATTTGGTTTGTTTAACGAATTAATACATTCATTAACACCGATCATGCCGCTCGGTAGTAGGTAGTGGTACCATAGGACTTGACAACTCCCATTCCTGAAATCCTAGGTTTGTTTGGACGTAAGGAATGACCGAATCCGAATACATTATTAGTAGACCTTTGACATTGTTCTAGGGTTTATCTTTCAGTTGCAAGGTTTGGATGTAGACGTTTAACAATACCGCATAGATGTTTGTATCAGTAAAGCATGCATGGATTTTACAAAACATAACTTTTGATTTATTTCAATACATTGTTTTGTGCATTGTACATATGGTTTAAGTAGTCACTTTTTACCTGCCATACATGACATTTGTTTACACATTACATGATTTACATTTGATAATAGACATGGTTTTCACATAAACATTTTGACATTTGATTATACATGAACATTTTTACATTGGTGGTTTGTTTGGTAAGTGTGTAGGTCCCCTTATTGTATGGATCTTAACAGAATTGCCAATCCAATCACGGGTGCGGAATCCTCTTGATCAGAATATCACAGAAACGAGTAGAAAGTAATTCACAATCAAACCGGGTTTCTATTGATTATCAATTACAAGAATTACAATCAATCAAACCCTAACACACACTCAAATTCGTCCAAGACTAGTATCTCTCACGAATTCTCTCTCAAACTCTGTTTTTGGCTGATTAACCTGAACCCTAAAGCATAGCCTTGTTTATATAACACAAGGTTGCTACTTGGGCTAAGGTTTCCTACATGGGCAAAGCCCAATTCGTCCCCCTTGACCCAAACTGGGTTCCGTTTAGCCCAAACTCTATTATTCCACTAATACAAAGCTAAACCCACTAACTTTTTATCGTTTTACCTAGAGTGCGGAATCCTCTAAATCAGATTTGTTACAGAAACAAGTAGAAAAAAAAATTCAATCAAACGGGTCTTCTATTGATTATCCAAACTAGAAGTTTTATAATCAAATCAAGACCTCAAAACCTCACAGCCTATCTCTGTGATCTTGCTAAACCCAAATTTCAAAATCTCTCACACTCTCTCTACTTTCTCTCTCTAGAATTCTCTTACTACTACTACTACCAAAAACCAAACCCTAATTACAAAACATGTTTATATGTAACATCTGTGCTTGTAATCATTGTGAACAGTTATTTCATCAATAAAAGAATGTTATTTGATCCCAATGTTTGTTTGGTTGTGTTTTACATTTTTCATGTTTTGACTTTTATTCAATTTCAAACTCTATATCGCTTTCTGGAGAGTTATACGCAAACTGGTGCGTAAACGTAATCAGTTTAATGCGAAAAATACTCCAGAACATCAACATATACTTAACATACCCTAAATAACCTTTACATAACTTAGAAATAAGTTTTAAAGGCTTTGGTATGGCAAAAACAAGTTAATTCGCTTACAGGGACTAAACTTGACAAACTGTGAAAGTATGCCAATTTGAACTGTAACGAACATTCCGGAACATGACCATAAGTTAAACACACCTTAAATATCCTTTATATAGCTTAGAAATAGGCTTTGAGGGGTTCGGTGTGCTAAAATAAACTTTTGGGTCATTCCGGGATTGAAAGTGTCAAAAAGTGCACAAGTTTACACTTTCACACATAACTTACGTTCTGAATACATCCGGACATCCAAAAATTTATGTAAGCACTAAAATATTTTATTTTAGTGTTTGGCATAAGAAAAATCCATTCGTCGCGCAATTTGGATCGTTTTTCGCGCTTATGCGCATTCCGTAGTAATTAAACGAACATCGCGTTCGTACGACCAAACGAACCAACGTCCGACATATTTTTGAGAATGTTTCATGTCCACAATGTTTAGACATCATGTTAAGGCCTTAAGGTTGGCTTAACGGGCCTTAAACATGTCGAAAATGGCTTAAACACATAACAGGGACTGAAACTGCAACTTTTGAAACATGTTTCTGATCTGTGCAGGCCAGGCAGCCCGCGTAAGATCTGTGTGTCCCTTACGCGGCCCGCGTCAGGCTCCCAGACCAGATTAACTGAATTTATAGCCTGTTAACAGCTGTAACCCACTACTAATCTCACTTCCAAGTGTTGATACCTTATGGTGGGTGGCCAATTCTAGTACCACAACATTCCAACATGTGTACGGCTTAGATCGTGCCCCCTTTTCCAAGAAATGATCTTAACGGTAGTCCGAACACTATAAATACCCAACCCATTCCATAACTAAAACCCACTAGAATCTGATTTGAGGAGCTCTAAGTTGAAACATTTGTTTCATACCTGAGCTACTTGGATCACGATTAGCATTCGGGGACCCTTCGTAAGTATTCTTTCGTTCTTTTATTGCTTTTCGAGTCCGAAAGTCAAACTTTGTTTGACTTTCTGCGTTGACCAGTTTATGGTCAATGCGAAGTTCGTTTGAACTTCGCAACGTGATTGTAATCACGATGGTTATAGTCCCTTGTGACTATGCCTATTGATTACCACGTTGTCTATGGTCGAAGGGTAAGCGATCTGATAAATCGCTTATACCTTCGAACCCGACCCATTTGGTCGATCATTAGGATCCGACCAAATACATTAGGTGAACATAGTATATAGGGAATAACCTTCCGAGGTTATACCTTATGGTCGCTTTGTTAAGTAGTTGTATGTTAGGTAGTTTATATGCCTTAGGTAAATTACCAGAATACCCTTTTCATGTATAATTGGTAATTAAGCATATGTAACCTAAAATTTTGTCACATAACTGATTTTGTAACATGTTTAGGCATATAACACTTGTCATAGGGCTAGTTAGACGTCTCGAGTGCGCTTTTGCGCGCACGACGCGTAAAAGTAGCATAAGCTACCTTAATGGGTCACGATGGGTCGAAAGCACTTAGGTTAGGTTTCATTTAGTATGTAGGCTTTGTTAAACCATATGACACGAGTCTCTATACTCGTTTGGTTTACGAACCCTCATTCTATCTAAATCCTCTGATCTAGGTCCGGTTTATTAACATAGTTACCTATATTAGGTGCCGTTTGATATCAGCGATCTCTAGCATTGTTTGGTTGTTACTCAAGGACTACTAAGCAGTCTCAAGTGAGTACATAGACCCCTCTTTTACTGCTTTCCAAACTGTTTTGGGGTGAAACACATGTGCCTACTTGTTACTTTCATGCTTTTCATGTTTTCATATCATATGCTTGTTATGTTCAGTAGTACACTTATAGTACATGATTTCATTGATTTCATGCTGTGTATGTCCATTGTGTGCATACTTAGTACATTGTTTTACATTACATTTCATGCTATGTATGTTCATTGTTGCATACTTAGTACAGTTGTTTCACAGCACATGCTATGTATGTCTATTGTTGCATACTTAGTACAGTTGTTTCAGGTCACATGCTATGTATGTCTATTGTTGCATACTTAGTACAGTTGTTTCAGGTCACATGCTATGTATGTCTATTGTTGCATACTTAGTACAGTTGTTTCACATCACATGCTATGTATGTCTATTGTTGCATACTTAGTACAGTTGTTTCACATCACATGCTATGTATGTCTATTTATGCATACTTAGTACAGTTCACATGCTATGTATGTCCATTTGTTGCATACTTAGTACAGTTGTTTTCATCACATGCTTACATTTTGATATGATATTTGGTTTGTTTTGATGGATCAATATACATTCATTAACATCGATCACGCCGTTCGTTAGTAGGTAGTGGTACCATAGGAATTGACAACTCCCGTTCCTGAAATCCTAGGTAGGTGTGGATTGGAAGGAATGACCAAATTCGATATACATAAGCACAGATAAACCTTTAATTTGTTTAATGGTTTATCGCCATAGTCTCAAGGCTTGGATGTATGTATTCTCACAATACCGCATAGATATTTATATCAGTATAGCATGCATTTGTTCCACAAAACATAGCTTTGATTTAAACCATGTTTTACTTCAATACTTTGTTTTTGTGCATATGGTTTAGTTGGTATATTTCACTAGCCATACATATCACATTGGCTACACATTACATGATTTACATTTGACACATAAACATTATTGACTTTGGTTACACATTACATGATTTACATTTGACACATAAACATTATTGACTTTGGTTACACATTACATGATTTACATTTGACACATAAACATTATTGACATTGGTTACACATTACATGATTTACATTTTGACACATAACATTATTGACATTGGTTATACATTACATAACTTACATTTTGACATAAACATTTTGACATATTATTCAATACATTTGGCAATTGGTTTAAACATAAACATTCTACGTTGATTGGTTTGGTTTGAGTAAGTGATTTAAGTAACGAGGCGTGTGTAATATGATACAAGCATGGTGGATACGCCGCTGGTACTTCCTATATATAAGTGATTGTATGGTATTACATATCGTAGCGTTATTTGAATTATTTCAATTTGGACATATAACATTTTATACAAATAACATACTTTTCACAAGACATTAATTTACAAACAACTTATTTTATACTAACTCATTTTACATTGTTATTCATTTAACCATACATTATTATCTTATTTATACATATCATTTGATCTTATAGTTTTTCAAATGATTTACAAGACAAAGCAAATTACAAGGTTCATGACTAAACATTTTCTTAAACAATAAGTCATGAATCCTATTTTTCACAAAACCTATGTATCCCACAGGCATTTTTATGCTGACGTACCTATTTTCACATGTGTTTTCAGGAGATGATGCATAGGACTTATCAAGATACACATAGGCGGACTTGGGCCTTAGTGACAATAAAAGATGCAAGACTAGTTATTTATGTTATGTTTCTTTGATTGTCAAGACATTGTAACTCTTTTATTCAATAAAACAATATTTCAATTTCCATGTGTTATGAAACAATGATTCTGTTACAACACTCCCCGACGTTTCCGCCACGTTTTGTTGTTCTACGTGGTCGGGGTTTGACATAAAAGTTGGTATCAGAGCTCATGGTTATAGGGAATTAGGTTATTAGTAATACTTTGACCTAGTCTATAACCTTCCTAGGACCCTAACGCGAGTTTACTTGCGTTTAGTCATAAAATAATACTGTCACCTATCCTTAGGCGACGACCACAACAGGAACATAAATTTCAAAACCGCTTTGAAAACTAATCATCTGTTCTAGGATGATTGATTACTAGGTTTTGAACCCTCTATTGTAAGGTTTTGAACCCTCTGTTATAAGGTTTTGAACCCTCTAAGTTTTCAAATCTCGTCAAAGTTTGGGTCGTATAATGTTAACACGTGCAAACTGGAAGAGTGAATGCCTGTACCCTGAGTTTTCTGTCGAAGGCTAGAGTGTTCGTACAAATCCGCAGTATCGGACCAGTCACTCTTACCTGGGAACTCTTGGGGTGAGTGTACACTTATAGGCGAGCATGTCTTCAGTGATACATTAATATGACCTGTTTACTTTGATTAGTCACCGTCTCATTTGTTTACCTTAGGTAACAAACAAATGATCGCAAATTCTTATGCATTGCCATTCTGTATTGTTTATCCGATGACGTTTCACTTGTTTCTTCCTATTTCTTTCATTTCCTTCTAGAATGTCTCTTCCTCTCAGCAACGGTCAAATGTCCGAGCAAACAGCCAAATTTGCCCAGCGAATAGGCGAAGTAGTCCTGAAGACTGTTGAATTAGCTACTGCCATGTATCGTCTCCAGGATGAAGCCACTCAAGAGTCACCAAGACAGGCAGGACCTAGTCAGGTGACAGCACCACCAGCCAAGAAACCAATCGAGGAATCAAAGACCATGGATGAACAATCCCCTAAGAAGTCAAAGAAGCGAAAGGCTTCTCAGAACTTCGTCGTGGTCACTCACAATGGTCAAGCCATCCCTAACCAACCAGCTCAACCCCCTGCTAGGAAGCCATACAATGGAACTGCACCCTTGTGCAACCAATGTAACCTTCATCATCATGCTAGTGTGAAGTGCCGCAAATGCCAAATTTGTGGACTTATAGGTCATACAGCAAGGGTTTGTCCAACTACAGCAGTACCAAATCAAGCAGGATCTAGCCAGGAGGCAACACAACCTGCTAAGAAGCAATATAAGGGAACAGCCCCAATATGCGACAAATGTAATGCACACCACTTAGCTCACCTACAGTGTCGTTTGTGTGCATCATGTGGGCGACTCGGTCATCTGGCAAGTGCTTGTCGATGTAACCCGAACCAAGGTGGTCCAAATCAACCACAAGCCAATCCTGCTCAAGCTTGCTTTCAGCCTGGATCGTGCTACAACTGTGGCGAGATGGGCCATTTCCTAAGGGATTGCCCAAAGCTTGCTAATGCAAATCCAACCCACGGATGAGCAGTTGGCTGACTAGAAGATGTTACTGTCTTATGCTTTTGTTCTTCTATTTTCTTGTAATGTGAAACAATCTGTTTTGTTTATAAATAAAGTGTTGTTCACAATTCTGATATACAAGTATAGTTGCATGTGTGTATGACTTTTCCTATGATACCTACATCAAGAAACTATGTACCTTACAAACTACTCTTGTGATTTCTTTCGTTCAAATGATCGCTCATGATTCCCTCGAAAATTTTAAGTACTCGTTTCACTCTAAGAAACAAAGTACAGAAAATAAGATGACATTACGAGTAATCGTGCTTTTTGCACATCTATGCCTTTGAATCCTTGGTGAGATAACTAAGGGTATCTTCAAATCTCATACCCATTACGTTTTGATTTCTCAACATACACAGTACAAGTATTTCAAAAACAATCTTCATGATCTCAAAACATTTCATATAGTTTGAAAACAATTTTTATATTTTTTATGCATTGTCTATGTTATTTCAAAAACATTGGCTATGCTTTCAAAAACAACCTTCATAATTTCAAAATGTTTCATATAGTCCGAAGACAATATTAACACAGTACATTCTCTTATCAAGTGCATGATTTCGAAAAGCATCATTCATGTTTTTCAAAAAAAAAACCTTATACATAATTTCAAAATTCATCTCGCATGATTTTAAAACATTTTTATAAATATACTTACCTAGTACACCTACTTCATGATTTCAAAAGTATTATATATAAGGTTTCAAAAAAAAAAAAACGTTAAACACATTTTTCTTAAAAGAACCCCATGCATAGTTTTCAAAAATATTTTTTTCCTCATACATTGACTTAACCTTCAAATTTCGCTTCATATGTCGCCTTGGCATATCTGGCATCTCAACTTCATAAGCATTTTACTACACGTTTTGACCTAAGCACATCAAGTGCAAGGTTTCAAAACATCTTCAACTTCTAAAATCAATATGGGATCTTTTTATCTTCACAATTAGACCCTTGTGGATGATTATCATTCAAATCAGAGTCCTTAATTGGATTCCTTATGTACCTAAATTCGAACGTTTCGGTTCCTTATAATCGAAATCGAATTTTCTCTTAAAAAATCTTTCTATTTTTATAGTTAGATTCTTGATAATGTTTAAAAATGAAATCCAAGGAATGGATTCCTAGTGTGCTTTAAATACATGTGCTTTGATAGCAGAACAAATTTCTAGTTAAACAATTTTGTGGTTATGTGGCTATGTGTTTATGCATCTTATGATTTCTTTTATGCATTTAGTGTTTTTATACTCTGGGTATTCGTTATCCAAATCCTCGTAGAATCTTTCATATCTTCATATGAGGGATTCGTAGTAGGATATTCAAAAAGGTACTACCTTAAATCCTAAATGGGCTTCTATGTAATAGTTAAGACCCTTGGATTTTATAGTACTATTCCATGATTCATAAGAGACCCTTTTAGTGGTCTTGTCAAAAAGATTGATTCAAAAATCTGGTTAAGAATGACATGTGATGATATAAGCTAAAAAGACTCCTTGGTTGTCTATTAAAATCATTTATTGATTTAATAAAAGGGACCCTATGGTGGTCTAGTCACACTCATCAGAGGTTGGTTCATTTGGTTTTCCCCTACACATTATAAAATAGACTGTGTGAACTATGCAAGGAATTATCTAATTATGGACGCGTACATAATTATGAAATTCAGTGCACGGAAACCACAGTAACATTTATTATGTGTAAGAACCGATAGTGGCAACAATAACGAAATGTGAACAATGTACAGGAGGTATGGTGGACGCACCAATGACACTTCATATACTTGTATATAAGTATCCCTCTTACATTGCAAGCATGATGTTATTAAAGTTACTAGAAGTTCATAACCTTCACCAATGTTGTTCGATCTTTTCAACTTCATGTTTTAAACTCTCACAAGTTTCCTCTAAATAAATTTTGGGACGAAATTTCCACAAGTAGGGGAGACTGTAACATCTGTGCTTGTAATCATTGTGAACAGTTCTTTCATCAATAAAAGAATGTTATTTGATCCCAATGTTTGTTTGTTTGTGTTTTACATTTTTCATGTTTTGACTTTTATTCAATTTCAAACTCTATATCGCTTTCTGGAGAGTTATACGCAAACTGGTGCGTAAACGTAATCAGTTTAATGAGAAAAATACTCTGGAACATCAACATATACTTAACATACCCTAAATAACCTTTACATAACTTAGAAATAAGTTTTAAAGGCTTTGGTATGGCAAAAACAAGTTAATTCGCTTACAGGGACTAAACTTGACAAACTGCGAAAGTATGCCAATTTGAACTGTAACGAACATTCCGGAACATGACCATAAGTTAAACACACCTTAAATATCCTTTATATAGCTTAGAAATAGGCTTTGAGGGGTTCGGTGTGCTAAAATAAACTTTTGGGTCATTCAGGGACTAAAAGTGTCAAAAAGTGCACAAGTTTACACTTTCACGCATAACTTACGTTCTGAATACATCCGGACATCCAAAAATTTATGTAAGCACTAAAATATTTTATTTTAGTGTTTGGCATAAGAAAAATCCATTCGTCGCGCCATTTGGATCGTTTTTCGCGCTTATGCGCATTCCGTCGTAATTAAGCGAACATCGCGTTCGTACGACCAAACGAACCAACGTCTGACATATTTTTGAGCATGTTTCATGTCCACAATGTTTAGACATCATGTTAAGGCCTTAAAGTTGGCTTAACGGGCCTTAAACATGTCGAAAATGGCTTAAACACATAACAGGGACTGAAACTGCAACTTTTGAAACATGTTTCTGATCTGTGCAGGCCAGGCGGCCCGCGTAAGATCTGTGTGTCCCTTAGGCGGCCCGCGTCAGTTTCCCAGAACAGATTAACTGAATTTACAGCCTGTTAACAGCTGCAACCCACTACTAATCTCACTTCCAAGTGTTGATACCTTATGGTGGGTGGCCAATTCTAGTACCACAACATTCCAACATGTGTACGGCTTAGATCGTGCCCCCTTTTCCAAGAAATGATCTTAACGGTAGTCCGAACACTATAAATACCCAACCCATTCCATAACTAAAACCCACTAGAATCTGATTTGAGGAGCTCTAAGTTGAAACCTTTGTTTCATACCTGAGCTACTTGGATCACGATTAGCATTCAGGGACCCTTCGTAAGTATTCTTTCGTTCTTTTATTGCTTTTAGAGTCCGAAAGTCAAACTTTGTTTGACTTTCTGCGTTGACCAGTTTATGGTCAATGCGAAGTTCGTTTGAACTTCGCAACGTGATTGTAATCACGATGGTTATAGTCCCTTGTGACTATGCCTACTGATTACCACGTTGTCTAGGGTCGAAGGGTAAGCGATCTGATAAATCGCTTATACCTTCGAACCCGACCCATTTGGTCGATCATTAGGATCCGACCAAATACATTAGGTGACCATAGTATATAGGGAATAACCTTCCGAGGTTATACCCTATGGTCGCTTCGTTAAGTAGTTGTATGATAGGTAGTTTATATGCCTTAGGTAAATTACCAGAATACCCTTTTCATGTATAATTGGTAATAAAGCATATGTAACCTAAACTTTTGTCACATAACTGATTTTGTAACATGTTTAGGCATATAACACTTGTCATAGGGCTAGTTAGACGTCTCGAGTGCGGTTTTGCGAGCACGACGCGTTAAAGTAGCATAAGCTACCTTAATGGGTCACGATGGGTCGAAAGCACTTAGGTTAGGTTTCATTTAGTATGTAGGCTTTGTTAAACCATATGACACGAGTCTCTATACTCGTTTGGTTTACGAACCCTCATTCTATCTAAATCCTCCGATCTAGGTCCGGTTTATTAACATAGTTACCTATATTAGGTGTCGTTTGATATCCGCGATCTCTAGCATTGTTTGGTTGTTACTCAAGGACTACTAAGCAATCTCAAGTGAGTACATAGACCCCTCTTTTACTGCTTTCCAAACTGTTTTGGGGTGAAACACATGTGCCTACTTGTTACTTTCATGCTTTTCATGTTTTCATATCATATGCTTGTTATGTTCAGTAGTACACTTATAGTACATGATTTCATTGATTTCATGCTATGTATGTCCATTGTGTGCATACTTAGTACATTGTTTTACATTACATTTCATGCTATGTATGTTCATTGTTGCATACTTAGTACAGTTATTTCCCATCACATGCTATGTATGTCTATTGTTGCATACTTAGTACAGTTGTTTCAGGTCACATGCTATGTATGTCTATTGTTGCATACTTAGTACAGTTGTTTCAGGTCACATGCTATGTATGTCTATTGTTTCATACTTAGTACAGTTGTTTCACATCACATGCTATGTATGTCTATTGTTGCATACTTAGTACAGTTGTTTCACATCACATGCTATGTATGTCTATTGTAGCATACTTAGTACAGTTCACATGCTATGTATGTCCATTTGTTGCATACTTAGTACAGTTGTTTTCATCACATGCTTACATTTTGATATGATATTTGGTTTGTTTTGATGGATCAATATACATTCATTAACACCGATCACGCCGTTCGTTAGTAGGTAGTGGTACCATAGGAATTGACAACTCCAGTTCCTGAAATCCTGGGTAGGTGTGGATTGGAAGGAATGACCGAATTCGATATACATAAGCACAGATAAACCTTTAATTTGTTTAATGGTTTATCGCCACAGTCTCAAGGCTTGGATGTATGTATTCTCACAATACCGCATAGATATTTATATCAGTATAGCATGCATTTGTTCCACAAAACATAGCTTTGATTTAAACCATGTTTTACTTCAATACTTTGTTTTTGTGCATATGGTTTAGTTGGTATATTTCACTAGCCATACATATCACATTGTCTACACATTACATGATTTACATTTGACACAAACATTATTGACTTTGGTTACACATTACATGATTTACATTTGACACATAAACATTATTGACTTTGGTTACACATTACATGATTTACATTTGACACATAAACATTATTGACATTGGTTACACATTACATGATTTACATTTTGACACATAACATTATTGACATTGGTTATACATTACATAACTTACATTTTGACATAAACATTTTGACATATTATTCAATACATTTGGCAATTGGTTTAAACATAAACATTCTACGTTGATTGGATTGGTTTGGTTTGAGTAAGTGATTTAAGTAACGAGGCGTGTGTAATATGATACAAGCATGGTGGATACGCCGCTGGTACTTCCTATATATAAGTGATTGTATGGTATTACATATCGTAGCGTTATTTGAATTATTTCAATTTGGACATATAACATTTTATACAAATAACATACTTTTCACAAGACATTAATTTACAAACAACTTATTTTATACAAACTCATTTTACATGGTTATTCATTTAACCATACATTATTCTCTTATTTATACATATCATTTGATCTTATAGTTTTTCAAATGATTTACAAGACAAAGCAAATTACAAGGTTCATGACTAAACATTTTCTTAAACAATAAGTCATGAATCCTATTTTTCACAAAACCTATGTATCTCACAGGCATTTTTATGCTGACGTACCTATTTTCACATGTGTTTTCAGGAGATGATGCATAGGACTTATCAAGATACACATAGGCGGACTTGGGCCTTAGTGACAATAAAAGATGCAAGACTAGTTATTTATGTTATGTTTCTTTGATTGTCAAGACATTGTAACTCTTTTATTCAATAAAACAATATTTCAATTTCCATGTGTTATGAAACAATGATTCTGTTACAACACTCCCCGACGTTTCCGCCATGTTTTGTTGTTCTACGTGGTCGGGGTGTGACATTATATACCACATGTATGTGAACTGGGCTTCTAACTGGGCTAGGCCATTTTCCAAGCCCATTACAACAATAAACTCACTAACCAATAAGCTAAGCCCAATACAAAATATCCAAAGACTAAATAATCATTTCTTTTTTTTCACACAGTGATAACTCATTTTTGATTTTCTATTTTTTTATGTTTTTGATTTTTCAATGTTTTTTGTATTTTTGTTTTTTAAGAAAAGCAGTAAACTATTTACAAAATTCTTATGAAAAAAACAGTTATTCAGGATTCCTCATCCCGTTGAGTTCGACTAAATGTTCAAAGCGAGCACTGTCAAAAGCTTTAGTATAAAGATCTGCCAGGTTATCTAGTGTGTCGACTCGATGAAATTCAATTAGTCTCTTTTCAGCACAATCTCGTATAAAATGATTACGAATGTCAATATGTTTTGTGCGACTGTGTTTCACGGGATTATTTGTTATAGAAATTGTGGCATTATTGTCTATCATAATAGGAGTACGGGTGAAATCCAAACCGTAATCGCGCATCTGCTGTTGTATCCAGAGAACCTGAGAGCAGCAGCTACCCGCAGCAATATATTCAGCTTCACACGTAGAGGTAGACACACAAGATTGCTTCTTGCATTGCCAAGACACAATCCTGCCTCCTAAGAACTGACAACCACCTGTTGTAGACTTTCTGTTCGACTTGCATCCTCCAAAGTCTGAGTCAGTGTAAGCAACAAAATTCATATCACTATCAGCTGGATACCACAACCCAAGTTTAGGTTTCCCCTTCAAGTAACGGAGAATACGCTTCACTGCTTTCATGTGTGACTCTTTTGGATTTGCCTGATATCTGGCACACAAGCATACGGCAAACATGATGTCGGGTCTTGAAGCAGTCAAATACATTAGAGAACCAATCATTGCCCTGTATTGAGTTGGATCAACGTCTTCAGTACTTTCGTGATCTGGGCCAAGATTGTGATTTTCGCAAATGGGTGTGTTGAAAGTAGAGCAATCATTCATTTTGAACCGACTCAAAATGTCATACACATACTTTGTTTGATGAATAAACATCCCATCCTCCTTCTGTTCAACTTGTAATCCCAGAAAGTAAGACAGCTCACCCATAGCGCTCATTTCAAACTTGCTCTTCATCACCTGCTCGAACTCTTTACACATGTTTTCATCTGAAGACCCAAAGATGATGTCATCCACGTACACCTGTACCAGCAGAAAATCTTCCTTCTTCCTCTTGATGAACAATGTACTGTCAATCTGACCTCTTTCAAAACCATTCTTGATCAGATGTGTAGACAGTGTCTCATACCACACCCTGGGAGCTTGATGTAATCCATACAAAGCCTTATCAAGTTTGTACACCCGATCTAGATAGTCTGGATCAACGAAGATGGTTGTGAGATATACACCACTTCTTGGACTTTTCCATAAAGAAATGCACTCTTCACGTCTAGTTGGTAAACTTTAAAGCCCTTGAATGATGCAAAAGCCAGAAACAAACGAATTGCCTCCAACCTTGCCACTGGTGCAAACACTTCATTGTAATCAATCCCTTCTTGCCGATTGAAACCTTTTACCACCAATCGAGCCTTGTTTCACGTCACTATCCCTCTTTCATCTTTCTTGCACCTAAATACCCATTTAGTGCCAATTTCTCTTTCACCTTTAGGAAGGTCAACTAACTCCCAAACCTTCAACTTTGCAAACTAGGCCAATTCTTCTTGCATAGCTTCAACCCATGAATTGTCTTTAAGAGCCATATGAATGTTCTTCGGCTCCTCTTGGGAAATAAAGCAACTATACAAGTACTCGTTCACAATCCCAGTCTTCTCAATCGAAAAAAATAACCCAGAATTTGCTGCTATGCTTCTTCTCGTCTGAACACCTGCAGTAGGATCCCCAAGTATCATGTCAACTGGATGATCTCTATTTGCTCGTGTAGTAGCAACAGCATCGACTTCTAGATTGTCACCCAGGTTTGATCCAATCTCCCCCTGAATATTCTGATTTGCAAACAGATTAATGAAATCCTCCCCCTGAATGGGTTCAGAGTCACTATCGCTTGAATCAGGATTAGCAGCTCCTTGGGAAGTTTCCGGAGCATCTGTCATATCAACATTCGATCTAGGCATGAACTCGCCTTCATCGTCTCCACCAATCACTGCTTGAATCAACTGAGAATCATCTGCATTTGGAAACTCAGGAATATTAAATGATTTAAAAACACTATCATAATCATATAATATAGCTGGACCACTCGTTGATTGTTGAGGTTTGAATGTAGTAATTTCAACATTGTAAACAACCTCAATTTTACCAGTTTTTAGATTAAAAACCCTTTTATTCGGTGTGCTAGGCACGTAACCTAGAAAGTAGCCACCGTCAGCCACCTCACCGAATTTTTGTTTATCTTTATTTCGCACATTGGTGCAGGGTAATCCAAATGGTTCAAAGCCTTCCAAGTTTGGTTTCTTGTTAAACATCAATTCATGACAAGTTTTATTAAAACGTTTAACAGTCAAAACTTTGTTTAGGACGTAGCAAGCTGTATTCACAGCCTCTCCCCAGAAAAGAACTGGTAGCTTTGAATCTGAGAGCATCGTCCTAGCGGCTTCAATCAACGTCCTGTTTTTCCTCTCAGAATATTGAGGTGTATAAGGAGCAGAATATTGATGTTCAATTCCCTTTCGAAGACAGTAGAGATCCAGAATTCGATTCTTGAACTCCGTGCCATTATCACTCCTTATCCTCTTGATCTTTGCATCATGGACATTTTCCAATTTTGTAAAAAGATCTATCAACATCTCTGATGTCTCATCTTTTGTACCTAAAAAGAAAACCCATGAATAACGTGAGTAATCATCAGTGACAACAAGACAATAGTACATTCCACCTATGCTCCTCACGTTCACTGGACCGAATAAATCCATGTGAAGTAATTCATAAGGGGCATCTATGGAATTTACTGTTTTAGACTTATGAGGTTTCTTGTGTTGTTTTCCCTTTTGACATGGAAGACATTTATCTTCCACTTGAAACCTCTGCATTGGAACCCCTTTCACTAGCTCATTTTTAACAAGGTAATTCATTTTTTTGATAGTGAATATGGGCCATGCGTCTGTGCCATAACATCGATTCAGCTTCAGATGCTTTTGATAGTAAACACGCCACCACAGCAGTTGGATCCTTAGCACCCATGTCCATGACATAAGTGTCATTTCTCCTTGGCGCTCTCATCACTATCCAATCGTCCGGAATCTCCAAACCTGGTTTCAACACTAATGCTTCAGTCTTGGTAAAATGGACCGAGTGATCCTTGTCGCAGACTTGTGATACGCTCATCAGATTGTGTTTAAGCTGCTCCACATAGTTCACTTTCTCCAGTGTGATCTTCCCATTGGTCACTTTTCCTCGTCCTGTAATTCTACCACCTTTAGCACCCCCAAAATTCACATGTCCTCCATCATAATCTTCAAACTCAGTTAACAATCTCGCATCCCCCGTCATGTGCCTAGAGCAGCCACTATCAACATACCATAAGTTGATAATCCTCCTTAGCAGCTCCTGTACACACCAACCAAGAGATTAGTTAGATTGGGGGACCCAAGCCTTAATGGTCTTGGGTCGTCCAAATTCACCAACTACTGGAACATCCATCCAATATCCATTACTCCTAACTGGAGTCTTGGATCTCAGACCTGTTGATGGAATTTGATTTTGATTTCCACTAGGTCTTTGGTCCTGAGGGTTCCTATATGTGTTTGGACTATTTGACCTTTGGAAATTTTGATTTTGGTATCTTGAATTTTGATTCCAAGAAGCATTATTGTTGTAATTTCTAAAGCCATTGTTATAAAAAGTTCGACCACCATCATTTTGGTATCGATTTTGATATTGACCTTGACTTCTGAAATTATTAGAATTATAATTGTTCATTCTTGGTGAATTGCTTCTAGGTCTCTCATATCTGCCTGGTGGAGATTTAGGTTGAAATCTTGGTTGATTTCTTTGAAAACGTGGAACTTGTGGAGTTCCTTTTTCAGCCTTATCTACACCAACAGCAACATTCTCTGGTTGCTTAGGAGCATATTTCTTTTGAGAGTTAGACTCCTTCTCCTGTTTATTACGACTATTCTCTGGTGACTTCTCTCTCTTCCTCTCACTAACTTGTGCTTCATTCTTTTTGTTAGGACAGCAGCTAGCTACATGTCCTTTGGTGTGACATTTGAAGCACGATCTCTTTTTCGAAGACTTCTTATCTGAAGCCTTTGAACTAGATTCAGGTTTTGATGATGATTCCTTAGAGGAATTTGGTTCAGTTTGCTTAGTTTCAGAATTTTCTTTGTTCTTGTTTTTAGCAAACTCTACATTAGATTCGTTTTCAATAACAGCTGTTTCGATTTTCATGTCACTTCCTTGAACAAAATTAATCTGTTTAACAACAGTTGGATTCTTATTCTTAGGATGTGAAGTTTTCTTTTTCAAAACTGGTTTGTTGTTATTATTCTTCTTAGCATCATCACACGCAGACTCATTTCCTTGACTTGATGTGGAACTACTTGGTGATGTTGACACAAAGTCCATGAGATCATCTTCATCAGGCAAGAAAGAATAGTCATGACTAACAGGAGGTGGAACTTCATTGAAACCATGGAATCCCACACTGGTTTTGTCATTACTCTTCTTCAAGCCACCCATCATATGTTTCATTACAAAAGTAGAGTCCCTAAATTGACCTAATTTCTTTTCAAGTTCAACAATTTTGAGTTGTGCATATGACAACTCTTTGCATTTTTTAGAAACCTCTTTTGTTTTCTCAGCCATCATGTCATGAGCTAAGTCTATGACTTGAAGTTTTTCATTTAATTTGCAGGTTAAAGCTTCAATTTCACTTTCATAACCTTTTATTTTCTTCAAGTATGACGATTCATTTCTTTTAGCAAAAAAGTTTGATTCTTTAATGTTAGACATCTCACTTACTAAACTTTGGTTTTGTGTGGACAGCCTGTCAACTTCACCCTGTAATTCACGACATTTTAAACACACAGAATTAGACTTTACCTCTCCTGTTTGTTTGTCAAGGTTGGCCCTTAGAGCTGCAACTTGAGCTTCCATTCTTTTGTATTTAGCTTCCTTTTCTTTAGCTTCCTGTTCATGGTCAGACTTTTGCTTTTCTTCTTCAGCATCTGTTGTCTGATCAGCCTTATCTACCTCAGCTTCACTTTTCTTCTCAACTTCAGCATCATCTACTGTAGCTTAACCATCATCAACTGGCGTTATCTCTGCCATGAATGCCTGAGTGGCATTCTCATTATCTTCTAGATGAATACTCCAATCATATGAACCTTCTCGTGCTGTAGAGATCAAAGCCTTTGAGCTAGAATTGTTTGATGCATTCCTGTTGTTTGAACTCTGACTCAAAGTCTCTTTCTTTTGTTTTTGACATTTCCTGGCGAAATACCCATAACTTTGACAGTTAAAGCACCTCACTTTGGTCTTGTCAAAACCAACAGTCCTCCCTACAAACTTCCTTCCTGTTCTGTTCATGAATCTCTTCACTCGTCTAGAAATCATGGCCATTTGCCATTGCAAATCCATCTCTTCAAGATCATCAGGGTCAATCTGATCATAATCTTCATCTAAAGTAGAAGGATCAGATATCTTCCCCTGAATGTAGTTTTCATATGAAGCAACAAATAAAGCAAGTAGAGCAAGATGTTCTTCAGCAGACTTCACACTCATAGGCATCGACTTAACACCACTACTCTGCTTAGTAGCTGATGTTCTCTTGGCTCATGTTGATCCTCCTGAAGCAGCTACAAAACAAACATCACCATCTTCATTCACTGTGACCTGCTCATTTTCACACGATAGAAACGCGGTAGCAGAGTCGCTAGAAGCGTTGTGAGATGAAGAAGATGTAAGCCCATTGTAAATCCCTGGATCTTGAACCTGATCATATCCAGTGTCTTTCTTCTTCATACTGAACTCATAAGCTCTCAGCTTTCCTACCACTTCTTCAAGCTCTTGTCTCACAATCTGCTTCTCCCTTGATCATGAGAGTGTAGATATCCCATTTAGTAGGTAAGGCATCGAGCAGCTTGTCATTCTTTTCTACGTCAGTGTAGCACTCCATCTTATAATTTTCCATTTCCGACATCAGATGGTAGTAACGAGTGATGATGTCCTCAAGTGACTCATGTTTCATGTACTTGAAAACAGCAAACTGCTTCTTCAGTAGATCAACTTTGTTCTTCTTGACATCTGCATTTCCCGCGCATCTTTTCTCTAATGCATCCCACATATCCTTTGAATTTGTGTACTTCTTGAAGGTATGCTTGATGCTATCAGGTAAGGACATTTTGATTGCAGCCAAGGCTCTCTTTTCAGCCTCATACATCTTTTAATCAGCCTCTTCCATGTTCACATAGGCAGTTCTATGTGGTCTGCCCTCAAAGTCGTGTGTTGGGTTTGTATACCCATCTTCGATACATATCCACATGCGAGTGTCCTGATATTCAATGAAGGATTGAAAACGATCCTTCCATGTCAAATAATTTTCCACCTTCATCCTTTTAGGCGGTTTGTTGGTAGTGCCAACCTCATGCTCCATTCTCAAAAGCTCATTCAAACTTGACATGCTCGACATTTTAACGTAACAGTCTGATAAAACCGTACAAATTTTTTCCGAAAACAATGGTTACCAAATTACACCGTTAGAATTGTCTCGAAAAGACGAATCCAATGATATATAATGTTGAAAACCGAATTAGGGATTTTTCAGCCAAAAATTAGTCCAGAATCAACCAAATCTTTCCTGAAATCATGCAAAACAGCAACCACACAAAACAAAAGATCAAAACAGCCAAAAATTTCGAAAATTTTATCAAACCAGCCAACAATTTTGAAACCCTAATTGTCAGATTTTAAAAAAATCAAAAAACTCCCTGTTTCTGCAGCCAACAATTCTGAACCGAGCCTTCAAGAGCCTATTTCTCTGATACCAATTGTAGGTCCCCTTATTGTATGGATCTTAACAGAATTGTCAATCCAATCAAGAGTGCGGAATCCTCTTGTTCAGAATATCACAGAAACGAGTAGAAAGCAATTCACAATCAAACCGGGTTTCTCTTGATTATCAATTACAAGAATTACAATCAATCAAACCCTAACACACACTCAAATTCGTCCAAGACTAGTATCTCTCACGAATTCTCTCTCAAACGTTGTTTTTGGCTGATTAATCTGAACCCTAAAGCATAGCCTTGTTTATATAACACAAGGTTGCTACTTGGGCTAAGGTTTCCTACATGGGCAAAGCCCAATTCGTCCCCCTAGACCCAAACTGGGTTTCGTTTAGCCCAAACTCTATTATTCCACTAATACAAAGCTAAACCCGCTAACTGTTTATCGTTTTACTAATTACAAGATATCCAAAGACCAAATCTAAGCTGTTGTCACAAATATGCACCAACAAAGTGATTTAAGTAACGAGGCGTGTGTAATATGATAAAAGCATGGTGGATACGCCGCTAGTACTTCCTATATATAAGTGCTTTTATGATATTACATATCATAGCTTTATTTAAACCATTTTAATTTTGACATATTACATTTTACACAATTAACATATCTTTACAAAACATTGTTTTACAAACAACATATTTTATACAAACTCATTTTTACTTGGTTATATATTTAACCATGCATTATTCTTCTATATCATCTGTTTTCTTATCAATTTTTGTATGATTTATAAAAGAAAACATTTTACAAGGTTCATGACTAACTTTTTGTTAAACTTTTCTTTCAAATACAAATCATGAATCCTATTTTTATAAAACCTATGTATCTCACAGGCATTTTTATGCTGACGTACCTATTTTCACATGTGTTTCAGGTGTTGTTGTTAGATTATTATGATGCAAACATAGGATTGGACGAGGGCCTTAGTGACATTAAAAGATGCAAGACTAGTTAATCATGTTATGTTTCTTTGTTTATAAGACAATGTAACCTCTTGTAACTTAATAAAACAAAATTTCAATTACCATGTGTTGTGAAACAATAATTCTGTTATGACAATCCCCGACAATTCCGCCGCAGTTTGTTGTTTTACGCGGTCGGGGTGTGACACCTCCTTGAGCCAAAATTCACACTTGGAGAACTTAACGTAGAGGCGATTCCCTTGGAGAAGCTCGAGAACCAAACGAAGATGCTGTGAATGTTCGTCTTTTGACTTCGAATAGATAAGGATATCATCGATAAACACGATAACGGAGCGATCAAGAAAGGGTTTACACACACGATTCATCAAATCCATGAAGACCGCGGGAGCGTTTGTAAGACCAAAAGGCATGACCACAAATTCGTAATGGCCATAACGGGTACGAAAAGCGGTTTTTGGGATGTCTTGTTCCTGAATTCGCAGTTGATGGTAACCAGAACGTAGATCGATCTTAGAGAAACACGTAGCGCCTTGCAGTTGATCAAATAAATCGTGGATTCAAGGTAGAGGATAGCGATTCTTAATAGTAAGCTTATTGAGTTTCCTATAATCGATGCAAATGCGGAACGATCCATCCTTCTTTTTCACGAAAAGGACAGGTGCGCCCCATGGCGATGTGCTAGGGCGTATAAAGCCTTTATCAAGTAATTCTTGGAGTTTACTACAAAGTTCGTGCATTTCGGACGGTGCGAGGCGATAAGGAGCTTTAGCGACAGGATTAGTTCCAGGAATGAGGTCAATATGAAAATCGATATCACGATTCGGGGGTAGACCGGGTAAATCGTCCGGAAAGGCATTAGGAAAATCACGAACCACAAGTACCTTTTCCATCAGCTTCTTTTCATTCTCCGGTACTACAATGTGAGCTAAGAAAGCCAAGTATTCCTTGCGAAGATACTTGCTTGCTTGGATACACGACATCAGCTTCAATTCTTTCCAGGATACTTCGCCATAAACGCAAAGTTGGTCGCCATTAGAAAGAGAGAATCGAATCATTTTTTCAAAACAAACAATTTCAGCACGATTTTCACGAAGAAAATCCATGCCTACTATGATATCGAAACTACCAAGTTTCATCGGAATGAGATCGATCGGAAAGACGTGATTGTTGAGTTCGAGAGTACAATCACGGAGAACGGAACTGACGGTGACGGTTCTTCCGGTGAAAATTTCTACGTCGAACATCGTTGGGAGGTTAGCGTGTTTACGGTTTAGGAGTTTTTCGAATTCAATAGACACAAAACAGTTATCGGCTCCAGTATCAAATAAACATGAAGCATAAATACCGTTAACGAGGAACGTACCATTGACAACATTGTTGTCAGTCTGAGCCTGGCGGACATTGATGTTGAAAGGTCTTCCGCGAGCTGCTTGTTGTGGTTGTTGCTGAGGTTGCTGTTGCTGTTGTTGTTGCTGCTGTGATGGTTGTGGCTGCAGTTCTTGTTTCACAACTCGATTCAGATAGACGTTAGTAAAGTGATTCGGGTCACCACATGAGTAGCAAGCTCGTGCATGAACAGCGGGAGCAGGAGCTGCTTGGTTGACCTAAGGAGCAGGGAGTGGAGCTGGTGGTGCTGGAAGTGTCACACCCTGCTCGTAGCGGAAGCGCGAGGTGTGATCTGTTGGTTCTTATTGCATAACGATATAAGTAAACATACTAAATGAATAAAACATACTCCATTGCCATTACCATTTCAAAGAAATTAGGTTGTTATTATTTCATACATTCAAAACAAAAGTTTTAAACACTAAGGCTTTGTCCACTATAACACCGCAAAGCGGCACTATAATAGATAAACCCTTCAAAAGATGGCACGGAGACTTGATACTTGTTTCCTGAATTAGAATCCCTGACAAGGTCCACTAATTCCCTGAAATACATGTTTAAGTAGAAAAATCAACAAAGGTTGAGCGAGTTCATGCAGTTTTAGTCGTGTATGATACATCCGAAAAATGTAGAATGTACTTGTATTTGAATCAAATATAGTATGAAAAGCGTCAATGAAATCGTGATCATTAATGTTTTGCAAGGACATTAATATGTGTGACGAAATAGGAAGCAAACCAACCCTAGACGATTTTAATTGTATCGACACCATGTCGTAGGGCAACAAACGCACTCCTAGGTAAATGAATGGCCATGAGTGGGGCTCGCCAAAACCCGTTAGATCTAACCCTTTGTTCCTTGGTCCAAACTGGATTAATGGTGCTTTAGTTATGGCCCTAATTTCTCACATGATCTAAGTGTTTCATTCCTTGACATACTTATTTTACATGTATTTTCCCCGATAGTTGTAAAGCTTGAAAAGCATTTAAGATGAAAAGGGGACATGAACTCACAGTATCGCTTCAGTGAGTAGAAGTAAATATGATTTCACGTGCGGTAGTCCTGAACAGTGTTGCGACCTACAATCGTTGTTATATTTGTTAGACACTTCGGTCTTTGTAAATAACTTGAGTACAAGTCGTGTGTCTTAAATATGTTTAAGACTTGTATGTCTTTATTGTTTGTTGAACTTTGTATAATTTGTATTTCTTTACAATTTATGTCATTGGACTTAGCCCAAGAATTTATGATATTGAGCCCAAATCGTGTTGGGCTTTAATAGTGTTGGGCTTTTGGGTCCATAAGTTTGATATTGGGATTGGCCCATGAGTTATTTGCTATTGGGCTTAGTCCAAGTATTTAGTTTAAGCCCAATATAATTTATAAAAAAAAATATAAGCCCATTTTATATAAATATTTAGCCCATTTGAAAAAATAAGTCTTTCATTTTTATAAAAACAATTTTATAAAAAATTTACTAGTTATACTTTTTAGGAAATAAAAACATAATAGTTTTTATAAGTTTTTCAAAATGCCCGAATTTTGTTAATGGTAACTAAGTTTTTGGGTCCGTGTCGCAAGATCGTCTAGATGTCGTATTAAGTCCTCGGATTGGTAATATGTCCATAAGTTCGTCCGTCGTCCGTTTTGACCATAACTTATGTCCGATTGTTCGTATTGTCCGTAACATGTCTTTAAGGCATATTTATATGTAGTTTTTTAAGACTTTAATTCTAAAGTCTCTTGAGTTTATTATTACCATTTTAATCAAGTTCCTAGCTTTGATATATATAACTAATACACCAAGTATTACATATCACATAACTTGTTAAAATGAACAAATATATATTTTCTCAAAAATATATATTTATCTAATCTTTTCTTTTTATAAAAACCTTTCTTTATATCTTTGTAAATCTTGTAAAGATTTAACCAAAATGATAGTTTTTATAACATAAAGTTTTTAAGAAAAATTTTCCATATAACCTTTGTTTTAATCACTTTGCCATGTTTAATAAACATATCTTTTTCTTTTCAAATCAACATCAACAATTTACTCATAACTTTTATAAACAATATACATAAGATTTATAACATAATCTTATCAAGATGATTTCAAAATCGTGTAGGGTTTTGAACATGATCATCACATATGTTAACTAGTTCAAAAACCAAGTTTACTTCTAGTTTTAACAACTTTTATAAAAATCTCATGTTGTATGTTACTTTTTATTATCTTGTAAAAAGTCTTGTGTTTATTTAAAAACCTTAGATACTTTATTTATACCATCAATTTTGGTCATCCATTATCTAAAAAAAACTTTAACATATTCATGTATACTTGTTAGATCATATTTTTAAAACATCATCTAACAAGTTATACATGTCTTAATCATCTCAACAAGATCAAATATGCAAATAACAATCTTAATCACAACATAAACAACCATATACATAGCATGATTTGTATTTTTGCTTCTTTCCATCTTCATATTATTATGTATGATTATTTTGTTATTTTACTAGTGATAATCATAACATGAATAAGTAAGTAAAATAAATAAATTTAGAAGCTTACTTCTAGCTCTAGGCTAGGGATGATCTAAAGGAGCTTAAGATCCAAAGAAGATGAAGATCTTGTTGTTAGAAGACTCTTGGATGGATGAAAAGGCTTGATTTAGCTTCTAGGTGCTTTAGATCTTCGTAAGTTCCATGAAACTCCATTTTGTTTATAAGAAAAAAATGAAGAAGTGAAGTAGGTTTCTATGATGTTCTTGGTGATATGGATGAAGATATGAAGATGTTTGAGAGAGTATTGTTAAGTGTGTGAAGATAAAGATGAAAGTAGTAAGAAATTGTGTTTGTAATTTATGAAATGTGTTATAACTCTTCCACCACATCATCCACAACATGACTAAACCATCCAACAAGGTTATAATTGTGACAACACATCTTCCATTAACCATTTAGATAAGCATCCATAAAAAAATAATAAAAAAAAGAGTGGGGGGGGGGGTCCCACTGGTTCACGGTTCATATGAGGGGGGGGGGGGTCATTTTGTGGTAAAAATGCAATGGTAAATATTTGTTAAGTTTAAAAGGTAAAAAGGTTAAATGTTTAGATTTTTATGTGTTACCAAGTTTCAAGACTTAGAATGATCACAAATAGTATGGAAGTGACCAAAAATAATGTTCACTAGTTCACTACATATGTCAAATTGTAGTTCGGATAGTCTTTTGTCGCTCGTTTCGCAAGAAGATACTCGAAAGGTTCGCTTATGAAAGTTGTAGGGAACCATTCGGTTATATATTTATATAATGTTCCCTATGTATTTTCATATGGAATTTGAGTTTAAACAACCCATTTTGCACTTTGTAGTAAAAATAACAATGCTGAATTTTTGCGGAAAAACATTGAAATGGTCATTTTTAGTGCTTTTTGGCAGTTTTCGGACACTTTTTGTGCTATCGGACATTAGTAATATATTAGACCAAACCCTTGTATTTCCAAGTAGGGTTTATTGTATAATTGATGTTGGACTTTCGTCTGAGTCCTAAAAATATTGCTACACTAGTTTTTGCGGATTCTGAGTTTTTGTCAGCGCACTAGTTTACTAGGCACTACTCTAGTTGTTTCGATGCACTGTTTACACTGTTTCAAATGTAACCACTAAAAATGAATCATGTGCATCATATATGAATATTCCATAAGTATTCTAAGATGTATATCATGAAATCATGCATTTCGGATATTCTAATCACATATTTGTATAATGTAATTTATTGCTTTAAATGTAAGTAATTTACCAGAAAGTGGCAGTTGTCACATTCTCCCCCTGTTATTTAGAATTTCGTCTCGAAATTCGAGCTTTGTGATTCTTTGTAGGAGTCTTCGGAAACAGGTGAGGATATTTTGCTTTCATTTGGTCTTCATGTTCCCAAGTATACTCAGGTCCGTGACGAGAATTCCAACGAACTTTTACTAACTTGATACGACTTCTCCGTGTTTTCTGAACCTTCCAGTCCGTGACCTCAACAGGTTCTTCGGTGAATTGGAGTGTGTCGTCAATGTGAATTTCATCCGCAGGGATAATAACGGTGTCTTTTGTTGGACTTTTTCTAAGATTCGACACATGAAACGTGTGATGCACACTGCTAAGTTCTTCTGGTAACTTCAACTTGTATGCAACAGTGCCAATCTTTTCTAAGATTTCAAATGGTCCAATGTAACGTGGGTTTAGCTTTCCACGCCTACCGAACCTCGCTACGCCTTTCCAAGGCGAGACTTTCAACAAGACTTTGTCTCCGACCTCGAAAGATAATTGTTTTCGCTTTTTATTTGCGTAGCTCTTTTGTCGATCGCGAGCCGCCTTGATACGGTCTCGGATCTGGAAAATTTTATCCGTAGTCTCTTGGACTAGCTCCGGACCAATTAACTCACTATCGCCTGTTTCCGCCCAACATAGCGGAGAGCAACACTTTCGACCATAAAGTGCTTCAAACGGGGCAGCTTGTATACTAGTATGGTAGCTGTTATTATAGGAAAACTCAACTAAAGGTAGATGAGTATCCCAATTGCCGCCTAAATCCATAACACACGCACAAAGCATATCTTCAAGTGTTTGGATTGTCCGTTCGCTCTGGCCGTCAGTTTGAGGATGAAAGGCCGTACTTAGATTTAATTGCGATCCAAAGGCCTGTTGAAATGATTTCCAAATTCTAGAAACAAAACGACCATCTCGGTCCGAAATGATTGAAATAGGTACCCCATGACGAGCCACTATTTCTCTAACATAGAGTTCCGCTAGTTTCTCAGTACTATCCTTCTCCCGAATTGGCAAGAAGTGTGCGGACTTTGTCAATCTATCGACGATTACCCATATCATGTCATGACCTTTTGAGGTCCTGGGTAACTTCGTAATGAAGTCCTTCGATATTTGTTCCCATTTCCAAACGGGAATCTCGGGTTGTTGTAACAAGCCCGAGGGTTTCTGATATTCAGCCTTGATCTTCGCGCAGGTTAAGCAATTTCCGACATAAGTCGCGATATCACCTTTGAGTTTAGGCCACCAATAGTACTCTTTCAAATCCTGGTACATTTTATCCGATCCAAGATGAATCGAGTATTTAGACCTCCAAAGAGTGGAACCCAAATTCGACCCATAAGGTATAAAGTTCCATCTTCTTTTGGCACTAATTGCTTTTCCATGCCTCGAAGTGATTCATCTAGAATATGCTCTTCCTTGAGTGCTTCTTGTTGTGCATTATGAATCCGAGTGATAAGATCTGTGTGAATTGTCATTTCAAATGCTCGGACTCTTAGTGTTCTAACTCGATCCTTGCGGCTCAAGTCGTCAGCTACAACATTCGCCTTGCCCGGATGGTATTTGATTTCACAATCATAATCGTTTAACAATTCAACCCAACGTCGTTGACGCATATTTAATTCTTTTTGGTTGAATATGTGTTGCAGACTTTTATGATCCGTGAAAATAGTACATTGAGTACCATATAGATAATGTCGCCATATTTTCAAAGCAAATACCACTGCGCCTAATTCAAGGTCGTGAGTGGTATAGTTCTTTTCGTGAACTTTTAGTTGGCGAGACGCATACGCGATAACTTTTTCACGTTGCATGAGTACGCAACCCAAACCTTGATGCGAAGCATCACAGTATACAACAAAATCATCGGTACCATCTGGTAATGATAAGATTGGTGCAATGCACAACTTGTCTTTAAGAAGTTGAAATGCTACTTCTTGTTTCTCTCCCCAATCGAATTTCTTGTCTTTCTGTGTAAGAGAAGTTAGCGGTTGAGCAATCTTTGAAAAATTCTCAATAAATCTCCGATAATATCCCGCTAAGCCCAAAAATTGTCGCACTTCAGTAGGAGTCTTGGGCGCTTCCCAATTCTTAATCGCTTCTATCTTCGACGGGTCTACTTGAATGCCTTTCTCGTTCACTACATGTCCGAGAAATTGTACTTCGCGAATCCAAAATTCGCATTTGGAAAATTTCGCATATAGTTTCTCCGTCTTTAGCAACTCCAAAATTGTTCTCAAATGTTGTTCATGTTCTTCAGTCGATCGAGAGTATATCAAAATATCGTCAATAAACACTATGACGAATTTGTTGAGATACGGCTTGCACACGCGATTCATTAGATCCATGAAGACCGCTGGTGCATTCGTTAAGCCAAATGGCATAACTAGAAACTCATAATGACCGTAACGAGTCCGAAAAGCCGTTTTCGGTATGCTTTCCTCTTGAACTCGTAATTGATGATACCCCGATCGTAAGTCTATCTTTGAGTATAAGCTCGACCCTTGTAGTTGATCGAATAGATCATCAATCCTCGGTAATGGATACCGATTCTTGATGGTAAGTTTATTCAACTCACGATAATCTATGCACATCCTGAAAGTTCCGTCCTTCTTCTTTACAAACAATACTGGAGCTCCCCAAGGCGAGTAGCTCGGTCTTATTAATCCTTTATCCAACAACTCTTGAAGTTGTGTGGATAACTCTTGCATTTCAGAAGGTGCTAATCGATATGGAGATTTAGCTACGGGTCCGGCTCCTGGTACCAAATCGATATGAAATTCGACTTGTCGATAAGGTGGTAGTCCTGGTAAGTCTTCAGGAAAGACTTCAGGAAATTCTTTTACTATTGGAATATTTGTCAACTTTGGCCTATCAGTCTTCTTGTCCACAACATGTGCTAGAAAAGTAATATACCCTTTCCGTAAGCACTTCTGGGCTTTCATGCTATTAATGATCCGTAATGGGGTGTCACACTTCTCTCCATGTATCACTAGCGTCTCTTCATTCAGTAGTCGTATGCGAATGATCTTTTCATGGCAAACAACTTCGGCTCGATTAATGGATAGCCAATCCATGCCAACCACTACATCGAAACTACCCAACTCAACAGGTAAGAGATTGATAGTGAATTTTTGTTCTCCAAGTTGTAAGGAACATTCCTTAACAACTTCCCCCGACTCTACTAGTTTACCGTTAGCCAATTCTATAGAATATGGGACATCTAACTTACTAGATTTTAGTCCCAGAGTATTTTTAAATTCTACAGAGATAAAGCTAAAATCGGCACCGGTATCAAATAATATGGATGCAAAATGATTGTTAAGGAGGAACGTACCAGTGACCACATTAGGGTCTTGGCGCGCGTCCTTAGCTCCAATCATAAATGATCGACCACGAGCTTGGTTTTCTTTAGGGCAATCCCTTTTGAAATGATCTTTGCTTCCGCATCCAAAACATCCTTGCTCACGCCCATTTCCATTCTTATTGTTATTTCTATTCTCCGTTCCTGATCTATTTCCTGATCCCCAGCATGACTCGGTACGGTGGCCAAGCTTGCCACACTTATCACATTTCCTACAATTACCCACGTGATGATACACGCATCTTTCACATTTGGGCATAGTACCTGAGTACTTCTTCGGGCCAGTATCATTGGTGGCTACAAACGCCTTTGCATCTCTTGCCTGAGTATTCTCTTGTTTTATGTTATAATTGTTGGGGTTGTTGTGATTGCGGTTGTTGTTATTGTTGTTGTTGGTATTGCGGTTGTAGTTGTTGTTGTTGTTGGTATTGTTGTTGGGGTTGGTGTTATTGTTGTAATTGTTGTTCCTACGAGTTCCCTTCTTGAAATTTGAGTACTTCCTTTTTCCATCATTGGAAGACTCAACATGTGCTTCTTTCTTCTCATCTCCTTTCACATTATATTTCTTCATCCGGATCGTGTCTTCATTAAGGCTCACAGCTAAAGTTACCGCCTGCGTGATAGTCGTGGGTTCTGCTGCAGTAACATGGCTTCGGATCTCGGGAGAAAGTCCCCAAATATAACGTTCAATACGCTTGTATTCTGGTGTAACCAAATAAGGAATCACACGAGACAGATCGTGAAACCTTTGGGTATACCCGGTAATATCAGATCCGACCATAGTAAGATTCCAAAATTCGTTTTCCAACTTCTGCAGTTCAGCACGGGAACAATATTTTTCTCTCATCCTTTATTTCAACTCTTCCCACGTCAATCTGTATGCTACACTATCACCCAAAGTTTGCACTTGTAAATTCCACCACGTAAGGGCCTCATTGATGAACAAGCCAGTGACGTAGGTGACTTGCTGATCGATAGAGCATCTGCTCATTCTTATGGTAGAATCCGTTTTCTCCGTCCAACGCACATAAGCCACAGCACCACCTGTGCCATTATAATTGAGTGGCTTGCAGTCTAGAAACTGCTTGAATGTGCATCCTGAAATAGACAAATAAACGGATTAAGAATGAGCAAACAGTGAAACTCACGAATAGATTATAAAAGGAATTGAGTAAGTTGTGACAAAACAACTAAGTGTTACCATTGGTATTGGTTCCGCCAAAGGTACCGCCATGTCCTGGGCCTCCTGATCCGCCAGTGCCACCGCTGTGTTCGGCACGTGGGGCCTCATAGAGGGCTATAGCATGAGCAACCCTTTCTCCTATTAATGCATTCAATTCCACCTCATTTGTAGGCATTGGTGGAGGTGGGGGTGGATTAGATGTTCGTGTACGTGGAGGTTGTCTTCTTGGCGCCATTATTCTTCCAAAAGAATATACGATTAAGTTTTAGGCGTTTGTTTGTTAATAAATATTTTTACTAAGTATATAACCCACATTTATAACATTAATAAAAATGTAATCAAGCAATATATCCTGCGAATAGACCAAACAATATAATCAACCAAACATATATCATAAAACATTTAGATGCACATATAGGATAACACCAAGTTTTCTTATATATATAATTGACAACCGATTACATGATTGTTTTGGAAAAGGAAATCAAAATAGACTCGGGCTACATCCCCCGGTCTCACTAGACTAGTACATATACAAGGTGGCAAAATTTTTCCTTCATTCCATGCTGTCTTTAGTCTTTCAGTTGTCTTGAAACTTGGTGTGAGTCTATGTACACAAAACGCTGATATAGCTACCTGCCATAAAAGAAGTACCTGCAAACACAAAGTCTATGGCGGAGGAAAAACTGGTGGTGGAACTGGGAACAATGACCTGTAAACCTGAGAAACTCTATCCTCCAACTCAAGAACCAAACGGTGAAGGAAAACACTCTGCTGCTCGAGTGTTAAAACAAGAGCAGGTAAATCGACTGGTGGTATCTGAGGTGGTAGTGGGGGTAATGGTGGTAACTCTGGTGGTGGTGTTGGAGCATGAGGTGGTGAATGTGCTGGTGGTGATAGAGTCAGAAGTACCAAAGCCTCAAGGTGAATAAGCTCCTCCTCGAGTTCATGAACTCGACGGATAATAAAGTCTATCTGTTGCTCGAGTGTCTACACACGAGCACGTAAATCGGTAGAAGCAGCTGAGACATGCGATGGATGATATGGATCCGATATGGGCATAACATATGGGTATAGGTCCATATCCCTGGGTGGTATATGGGTATGTCCAGAGGGTCCTGCCTCGTCAGTATGGTTTGTATGTGGTAGGATAGGGGCAATATGATCAGGTGCAGGGACAACTGGCTCATTTGGTAGGACATCATCCAACTCAATCTCTGCATTGCACTGTAGGCCAAGGGCCTGCAGTGCAGATGAAGTAACGGATGCATAAGAAGAAGCATCTGAATCGGTATCTGCATCTGATGAAATATCTATCACCGAGACTAATGGTGATGCAACATCTAAAATAACCACATCATAAACATTACCATCTCCTAAGTCATCATCTATATGCTCTACGTGAATCACCGGGACAATGTCGTCATCATCCTCGTCGAGATCGACGAAAGGCATCATAGCAATAGGAAGTACATCCAAAGGTATGATCTCGACTACGTGTTCACCCTCCGGGTGACCTATAATAACTATGTCATTGAGTGGTGGAGGTACAGCTAATACATCATCGTCAACAATATCCCCTAGAACTGCGAATGGCTGAAAATCATCCATATCGCTATCAGATCCCGTCTCACTATCAGATGTAATGACCTGAACCTCTGGTATGTAATCATCATCTGAAGAAGGTGTCATAGGATCCACGTCATCATAAATGTTGCTTCCTTCGGATGAAGACATGATATCCTGTAACATAATTGGTTTGACGTATGTATTAATAAATTAATTTTTCAAATATATATATACACAAAATGTTGAAATCACATAAGTTCATTTTAAGTTATTCTATTTGTGTTATGCGGATTAACTTAATGTTTCAGGTCTACCATTTAGAAACTAAGACACTTAACGTCCTTGCTTGATTTGTATGATATGAATTTTGTTTATGCAATGAAAACTCTTGTTTATGTATAAATTGTTTTCGTGAGAGGTTCCCTAGTGATTGTAGACTAGACTCGAGAAAGAATCCTGGTGTGACACCTGTGTCACTTCAACCATCAAACAAATGCCAAACCAATGAAAATTTTGTATTCCCTACTTGGGATTTGTAAAATATGTGTATCGTTTGCACATATCAACTCTTGTTCGATTTTAAGCTTTAAATCGCTTTCTGGAGGGTTATACGCGCTCTGATGCGTAAATATAACCAGTTTAATCCAACGAACACTCCAGAATAGTGAAATATACCTAACATACCTTAAATAACCTTTACATAACTTAGAAATAAGTTTTGAAGGCTTTGGTATGGCAAAAACAAGTTAATTCGCTTACAGGGACTAAACTTGACAAACTGTGAAAGTATGCCAATTTGAACCGTAACGAACATTCCGGAACATGACCATAAGTTAAACATACCATAAATATCCTTTACATAGCTTAGAAATAGGCTTTGAGGGGTTCGGTATGCTAAAATAAACTTTTGGGTCATTCAGGGACTAAAAGTGTCAAAAAGTGCATAAGTTTGCATTTTCGCGCATAACTTACGTTCTGAATACATCCGGACATCCAAAAATTTATGTAAGCACTAAAATATTTTATTTTAGTGTTTGGCATAAGAAAAATCCATTCGTCGCGCAATTTAGATCGTTTTTCGCACTTATGCGCATTCCGTCGTGATTAACCGAACATCGCGATCGTACGACTAAACGAACCAACATCTGGCATATTTTCAAGCATATTTCATGTTCCCTATGTCTTAACATCAATGTGGAGCTTGAAATTGGGATTGACGGGTGTTAGAAGTGACGTTACGCAACGAAACAATGTGCAGGGACCTAATCTGCCATTTCTGCCAAAAGTAGGGCTAGGCGTGACGCGAGGGGTCTTGGCGTCACACGAGGCCCTTTCTGACCAGATGCAATGTTTTAAACAGCTATTTCCAGCCCTTCAAACCCCCAAAGGCCAATTCCACTTGTCAAACTCTTGTGGTGGGGGCAAAATGAGCCACCATAACTTTCCGACAAGTGTAGGGATGTGATCATTCCCTCTTCTCCAAGAAACGATCCTAACGGTGAACCGAAATCTATAAATACCCAACACCCACTTCACTCATTCCTCACACCTTTGAAATCTGAGTTTGCTCTCTAAGTTGTTGTGTTTAACATTTCATACCTGAGAGTACTCGGATTCAAACCTTCCATTCTTGGACCCTTCGTGCCGTTTGATTCCGTGATCTCTAGCATTGCTTGGTGGTTATCTTAGGACTTCTGAGCAATCTCAAGTGAGTACATAGACCCCTCTTTTATTGTTTTCCAAACGTTTTGGGGTGGAACACATGTGCCTACTTGTTACTTTCATGCTTTCACATCATATACCTGCTATGTTTATTAGTACATTTATAGTACATGATTTCATTACATTTTATGCTATGTATGCCCATTGTGTGCATACTTAGTACATTGCCTTACATTACATGCTATGTATGCCCATTGTGTGCGTACTTAGTACATTGCCTTACATTACATGCTATGTATGCCCATTGTGTGCGTACTTAGTACATTGCCTTACATTACATGCTATGTATGCCCATTGTGTGCGTACTTAGTACATTGCCTTACATTACATGCTATGTATGCCCATTGTGTGCGTACTTAGTACATTGTTTTACATTACATTTTATGCTATGTATGCCCATTGTGTGCGTACTTAGTACATTGTTATACAATACACTTTATGCTATGTATGTCCTTTGTTGCATACTTAGTACATTTGTTATTCATCATATGCTTACATTTTTGGATACACATTACATGATTTACATCAGACATGAACATTTTACTTTCGTAGTTTGGTTTGAGTAAGTGATTAAGTAACGAGGCGTGTGTAATATGATACAAGCATGGTGGATATGCCGCTGGTACTTCCTATATATAAGTGTTTGTATGGTATTACATATCGTAGCGTTATTTGAATCATTTCAGTTTTAGACATATAACATTTTATACAAATAACATATTTTTCACAAGACATTGATTTACAAACAACTTATCTTATACAAACTCATCTTACATGGTTATTCATTTAACCATACATTATTCTCTTATTTATACATATCATCTGATCTTATCGTTTTTCAAATGATTTACAAAACAAAGCAAATTACAAGGTTCATGACTAAACATTTTCTCAAACATAAGTCATGAATCCTATTTTCTCAAAACCTATGTATCTCACAGGCATTTTTATGCTGACGTACCTATTTTCACATGTGTTTTCAGGAGATGATGCATAGGACTTATCAAGACATACTTAGGCGGACTTGTGCCTTAGTGACTTAAAACGAAACAAGAACTAGTTAATTTTTGTTATGTACTCTTTGTTTCTTGTTTAAAACAATGTAAACTCTCATGTTTGATTAATAAAACGAAACTTTAATTTTCCATGGTTGTGAAACATTAATTCTATTACAACACTCCCCGACGTTTCCGCCACGTTTCGTTGTCTCACGTGGTCGGGGTGTGACACCTGGTTCACTACAATCGAAGCTCTGATACCAATCTGTCACACCCTGCTCGTAGCGGAAGCGCGAGGTGTGATCTGTTGGTTCTCATTGCATAACGATATAAGTAAACATACTAAATGAATAAAACATACTCCATTGCCATTACCATATTTGTTCAAAAGATGCGCAACATATATTAAGTTTATAATTTACAAACATTTCAAAGAAATTAGGTTGTTATTATTTCATACATTGAAAACGAAAGTTTTAACACTAAGGCTTTGTCCACTATAACACCGCAAAGCGGCACTATAATAGATAAACCCTTCAAAAGATGGCACGAAGTCTTGATACTTGTTTCCTGAATTAGAATCCCTGACAAGGTCCACTAATTCCCTGAAATACATATTTAAGTAGAAAAATCAACAAAGGTTGAGCGAGTTCATGCAGTTTTAGTCGTGTATGATACATCCGAAAAATGTAGAATGTACTTGTATTTGAATCAAATATAGTATGAAAAGCGTCATGAAATCGTGATCATTAATGTTTTGCAAGGACATTAATATGTGTGACGAAATAGGAAGCAAACCAACCCTAGACGATTTTAATTGTATCGACACCATGTCGTAGGGCAACAAACGCACTCCTAGGTAAATGAATGACCATGAGTGGGGCTCGCCAAAACCCGTTAGATCTAACCCTTTGTTCCTTGGTCCAAACTGGATTAATGGTGCTTTAGTTTTGGCCCTAATTTCTCACATGATCTAAGTGTTTCATTCCTTGACTTATCATACTTATTTTACATGTATTTTCCCCGATAGTTGTAAAGCTTGAAAAGCATTTAAGATGAAAAGGGGACATGAACTCACAGTATCGCTTCAGTGAGTAGAAGTAAATATGATTTCACGTGCGGTAGTCCTGAACAGTGTTGCGACCTACAATCGTTGTTATATTTGTTAGACACTTCGGTCTTTGTAAATAACTTGAGTACAAGTCTTGTGTCTTAAATATGTTTAAGACTTGTATGTCTTTATTGTTTGTTGAACTTTGTATAATTTGTATTTCTTTACAATTTATGTCATTGGACTTAGCCCAAGAATTTATGATATTGGGCCCAAATAGTGTTGGGCTTAAATAGTGTTGGGCTTTAATAGTGTTGGGCTTTTGGGTCCATAAGTTTGTATTTCTTTATATCTTTGTAAATCTTGTAAAGATTTAACCAAAATGATAGTTTTTATAACATAAAGTTTTTAAGAAATTTTTCCATATAACCTTTGTTTTAATCACTTTGCCATGTTTAATAAACATATCTTTTTCTTTTCAAATCAACATCAACAATTTACTCATAACTTTTATAAACAATATACATAAGATTTATAATAAGATTTATAACATAATCTTATAAAGTTGATTTCAAAATCATGTAGGGTTTTGAACATGATCATCACATATGTTAACTAGTTCAAAAACCAAGTTTACTTCTAGTTTTAACAACTTTTATAAAAATCTCATGTTGTATGTTACTTTTTATTATCTTGTAAAAAGTCTTGTGTTTTTTTAAAAACCTTAGATACTTTATTGAGTTAATTACATAGTTAGTCCCTGTGGTTTACACAAAATAACATGCTTAGGTACTAATAGTTTAAAATCACCTTGTAGGGTATTAACTTTTCATTTTGTAACGTTTGGAGGTATTAACTTCTAGGGTACTAACATAGATAGTCCCTGTGGTTTGCACAAAATAACATACTTAGGTACTAATAGAATGTGATTTTAAACCTACAAATAACGTTAATACCTTCAAACGTTATAAAATGAAAAGTTAATGCCCTAGGATGTGATTTTAAACTATTAGTACCTAAGTATGTTACTTTGTGCAAACCACAAGGACTAACTATGTAATTAACTCTACTTTATTTATACCATCAATTTTGGTCATCCATTATCTAAAAAAAACTTTAACATATTCATGTATACTTGTTAGATCATATTTTTAAAACATCATCTAACAAGTTATACATGTCTTAATCATCTCAACAAGATCAAATATGCAAATAACAATCTTAATCACAACATAAACAACCATATACATAGCATGATTTGTATTTTTGCTTCTTTGTATCTTCATATTATTATGTATGATTATTTTGTTATTTTACTAGTTATAATCATAACATGAATAAGTAAGTAAAAAAAATAAATTTAGAAGCTTACTTCTAGCTCTAGGCTAGGGATGATATAAAGGAGCTTAAGATCCAAGGAAGATGAAGATCTTGTTGTTAGAAGACTCTTGGATGGATGAAAAGGCTTGATTTAGCTTCTAGGTGCTTTAGATCTTCTTAAGTTCCATGAAACTCCATTTTGTTTATAAGAAAAAAATGAAGAAGTGAAGTAGGTTTCTATGGTGTTCTTGGTGATATGGATGAAGATATGAAGATGTTTGAGAGAGTATTGTTAAGTGTGTGAAGATAAAGATGAAAGTAGTAAGAAATTGTGTTTGTAATTTATGAAATGTGTTATAACTCTTCCACCACATCATCCACAACATGACTAAACCATCCAACAAGGTTATAATTGTGACAACACATCTTCCATTAACCATTTAGATAATGTCACACCCCCAAAATCCACAAACGGAGTACTACCGCTTGGAGGCGTGACATGACCAGGATCAAGCCACCAATCATATTGAACATAAGTATATAGTGAAAGTCATTCATCAATACGATCAGTGTTTCCAAAACCAAAAATAAACAAGTGTGTAGCGGAAGCATTAATGTAAAACCCAACATAAGTTTAAGTACAAAATGCCATTTAAGTTTAACAACACGTTCACGATCCATGTCCACAACGACTGTGCCTCCCGTGCAAGCTCCAGAAGTACCTAGGGTCCTGCAAGGCATGTAACAGAGAGTCAACAACTAGTTGAGCGAGTTCACAGAAAGTAATGCGTAATAGTAAGTTTGTTTGTAACATGTGGCTCTACTGGGCCGGTAGTAAGTTCTATTGGTGGGGGCTTCCCGTGTTGTATAACCACTAGACTATTAGTAACCATACGTGTTCTTCACAACCGAGAACAGTAATACGTGCAAGTGTTACGTAGGTTTTACGTAAGTATCCTTCCCAACCGAGGATAGGGGTACGCGGGGGTTTACGTAGGTTTTACGTAAGTGCCTGACACAACCGAGGCAGTAGTAAATATAGGTTCACGTAGGTTTTACGTGAGTATCCTTCACAACCGAGGATAGCGAATAGCATAAGTATACGTAGGTTTTACGTAAGTGCCTGACACAACCGAGGCAGTAGTAAATATAGGTTCACGTAGGTTTTACGTGAGTATCCTTCACAACCGAGGATAGCGAATAGCATAAGTATACGTAGGTTTTACGTATGGGTCCTGCACAACCGAGGACGATGGTATGGTAGTCTAGTAATAATGTCCGCATGAATCTATTCAACCTTATTCCTTAAATCCCATTCCCAAGCCCTGGGAATCCCATGCCTTGGTAGAAGTGTGAACTCACCTTGTTTGCTCGGTATGCTAAGTATGTGCTCACGGTTAATCAATCACGTCCTAAAGTATGCACGTATACTTAATCAGTTTGCATTCAAGTTGTTTGCACGTAAACATCATCATCATGAACATCGCATTAATAACACAGAGTATCGCATTGCACGTATTTGTAATCATACAAGTATCGCTTTTAATCATAACAGCAGTTATCTAACCCAGTTAAGTTTTATCAGAAACAGTTACTGTGCAAATAACCCAGGTCGGCGAAACACCCACTGTTTCGCCATGAGCCCCACCGACGAATCACTCATGTTTCGCCAAACAAGTCTCGGCGAAACACATTGTGTTTCGCCATGTCAGTTTCATCTTTAAAATATGTTTCGCCGGTACCTCAGATTCGTCGAAATACATACAGTTTCAGCAATAATAACAATTCCTCAAAAACTAAAGGCCTAATGGCCGACAACTAGCAATCACCTCCAATCCTCATTGGACCTCCAATAACATAAACCGATTGGACCATTAATATCACAAACCGATTGGACCTTTAATATGCATTATCAACACTACCAACATCATTATAATAAATTGGCGGTTCATCAATTTCCCACCAATCTCGATTTTAATAAACCACCCATGTTACCCTCCAAAATCTTATCCATCCAGCCGAAAATTCCAAGAAGTGTTCTTTATGTTTCAATATGACAACATATATATACAACCAATAAACAAATGAATCATGAGAAACATATCCTGACAACACACACATGGGTTGCAACTAAAAGCATTCATCAAACCGAATATTTAATCAAAAACAAGTAATCGATTCAGTATATACACACTAACCGAGATGAAAAGAACGATGAATAAGCTAAGGGGGGCTTCGAAAGTTCCAAACAGCCGTCACACAGAAGAGGGGCGCTCTAGGGTTTCTATTTTGTTAACGTCTGACGAATGAGACGGTTCCGTGTAATTTATGCGTACAAGTGAACTGGGCCCTAATGGGCTTTGGTGAAACTGGGCTTCGGCGAAACACCTGTTTCGTCGAGATGCTTATGGCGAAACAGTCTATTTCGTCGGGTCCAGTCTGTTTCGTCGAGTCCTTTTATGTGTTAACAGTTTTAAGTTTTCAACAGGTATCATGTTATACAGCCAAACACAAAATCATGCAACCACAATGCGTTCATAAAAAAAAAATAACGTGTACAGTTACAAGTTAAACAAGTCAAACAACTACACAGTCAAAGTCAACGTGAAACAAATACGAAAGTGAAAGTCGGAAACTCGAGTTGTCACATTATCCCCAACTTGAAAGAAATTTCGTCCCGAAATTTAGCATGCGGTTACTGAGGAAGCTAGGTAAGTTATCGTTTACTGGTTTTCCTGGGGTGTCACATCATCCCCCTGTTGAGTTGGGATTTCATCCCGAACTTCTGTAGTAGCTTCAGCCTCAGTAGTAGTTGCATTGTTTTCGAACAACTGGGGATATTTGAGTTCCATTTGGTCTTCGCGTTCCCAGGTGAACTCTGGGCCACGACGGGAGTTCCAACGAACTCGTACAAGAGGTATTCTGGTGTTCTTGAGGACCTTAACATCCCGGTCCGTGATTTCAACTGGTTCCTCGACGAAATGCAACCGTTCGTCGATAGTGAGCTCCTTCAAAGGAACTATGAAGGTCTCATCTGACTGCCACTTCTTCAGATTCGACACATGAAAGACGTTGTGAACTGCACTGAGTTCAGCTGGTAAGTTCAGTCTGTAGGCCACTTTGCCTATTTTCTCTGTAACTTCGAAAGGTCCGACATAACGCGGATTGAGCTTGCCTCGTTTGCCAAAACGAACCACACCCTTCCAGGGCGAAACTTTGAGTAGCGCTCGATCCCCAACTTGGAATTCGAGTATTTTTCTATCTTTATCGGCGTATACTTTCTGACGGTCACGAGCTGCCGCCATGCGTTGTCGTATTTGAGCAATCTTTTCAGTGGTATCAACTACCATTTATGGACCTGTGATCTGACTGTCACCCACCTCTGCCCAACAGAGAGGTGACCGGCATTCACGCCCGTACAATGCCTCGAATGGTGCAGCTTTAATGCTTGTGTGGTAGCTGTTATTGTATGAAAATTCCACAAGTGGCAGATGCTTTTCCCAGCCCTTGCCAAAGTCAATTACGCACGCCCGAAGCATGTCTTCTAGAGTTTGAATAGTACGCTCAGATTGCCCATCTGTCTGAGGATGATAAGCTGTGCTCATGTCTAATCGAGAGCCAAAAGATTTGTGCATTGCTTGCCACAGTTCTGAAGTAAAACGTGCATCACGATCAGAAATAATAGAGGTGGGCACCCCGTGCCTCGAGACAACTTCCTTAAGGTATACGTCTGCTAGAGTGGAGAACTTATCCGTTTCCTTGATAGCCAAGAAGTGAGCAGACTTTGTGAGTCGATCAACGATCACCCAAATAGTATCATTCCCACGTTGAGATCTAGGCAGGCCAGTAACAAAATCCATGGAAATTTGCTCCCATTTCCATTGTGGTATCTCAGGTTGTTGGAGTGGGCCTGATGGTTTCTGATATTCTGCTTTGACTCTCGCACAAGTCAAACACTTGCTAACGTAAGTTGCTATGTGGGCCTTCATGCTAGGCCACCAATATGTAGTTCTGAGGTCGTAGTACATCTTATCTGAACCAGGATGTACTGAGTAGCGAGACTTATGAGCTTCATCCATTACAAGCTCGCGTAGGTTGCCATAGAGTGGGACCCAGATGCGTCCGGTTACATAATAGGCGCCGTCTGCCCTTTGTTCTAACCGTTGTCTTGAGCCGCGTAGGGCTTCAGCCCTGACGTTTTCTGGTTTCAATGCTTCTACCTGAGCATCTCGTATCTGTGAAGGAAGACTAGACTGAATAGTGAGTTGCAACGCTCGTACACGCCTAGGTATAGTATCCTTTCGACTGAGGGCGTCGGCCACCACATTGGCTTTGCCCGGATGATACTTTATAGCACATTCGTAATCGTTCAGTAGTTCAACCCATCTACGTTGTCGCATGTTCAAATCTTTCTGCTTGAAAATATATTCGAGGCTCCTGTGATCGGTGTAGATGGTGCACTTGGTGCCATACAGATAATGTCGCCATATCTTGAGCGCAAAAACTACAGCTCCAAGCTCTAAATTGTGTGTAGTGTAATTCCGTTCGTGAATCTTAAGTTGGCGTGAAGCATAAGCAATAACTTTATCCCGTTGCATCAACACACATCCAAGACCTTGGATAGATGCATCACAGTAAACTACAAAATCATCCGTGCCTTCAGGCAATGAGAGGATAGGTGCGCTACAGAGTCTATCCTTTAAGTGCTGAAACGCTGTATTCTGTGTATCACTCCAACGGTAAGCAATACCTTTCTGTGTCAGTAATGTAAGCGGCTGTGCAATCTTTGAGAAGTCTTTGATGAACCGTCTGTAATAACCCGCCAAACCCAAGAATTGGCGTATTTCTGTCGGTGTGCGAGGTGCAGGCCAGTTCTTGATCGAATCTACCTTGGATGGATCAACATGAATCCCATCCTTGTTTACCACGTGGCCTAGAAAGTGAACTTCACGAAGCCAGAAGTCGCATTTTGAAAACTTAGCGTACAGCTGTTCCGTTCGAAGGAGTTCCAGAATAAGTCGTAAATGCTGTTCGTGTTCCTCCCGATTCTTCGAATAAATCAGGATGTCGTCAATGAAAACAATAACAAACTTGTCAAGATAAGGTTTGCACACCCTGTTCATAAGATCCATAAAAACCGCAGGCGCGTTCGTTAGCCCGAATGGCATGACCAGAAACTCGTAATGACCGTAGCGAGTTCTGAATGCTGTTTTGGAGACGTCCTCATCCCGGACTCTCAGTTGATGGTAACCTGACCTCAGATCAATCTTCGAGTAATAGCTCGACCCTTGTAACTGGTCGAATAAGTCGTCGATGCGCGGAAGTGGATAACGATTCTTCACCGTCACCTTGTTCAGTTCGCGGTAGTCTATGCACATACGAAAGGTACCGTCTTTCTTCTTCACAAATAATACTGGAGCTCCCCATGGCGAAGAGCTAGGACGTATGAAACCCTTTTCCAACAGTTCTTGCAATTGCTTAGACAGTTCTTCCAGTTCAGTTGGTGCTAAGCGATAAGGTGCTCGAGCTATAGGTGCTGCTCCTGGAGCTAGCTCGATCTGAAATTCGACCTGGCGATGGGGCGGTAGCCCAGGTAACTCTTCAGGAAACACTTGAGGAAAGTCGCGTACTACAGGAATATCCTCTAACTTCTTCTCTTTCGTCGATGTATCTGTAACGAGTGCTAAAATAGCTATGTGGCCCTTTCGTAAACACTTCTGAGCCTTCAAGAAGGATATGATGCCACTCACGACACCACTCTTGTCGCCTTGAACTTCAAGAGGTTCTTTTCCAGAACGAGGAATACGAATGATCTTCTCCTTGCATAGGATCTCTGCTTGTTGTTGGGATAACCAATCCATACCGATGACGACATCAAAACTACTCAGAGTTATAGGAATGAGATCGATAGAGAAAGTCTGACCAGCGAGGATAAGATTACAACCCTGAACTATGTGTGTGGCCTCTAGACTTTTACCGTTAGCTAACTCTACGACATGTTTGGTGTTCAAAAGTGTTGGTGCGCGTTTAAGCATTTGACTAGCTTTCAGAGACATATAACTGGTATCCGCACCCGAATCAAATAATACGGTAACATAAAAGTCGTCGAGAAGAAACTTACCCGTAACCACATTAGGATCGTTCCTTGCGTCACACTGACCAATCACAAACATACGACCCTTTGCACCATTGTTGTTGTTGTTTCCCCCATTGTTGTTCCCAGTGCCCTGATTATTATTGTTGTTGTTCCCATTTCCCTGGTTGTTGTTGTTCTGGTTTCGGTTTAACTGAGGGCAGTGTCTTTTGAAGTGACCTTCAGCACCACATTGAAAACATCCCTTGTTACCCTGTTGTTGGTTCTACTGCGTTTGCTGCTGCTGTTGATTCTGAGTTACAGGCCGTGGGCTCCTACAATCCTTGGCCTCATGGCCCATCCTGAGGCACCTCCGACAACGACCCTTGTTGCACTGGCCACTGTGATGCCTGTTACAGTTGTTACACCTTGGGAGGTTCCCTCGATAACCACCCTGCCTGTGACTGCCCGAGGATTGCTGACTAGGGCTCTGATAGTTGTCAGTCTTTCGCTGCTGAACTTGAGACTGTACTAAAGCTGAACCTTTGCTGGAATCCCCCTCCCATTTTCTCTTGTTATCACTGGGGGTAGCAGGAGTAGTTGCTGAAACAGTAGCAGTAGTAGTAGCGCTGATACGTTTAGGCAGCTTGTTCTGTTCCACTGCCTGATCGGTGAGGCGATGAGCTAGCTTGACGATCTGTTGAATAGTGCCAAGATTCGCTGAGGTTACGTGGCTTTGAATCTCCGGCACTAGACCATTGAGATACAGTTCGATACGCTTAATGGGAGGGTCCACCATAGTAGGACACAGAATAGCCAACTCATTCGATCTTCTAGTGTACGCTTCAATTTCTGACCCCGTCATTTTCAAGTGGTAAAATTCTACCTCCAGCTTATGAATATCATCACGGCTACAGTATTCCTCTTTAATCAAATCCTTGAAATCATTCCAGGGTGTGGCGTTAGCAACAGCCAACCCTAACATCTGCACTTGCGCATTCCACCAAGTCAGCGCAATGCCTTCTAGTGTACCAGTGGCGTACTTCACCCTGCGAGCCTCAGGGCATTCACACATTTCGAATACGGACTCGAGCTTTTCAAACCAATGGAGGAGTCCAACCGCTCCTTCCGTGCCACTAAAAGTAGTAGGACGACAGTCCATGAAAGTTTTGAAGGTACAAACAGGTGGCTGAACGTGCTGACCTCCTGCTTGTGCGGCTGTAAGTGCCTCAGCAATTCGTTCGTTAATGAGAGCCGTCAGTTGGGCTTGCGTCATGTTGATACGTCCAGACATGATCTTCATAGTAAATATGGCATAAGTGGGAGAGGTTCGCGAGTAGTGCGATAACAAAAGGGAATAATCGCAAAAGTGTTCTCATGCAATAGTGTTAAGTTAACCTAAGCATACCCGGAGCAAAGTTCTATGCAATTCTAGCAAGTAGGCAATAAGACATGTACCATATTACCTAGAGTGATGAGTCTTGCACGTGGAGCGAGGCGTCGTTGTGGATCGTTGAGCACTGTTCCGGTTATAGTCTGGTTTTAATAAAAACGTTTTCCCCTTATTAAAACCGAGTTCTCTATAACCAATGGCTCTGATACCAATCTGTCACACCCCCAAAATCCACAAACGGAGTACTACCGCTTGGAGGCGTGACATGACCAGGATCAAGCCACCAATCATATTGAACATAAGTATATAGTGAAAGTCATTCATCAATACGATCAGTGTTTCCAAAACCAAAAATAAACAAGTGTGTAGCGAAAGCATTAATGTAAAACCCAACATAAGTTTAAGTACAAAATGCCATTTAAGTTTAACAACACGTTCACGATCCATGTCCACAACGACTGTGCCTCCCGTGCAAGCTCCAGAAGTACCTAGGGTCCTGCAAGGCATGTAACAGAGAGTCAACAACTAGTTGAGCGAGTTCACAGAAAGTAATGCGTAATAGTAAGTTTGTTTGTAACATGTGGCTCTACTGGGCCGGTAGTAAGTTCTATTGGTGGGGGCTTCCCGTGTTGTATAACCACTAGACTATTAGTAACCATACGTGTTCTTCACAACCGAGAACAGTAATACGTGCAAGTGTTACGTAGGTTTTACGTAAGTATCCTTCCCAACCGAGGATAGGGGTACGCGGGGGTTTACGTAGGTTTTACGTAAGTGCCTGACACAACCGAGGCAGTAGTAAATATAGGTTCACGTAGGTTTTACGTGAGTATCCTTCACAACCGAGGATAGCGAATAGCATAAGTATACGTAGGTTTTACGTAAGTGCCTGACACAACCGAGGCAGTAGTAAATATAGGTTCACGTAGGTTTTACGTGAGTATCCTTCACAACCGAGGATAGCGAATAGCATAAGTATACGTAGGTTTTACGTATGGGTCCTGCACAACCGAGGACGATGGTATGGTAGTCTAGTAATAATGTCCGCATGAATCTATTCAACCTTATTCCTTAAATCCCATTCCCAAGCCCTGGGAATCCCATGCCTTGGTAGAAGTGTGAACTCACCTTGTTTGCTCGGTATGCTAAGTATGTGCTCACGGTTAATCAATCACGTCCTAAAGTATGCACGTATACTTAATCAGTTTGCATTCAAGTTGTTTGCACGTAAACATCATCATCATGAACATCGCATTAATAACACAGAGTATCGCATTGCACGTATTTGTAATCATACAAGTATCGCTTTTAATCATAACAGCAGTTATCTAACCCAGTTAAGTTTTATCAGAAACAGTTACTGTGCAAATAACCCAGGTCGGCGAAACACCCATTGTTTCGCCATGAGCCCCACCGACGAATCACTCATGTTTCGCCAAACAAGTCTCGGCGAAACACATTGTGTTTCGCCATGTCAGTTTCATCTTTAAAATATGTTTCGCCGGTACCTCAGATTCGTCGAAATACATACAGTTTCAGCAATAATAACAATTCCTCAAAAACTAAAGGCCTAATGGCCGACAACTAGCAATCACCTCCAATCCTCATTGGACCTCCAATAACATAAACCGATTGGACCATTAATATCACAAACCGATTGGACCTTTAATATGCATTATCAACACTACCAACATCATTATAATAAATTGGCGGTTCATCAATTTCCCACCAATCTCGATTTTAATAAACCACCCATGTTACCCTCCAAAATCTTATCCATCCAGCCGAAAATTCCAAGAAGTGTTCTTTATGTTTCAATATGACAACATATATATACAACCAATAAACAAATGAATCATGAGAAACATATCCTGACAACACACACATGGGTTGCAACTAAAAGCATTCATCAAACCGAATATTTAATCAAAAACAAGTAATCGATTCAGTATATACACACTAACCGAGATGAAAAGAACGATGAATAAGCTAAGGGGGGCTTCGAAAGTTCCAAACAGCCGTCACACAGAAGAGGGGCGCTCTAGGGTTTCTATTTTGTTAACGTCTGACGAATGAGACGGTTCCGTGTAATTTATGCGTACAAGTGAACTGGGCCCTAATGGGCTTTGGTGAAACTGGGCTTCGGCGAAACACCTGTTTCGTCGAGATGCTTATGGCGAAACAGTCTATTTCGTCGGGTCCAGTCTGTTTCGTCGAGTCCTTTTATGTGTTAACAGTTTTAAGTTTTCAACAGGTATCATGTTATACAGCCAAACACAAAATCATGCAACCACAATGCGTTCATAAAAAAAAAATAACGTGTACAGTTACAAGTTAAACAAGTCAAACAACTACACAGTCAAAGTCAACGTGAAACAAATACGAAAGTGAAAGTCGGAAACTCGAGTTGTCACATTATCCCCAACTTGAAAGAAATTTCGTCCCGAAATTTAGCATGCGGTTACTGAGGAAGCTAGGTAAGTTATCGTTTACTGGTTTTCCTGGGGTGTCACATCATCCCCCTGTTGAGTTGGGATTTCATCCCGAACTTCTGTAGTAGCTTCAGCCTCAGTAGTAGTTGCATTGTTTTCGAACAACTGGGGATATTTGAGTTCCATTTGGTCTTCGCGTTCCCAGGTGAACTCTGGGCCACGACGGGAGTTCCAACGAACTCGTACAAGAGGTATTCTGGTGTTCTTGAGGACCTTAACATCCCGGTCCGTGATTTCAACTGGTTCCTCGACGAAATGCAACCGTTCGTCGATAGTGTTCTCCTTCAAAGCAACTATGAAGGTCTCATTAGTAATATATTAGACCAAACCCTTGTATTTCCAAGTAGGGTTTATTGTATAATTGATGTTGGACTTTCGTCTGAGTCCTAAAAATATTGCTACACTAGTTTTTGCGGATTCTGAGTTTTTGTCAGCGCGCTAGTTTACTAGGCACTACTCTAGTTGTTTCGATGCACTGTTTACACTGTTTCAAATGTAACCACTAAAAATGAATCATGTGCATCATATATGAATATTCCATAAGTATTCTAAGATGTATATCATGAAATCATGCATTTCGGATATTCTAATCACGTATTTGTATAATGTAATTTATTGCTTTTAATGTAAGTAATTTACCAGAAAGTGGTAGTTGTCACAGGAAGAGCTTGAGCGGCTTGTTGGCGTAGGCCTGAACGGCAATGAGCAGTTAAATGCCCATAAATGTTGCAATTCGCACAGAAGCAACAATTCACCCCTGCTGGGTGATAATAAGTGCAAGTAGGGCACATAGGGTGGATACCAGTGTACGCACGCTTAGAAGGCGGTGCATTGGTAACAGTAGCTGGACGACTCTGGTTGTTGGGTTGTACGAGGAGAGCGTTTAGAGGAGCGGCGGTAGTAGCGTAGTTCTTGTTGTTGTTACCCTTTCGCTTGCGTCCTTGGCTTGAAGACTTTGAAACTTGTGATGCTGCAGTTTCGGTAGCGGGAGTTGTGGTTGCTTGACTGAGGCTCTTGGTTGAGGTCTTGAAATAACCAGCTAAGACTCGCTTATCCTTGATCTCAGCGGCGAGTTGGTAAGTTTCCTCAATAGTGGTCGGTTTAGCTGCTTGAACAAAGTCAGCTTCACAACCGGGGAGAGCTCGAATGTACTTCTTGATCGTCATATCAGGCGTGGCCACCTGACTAGGACAAATAATACTAAGCTGCTTGAAGCGAGCGGTAAGACCAGCGTTGTCACCTCCTTCCTGCTTGATGTGCCAGAATTCATTCTCCAGTTTCTAGACTACATGAGGATGACAGAACTCCTTCATCATAAGCTCTCTGAGTTCCTCCCAAGAAAGGCCATAAGCTGAATCATTACCATGCCTGTTGCGTTCAGCAGTGCACCAGTCCAGAGCCCTGGACTGAAAAACTCCAGTAGCATTAACAGTACACAGATTTTCTGGGCATCTGCTTTGCCTGAAGGTGACTTCAATAGAGTCAAACCACTGGAACATAGCACTTGGTCCATCTTCTCCAGTGAAGTTTACAGGACCGCATGTTTTGAATTGTTTAAACCTGAAAGGAGTTCGAGGCGCGTCGCTCTTTGACTCGACAGATGATTTGCTGCTGACCTCGTTGATTTCACTGACAATCTGAGGTATGACTTTAGCCATCTCCTTGGCCACGAGTGAAGCAATGGGCTTGTCAGCATGGTTTCATCGGGCAGCACGTTGAGTATGAGATCCAAATGACGACATTGTCGAGTGCAGATTCTACAGCAGACATCGTCATATGAATTAGACGAGATTCGATTATATTGGGTTATGTTTTGAAAAGTTTAATGTTTTACCATCATCCTCTATTAGTATTATGTAAAGCTCAGGAACACGTAGGCACATAAACAAATAGTCACATAGGCACATATTCCACATAAGCACGTATACACATAAGCACGTATGAGCACATAATTCATGTAAGCACATATTTTGCACGTATTCACCTACATATTTTGCACATATTCACCTATCTTTCAAGGTCGCGTGGCGCGTTCGAGAGTTGCGAGCGATAGCGAGTAGCGTAAGCGAGTAGCGTAGCGAGTAACATAGCGTACGAGAGTTCTTAGTTTGTTCGCGATTAGTTAGCGTTTGAGATTACGAGGGTTGTGCGAGTTGTTCGCGTATTGTAAAGCGAAGAGCAGAAAAGCGTATAATCTCCAAAATCGAAACATATAAACACATAAAATCGATAATGCGTAAAATCGGTGATCGCGGGCTTAAATCGAAATTAGAGTGAGCCTTGGGTGTTAGGCATCTTAAATCGAAATTAGAGTGTGCCTTGGGTGTTAGGCATCGACTACCCAAAGTGATTCAACCATTCACAATGACCTCGAGTACACGCTTTGACCTAATAGACTGTGCTCTCGCCGATACACGACGAACGACACTCATCCTTCCAGTTACTACGTGACTCGAGTCATTGGAATCAATCAAGACCTTGGTGAGAGTTTTGTAAAATCAAAGTAGGGAGTGGAACGTGTCATTAAGATGCAGGTTTCACCCCTAACTTAACAACTTGCCCCAAGACACTCCTTTACCAAATGGATTTCAAGAGTTCCAATAGATAGAGAGAAAGGGAGATTCCCGTTGAGATGCGGATGTCACTCCTAACTCAACGAAGTTTCTCGTGCTGAGAGTAAAATACTTGTAGAGTGAGTGATATTATCGGGAGTTCTTGGTTTTCACACCTAATCTCGACCCAGTCACTCGTTTGTGTTATACGAGCGTTTTCGAAAACGTGTGTTTTGTGTTAGCCTTAGGAAAGGCAAAAATAGTTTTGAACCTTAGGAAAGGTTCCTTCGTGCGAAGCTGTAGTGCATTGGTTCACACAAAGTCGTAGTTTTTTGCGAGTTCGAACGAGAGTATCAAAAGTAAGCTCGTACGAAACCCCTACTGGGTTTGTACAGAGCTGGTCTGTTGGTACTTAGACTATAGACTAGGTCAATCCTAAGACTCGACCTAATTCCCTATAGTTATGGCTCTGATACCAATCTTTCACACCCCAACCGATGACGGAAACATCGGGGCGCGACACTAGGCGAACCAGATTGCTCAAGAGATCCATAACAACTATTTGTTACCAATATTTTGAAAGCTTAATTGTCCCATGCCAATCAACAAATCTTCAACAAGTAATTATTACAGATAGCGAGTTTCTCTCAAACAAAACAAGTCCGACAACCTAGATTTCTATTAGTGGAGTTTCTATACTGCCTATCTTGATTCCGCAAAAGATTCCATCAACCTGCCACATACGTTAAAATAAAGTCAATACATAAAATGTAAAGGTGAGTACACAAGTTTGCATAGCATATAGTAGAGAAAGCGTTTTACGCATAACCAGCATGTATCACGTAACGGGCGGAAGCAAGTAACTACCACACAATGATTACAACTTAACCACCAGACTGCGTTGTAGAGTTTGTGCGACACATGTTCAGCGAACATGTGAAGTAAAGTGATGTGATCCTTAGCAACCCCTGTCCACGATAGGTGCTGAGTCCAAACTATAGTACTATCGTTGCTAGAGGCAGTATAATGTAACATTGTATAAGCATAGTACAAGCATTCATAGATCACGTATAGCATGCGGGAGCGGTTAGCGTTGTAAAGTGTTTGCGTTATGTGATGTGTTTTGATATAGAACGTATGTAACACCCAAAAGTGCGTTAAAAGAAAATGGGTCCGAGTATACTCACAGTAGGTGTTTAGCAAGTAAACACAAGCCTGATTGGACTGAAGGGAGCGCTTGGAGTTAGCCTGAGCATAGAACAGTAGCGTAAGCTTTGAACAATGCGTAAACAAAATGTCGAATGGTGAGGTGTTCGAAAGGTGATTCGAACGGATGGGACTCCATTCAAGTGGATGGTCATCCGGACGGATGGTCATCCGAGCGGATGGCCATTTGAATAAGGTGTGTTTATTTGTAAAAATTGTTAAAATTCGAAGTTTCTTTAAATCGTTTAAACCTTGGAAATTAAAAGGGACAGGTCACTTGGTCGGATGGTCATTCGATCGGATGGTCATCCGATTGGATGACCTCTCGAGTGGGTGATCTGTTTTTTGAAAATTTGTAAAAATTTCTAAGTAAAAATTTTGAGTTTAATAGAGACGGCGTGACGACGTGTCAAACAACAAGAATACACCAAGCCCAGCTCATTCGATTAGATGGTCGCAGCACATTCGATCAAACTTACTCTTCTTGATGAAGATGCATGTTCAACCCGTAAATCGATCATCTCTCTGTTGGAAATACGTTTTCAAGCCGTCTCTCGACTAAGGAACGAGTAGGAGTATGAATGAGCCCAAATTGCATCAGTTTAGTGTGAAAGTGTGAAAGTTGAAGAAAAGTTTGAAAACAGATGAAAAGTGTTAAAATCTTGTTGAGATTAAGTTAAAAAGTGTGGAAATCCTTTAGATCTAAACCAATCTTGATGAAAAGATGATCCTTAACAGTTTGCCAGAGCGAAACGGGTGGAAACCACTTTCAAGAGGTCCAAATCAGTGATTTTAGAGAAAAAGTGGGTGTTTGTGTGTGATTTTGATGAAGAAGATGATGTATAAGTGTTTAGTGATGAAGGTTGTACAAGATTTGAGGAGAAAAGCTTACCAAAAAGCCTTGAATCACGATTAAAGTGACTGAGAGTGACTTGAGTGCGTGTGGTCAGATGGGAGTGTCAAATCAGTGAAAGGGAGGTGTACGGGTAGTATTTATAGGGTGAGAGAGGGAGTTATGGTGGTCCGCGATGTTGGCAGTGGTCGGATGGCCGTCCGGTCGGATGGTCATCCAGGCAGATCTCCATTCGATCGGATGTCCATTCGGACAACCGTGTTGTGCGAGTTAGTTTTCCCAACTTTTGTTTCATTTGTTAAGCGTTGCATTGCGTTTAATCGAGTTGCGAGTGAGCATTTGAGCGTGTAAGCGTTGCGTTGATACCACATAACATTTAAACAACTAATCACACAAGTAACACACATAACACAAGTAAATGCATAAAGTAAATCCGCATTTCGAGTTGCGTTGAGTGTGCGTTGCGAAAGCGTTTAGTCTAAACAAGCGATGTAATATGCGATAAAATGCATTTAAATAGTAAGCGTTCTAAATAGCATTTAAATGTGATAACGGCATTTTGAAGAAGCGTTGTAATCATGCGTTTAAAATGCGTTCAAAATAATGCGTTGTAAAATATAGTTTAAAATAGTTAACCCATAGCGATAATCGAAATCTCGGGAGTACAAGCGTTACAAATGAAATGACGGTGACAAGTAATGACCCAGAAAGTCGGGTTGTTACATCTTACTGGTTCAACACTTAATGGTTCAGACCTCTTAGTCGTTTAGCACTTAACAATTCAGAAGTTGCCAAACAACCCCTTACTAATCTAAATTAGAAATATATATATTTTCTAAATGGATAATCTTTTTTTATTTCTTTAAATTTTAATTTCCCACATGTTAATTAAATTGCACATATTATGCAAATTTAGTAAGTTAATTAAAATTGAATTGGTTAACAAACTCTTAGTATAATATGTAATAAGTATAATTTTTTACAGTTATTTTGTTTAAAAAATAAAGTTTTATTCATAAGTTTTATTTTATTCAGTTTTTTTCAAAGTTAATGAACAATTTTAGGAATTTTTCTGTAAATCTTTAGAATTAATTTCTTTTGTACATTAGTTTTAGCTAATTTTATTTTAACTACATTATTTAAAGAAATTTGATTTACAATGTTAATTTTTTTAACCCAAAGACGTGTATCACATGGGGTTCTAACCTATTTATTATATACATAAATGATATATTAAATAATGAGTTAATTAGGAGAAGTTTCTTAAATAACATACTAATGAATTAAATAATGTATTAATTAGGAGAAGTACGGGCACATTAGGAACTATTGCATAGAGCACTTGTATCATACACGTCAAAATTTGTCTTAGGCGTGTTAAAATGGAGAGTAAATTACAAGTCTACTATCCTCAAACGTATTTTACAGTAGTATAAATATAGATAATAAGAAATAAGGTTCTTAGGAAAAAGTTAAGAGTGACTAGCATATTAGAGGAGATAAAATATGGAAAATTGAGATGGTTTGGACATGTGAAGAGAATGCAGATGATACCACCTGTTAGAGTTGTAACACCTCAACCTGGGCAGGGCTGAGTGTCACTCTTACATATATCAAAACTAAAACCAATTCATAACATTAAATAAAAAAATCCTAATTACATCATATTACATTACTAAAATTAAGAATCTTGGTCAGCACTTCCTAACGCTCCTCACTAAAATTCCAGATTATCCCCAGATTACCTGTAAAAGAATTAAGATAAACACAAAAAGAAAACTATGGCTAAGCCAAAAATTACTCGGTAACGGAGAAATCAACAGTAGAAGTAAAGTCATATCAGTAGAAGGGAAAGCACAACATAATAGAACTGAGATTGAACTGAATTGGTTACTGAAACGAGTACTGAAAACAAATCCAGACATATGACTGATATTGAAACTGATATTGTACCGATCTGGAACTGCAACGGAAACTGACAAGGGATAAAAATCATTCAGATACATAACCGGTACCGAACCTAACACAAAACAGATGTAGAAACTGATACATTGTTGACCATGATGATTAAAACCATTTTTCTTTTATAAGAGAACTCATTTTAAAAAAAATATTTAATAATGTTAATATTTTTAATACGAGATACTTTGCAAAATTGTTTTCTTATATTGAATGTCTAAATTTTATCAAAATATAATATTTTATCATATTTCAAAGCAAATCATTATTAGACCAAAAATAACTAATTTTCTAACTTTGAAAAAAATATATTTAAGAAAGAGTCATTTGAATAACCTGGATTTCTAAACAAAAAAAATACTTATCATAAATTTCGTAAACCGACATGGGAAGCACTTTTTCTTTTATAAACAATTATATCATAAACATCATTTAATAATTCAACAACTTTGAAAATAGGTTAATTGTCATTATTATATAGAAATTCCAAAAAAAATATTATCTTGTAATAAACGTCGAGACTTAAACGGGATCTAATACTTTATTGAATCTCATAACAAGTCATTACTTAAGAAAAAAATATTTACTAGCTTTGGGAACTTATATTTAATAAATTAAAACATGAGTTAATTACATAGTTAGTCCCTGTGGTTTGCACAAAATAACAAGTTTAGGTACTAATAGTTTCTGATAACATTCTAGGGTATTAACTTTTCATTTTGTAACGTTTGAGGGTATTAAGCTTATTTGTAGGCTTAAAATCACATTTTGTTAGTACCTAAGTATGTTATTTTGTGCAAACCACAGGGACTACCTATGTTATTACCTTAGAAGTTAATACCTCCAAACGTTACAAAATGAAAAGTTAATACCCTAGAATGTTATCAGAAACTATTAGTACCTAAGTTTGTTATTTTGTGCAAACCACAGGGACTAACTATGTAATTAACTCTTAAAACATTATAGATAACCACAGTTTAAAAGCAAGGTAATTAAATCTTTATAGAAATTTATAAACGGCTGTAAAAAACAGTTTTAAAAGCAAATACCGACACATACATCGGAACAAATACTAATGGATACAAACTAAACGTATAACCTAACATCTGAATTTAAGTCGAAATAAAAACTGACACTAAGACAGATACCGAGACAAAACCGGTACAGATGCTGAGTCAAAACAAATATAACTATAATCGAATACTGAACATAACCGGACTCAAATCCATAATCAGGAACAGAGACGTAATCAGAAGCTCAACATATCATAATATAATCGGAACCATAATCAGAGCACAGTCAGATGCACATATAACTTATCATAACGTAATAAAAAACGGAACATATTCACATACTGAAACATATACTAACTTACACGGCCGTTATTTATATATCAACAAAATAAGTCGTGTAACACAGAAGCACCCAAAGCCAGAAACAGAGGGGTACACAGGTAGCTACTGTCACACCCTCAAAATCCACATGCGGAGCACCACCGCTTGGAGGCGTGACTGACCAGGATCTTAGCCACCAATCACATTGAACTCATGAGTATATTTAAATAAAACTCTCATTTATTAACAATAAGTGTTACAACGTTACAATAATTCACAGTTTACAGCGGAAGCATATTTTTATTCGTTAAGTGTTTATAAACCACATATAAAAGCTTTTAGTCTTGTGTTACGTTTCCATGTAACTCGACCCATGACCACTCCAGCTTCCCAGACAACAAGTTCCAATGTTAAGCACCTAAAGGCCTGCAAGGCATGTAACAACGAGTCAACAACAAAGTTGAGCGAGTTCACAGTTGGTTGTTTAGTTATAGTGTTCGTAAATCATATGTTCGTTTTGTAAACCATGTATCGTATTAATTCGTATCGCGGTCTCCCAGACATGTTTGCGAAGATTAGTGGGGGCTTCCCATGTGTTACTAGACCGTGCGTATCGACTACTACGAAAATGTAAGTGGTGCCCTAAGTCAATGTATATCAGCATTGACCCTTTGCCCATAGTCCATTAGTACACGCCCGTCCGACTGGCACGGTGTGAGCTTTGTTAAACCTAATAGCGCTATTAACTAATGACCCGCTCGCCATAGGCCTCGGCGATTATCTCGATATAAATGAGGGACTTCATCATAGAGGTTTGGTCCAGTGTGTATATTCGTGTTGTCCTACCCAAGGAGGACGAACGTACGTATCCTACCCAAGGAGGATACGCGAGGTTGTAGTTACCGTTTAATGTATTAACCCATTTCCAACCCTTAGGAATCCCATGCCTTGGAAAGAGTGTGAACTCACCTCGGTTTGCTCGGTATGTCACGTTTCACTATTCGTTCCAAATGGATCAACCAAACACTAGTGTGATTATCAATATCAATCAGTTTCGTATGCACACAGATCACGTATTCTTTACACATACTACACTTGCAGTGTACACAGATTCCACGTATTGTTATGCAAGTCACTTCAGTAATTCATGCAACCCACCAGTCCATAAACACACACACATAGCAGGTAATTGGTTCACTATGCACTCACATTACAATTTCATACTTCACAAGACACACAACAAACACTACTTTGTTGAATTCTATTACGGCTATACACTCGACATTGCAATTCAACCGTTCAGGCCCAACTAAACGTTCCATTGTCTAAGGCTTATCATCAACCCACTAATTGCATGTTCACTAAATTTGCATTTCTTGTTGAAGTATTACATCAGTAGATCCCCAAAAGCATTTTATGATGCCCACTATGCACATACACATATATTATAAAGACTTATGTATAAGAATCTGGTAAACAAACCCCACCCACTGATATCACATATAACCGGCCCATATGTAGTGTTTTCATGTATGTTATAAGATCATAAACATTGAAATTCAATTATATGCTATATGAGTGTGAAATAGGTTGACCAAGTCATCCCTTTTAAATCTAACCGTCCCACTATCTCGATCCTTTCAACCACAAGATCAAATGATTGCAATTCAAGTTTTGTTAGAATTTCAACAACCCTCTTAATGTTTCACGTGAGCCTTTATCATAATCTGACACCTTGTGCATGACATCAATTCACTTATTATGGATCATACACATACACCTTTCCTTATCAATTCCATCCATTACCCATTCATATGCCACACCCCTAAATCAAGTTCTAACAGTTTCATCACCCATAATCACAATCTCTAAATCATTTATTTATCAACATATATAACCAATTCATTCATTATCGCATACGGCAAATTCTGAATCATATAAACACGAGATTGGCCTAACAAATCATATCAATCTACTCGTGACCAAGAATAATTAACAATAACTAAAATCATGTGCTCATTATCGTTACAGTTATCATGTGCTATGATACGAATATAGGCTATGATCAAGGAACTACAATCATGCAATCAATCAATTAATGTGAGCACTTAACTGATTACACTCAATCTAATTATACATGCATGATATTTACAAGTTACACACACATATGAAACATCACATGTCACTGACAAATTGACATGCAAGTAGGGACCTAGTGGCCGACCATATGATGCTTATTTACTTGGCTGCACATGCTAAACATCAACAATAGTCAAAAAGGGGTTTACCTCAAATTAATCGATTGGAAGGAAAGGGGGCCTGCTTGCCGTCGCACAACAGATGTAAGAGTAGTGTTTCCTAAAAGTGTTCTAATCTAATGATCTCACAAGTTAAATCGTAACCGCAACTGGGCCGGCCGAACATCCCTGGGCCAAAGCCCACTCCTGACGAAAACACCTGATTTCGTCGAAGAGGTGGGTGTTTTCGATTGTGGGTGTTTTCATCGTACGGGCCAAGGGCGAAATCCCTTTGGTTTTTGTCATGAGCATTTAAAATATGTATATATATATATGCATATATTACTAGCATACCAAATAACTCACAAAGTTTCATGCTTAACCTTTAACCAATTAATACTAATCAGCAATATGAAATCAAATAATCAGGTGCACATAACAGAACGCAACGAAATAAGAAAACGTAGTTGTGAGGAAAGACCTTGAAAACTCGTGTTGTCACATTATCCCCAACTTGAAAGAAATTCCGTCCCGAAATTTAGTACGTGGTTACTGAGGAAGCTAGTTGTGTTGCGTTGTTTCCTGGTTTTCCTGGGGTGTCACATCATCCCCCCGTTGGTTTGGAATTTCGTCCCGAAATTCCGCAGTAGCTTCGACCTCAGTAGTGGTTTCATTATTCTCGAACAATGGGGATATATGAGTTTCATTTGGTTTTCTTGTTCCCAACTAACCTCTGGGTCACGACGGGAGTTCCAACGAACTCGAACAATAGATATCCAGGTGCGTTTGAGAATTCTTGACCTCCCGGTCCAAAATTTCCACTGATTCTTCGATAAATCGCCACTGATCGTCGATTGTGAGCTCCTTCAGAGGAACTATGAGGGTCTCATCTGACAGACACTTCTTCAGATTTGACACGTGGAATACGTTGTGAACTCCACTGAGTTCTGTGGGTGGGTTCAACTTGTAAGCGACTTTACCAATCTTCTCAATGATTTTGAACAGTCCGACATAACGCGGATTGAGTTTTCCTCGTTTGCCAAAACGAACTTCACCTTTCCAAGGTGAGACTTTGAGGAAAGACCTTGAAAACTCGTGTTTTCCTGCGCTTAACAGCGTAGCTTTTCTGACGGTCACGAGCTGCCGCCATTTGTTGTCGTATCTGAGCAATCTTCTTAGTCGTAACTACCACAAGTTCTGGGTCAATGATTTGGCTATCACCAACTTCTGCCCAACAAAGAGATGATTGGCATTTACGTTCTTACGATGCCTCAAACGGAGCAGCCTAGAGGCTGGTGTGGTAACTGTTTTGTTATATGAAAACTCCACTAATAGGTAGATGCCACTCCCAGCTGTTACCAACGTCGGTTACACATGCATCGAAGCATGCTTTCAAGAATTTGGATGGTGCGTTCAGTCTGCCCATCCGTCTGCGGATGATATGCTGTGCTTATGGATTTGGGCACCGCTTGTCACAACTCAGGTACAAATCGTGTGTCGCTAATAGAGGTAATGGAGGTTGGCACCCCGTGCCTAGCAACTGCTTCTTTCGGGTAGATGACTGCAAGTGTAGAAAACTTATCCGTTTCCTTGCTGGTTAGCAGTGTGCTGGTTACTTGAGACAATCAACGATTATCCAGCTGATATTTTTTCCGTTTCGAGTTGTGGTAGGCTAGCGACCGAATCCATGGCAGCCTGTTTTCGCTTTGGATATAGGTGTTTCTGGTTGTTAACACTTTATCTTGACTTTCCCACAAGTCAAACATCATTCCCATACCTGGGTAGGTGGGCTTTCGTGCCCGATTACTAGTACAAGGTTTACAGATCCTAGTATCTCTCACCAACAACCCAGATGACTAGACTATCAAGGTCGATGTGCTTGCTCAACACGAGTTCTCTACAGTAGTCGTATAGTGAGGTCCACCTTCGTTCTATGAGGTAACGAGTATTGTTCGAGCTGTCAAAGGTTGCTTCTCCATGCCCCACATGGGTTCAACTTGAAGATTCCTATTCCTTCAGTTCTCCAGTTTGAACAGAGCGAGTCTGATCCTGGTAAGTTAGAGTCGATAGCGAGCTACAGAGCTCGTGCACGTTCAGGTATCGCAGTCGTATTCATCCAGAGGTTCCATCCAGCGATGTCATTGTATGCTTTAGCTCTTTCGAATATCGGTACATTGGGAGGCCCTTGCGATCGGTCTAAATAACGCATCTGGTACCGTCCAAGTGATGCCTCCATCCAAAATCCCAAAGCCATGGTTTTCACCGTCAGTCGAGTGTGTTGCGCAGTTCCTCTTTGTGTCTCTTTTACGCATGTCATCACTCTCTCGTGTTGCATCGTTGTGCAGCTGGGATGCTGATTCGGACCATAAGGATATACCTCGAAGTCACCCGCATCCTCGGGTAAAACGATGCTCAGAGCATCACAGAGTCGGGATTCGAGAGCTGAAAGGACGTCCTCCTGTACTGTCTTTCACGAACACAGCACCCTGCTGTGCTAAAGAGATTTAAGCTGCGCGACCTTCGAAAATCCTGCGATTATCTGCGTTAGTATCTAGCGAACCCAAGGAATTGCTGCATCCCCGAAGAAATCTTTGGTGTCGATCAGTTTCTAACAAAAGTATCTCAGCGAGATCCACGTGCATTCCCACTCTGTTGGCTACAAGATCAAAATGCATCTCTCGAATGTGACATTTAACAAGACTTCGCACGTAATGGCTCCTCCCACAGAAGTGCTGAGATAGGATACATATGCCACCCATGGTGTTCCTTTCTCCTGGCCATGTTCAGAACGTTGCCAACAAATGCGGTCGATACATGTGATCTCTGAAGCTGCTGGTGTGTTGATCAACCCAATGATCATGGTGCATAACATTGAAATGGCTGCATTACATTCGACATGCTGTTCTTAAGAGCATTCACCCCTTGGATTCCCATCTGTCGATAGTTCGTTCACTAGCAAATCCTCGAATGAAAGCTTGTTCCTCGCAAGTGGTTAACAGGGTGTAACTACATGTTCGAAGCGAACGGTTCTTGACTGTCACCTTGTTGAGTTCTCGATAATCAGTACACATATCCAACGATACAACCTATCTTCCTGGGTATAACTAAGGCTCCCCAGAGCGAAAAGCTAGATCCGATGAAACTCATGTCCAATAATTCTTGAAGTTGGTTCAGCAGTTCATGCAACCTTCCTGGTGTAAGACAATAAGATATACTAGTAACAATGGCTACTTCTAGCATGATACCGATCTGATACTCCACCTGACGATGTGAAGGTAAACCTGACAGTTCTTCTGGTAGTACTTAGGGAGAAATCACAAACAACTGGTGGATCCTCGATCCTCCTTTCCTTAGTCTTGGCATCAGTAACGTGTGCTATCATGGTGGAGTAATCCTCCCGTCGATACTCCTGGCTTTCCCTGCTGAAATGACGCTAACCATTGTGTCACTCTGACGCGTTAGAACAGATAATAATTCTCCACACAAAGTTTTCTCCTCACTGGGTGTATCTGCGCGATATCTGGAAAACCAATCCATACGGTCTACTATATCAAAACTATCAAGGGTAGTAGAAGGATGGTCAACTTCGAACACTTGTCCCACAAGGTCGAGTTTGCATTCCAACAATCATATGAGGTTTCAGTGGGCTTGCCATCTGCCGATTCCACAGTAGGTTCGGATTCAAGAAGTATCAGGGTTGAGCAAAACAGTGACAAAGCGATTTGTTACTAAGAATGTAACACCTGTGTCATTTCAACCATCAAACAAATGCCAAACCAATGAAATATTGTATTTTATACTTTTGACTTGTATAAATATGTGTATCTTTTGCACATATCAACTCTTGTTCGATTTCAAACTCTAAATCGCTTTCTGGAAGGTTATACGCGCACTAATGCGTAAATATAACCAGTTTAATCCAACGAACACTCCGGAATAGTGAAATAGGCTTAACATACCTTGAATAACCTTTACATAACTTATATATAAGTTTTGGAAGGTTTGGTGTGGTGAAATCAAGTTTAATCGCTTACAGGGACTAAAGTTGACAAAACTGCGAAAGTATGCCAATTTGAACTGTAACAGACATTCCGGAACATGACCATAAGTTAAACACACCATAAATATCCTTTACATAGCTTAGAAATAGGCTTTGAGGGGTTCGGTGTGCTAAAATAAACTTTTGGGTCATTCAGGGACTAAAAGTGTCAAAAAGTGCACAAGTTTGCATTTTCGCGCATAACTTACGTTCTGAATACATCCGGACATCCAAAAATTTATGTAAGCACTAAAATATTTTATTTTAGTGTTCGCCATAAGAAAAATCCATTCGTCGCGTCATTTGGTTCGTTTTTCGCATTCGGGACCAGATTCGATGTATTAGCCGTTGTTTAATTCACAACCACACATTCTAAACTTGCTTAGTCAGCGGATAAGGATGGAATTTTGGCACCATGACTTTGCAACACATGTATGGATGGAATTTAAACACCTAAACACCATGACTTTGCAACACATGTATGGATGGAATTTAAACACCTAAACACCATAACTTTGCAACACATGTATGGATGGAATTTAAACACCTAAACACCATAACTTTGCAACACATGTATGGATGGAATTTAAACACCTAAACACCATAACTTTGCAACACATGTACGGATGGGATTAAGGCACGTTTTCCATGAAACGATCTTAACGGTTCGGGTATTCCTATAAATACCCCATACCCCCCATTGCTAAAATCACTAGAAACTTGATTTGAGAAACTCTAAGTTGAAACATTTGTTTCATACCTGAGATTTTTGAATCGAGTTTAGCATTCGGGGACCCTTCGTAAGTATTCTTTCGTTCTTTTCCTTATTTTACTGCTTTTCGAGTCAGAAAGTCAAACTTTGTTTGACTTTCAGCGTTGACCAGTAATGGTCAATGCGAAGTTCGTTTGAACTTCGCAACGTGAGTGTAATCACGTTGGTCATAGTCCCTTGGGACTATGCCCACTGATTACCACGTTGTCTAGGGTCGTAGGGTAAGCGATCTGATAAATCGCTTATACCTCGAACCCGACCCAGTTTGGTCGATCATTAGGATCCGACCAAACACATTAGGTGACCATAGTAGGTAGGGAATAACCTTCCGAGGTTATACCCTATGGTCACATCGTTTAAGTAGTTGTATGATAGGTAGTTTATATGCCTTAGGTAAATTACCAGAATACCCTTTTCATGTATAATTGGTAATTAAGCATATGTAACCTAAACCTTTGTCACATAACTGATTATGTAACATGTTTAGGCATATAACACTTGTCATAGGACTAGTTAGGCGGTCCGAACGCGTTTCACGCGAACGACGCGTTAAAGTAGCATAAGCTACCTAAACGGGTCGTAATGGGTCGTAGACACTTAGGTTAAGTTTCATTTAGTATGTAGGCTTTGTTAAACCAAATGACACGAGCCTCTACACTCGTTTGGTTTACAAACCCAAATGCTACCCAATCTTCCGATCTAGGTCCGGTTTATTAACATAGTTACCTATACTAGGTGCCGTTTGATATCCGCGATCTCTAGCATTATTTAGTCGTCACTCCAGAACTACTGAGCAATCTCAGGTGAGTACATAGACCCCTCTTTTACTGTTTTCCAAACTGTTTTGGGGTGGAACACATGTGCCTACTTGTTACTTTCATGCTTTCCTGTTTTCACATCATATACCTGCTATGTTCGTTAGTACATTATAGTACATGATTTCATTACATTTCATGCTAGGTGTGCCCATTGTGTGCATTACTTAGTACATCGTTCTACATTACATTTCATACTACGTATGTCTATTTTGTGCATACTTAGTACATTGTTTTACATTGCCTTTCTGTTGCATATGCTTATCCAGCATATGAACACATTATACTACATATTGAACCGTTGTAAACATTTGACTATGTGAACCGTTGTAATCATTTGACTATGTGATCCGTTGATATCTGTGAACCGTTTGTATCTGTGAACCGTTTATATCTGTGAACCGTTTGTATCTGTGAACCGTTTGTATCTGTGAACCGTGTGAACCGTATTTGACCATACATAAACACTTCTACTATTGTTAAACATTACTTTGGTGGTTTGGTTTGATTAAATGATTAAGTAACGATGCGTGTGTAATATGATACAAGCATGGTGGATACGCCGCTGGTACTTCCTATATATAAGTGTTTGTATGGTATTACATATTGTAGCGTTATTTGAATCATTTCAGTTTGAGACATAGAAAATTTTATACAAATAACATACTTTTCACAAGACATTGTTTTACAAACAACTTATCTTATACAAACTCATCTTACATGGTTATTTATTTAACCATACATTATTTACTTATTTATACATATCATCTGAACTCATTGTTTTTCAAATGATTTACAAAACAAAGCAAATTACAAGGTTTATGACTAAACATTTTCTCAAACATAAGTCATGAAACCTATTTTCACAAAACCTATGTATCTCACAGGCATTTTTATGCTGACGTACCTATTTTCACATGTGTTTTTCAGGAGCTGTTGCATAAGATGTTCAAGATACACATAGGCAGACTTGGGCTTTAGTGACAATAAAAGATGCAAGACTAGTTAATTATGTTGTATTTCTTTGGTTGTTAAGACATTGTAACACCTTTAATCAATAAAACGAAACTTCAATTGCCATGGATTTGAAACAATTAATTCTGTTACAACACTCCCCGATGTTTCCGCCACGTTTTGTATGTTCTACGTGGTCGGGGTGTGACAGAAAAGTGGTATCAGAGCCAATGGTTATAGGGAATTAGGTTATTAGTAATGCTTTGACCTAGTCTATAACCTTCTTAGGACCCTAACGCGAGTTTACTTGCGTTTAGTCATAAAACAATACCGTCACCTATCCTTAGGCGACTACCACAACGAGAACATAAATTTCAAAACCGTTTTGAAAACTAATCATCTGTTCTAGGATGATTTATTACAAGGTTTTGAACCCTCTATTATATGGTTTTGAACCCCTTTGAGTTTTCAAAAATCTCGTCAAGGTTTTGGGTTTTAAATAATGTGAACACGTGCAAACTGGAAGGGTGAATGCCTGTATTCTGAGTTTTCTGTCTAGGCAAGCACTTCGTATCCATCTCAACCAGACGCGAGACCAGTTGTGCTTACCTGGGAATTCTTGGGATGAGTGTTCACTTATAGGCGAGCATGTCTTCGCGATACATTATTCTTGACCTATTTACTTTGATTATTCACCGAGGTCGTTTGTTGCTTTGTAGTAACAAACAAATGACCACTATCCTTGCTTTCATCAGATTTGCTTCATCTCATTCTTTTCGTCTAATTCTCTCACTCGTTTCCTTTCATGTTCCTCTTTTAGAATACCTCCTCGACGCGAAAACCAGATAGCGACTGCCGAGCTGGCAGAAATCATTGCGCAGCAAATGGCTGCTCAATTCCCAAACCTCTTTGCTCTATGGAATCAAGCCAACAACAACAACAATGGTCCATGCAATTTCAAGAGTTTTAACTCGGCGAAACCACTCAAGTTTAGTGGTTCTGAGGGAGCGACTGGGCTTCTTCAATGGTTCGAGAGCATTGAGAATACTTTCCGCCATGTGCAGTGTCCTGCCAATCGCAAGGTCGAGTTTGCTTCGAGTGTGTTCCAGAAGAGAGCCCTTACGTGGTGGAACGGTGTTATGAGAGATCGTGGTGCAGAAGTTGCACTCGCACAAACATGGGCGGAACTTAGGGCCCTTATGATGAAGGAATTCTGTCCTCGACACGAGATCAGGGCTTTGGAAAGGGAATTCGACAATCTTGAGCAAGACAGCGGTGAGCATCGAGCCTACACGGACCGTTATGAAGAGTTAAGTCTGTTATGCCCAAACATGGTCACGCCTTTGGATAAGGCAATCGAAAAGTACATTGATGGCCTCCCTGATTCAATACAAGACATTTTGACTGGTAGCAACCCTACTACAGTTAGACAGGCCATTGAGCTATCTGCAACCTTGACTGAATCAAAGATCAGGAAAGGTAAACTTTTCCGAAAGGGTGACAAGAAGCCGGTCGAAGAATCGAAACCAATCGAGGAATCAAAGATCATGGATGAACAGACTGGATCCCCTAAGAGGTCAAAGAAGCGAAAGGCTTCTCAGAACTATGCTGTGGTCGCTCACAATGATCAAGCCGTCCTCAACCAACCAGCTCAACCCCCTGCCAGGAAACCCTACAATGGAACTGCACCCTTGTGCAACCAATGTGGCCTACATCATCATGCTGGGGTGAAGTGCCGCACATGCCAAGTTTGCAGACTTATAGGTCATACAGCTAGGGTTTGCCCAACCGCAGCTGCACCAAATCAAGCTGGCAACAATCCTGCTCAAGCTCGTTTCCCACAGGGATCTTGCTACAACTGTGGCGAGATGGGCCATTTTCGTAGGAATTGCCCAAGGCTTGCTAATGCAAATCCAGCGCAAGGATGAGCATATGATCAACCAGAAGACAACATCGTTTAGAAATGATCACGTCTTATGTATTATTTTCTTTTGTTGTCAAGATCCAAGAAACAGTTGTTATCGTTGTTTATAAATAAATCTTTTATTTACATTGCAATGTATTTATGTGATTGTATGTGTAAACAACATATCCCCTACAATACCGACAATCAAGGAACCGCATTCCTTGAAGAACAGACTACTTCCAAATTTCTTCCGTTGTATGATCTCTTGCGTTTTTCACGAAAATCCTAAGTACCCGTTTCTTCCAAGAGAAACGAAGTACGAGGTGCCAAGTTAATAGCAATCAATAACAAGACAATAACAATTAAACAACTATGTGATTATGTGCTTATGAACATTACAAGACAAACTGTGCGGACTATGCAAGGAATTACGTAATTATGGATGCATACATAATTATGGAATTTAGTGCACAGAAACCACAGCGAGCTTTGTCATGTACCTAGAAGTTAACCCTATTCATTTCCAATTCTGATGAAGTATCCGTTGAGGAAAAATGAACTAGCTATTCATTTTTCACTTCTGAAGAATATCCGTTGAGGAAATGAATATCCGTTTATCCTTCATTTCCAATTCTGAAGAATAACCGTTGAGGAAAATGACTCCGTTTGTGCATTTTCGTTCTGAAGAGTATCCGTCGAGGGAAATGAATATCCGTTTATCCTTCATTTCCAATTCTGAAGAATAACCGTTGAGGAAAATGACTCCGTTTGTGCATTTTCGTTCTGAAGAGTATCCGTCGAGGGAAATGAATATCCGTTTATTTAATCCTTCATTTCCGAACCTGAGGAAACAACCGTTGAAAATGACTCCGTTAGTTCATTTTCGTTTCTGAAGATTTATCCGTTGAGGAAATGAATATCCGTTTGTCTATCATTTTCATTTCCGTTTCTGAGGAAGCAACCGTTGAAAATGACTCTGTTTGTTCATTTTCGTTTCTGAAGATTTATCCGTTGAGGAAATGAATATCCGTTTGTCTATCATTTTCATTTCCGTTTCTGAGGAAGCAACCGTTGAAAATGACTCTGTTTGTTCATTTTCGTTTCTGAAGATTTGTCCATTGAGGAAATGAATATCCGTTTGTCTACCATTTTCATTTCCGTTTCTGAGGAAGCAACCGTTGAAAATGACTCTGTTTGTTCATTTTCGTTTCTGAAGATTTGTCCGTTGAGGAAATGAATATCCGTTTGTCTACCATTTTCATTTCCGTTTCTGAGGAAGCAACCATTGAAAATGACTCCGTTTGTTCATTTTCATTTCTCAGAATTGTCCGTTAAGGAAATGAATCCCCGTTTGATTATTCCTTCATTTCCGCCTCTGAAGAATACTCGTTGAGGAAAATGACTCCGTTTGTTCATTTTCATTCTGAAGAATGTCCGTTAAGGAAATGACAGGATTATGCTTCACATATCTCTGGTGGTTATCTGACACAAAGTCACAAATAGACTCCTACGAATTAATTTCGGGACGAAATTTCCTAAAGTAGGGGAGACTGTAACACCTGTGTCATTTCAACCATCAAACAAATGCCAAACCAATGAAATATTGTATTTCATACTTTGGACTTGTATAAATATGTGTATCTTTTGCACATATCAACTCTTGTTCGATTTCAAACTCTAAATCGCTTTCTGGAAGGTTATACGCGCACTAATGCGTAAATATAACCAGTTTAATCCAACGAACACTCCGGAATAGTGAAATAGGCTTAACATACCTTGAATAACCTTTACATAACTTATATATAAGTTTTGGAAGGTTTGGTGTGGTGAAATCAAGTTTAATCGCTTACAGGGACTAAAGTTGACAAACTGCGAAAGTATGCCAATTTGAACTGTAACAGACATTCCGGAACATGACCATAAGTTAAACACACCATAAATATCCTTTACATAGCTTAGAAATAGGCTTTGAGGGGTTCGGTGTGCTAAAATAAACTTTTGGGTCATTCAGGGACTAAAATGGTCAAAAAGTGCACAAGTTTGCATTTTCGCGCATAACTTACGTTCTGAATACATCCGGACATCCAAAAATTTATGTAAGCACTAAAATATTTTATTTTAGTGTTCGCCATAAGAAAAATCCATTCGTCGCGTCATTTGGTTCGTTTTTCGCATTCGGGACCAGATTCGATGTATTAGCCGTTGTTTAATTCACAACCACACATTCTAAACTTGCTTAGTCAGCGGATAAGGATGGAATTTTGGCACCATGACTTTGCAACACATGTATGGATGGAATTTAAACACCTAAACACCATGACTTTGCAACACATGTATGGATGGAATTTAAACACCTAAACACCATAACTTTGCAACACATGTATGGATGGAATTTAAACACCTAAACACCATAACTTTGCAACACATGTATGGATGGAATTTAAACACCTAAACACCATAACTTTGCAACACATGTACGGATGGGATTAAGGCACGTTTTCCATGAAACGATCTTAACGGTTCGGGTATTCCTATAAATACCCCATACCCCCCATTGCTAAAATCACTAGAAACTTGATTTGAGAAACTCTAAGTTGAAACATTTGTTTCATACCTGAGATTTTTGAATCGAGTTTAGCATTCGGGGACCCTTCGTAAGTATTCTTTCGTTCTTTTCCTTATTTTACTGCTTTTCGAGTCAGAAAGTCAAACTTTGTTTGACTTTCAGCGTTGACCAGTAATGGTCAATGCGAAGTTCGTTTGAACTTCGCAACGTGAGTGTAATCACGTTGGTCATAGTCCCTTGGGACTATGCCCACTGATTACCACGTTGTCTAGGGTCGTAGGGTAAGCGATCTGATAAATCGCTTATACCTCGAACCCGACCCAGTTTGGTCGATCATTAGGATCCGACCAAACACATTAGGTGACCATAGTAGGTAGGGAATAACCTTCCGAGGTTATACCCTATGGTCACATCGTTTAAGTAGTTGTATGATAGGTAGTTTATATGCCTTAGGTAAATTACCAGAATACCCTTTTCATGTATAATTGGTAATTAAGCATATGTAACCTAAACCTTTGTCACATAACTGATTATGTAACGTGTTTAGGCATATAACACTTGTCATAGGACTAGTTAGGCGGTCCGAACGCGTTTCACGCGAACGACGCGTTAAAGTAGCATAAGCTACCTAAACGGGTCGTAATGGGTCGTACACACTTAGGTTAAGTTTCATTTAGTATGTAGGCTTTGTTAAACCAAATGACACGAGTCTCTACACTCGTTTGGTTTACAAACCCTAATGCTACCCAATCTTCCGATCTAGGTCCGGTTTATTAACATAGTTACCTATACTAGGTGCCGTTTGATATCCGCGATCTCTAGAATTATTTAGTCGTCACTCCAGAACTACTGAGCAATCTCAGGTGAGTACATAGACCCCTCTTTTACTGTTTTCCAAACTGTTTTGGGGTGGAACACATGTGCCTACTTGTTACTTTCATGCTTTCCTGTTTTCACATCATATACCTGCTATGTTCGTTAGTACATTATAGTACATGATTTCATTACATTTCATGCTAGGTGTGCCCATTGTGTGCATTACTTAGTACATCGTTCTACATTACATTTCATACTACGTATGTCTATTTTGTGCATACTTAGTACATTGTTTTACATTGCCTTTCTGTTGCATATGCTTATCCAGCATATGAACACATTATACTACATATTGAACCGTTGTAAACATTTGACTATGTGAACCGTTGTAATCATTTGACTATGTGATCCGTTGATATCTGTGAACCGTTTGTATCTGTGAACCGTTTGTATCTGTGAACCGTGTGAACCGTATTTGACCATACATAAACACTTCTACTATTGTTAAACATTACTTTGGTGGTTTGGTTTGATTAAATGATTAAGTAACGATGCGTGTGTAATATGATACAAGCATGGTGGATACGCCGCTGGTACTTCCTATATATAAGTGTTTGTATGGTATTACATATTGTAGCGTTATTTGAATCATTTCAGTTTGAGACATAGAACATTTTATACAAATAACATACTTTTCACAAGACATTGTTTTACAAACAACTTATCTTATACAAACTCATCTTACATGGTTATTTATTTAACCATACATTATTTACTTATTTATACATATCATCTGAACTCATTGTTTTTCAAATGATTTACAAAACAAAGCAAATTACAAGGTTTATGACTAAACATTTTCTCAAACATAAGTCATGAAACCTATTTTCACAAAACCTATGTATCTCACAGGCATTTTTATGCTGACGTACCTATTTTCACATGTGTTTTTCAGGAGCTGTTGCATAAGATGTTCAAGATACACATAGGCAGACTTGGGCTTTAGTGACAATAAAAGATGCAAGACTAGTTAATTATGTTGTATTTCTATGGTTGTTAAGACATTGTAACACCTTTAATCAATAAAACGAAACTTCAATTGCCATGGATTTGAAACAATTAATTCTGTTACAACACTCCCCGATGTTTCCGCCACGTTTTGTATGTTCTACGTGGTCGGGGTGTGACAAAGAACATGTAAGCCACCATGTTGTTGCAATCTTGGCGTCGCCTACGCCAATCCTAAATGCCCTTCACAAATACCACAACCAGTGTTGTTGCTTCTGCTACTAGAACTCCCAAAACTGCCATTGTTCTCTGGGTTGTTGATGTCTTGACTTACAGCAGTCATTCCTTGCCAATGTCACCTTCGTTTCCATGCTATTATTACGAGCACCTTGAAGTTGCCATAACTGTTGCATGTTGTTGCTCGAAACGGAGCCCTACGGCTCTTCACCATCATTTTCCATCTTTTCACGTTCTGAGCCACGTCCTAAAGCGCTACTCATGGCGCTGGCAGTTACGCATACCCCACTAAAGTCAATTATCATTACTTATGCCTCGGTCGATTCGTAAAGTTGACTCCCATGGGTCACTGACAAAAGTTAAGGATTTGATTGAAGCTAATTCGCTGGTGTTCATTGCCGGTAATCAGGGTCGTCCGAGTACTGAGGTCGGTAAAGTGCTACGCTCATCCTCCTGTCCATTGATGTTGCAAATGGTTCGGGTAATACACAGTACGTTGCGGGAGTGTTGCAGAAGTGATTGCACTTCAGAATCTGAGGCGTCAATACGTTAAGTTCCAACAAGCGAAGAAAGGTGAGAAAGATATCGAGCAATCGTTCAACGTTGCGACATCCAACACCTGGACGTTCGTATAAGCACCTAACATTCAACATGGTTTGCTGAGCTCAGAGGGGTGTTCAGGTAACACTCGATGGCATCGAGTTTCGAAGGGATCCAAAGATAAATGAAAAGTTCACGTTTGAGTTTGAGTAGGGGACAATTACTGCTATGACCCCTATAGGTTTGTTATGTTTCTCATCGATCAAATAGAGGAACAGAACCCCTTTTCCACTTGTTAAGCCTCACTGGGGCTCACATGCACCCCACAGTATTATTATGTGTGCACCCACAATAATATTGTGATTTGCATGTTCATCTCAGCTCCTCTTAACTCATGTCAAATGGTTCCTCAAACTCGAGCAGCAAACAAAAAGTAACACGAAGCGTAGGTCATGAAGGTTTTAGGGAATTACCACCCTATCAGTCACATAATACGTGCAAGTGTACATGATTTCATACTATTGTCCTAAACGTGCAATCACATGCAATATCATATGTAAGTGTTCACTAGTTATGCAGTACAATGAGTATACAAGAGGCAAACCTTGCAATCTGGAGCTGAGTGTCATGGTCGTATTCACGTCTTCAGAACTGTTCGGTTATAGTCTGGTTTTACAAAAACGTTTTCCCCCTTTTTAAATAAAACCAAGTTCACTATAACCAATGGCTCTGATACCAATCTGTCACACCCCCAAAATGCACTTGCAGAGCACCACCGTTTGGAGGCGTGACTGACCAGGATCTTAGCCACCAATCACATTGAACTCATGAGTATATTTAAATAAAACTCTCATTTATTAACAATAAGTGTTACAACGTTACAATAATTCACAGTTTACAGCGGAAGCATATTTTTATTCGTTAAGTGTTTATAAACCACATATAAAAGCTCTTAGTCTTGTGTAGCGTTTCCATGTAACTCGACCCATGACCACTCCAGCTTCCCAGACAGCAAGTTCCAATGTTAAGCACCTAAAGGCATGCAAGGCATGCAACAACGAGTCAACAACAAAGTTGAGCGAGTTCACAGTTGGTTGTTTAGTTATAGTGTTCGTAAATCATACGTTCGTTTTGTAAACCATGTATCGTATTAATTCGTATCGCGGTCTCTCAGACATGTTTGCGAAGATTAGTGGGGGCTTCCCATGTGTTACTAGACCGTGCGTATCGACTACTATGAAAATGTAAGTGGTGCCCTAAGTCAATGTCTATCAGCATTGACCCTTTGCCCATAGTCCATTAGTACACGCCCGTCCGACTGGCACGGTGTGAGGTTTATTAAACCTAATAGCGCTATTAACTAATGACCCGCTCGCCAGATGTCACACCCCGACCACGTGGAACATACAAAACGTGGCGGAAACATCGGGGAGTGTTGTAACAGAATTAATTGTTTCAAATCCATGGCAATTGAAGTTTCGTTTTATTGATTAAAAGTGTTACAATGTCTTAACAAACAAAGAAATACAACATAATTAACTAGTCTTGCATCTTTTATTGTCACTAAAGCCCAAGTCTGCCTATGTGTATCTTGATCATCTTATGCAACAGCTCCTGAAAAACACATGTGAAAATAGGTACGTCAGCATAAAAATGCCTGTGAGATACATAGGTTTTGTGAAAATAGGTTTCATGACTTATGTTTGAGAAAATGTTTAGTCATGAATCTTGTAATTTGCTTTGTCTTTGTGAGTCATTTGAAAAACAATAAGTTCAGATGATACGTATAAATAAGAGAATAATGCATGGTTAAATGAATAACCAAGTAAAATGAGTTTGTATAAGTTATGTTGTTTGTAAAACAATGTATTGTGAAAAGTATGTTATTTGTATAAAATGTTATATGTCATAAACTGAAATGATTCAAATAACGCTACGATGTGTAATACCATACAAACACTTATATATAGGAAGTACCAGCGGCGTATCCACCATGGTTGTATCATATTACACACGCCTCGTTACTTAATCACTTACTCAAACCAACCAACAATGTAAAATGTTCATGTCTAATATAAATCATGTAATGTATAACCAATGTCAAAAGTGTTTATGTGTCAAAAGTAAACCATGTAATGTGTAACCAAAATGATATGTATGGCTAGTGAAAACACATCAACTAAACCATAGGTGAAATGCACAAGAACATAGTATTGAAGTAAAACTTGGTTTAAATCAACGTTATGTTTTGTGTAAATGCATGATCAATGTAAATCATGTAATGTGTAAATGCATGCTCAATGTAAATCATGTAATGTGTAACCAAACTGATCTGTATGGCTAGTGATAAATATCACTAAACCATATGCACAAGAACATAGTATTGAAGTAAAACTTAGTTTAAATCAACGTTATGTTTTGTGTAAATGCATGATCAATGTAAATCATGTAATGTGTAAATGCATGCTATACTGATACGAACATCTATACGGTATTGTTATAATGCATACATCCAAGCCTTGAGACTGTGGTGATAAACCCTTAAACAAATTAAAGGTTCATCTGAGTTATGTATATCGAATTCGGTCATTCCTTTCATCCCCTTTCCCTGGGATGTCCGGAACGGGAGTTGTCAATTCCTATGGTACCACTACCTACTAACGAATGGCATAGCTAATGTTAATGAATGTATTGTTCCATTGTAAACAACCCAAATGTCATAACAAAATGTAAGCATGTGATGAAAACGATGTACTAAGTATGCAATAAATGAACATACATAGCATGTGATGTGATGTGAAATGATGTACTAAGTATGAACTAAATGGACATACATAGCATAAAATGTACATGTAAAACGATGTACTAAGTATGCACGCAATGGACATACATAGCATAAAAACAATGAAATCATGTAAAACAATGTACTATAAGTGTACTATTGAACATAGCATGTATATGATGTGAAAACATGAAAGCATGAAAGTAACAAGTAGGCACATGTGTTCCACCCCAAAACAGTTTAGAAAACAGTAAAAGAGGGGTCTATGTACTCACTTGAGATTGCTCAGTAGTCCTTGAGTAACAACCAAACAATGCTAGAGATCACGGAATCAAACGGCACCTAATATAGGTAACTATGTTAATTAACCGGACCTATATCGGAAGATCGGGTAGCATTAGGGTTTGTAAACCAAACGAGTGTAGAGACTCGTGTCATTTGGTTTAACAAAGCCTACTTACTAAATGAAACTTAACCTAAGTGTTTTCGACCCATCACGACCCATTAAGGTAGCTTATGCTACTTTAACGCGTCGTGCGCGTGAAACGCGTTCGGACCGTCTAGCTAGTCCTATGACAAGTGTTATATGCCTAAACATGTTACATAATCAGTTATGTGACAAAGGTTTAGGTTACATATGCTTAATTACCAATTATATATGAAAAGGGTATTCTGGTAATTTACCTAAGGCATATAAACTACCTATCATACAACTACTCAAACGATGTGACCATAGGGTATAACCTCGGAAGGTTATTCCCTACCTACTATGGTCACCTAATGTGTTTGGTCGGATCCTAATGATCGACCAAATGGGTTGGGTTCGAGGTATAAGCGATTTATTAGATCGCTTACCCTACGACCCTAGACAACGTGGTAATCAGTAGGCATAGTCCCAAGGGACTATAACCAACGTGATTACACTCACGTTGCGAAGTTCAAACGAACTTCGCATTGACCATAACTGGTCAATGTAGAAAGTCAAACAAAGTTTGACTTTCAGACTCGAAAGACTCGAAAAGCAATAAAAGAACGAAAGAATACTTACTAAGGGTCCCCGAATGCTAATCCCGATCCAAGAACTCAGGTATGAAACAATGGTTTCAACTTAGAGCTCTCAAATCAGAATTCTTGTAAGAAATGAGGTTGGGGTGATGGGGTATTTATAGTAATACCCGAACCGTTAAGATCGTTTCATGGAAAACGTGCCTTAATCGCAACCGTACAAGTGTCGGGACCTTATGGTGTCTAAAATCCATCCTTATCAGCTGATTAGGCAAGTGGTGAGTGTGTGGTTGTGGTTAAAACAGCTGCAAACAGCTGTTAATGCAGTTAATCTGGTCCAGAAGGCGGACGCGGCCCGCTTCAGGATGTGCAGAAACTCAGGCGGGCCGCCTGAGAGTTGCAGATCAGAAACAAGTTTCAGAAATGTCAGTTTTGGTCCCTGCACGTGTTTAAGGCCATTTCCGGCACTTCCAAGGCCCGTAAAGCCAACTTTAAGGCCCTAAAATGTTGCCTAAACATTGTGGACATGAAACATGCTCAGAAATATGTTGGGTGTTGGTTCGTTTGGTCGTACGAACGCGATGTTCGCTTAATTACGACGGAATGCGCATAAGAGCGAAAAACGATCCAAATGACGCAACGAATGGATTTTTCTTATGGCGAATACTAAAATATAATATAGTCATGCTTACATAAATTTTTGGATGTCCGGATGTATTCAGAACGTAAGTTATGCGCGAAAATGCAAACTTGTGCACTTTTTGACACTTTTAGTCCCTGAATGACCCAAAAGTTTATTTTAGCACGCCGAACCCCTTAAAGCCTATTTCTAAGCTATGTAAAGGATATTTATGGTGTGTTTAACTTATGGTCATGTTCCGGAATGTCTGTTACAGTTCAAATTGACATACTTTCGCAGTTTGTCAAATTTAGTCCCTGTAAGCGATTTAACTTGTTTTAGCCATACCAAAGCCTTCAAAACTTATCTCCAAGTTATGTAAAGGTTATTTAAGGTATGTTAAGCCTATGTCACTATTCCGGAGTGCTTGTTGCATTAAACTGGTTATATTTACGCATCGGTGCGCGTATAACCTTCCAGAAAGCGATTTAGAGTTTGAAATTGAACAAGAATTGATATGTGCAAATGATACACATATTTTTACAAATCCCAAGTATGAAATATAATATTTCATTGGTTTGGTATTTGTTTGATGGCCGTGGAGGCACAGGTGTTACACCAGAGGCCTCGGCGATTAAGTCGATATAAATGAGGGACTTCATGATAGAGGTTTGGTCCAGTGTGTATATTCGTGTTGTCCTACCCAAGGAGGACGAACGTACGTATCCTACCCAAGGAGGATACGCGAGGTTGTAGTTACCGTTTAATGTATTAACCCATTCCCAACCCTTGGGAATCCCATGCCTTGGAAAGAGTGTGAACTCACCTCGGTTTGCTCGGTATGTCACGTTTCACTATTCGTTCCAAATGGATCAACCAAACCCTAGTGTGATTATCAATATCAATCAGTTTCCTATGCACACAGATCACGTATTCTTTACACATACTACACTTGCAGTGTACATAGATTCCACGTATTGTTATGCAAGTCACTTCAGTAATTCATGCAATGCACCAGTCCTTAAACACACACACATAGTAGGTAATTGGTTCACGTATGCACTCACATTACAATTTCATACTTCACAAGACACACAACAAACACTGCTTTGTTTAATTCTATTACGGCTATACACTCGACATTGCAATTCAACCGTTCAGGCCCAACAAGTACTCGGCCCAACTAAACATTCCACTGTCTAAAGCTTATCATCGACCCACTAATTGCATGTTCACTAAATTTGCATTTCTTGTTGAAGTATTACATTAGTAGATCCCCAAAAGCATTTTATGATGCCTACTATGCACATACACATATATTATAAAGACTTATGTATAAGAATCTGGTAAACAAACCCCACCCACTGCTATCACATATAACTGGCCCATATGTAGTGTTTTCATGTATGTTATAAGATCATAAACATTGAAATTCAATTATATGCTATATGAGTGTGAAATAGGTTGACCAAGTCATCCCTTTTAAATCTAACCGTCCCACTAATCTCGATCCTTTCAACCACAAGATCAAATGATTGCAACTCAAGTTTTGTTAGAATTTCAACAACCCTCTTAATGTTTCATGTGAGCCTTTATCATAATCTGACACCTTGTGCATGACATCAATTCACTCATTATGGATCATACACATACACCTTTCCTTATCAATTCCATCCATTACCCATTCATATGCCACACCCCTAAATCAAGTTCTAATAGTTTCATCACCCATAATCACAATCTCTAAATCATTTATTTATCAACATATATAACCAATTCATTCATTATCGCATATGGCAAATTCTGAATCATATAAACACGAGATTGGCCTAACAAATCATATCAATCTACTCGTGACCAAGAACAATTAACAATAACTAAAATCATGTGCTCATTATCGTTACAGTATCATGTTCTATGATACGAATATAGGCTATGATCAAAGAACTACAATCATGCAATCAATCAATTAATGTGGGCACTTAACTGATTACACTCAATCTAATTATACATGCATGATATTTACAAGTTACACACACATATGAAACATCACATGTCACTGACAAATTCACATGCAAGTAGGGACCTAGTGGCCGACCACATGATGCTTATTTACTTGGCTGCACAACATCAACAATAGTCAAAAAGGGGTTTACCTCAAATTAATCGATTGGAAGGAAAGGGGGCCTGCTTGCCGTCGCACAACAGATGTAAGAGCAGTGTTTCCTAAAAGTGTTCTAATCTAATGATCTCACAAATTAAATCGTAACCGCAACTGGGCCGGCCGAACATCCCTGGACCAAAGCCCACTCCTGACGAAAACACATGATTTCGTCGAAGAGGGGGGTGTTTTCGAGTGTGGGTGTTTTCGTCGTATGGGCCAGGGGCGAAATCCCTTTGGTTTTCGTCATGAGCATTTAAAATATGTATATATATATATGCATATATTACTAGCACACCAAATAACTCACAAAGTTTCATGCTTAACCTTTAACCAATTAATACTAATCAGCAATATGAAATCAAATAATCAGGTGCACATAACAGAACACAACGAAATAAGAAAACGTAGTTGTGAGGAAAGACCTTGAAAACTCGTGTTGTCACAGCTACTCTATGCACTAATGAGATGGTGAGTGTGTCGTGCACCCATTATTCCATCCCCCAGAAGTCATAAGTCAGAAACAGAACTAGGATCGATCCATACGCCTCTAAGGGGCCAAGGTGCTACACAAGCACAAGTCAGAGACGCCGTGATTATTATTACGCACTGTCACAAAAAGTGTTCATGTCGTTGACGCCCAAACGACAAGTCAGAAATGCTCGGGTGACAGAGTACAAAAGCTTAGGCCATGTAAATAATTTACAAACATCTAAAATTAATTGCTAATAGGAGCATGCGACTATGAGTATAAGTCTGAGGTGTTTTGGTCAAAAATCAGACTAGGATAATGCAACCAAATCTTATTTTGTGAGGTGTGATGCTTGAATGATTGAACAAATGTATGAACAGTTTGTAAATGAAATGAACAAGAGACACAAGGATTTATACGAGGAAAAAGCCCTTGATCAATATATGATCTCCCGCATAAAAAACCTCGGGTGATGGAAATTACCGATCACCAACTATATTGGGATGATAACAAGCTTGTTACAAGGATCACTAGTGTGCAAGTTGTATGAAATTGCCAATAAGTTGCAGAGAGTTTTCGAGTGTGTGTGTTTGCTAACTTGTTCTAACTATCAAGCTTGTTATCCCCTTATAAAAATGGAAATAATCTAACTAACTAACAATCCGCAAATTGTGCTAGCTTCCCACGACTTCCATAACGGTCATGCAAGCCATGCACGTGCAGAATAATGGAGCATATTCTCCTGGAATCTCGGCAAGACTAAGTCCTATGCGAATACCCCTATAAAACAAATTCAAATATAGTGGAAACAACCGTTAGTGTAAGGATAATAATGAGGATCCTGGATCCTTAAACCTGCAATGTCTTCTGAGGATCTTTAATTCAAACAGAACTGAGGATCCGTGATCCTAGCTGCACTTGAGGATCCGTGATCCATACATTAGAAAATCCATCCCTAAAAATTGCTCCCAAAATATGAGGAATAAAATACAACTTGATGAGTCATATTTTTTGCCTTATAGCTGACAAACTTGTTAACGTAAATATAGCCGTTATCTTCTGACTAGCCGTTACAATCCTGATGTCAGCGACAAGACTACCTGCAAATTCATCATTATAAATCCTGGGTTAGAGATAAGGACCAAGAGGCATTTAAATTCAAGCGTTAATCTCCCTTTAAATCCTCATCCGGAGATTAATCAGGTATACTCTCCTTCCTTCTCTCTAAATCCTTCTATTCCGATCTACTTTTCTCTTAGCGTCCATGGTGAAAATGGTTCTCCGATCCTCACCAGCCAAGGATCCCAGGAAGGATAGTCCTTTGAGGAGTCAAGGAATTATCAAAAACCCTTCGGCAGAACTCTGCCATTTTACCAATCCCGAAATCGATCGAATCCGTCACTGCTTCCCGGCGGAGGTTGTCTTCAAATCTTTTGACTCTTCACTAAAGAGTGACTGTGTTTCCGACACCTGGGTCACTTTTCCAGCCACCCCCTTCTTGATAGGATTCTCTTATCCTTTCCCTGCTTTTACTCAATCCTTCTTTGCACTCACCGGCATGTGCTACATACAGGCCATGCCGATGATGTGGAGAGTTTTGTATAGCCTGGAAAACATCATCGAGCAGGAAGGTATAGAAATCCGAATGTCGGAGTTGGCTGAGTTATACAATCTTGTTAGCCATGGTTCACACCGTTTCTTGTTCAAGCATAAACCTGGTCAGCCCCATCCAATCCTTAAGACCACAAAAAATGATTCCCACTGGAAAAACCGTTTCTTTTTTGTAAGGAGGGACTCTATTCCGGACGGGAAAGACCTTCCCAAAAAGTGGACCACCCACGGTAGGATATAGGATCGTTATACAAGGATCATAGGAGGACTGTGTCTCTTTTAAGGATAACTGATCCTTTTTTCTGTTTCTATTGTGCAGCTATCTCAGTTTCTCATCTTCAAGATTCCCCTGCAACAAAAGAAAGACTCGCTGCCTTCTGGAGGCTTGACCCTGCCATGAGGACATTTCAAGCTAAAACCAAGGATTTAGAAGAAGTATCCTCCGGATCCTTCACAATGTCTAATAAGTATTTGAATATATGTATAAATGAATGAATGTTAAAATGAATGAAAAATATGAACACTTATATGTTGTTTGACATTTGTAGGCGCTGGAAAATCTTCAAAATCAGCTTCCTGGTTCAGTGTCAGTGATCTTGACGCATATGTTTCCTCCAAGTCTGCCAAGAAACAACTTGCTGCCAGTCCCAGCATCCCAAATCCTAAGGGTGCCAGCATAAAGGGCAAAGGTGGAAAGAAAAGGAAAACTGCTGAGACTCTTAAAGGCCTGCCTCTCATCCAACACCAGTTTGAAGAATACGTCTCTGAGGTAAGGATCCCGAATCCTTAAATATGATCTTCCCATACTGAGGATAACGGTTCTGACATGTGTTTCTCTTTTGCAGAAATTTGCTGAGATCCAGATGCTCCTGGATTCATTTACTGAAGAGGCTGAGTAAAAGCACTTGGACTTCCAGAAGATGTTCCTGGCTAAGGATAAGACCATCTCCTCCCTCGAGAAGGACCTCACTTTGGCCAAGAAAGAGCTGGTTATGACCCAAATCACGGCTCAACAGGAGAAGGAGGAGGTGATGGAAGGAGCCAAACTTTCTGCCACAATAGCCATGCTCAAGATCAAACTTCAAATGGCAAAGGAGGCAGAGGATCCTAACTTTTCAGGACTGCCTGGGACCAAGAAGGCTGGAAGATCAAGCTGGCTGAGCTAGATGATGAAGAGGAGGCTGAGGAAGTTCTGGCGATTGAAGCTGGTGGCAGCGAGTTGAAGGATCAGGTTGAAGAGACAGCGGCTGGTGGTGATGCAACGAAGGTGTAAGCTGCAACAATGGGCAATGATGGAAATATCTAGACATGGCCGGAGCCCATTTTTTTATGGTTTAAGGTTTTTTTGGTTGTTGTTGTTTTAAAACAATGGTCTGTACTTGAACAATAGTTTTAGGTTTAAGGATCACTATGTGACACCTGTGCCTCTGCGACCATCAAACAAATACCAAATTAATGAAATATTGTGTTTCATACTTGGGATTTTTAAAAATATGTGTATCGTTTGCACATATCAGTTCTTGTTCGATTTCGAGCTTTAAATCGCTTTCTAGAAGGTTATACGCGCATTGATGCGTAAATATAACCAGTTTAATGCAACGAACACTCTGGAATAGTGAAATAGTCTTAACATACCTTAAATAACCTTTACATAACTTAGAAATAAGTTTTGGAGGGTTTGGTGTGGCGAAATCAAGTTTATTCGCTTACAGGGACTAATTTCGACAAACTGCGAAAGTATGCCGATTTGAACTGTAACGTGTCACACCCCTTTCTACGGCGGAAGCACGAGGTGTGATCATGAAAGGTTCTCATTGCATACGAAGAGTAAACATGCTATATGCTCGTAAAATAACATCAAATACCATGATTTGAAAACATAAGTTTAGCGTTTACATCGCTAGACAGCTTAAAACATTGTCTTAAAAGTTTACAACTTTATTTAAAGTTAAACACAAGCGACATCCACGAGCATAAGCAAGACCACGCGCACATCCATCCTAGTTACCTGAAATACATGTGAGTTTTTGGAAAAACGTCAACATAATGTTGGTGTGAATTCATGCAGTTTTGTATTTCATGTTTGTATACTTTGTATGAAAACATAGTTTGTGAGTAAATCAAGTTTTCATATATAAATCCAGTTTCATGTGTACACCACGTACCCATTTATAATTCAATCTTTTCTTGAGTACCCCACGTACTTCAAGTTATATATCAATCCTCTTGAGTACCCCACGTACTTCAAGTTATATATCAATCTTCTTGAGTACCCCACGTACTTCAAGTTATATATCAATTTTGTATGGTATGAATTTTATGTACATACAGTATTTCTGTAATTATCAGATTGTTAATGGGTTGCAAAGCCATTAACATGTGGCACGACATAGGAAGTCACCAAACCTAAGGCATTTAATTGGTATATTCTGAGACACAAAAGCACTCCTCGGTTCTCGCCCCGACCGGGAGTGTGGCTGCCAGGCACCCGTTAGATCTAACCTTTTGTTCTGCGGTCTAAGTATGTACACGATTAATGGTGCTTCTGTACCCTATTCGTGACACTATTTCTCATAACGCATCCTACTTGGTTCTCGTTCTCACCAAGCGCGTTTCTTGTTATCATTCTCATAGCGCCTCATACTTGGTTCTCGTTCTCACCAAGTGCGCTTCTCATATTCTTATATTTCGTCACACTTGGTTCTCGTTCTCACCAAGTGTACTTCTTGTATTCTTATATTTCGTCACACTTGGTTCTCGTTCTCACCAAGTGTACTTCTTGTATTCTTATATTTCGTCACACTTGGTTCTCGTTCTCACCAAGTGTACTTCTTGTATTTATATCATACCAATTATAAATATTGTACTTTTGTACATGTATTTCACCCCCGAAGTTATAAAAACTGAAAACAGTTAAAGAGAAAAGGGGGAGCATGAACTCACAACTTTGCGTTCCTAGCGTCGTAAACTCCACCGGATTTGCTTAATTAACGTGGTAACCTATACGCGTTTTCTTAACGTTAGTCACTAGACTTGCGTCGCACAAGTACAGTCACTCTCTTTTGTGTATATTTTCTTGTGTTAAAAATATTCTTATATTTTTAACTACGTATCTTACTTATATTATTTTCTCCAAAAATAAATATAAGTCTTTTGTGTTTTGCACTTTGCACCCGAATTATGTTTCTTGTATGTTGTATGTGTATTTTTATATTTCTACTCTTCATGAGTAATTAGTGTATTTTTAAGTCTTAATACACTAGAACGTATAACACATACTATATATACACTTAGCACAAGAGTTGGTGATAAAATAATATATATTTTTCTCTCAAAAATACATATACATAATATCCATTTTATTTTTGAAGAAATCCTCATTTCTTATCACCAAAAATTAGGGAAACCTTAGTAATACTTTTAAACACATTTTTAGGGAATAAGTTTCTCAAAAACTTATATTTTTCTAAGTGTCAAAATTTATAAAAATTTTGACAGAGTTTCCCCTAAAAATGGAGGTTTCCCACGTTTTCAAAACGTGTGTTTATTTTCTTTTAAATCATCATCAATCATCAATAATCATCAACAACAATTTATCAACAATATCCGTCAACAATAATCACTAATCTCATGAACTTGAATATTTACAAAAATGTGTAGTAACTTACTAGCACATTTAGTAAGTCTTGTTATCTTTAAAAATAAGTTTAACTTCTTAAAAACTTTATTTTTAAAGAATATGAAGTTTTACAACTTCTAGTCGGTTTTTACGAAAACTATTTCTTCGTTAACACTTTTGTTACACAAGTATCCACACACTTGCTTATTCACAAAAACCACTTTTGTTTGTGTAAGATCCGGTTTAGAACATGTGATCTCTTGGACACTTGGTCCTTTGAAAATACCGCTTGTAGATACGTAGATCTACTAGTTTTAAACACTTTTGTACAAGTTAAAACATTTTTACACAAGTTCATGGTTTATGTGTGGTAGGGTTTCACCTTTTAACCCTTGTTACTTCTAAAATAGCTTTATGTTAAGATCCATGATCTTACCAAACCGGGTTAAACGATGATCCGAGCTACCACATCATAGATCGGGTCTAGATAACCATATATTTCAAATACTACAACTTTTACACAACTTATGTGCTATTAACCACCATTTTTCATACTTTTAGTAGACTTTAATGCTTCAACTTGTAAGATTCCGAGTTTTAACCGACAAAAATTCTTTTAACCACTTTAGATAAGTTCAAATATGAGTTTTAAGTGTTATACCTCTAGCTCGAGGCTAGGGAAGATCTAAGCACAAATCGAGTGGATAAAAGCTAGATAAAGAGGTCCTTCGAACTCCGTTTGCTCCAAGCTTCCTAATACGAGACCCTTAATGCGTGTGTGAGCTTGGAATGGCTTGATCAAAACTCGAAGTTGGATGTATGGGAGGGGGGGGGGGTGTTCGGCCGAGAATATGTAGAGAAGGAGAGAGAGTTTTTGTGTGGTGTTATGTGATGGAAAAGGTCTTGTGTGTTTAACCTTATACTTATAGATAATTTCCAAGTGTATTAACCACTAGTCCATATGTCTTCTTGATTCCAAACACCCAAGATTATTTAAATCAACAAGGACAAGAGGTGTCCCCCTACATGGGGACGGTTTGTAATGGGGGGGGGGGGGTCTTGGTCCATTTCCAACTAGTTAGTTGATGTTTAGTTAGGTTAATTAGGTTAGTTAAGTGTTTAACTTAGTTAGTGATGTTTAGTGCTGTAAAGCGGGTGTTAGGGTAATCAGGGACCCTAACTAGCTCAGAAAAAATAAATAATGAAAATAACAATATTTTCATGTTCCGGGTATAGTCCGGTCGTTCGGTTACATACCGATTCGTTAAAGTGCTAAATTACACTTTTTAGTGTCGTTTAAGTACCTTTCTGGTACTCTTTCAATTCCCAACACTTAGGGAAATATTCTGGATAATAAAACGACGTTTCTGCATAATATTTATATGTCTAAATGCTGAATTATTGCTGATTTGTATAAATTCTGCACTTAAAGTGCGTTTCGGGTGCTTTTTAGTGCTTATTTTTGCTTTCGTATTGCATATATATTAACCCTTGTATGTACTCTTGGGTTTTAATGCATTCTTGTTGTCGGACCTACACCTAGGCTCCAATTTTATTGTCTGACTGCTTTCTGCAGTTCAGTCGACACAGTGTGTCTTACCGGTGAGTTTACTATTATTTTTGACGCAACGCTCTCGTTCATGCTTAAAGCAATATTTTGTAGTATACAACGTGCATGAATTCACTTGTTTAATCATGTGTTCAGACATTGCTGACAATTAAACTCATAATTGCAGTCATTAAGCAATAAGTAATGTGTACGGAAGTTACCGGTTTGAGCCAGTTGTCACAGTCTCCCCCCGTTAAAAGAATTTCGTCCCGAAATTCAGACTGAACTAACTCTCGCTGGAGTCTTCTTGAATAGGTGGGGATACTTTTTCTTGAACTGGTCTTCACGTTCCCATGTGTACTCGAGTCCGTGCTTAGAGCTCCAACGTACTTTGACAAGCTTCACACTGCTCCTCCTGGTCTTGTTGACTTTCCAGTCAGTAACCTCAACGGGTTGCTCTGTAAATCGGAGGGCTTCATCAATATGCACTTCATCCATCGGGATGGCCACGTTTTCTTGCGTTGGACTCTTCTTCAGGTTGGATACATGAAACGTATCATGTACTCCATTAAGTTCTTCCGGTAACTCCAGCTTGTATGCCACGGTACCAATTTTCTTCAGTATTCTGAATGGTCCGATATATCGTGGATTCAGCTTTCCACGCTTTCCAAATCTGACTACGCCCTTCCATGGTGAGACTTTTAACAACACTTTGTCTCCCACCTTGAAATCTACCGATTTTCTATTTGGATCCGCGTAGCTCTTTTGTCGCTCTCGAGCCGCCCTAATGCGCTCTCGGATCTGCGCAATCTTGTCGGTTGTCTCTTGTACAAGTTCAGGACCAACCATACGTTTATCTCCGGCATCTGCCCAACATAAGGGCGATCGGCATTTGCGGCCATACAGAGCTTCGAACGGCGCGGCTTTTATGCTCGTATGATAACTGTTATTGTAGGAAAACTTAACTAAAGGTAGATGAGTATCCCAGCTGCCGCCTAGATCCATGACACATGCGCGAAGCATGTCTTCTAACGTTTGTATAGTCCGTTCGCTCTGGCCGTCTGTTTATGGATGGAATGCCGTGCTTAGATCTAACTGAGATCCAAAGGCTTCCTGAAATGATTGCCAGATTCTTGAGACAAAGCGTCCATCTCTGTCTGAAATGATTGAGATTGGCACTCCATGACGTGCCACAATTTCTCTTAAGTATATCTCTGCAAGCTTTCCAGTGCTATCCTTTTCTCGGATTGGTAGGAAATGCGCAGACTTCGTCAATCGATCAACGATTACCCATATCATATCGTGCCCTCTCGGGGTCCTGGGTAACTTCGTTATGAAGTCCATCGAGATTTGTTCCCACTTCCACACGGGAATTTCTGGTTGTTGTAGGAGGCCGGACGGTTTCTGATATTCGGCCTTAACCTTAGCACAGGTTAGGCATTTTCCAACATAGACAGCAACGTCACTTTTGAGTCTCGGCCACCAATAGTACTCTTTCAAGTCTTGGTACATCTTGTCCGATCCTGGATGGATCGAATATCTCGATTTGTGGGCTTCATTAAGGATGACCTCACGTATGCCACCGCAGAGTGGAACCCAGATACGCTTCTTGAAGTATAAGGCTCCCTCTTCATTTGGCACCATGTATTTCAATGCACCCCGGAGGTATTCAGCTTTACGGTTCTCTTCTTTAAGAGCTTCTTGTTGTGCATCCCGAATGCGTGCAGTGAGGTTCATTCGAATCGTCATTTCCAATGCTCGAACCCTTAGGGTCTTAACCCTTTCCTTTCGGCTCAACGCGTCCGCTACAACGTTTGCCTTTCCAGGATGGTACTTAATCTCACAGTCGTAATCATTCAGCAGCTCGACCCAACGTCGCTGGCGCATATTCAATTCCTTCTGATCAAATATGTGTTGTAAGCTTTTGTGATCTGTGAAGATTGTACATCGAGTACCATATAAATAATGTCGCCAAATCTTCAAGGCGAATACCACTGCGCCCAGCTCCAGGTCGTGAGTGGTATAATTTCTCTCGTGAACCTTCAGTTGTCTTGAAGCGTAAGCGATGACCTTTTGGCGTTGCATGAGCACGCAACCCAAGCCTTGTCGTGAGGCGTCGCAGTATACCACGAAGTCTTCAGTGCCTTCGGGTAACGATAGTATCGGTGCATCGCATAGCTTGCTCTTCAGTAACTGGAAGGCTCCTTCTTGTTTGTGACCCCAGTCGTATTTCTTGTCTTTCTGAGTCAGGGTCGTTAGCGGTTGAGCTATCTTCGAGAAATTCTCAATGAATCGCCGATAGTAGCCCGCTAAGCCCAAAAATTGACGAACTTCAGTTGGGGTCTTGGGAGCTTCCCAATTCTTTATTGCTTCAATCTTGGACGGGTCTACATGAATGCCCTTCTCATTCACCACGTGACCAAGAAATTGTACTTCGCGAATCCAGAATTCGCATTTCGAGAACTTTGCATAAAGTTTCTCTTTCTTCAGTAGCTCCAAGATGGTTCTGAGATGTTGCTCATGTTCTTCTTTCGTTCGCGAGTAAATCAGGATATCATCGATAAATACAATCACGAATTTATCGAGATATGGTTTGCATACGCGGTTCATTAGATCCATAAAGACCGCTGGCGCGTTTGTCAATCCAAACGGCATCACTAAAAATTCGTAGTGCCGATATCGCGTTCTGAATGCAGTCTTTGGCACGCTTTCTTCTTGGATTCTCAGCTGATGGTATCCAGATCGAAGGTCGATCTTGGAATAGTAGCTTGATCCTTGCAGTTGATCAAATAAGTCATCAATCCTCGGTAGTGGATACCGGTTCTTGATAGTGAGCTTGTTCAGTTCCCTGTAATCGATACACATCCGCAGTGTTCCATCCTTCTTTTTCACGAATAATACTGGAGCTCCCCAGGGTGAGAAGCTTGGCCTTATAAATCCCTTATCCAACAACTCCTGGAGTTGTGTAGATAATTCTTGCATCTCGGATGGCGCAAGTCGATAGGGTGCCTTGGCTACAGGAGCAGCTCCTGGAACCAAGTCTATACGGAATTCGACTTTTCGTTGCGGGGGTAGTCCTGGCAGATCTTCAGGGAACACATCAGGAAATTCCTTCACCACAGGAATGTCTTCGAGTTTCGGCTCCTCAGCCTTCTTGTCTATGACGTGTGCTAGGAAAGCAACACATCCTTTCCTTAAGCACTTCTGTGCCTTCATATAACTGATGATTCGAAGAGGCGCGTCTCGTTTTTCTCCATGCACGATAAGAGTTTCACCATTCGCTAAAGGGATGCGAATGATTTTCTCATGAAAAATAACTTCAGCTTTGTTCTTGGACAACCAGTCCATTCCGACTACTACATCGAAGCTACCCAATTGAATAGGTAAGAGATCGATGCTAAAATTCCGTTCGCCAAGTTCTAGTGTGCAGCCTCTAACAACTTCGCTCGATTCAACGAGTTTACCATTGGCTAGTTCTATGGAATAAGGAATTTCTAATCTACTAGATTCTATTCCGAGTATGCGTTTAAATTCCACAGACATGAAGCTATAATCGGCGCCAGTGTCGAATAATATGGATGCAAAGTGATTGTTAATGAGAAACGTACCGGTGACCACGTTAGGGTCCTCGCGTGCGTCTCTTGCTCCAATCACAAATGCTCGAGCCGGAGCGTTGTTTCTCTCTGGGCAGTTCTTCATGAAATGATCATTGCTTCCACACTTGAAGCATCCTTGCCCTTTCCCGTTACCATTCTTGTTACCAGCACCGTTTCCATTTCGATTCTTTCCTTTTCCCCAACAGTCTTCTGTTTGATGACCCAATTTACCACAATTGTCGCACCTTGGAATGCGACAAGCTCCATCATGATGAAACTTACATTTTTGGCATCTAGGCATGGAGCCTTGGTATGCTTTGGTTGCATGGGTTTTCATCTCCTGAGGCGGATTAGTGTCGCGCTTCTTGTTGAAACCCTTGTTGTTGCGAGTAGCTTGGTTCAAACTTGTATGCTTTCTCTTTTTGTCACCGGACGACTCAGCATGCGTCTCGGTCTTCTTAGTGGGGTACAATGATAGCTTCTTCATACGAACACAATCTTCAGTAAGGCTGACAGCCAGAGTTACAGCCTCGGTGATTGTTTGTGGTTTGGCCGACGTCACCATGCCACGAAACTCTGAGGCCAGTCCCCAAATGTAGCGTTCCACACGCTTAAATTCAGGAGTCACCATGTAGGGAAGCACTCTAGACAGATCGTGGAACCTTCGAGTGTAACCATTGATGTCAGCACCTTCCATAGTCAAGTGCCAGAACTCTGTCTCCAGCCTTTGGAGTTCGGCACGAGAGCAGTACTTCTCTCTCATTCTTTCCTTCAGTGCATCCCAAGTTAGGCCATAAGCGGCATCATCACCCAAAGTTTGGGCTTGCAGGTTCCACCAAGTCAGAGCTTCATCGACAAACAACCCAGTAGCAAAGGTGACTTGTTGATCCGCGGTACACTTGCTCATGCGGAAAGTAGCTTCAGTCTTCTCCGTCCAGCGCACAAATGTTACTGCACCTCCTGTGCCGTCATAGTTCATCAGCTTGCAGTCGAGGAACTGCTTGAAAGTGCAGCCTGGAATTGATTCAACCAATTCACATGTGAGCAATCGAAGAAATAATGAAACATAGACCGTTCATAAATTTCCTCATGCTTAGTACAGCGTCTCAAGGTTACCTTGAGCTGCATTGCCTCCAGACGAATCTCCATTACGCCTAGCGTTGCTTGGTCCTCCACTGTCTTGAGTTCGGTTCGCCTCGTACTGGGCGATAGCAGCGGAGATCCTTTCCTCCAGTAGAGCGTTCAGCTCTTCAGCAGTTCTTGGCAGTGGGGGAGGAGGAGGTTGATCGTCATTGCGAGCATTCACAGTTTTCCTGGGTGCCATGTTCTGACAGAACATAACACAACAGGGTTAATCATTTGTTTGATATCGTCACACTGGACAGTAGTATCATATATATTCACAGGTATATATACCACATAAGTGACATCAAACAATTATTACTCTAGCAGAGTATTTAGGAGGCTTGCACTGAGGGAATCTATACGTGACAAGACTTGCTGTGATTTCTGTGCACTGAATTCCATAATTATGTATGCATCCATAATTACGTAACTCCTTGCACAGTCCGCACAGTTTGTTTCATCCTCGTATTTCTTCCTTCAGGTAGGCGATTGCTTTCAGGTAAAGTCACATATACTTGTGACACTCCACTTCTAGTACATGCTAATTATCACACATAATTGCAAGTAATTTCTAGTCAACGACAAGTGCTACTCAAGTGCACTCTAAGTCTCGTAGTGTCCTTTCTAGACTCATGTAGACAGTTTCAGGCAGTGGATGTCGCGGGACGTTTTATGCAATGAAAACTCTTTGAAAATTGTTTTCGTGAATGGATCCTAGAGATTGTAGACTAGACTCGAGAAGGAATCCTGGTTCACTACAATCGCAGCTCTGATACCAATCTGTCACACCCCTTTCTACGGCGGAAGCACGAGGTGTGATCATGAAAGGTTCTCATTGCATACGAAGAGTAAACATGCTATATGCTCGTAAAATAACATCAAATACCATGATTTGAAAACATAAGTTTAGCGTTTACATCGCTAGACAGCTTAAAACATTGTCTTAAAAGTTTACAACTTTATTTAAAGTTAAACACAAGCGACATCCACGAGCATAAGCAAGACCACGCGCACACCCATCCTAGTTACCTGAAATACATGTGAGTTTTTGGAAAAACGTCAACATAATGTTGGTGTGAATTCATGCAGTTTTGTATTTCATGTTTGTATACTTTGTATGAAAACATAGTTTGTGAGTAAATCAAGTTTTCATATATAAATCCAGTTTCATGTGTACACCACGTACCCATTTATAATTCAATCTTTTCTTGAGTACCCCACGTACTTCAAGTTATATATCAATCCTCTTGAGTACCCCACGTACTTCAAGTTATATATCAATCTTCTTGAGTACCCCACGTACTTCAAGTTATATATCAATTTTGTATGGTATGAATTTTATGTACATACAGTATTTCTGTAATTATCAGATTGTTAATGGGTTGCAAAGCCATTAACATGTGGCACGACATAGGAAGTCACCAAACCTAAGGCATTTAATTGGTATATTCTGAGACACAAAAGCACTCCTCGGTTCTCGCCCCGACCGGGAGTGTGGCTGCCAGGCACCCGTTAGATCTAACCTTTTGTTCTGCGGTCTAAGTATGTACACGATTAATGGTGCTTCTGTACCCTATTCGTGACACTATTTCTCATAACGCATCCTACTTGGTTCTCGTTCTCACCAAGCGCGTTTCTTGTTATCATTCTCATAGCGCCTCATACTTGGTTCTCGTTCTCACCAAGTGCGCTTCTCATATTCTTATATTTCGTCACACTTGGTTCTCGTTCTCACCAAGTGTACTTCTTGTATTCTTATATTTCGTCACACTTGGTTCTCGTTCTCACCAAGTGTACTTCTTGTATTCTTATATTTCGTCACACTTGGTTCTCGTTCTCACCAAGTGTACTTCTTGTATTTATATCATACCAATTATAAATATTGTACTTTTGTACATGTATTTCACCCCCGAAGTTATAAAAACTGAAAACAGTTAAAGAGAAAAGGGGGAGCATGAACTCACAACTTTGCGTTCCTAGCGTCGTAAACTCCACCGGATTTGCTTAATTAACGTCGTAACCTATACGCGTTTTCTTAACGTTAGTCACTAGACTTGCGTCGCACAAGTACAGTCACTCTCTTTTGTGTATATTTTCTTGTGTTAAAAATATTCTTATATTTTTAACTACGTATCTTACTTATATTATTTTCTCCAAAAATAAATATAAGTCTTTTGTGTTTTGCACTTTGCACCCGAATTATGTTTCTTGTATGTTGTATGTGTATTTTTATATTTCTACTCTTCATGAGTAATTAGTGTATTTTTAAGTCTTAATACACTAGCACGTATAACACATACTATATATACACTTAGCACAAGAGTTGGTGATAAAATAATATATATTTTTCTCTCAAAAATACATATACATAATATCCATTTTATTTTTGAAGAAATCCTCATTTCTTATCACCAAAAATTAGGGAAACCTTAGTAATACTTTTAAACACATTTTTAGGGAATAAGTTTCTCAAAAACTTATATTTTTCTAAGTGTCAAAATTTATAAAAATTTTGACAGAGTTTCCCCTAAAAATGGAGGTTTCCCACGTTTTCAAAACGTGTGTTTATTTTCTTTTAAATCATCATCAATCATCAATAATCATCAACAACAATTTATCAACAATATCCGTCAACAATAATCACTAATCTCATGAACTTGAATATTTACAAAAATGTGTAGTAACTTACTAGCACATTTAGTAAGTCTTGTTATCTTTAAAAATAAGTTTAACTTCTTAAAAACTTTATTTTTAAAGAATATGAAGTTTTACAACTTCTAGTCGGTTTTTACGAAAACTATTTCTTCGTTAACACTTTTGTTACACAAGTATCCACACACTTGCTTATTCACAAAAACCACTTTTGTTTGTGTAAGATCCGGTTTAGAACATGTGATCTCTTGGACACTTGGTCCTTTGAAAATACCGCTTGTAGATACGTAGATCTACTAGTTTTAAACACTTTTGTACAAGTTAAAACATTTTTACACAAGTTCATGGTTTATGTGTGGTAGGGTTTCACCTTTTAACCCTTGTTACTTCTAAAATAGCTTTATGTTAAGATCCATGATCTTACCAAACCGGGTTAAACGATGATCTGAGCTACCACATCATAGATCGGGTCTAGATAACCATATATTTCAAATACTACAACTTTTACACAACTTATGTGCTATTAACCACCATTTTTCATACTTTTAGTAGACTTTAATGCTTCAACTTGTAAGATTCCGAGTTTTAACCGACAAAAATTCTTTTAACCACTTTAGATAAGTTCAAATATGAGTTTTAAGTGTTATACCTCTAGCTCGAGGCTAGGGAAGATCTAAGCACAAATCGAGTGGATAAAAGCTAGATAAAGAGGTCCTTCGAACTCCGTTTGCTCCAAGCTTCCTAATACGAGACCCTTAATGCGTGTGTGAGCTTGGAATGGCTTGATCAAAACTCGAAGTTGGATGTATGGGGGGGGGGGGGTGTTCGGCCGAGAATATGTAGAGAAGGAGAGAGAGTTTTTGTGTGGTGTTATGTGATGGAAAAGGTCTTGTGTGTTTAACCTTATACTTATAGATAATTTCCAAGTGTATTAACCACTAGTCCATATGTCTTCTTGATTCCAAACACCCAAGATTATTTAAATCAACAAGGACAAGAGGTGTCCCCCTACATGGGGACGGTTTGTAATGGGGGGGGGGGGGTCTTGGTCCATTTCCAACTAGTTAGTTGATGTTTAGTTAGGTTAATTAGGTTAGTTAAGTGTTTAACTTAGTTAGTGATGTTTAGTGCTGTAAAGCGGGTGTTAGGGTAATCAGGGACCCTAACTAGCTCAAAAAAAATAAATAATGAAAATAACAATATTTTCATGTTCCTGGTATAGTCCGGTCGTTCGGTTACATACCGATTCGTTAAAGTGCTAAATTACACTTTTTAGTGTCGTTTAAGTACCTTTCTGGTACTCTTTCAATTCCCAACACTTAGGGAAATATTCTGGATAATAAAACGACGTTTCTGCATAATATTTATATGTCTAAATGCTGAATTATTGCTGATTTGTATAAATTCTGCACTTAAAGTGCGTTTCGGGTGCTTTTTAGTGCTTATTTTTGCTTTCGTATTGCATATATATTAACCCTTGTATGTACTCTTGGGTTTTAATGCATTCTTGTTGTCGGACCTACACCTAGGCTCCAATTTTATTGTCTGACTGCTTTCTGCAGTTCAGTCGACACAGTGTGTCTTACCGGTGAGTTTACTATTATTTTTGACGCAACGCTCTCGTTCATGCTTAAAGCAATATTTTGTAGTATACAACGTGCATGAATTCACTTGTTTAATCATGTGTTCAGACATTGCTGACAATTAAACTCATAATTGCAGTCATTAAGCAATAAGTAATGTGTACGGAAGTTACCGGTTTGGGCCAGTTGTCACATAACGAACATTCCAGATTTTAATCATAAGTTAAATATGCCCTAAATATCCTTTAGATAACTTAGAAATAGGCTTTAAGGTGTTTGGTGTGCAAAAATAAACTTTCTTGATCAATAGGGACTAAAAGCGTCAAAAAGTGCACAAGTTTGCATTTTCGCGCATATCTTACGTTCTGAATATATTCGGAAATCCAAAAATTTATGTAATCATTAAAATATTTTATTTTAGTGATTGGCTTGATAGAAATCCATTTGTCGCGTAATTTGGATCGTTTTTCGCGTTCGTTCGTGTTTCATTGTAATTAACCGAACAACGCAATCGTATGACCAAACGAACCGACATCCGAGACATTTTTGAGCATATTTCATGTTCCCTATACTTTAACTTCATTTTAGAGCCTTGAAATGGGGTTAACGGGGTTTAAACGCATCGAAAACGACTTAAAAGTGTTGCAGGGATCATTTATGCCATTTTGGCCAAGTTTCTTGAGCTGGCACATGGTGGCGCTGCGCCACCACCATGAGGCTTTGCCGTGGCACAACGCCACGGCCTCATCTGGGCATAAACTCAATTTCAGCCATTGCAGGTCCATTTTCAGCATTTATCTTGAAGTTTAGGGGCTATTTTGTAACATTTGCAATACCGTTTGATGGTTTTGGGGGCACCCCTAGTATTCCAAAACCTTGTGCCCACTTGGACGGTCTAGATTAATGCTCGTTTATCGAGGAACGATCTTAACGGTTCTTCACTTTCTACAAATACCCACCTTCCTCATTTGCATTCTTCACACCTTGATCTGATTGCACTCTAAGTTGAAGTGATTTCACTTCATAACTGAGAATAATCGGGTCAAGCTTCCATTTCTTGGACCTTTTGTAAGTTTTCTTTCGTTCTTTTTCGCGTTTTTAGTGTGAAAGTCAAACTTTGTTTGACTTTCTGCATTGACTAGTTTATGGTCAACACGAAGTTCGTTTGAACTTCATAACGTGAGCATAATCACGATGGTTTTAGTCTCTCGTGACTATACCTACTGATTACCACGTTATTTAGGCATAGTGACGAGTCGTAGTTTCGGCCAGAATACGTGTTTATGCGTATTTTGTAACCAAACTACTCTTGGGTATCAAAACCGTTTGTTTTGATACCAAACCTGTTTTCAAACCTTGTTAAACATGTTTTAACATGTTTAGCTAGTCACTTTAGGTTTACTGCTTATATAGGGTCGTAAAGGTAAGCGGTCTAAACAACCGCTTAGACTTTCGAACCCGACCCATTTGGTCGATCGTTAGGATCCGACCAAACACATTAGGTGACCATAGTTGTATAGGGAATAACCTTCCCAGGTTATACCTTATGGTCACTACGTTTAGTTAGTTGTATGATAGGTAGTTTATATGCGTTAAGGAAATTACCAAAATGCCCTTTTTAGGCATAAATTCATTTTAAGCATATGTAACCTAAATGTTCACATCTAAACTGATTAGGTAACATTATTAGACATTTTAAGGCATATAATACTTGTCGTAGGACTAGTTAGGCATTCCGAACGCGTTTTACGCGAACGACGCGTTAAAGTAGCATAAGCTACCTAAACGGGTCGTAATGGGTCGTAAGCACTTAGGTTAGGTTTCGTTTTAGAATGTAGGCTTTGTTAAACCATATTACATGAGTCCCTACACTCATTTGGTTTAAGAAATCTCATTCTATCCGATCTTCCGATTTGGGTCCGTTTACTTACATAGTTACCTATATTAGGTACCGTCTGATTTCCGGGATCCCTCTAGCATTGCTTGGTAGTTATTCAAGACTTCTAAGCATCCTCAAGTGAGTACATAGACCCCTCTTTTACTTTTTTTCAAATGTTTTGGGGTGAAACACATGTGCCTACTTGTTACTTTCATGCTTTCCATGTTTTCATATCATATAGTTACTATGTTCATTAGTACACTATTAGTACATGATTTCATTATGTTTTGTTATGTATGTTCACTTAACATGCTAGCCCATTGTTTTACATTTTGAACTGTTCGAACCATTTGTAACCATTTGATGTATGTGAACCATTGGTAATCATTTGATATATGTGAACCATTTGTAACCATTTGATATATGTGAACCATTTGTAACCATTTGATATATGTGAACCATTTGCAACCATTTGATATATGTGAACCATTTGTAACCATTTGATATATGTGAACCATTTGTAACTGTTGGAACCGTTGGGTTAGGGAAGTGATTAGGTAACGAGACGGGTGTAATGTGTTAAAAGCATGGTGGATACGCCGCTGGTACTTCCTATATATAAGTGCTTTTAACACATTATATATCGTTGCGTTATCTAGATCACTTGGGTAAACGATTTTGAAAAGATGTCACACAAATGATGTTTTCTGAATAATATAAACCATACGAGTTTTATTAACAAGTTTCTACGAGATGTTTTACAATTTGATTTAATAAAACAAATGTTTTGGAGTTAAGAATCATGGCTACGAGATTTTATAAATCATACCCAACTTGATTAGAGTTGGTTAATTATGTGGCAATACTATATTTTTCAAAATAAGGTTTTTTTTAATAAGTATTGCAACATGTAAAATGAGCCATGAATCTGACACTCATATAAAACCTATGTACTCGCCGGCATTTTTATGCTGACGTATTTTCACATGTGTTTCAGGTACCAAAGTTGATGATGTTTGATGATGATATTTGTGTATGCTCACATAGGAATGGACGAGACCCTAGTGACTTAATAACAATGAAAGACTATTTGTTCATGTTTTGTTTCTAATTCCAATATAATGTAATACATTTAATTCAATAAAACGAAACTGTTTAATCCATAGTTGTGAAACAATGATTCTGTTACAACACTCCCCGACGTTTCTGCCATGATTTGTTGTTTTACGTGGTCGGGGTGTGACAGAAAAGTTGGTATCAGAGCCAATGGTTACAGGGAATTAGGTTATTAGTAATGCTTTGACCTAGACTATAACCTTCCTAGGACCCTAGCGCGAGTTTACTTGCGTTTAGTCATAAAACAATACCGTTGCCTATCTTTAGGTAGCAACCACAATAAGAACACAAAACTCGACTCTGCTTTGAAAACTAATCATCTGTTCTAGGATGATTTATTATAAGGTTTCGAACCTTCAAAGTTTTCAAATTCTCGTCAAAGTTTAGGGCTACATAATATGAACACGTGCAAACTAGAAGGGTGGGTGCCTGTACCCTGAGCTTTCTGTCTAAGGCTAGAGTGTTCGTACAAATCCGCAATATCGGACCAGTCACTCTTACCTGGGAATTCTTGGGGTGAGTGTCCACTTATAGGCGAGCATGTCTTCACGATACATTATGAGGATCTATTTACTTTGATTCAGCCTTTGTGTGTCGTTTTTTGCTTCGTGGTTCAAACAAATGACCATCACCCATGATTTTTGGTCGGTAATTGTAACATCCTATTCTTACCCAATGCCATTTCATTTGTTTTCTCTCTTGTTTCCCCTTTTTAGAATACCTCCATGACGCGAAAATCAGGTACCTATTGAAGAGCTGGCAGCTGTCATTACGCAGCAAATGACTGCTGCAATCCCGAACATCGTTGCTCAATGTAACCAAGCTCTCAACAACAATAATGCCCCTGCAACTTCAAGACGTTCAACTCGGATAAGCCATCAAAGTTTTCTGGGTCTCAAGGAGCGACTGCACTTCTGCAATGGTTCGAGAGTCTAGAGAGCACCTTCGGACATGTTCAATGCCCAAATGAGCGAAAGGTAGAATTCGCATCTAGTGTCTTTGAGAAACGAGCTTTGACATGGTGGAATGGTGTGATGAGAGATAGGGGTGCCGATGTGGCACTGGCTCAAACGTGGGAAGAGCTTCGAGCTCTGATGTTGAAGGAATTCTGTCTTCGTCACGAGATCAGGGCCTTGGAAAGGGAATTCGACGATCTTAAGCAAGATAGCGGTGAGCATCGAGCGTACACGGATCGTTATGAGGAGTTAAGTCTGTTATGCCCGAATATGGTTACGCCCTTGATGGCCTCCCTGGCCCAGTACAAGACATTATGACTGGTAGTAACCCCACTACACTTAGGCAGGCCATTGAGCTATCTGCTACCTTGTCTGAATCTCAAATCAGGAAAGGTAAACTTTTCCGAAAAGGTGATAAGAAACCAATCGAGGAATCGAAACCCAAAGATGAACAGACTGGATCCTCCAAGAAGTCAAAGAAGCGAAAAGCTTCCCAGAACTTCACCGTGGTTGCTCACAATGATCAAGTTGCCCCCAACCAACCAGCTCAAACCCCTGCTAGGAAGCCATACAACGGAACTGCACCCTTGTGCAACCAATGCAACCTTCATCATCATGCTAGTGTGAAGTGCCACAAATGCCAAATTTGTGAACTTATAGGTCATACAGCAAGAGTTTGCCGAGCTGCAGTTGCACAAAATCAAGCTGACAACAATCCTGCTCAAGCTCGTTTTCCACCAGGCTCTTGCTACAACTGTGGCGAGATGGGTCATTTCCGAAGAAATTGCCCAAAGCTTGCTAATGCAAATCCAGCACAGGGATGAGCATCTGATCGACTAGAAGACAACACCGTTTAGAAATAATCACGTCTTCTGTATTATTTTCTTTTGTTGTCAAGGTCCATGAAACAGTTGTTATCGTTGTTTATAAATAAATCTTTTATTTACATTGCAATATATTTATGTGGTTGCATGTATAAACAACATATCCCCTACAATACCGACAATCAAGGAATCGTATTCCTTGAAGAGCAGACTACCCCCAAAATTCTTCCATTTTATGATCTCTTGCGTTTTCCACGAAAATCCTAAGTACCCGTTTCTTCCAAGGAGACGAAGTACAAGGCGCAAGTTATAACTCTGGACGAATACCTAAAGTACCACTATAAATCCTTAATAGGGTACCTAAGGGTATTTCTGTAAATCCTAAAATTGTTGTGTTCCTTAATTCGAATATTACGTTTCTTTGAAAACAAAATCAAATTTTTGGAAGACCATCCTATCTTTTTAGATAGATTCTTGAGGACATTGAAGTCCATCGGCTGGTTTCCTGGTGTACCTTGAATATCCATGTTCAATCGACAACAAGTTAATAACAAATTAATAATCAAGTTAAACAATTATGTGATTACGTGCTTATGTGTTCCCTTTTATGTTTTTGTGTGATCCAAATTTTTGTTATCTAAATCCTCGTAGAATCTTCCATATCTTCGTATAAGGGATTCATAGTAGGATATCCAAAGGTACTACCTTAAATCCTTAATGGGCTTCTACGTAATAGTTAAGACCCTTGGATTATAAAGTACTATTCCATAATTAGACCCCTTGAGTGGTCTAGTTAAACAGATTGATCCAAAAATCTGGTTAGGAATATCATGTGATGATATAGCAGAAAAGACTCCTTGGTGGTCTAATTGAAAAGATCATTTGTCGATCTAATTAAAAGGACCCTATGGTAGTCTAGTCACACTCATCACAGGTTTGATATTCTATCCCCTTCACATTACAAAACAAACTGTGCGGACTGTGCAAGGAATTACGTAATTATGGATGCATACATAATTATGGAATTCAGTGCACAGAAACCACAGCAAGTTTTGTCATGTGTCTAGAGTTGACTCAATTCATTTCCATTTCTGAAGAATATCCATTGAGGAAAATGACTCATTCCGTTCATTTTCGTTTCTGAAGAATATCCATCGAGGGAAATGAATATCCTTGATTTTTCGTTCATTTCCATTTCTGAAGAATACCCATTGAGGAAAATGACTCATTCCGTTCATTTTCGTTTCTGAAGAATATCCATCGAGGGAAATGAATATCCTTGATTCTTCGTTCATTTCCATTTCTGAAGAATACCCATTGAGGAAAATGACTCATTCTATTCATTTTCGTTTCTGAAGAATATCCATCGAGGGAAATGAATATCCTTGATTTTTCCTTCATTTTCATTTCTGAAGAATACCCATTGAGGAAAATGACTCATTCCGTTCATTTTCGTTTCTGAAGAATATCCATCGAGGGAAATGAATATCCTTGATTCCTCGTTCATTTCCATTTCTGAAGAATACCTATTGAGGAAAATGACTCATTCCGTTCATTTTCGTTTCTGAAGAATATCCATCGAGGGAAATGAATATCCTTGATTTTTCCTTCATTTCCATACTGAAGAATACCCATTGAGGAAAATGACTCATTCCGTTCATTTTCGTTTCTGAAGAATATCCATCGAGGGAAATGAATATCCTTGATTCTTCGTTCATTTCCATTTCTAAAGAATACCCATTGAGGGAAATGACTCATTCTGTTCATTTTCGTTTCTGAAGAATATCCTCGAGGGAAATGAATATCCTTGATTTTTCCTTCATTTCCATACTGAAGAATACCCATTGAGGAAAATGAATCCTTCTGTTCATGTTCGTTTCTGAAAAATGTCCGTTGAGAGAAATAACAGGATTATGCCTTGCATATCTTTGATGGGTTATTCTACGCAAATAGATAAAAACCCTAGATTCCATGCAAGACAATTATTTAACACAGCGTCACAGACAGACTCCTACGAATAAATTTCGAGACGAAATTTCCTAAAGTAGGGGAGACTGTGACACCTGTGCCTCTGTGACCATCAAACAAATACCAAATTAATGAAATATTGTGTTTCATACTTGGGATTTGTAAAAATATGTGTATCGTTTGCACATATCAGTTCTTGTTCGATTTCGAGCTTTAAATCGCTTTCTAGAAGTTTATACGCGCACTAATGCGTAAATATAACCAGTTTAATGCAACTAACACTCCGGAATAGTGAAATTGGATTAACATACCTTAAATAACCTTTACATAACTTAGAAGTAAGTTTTGGAGGGTTTGGTGTGGCGAAATCAAGTTTATTCGCTTACAGGGACTAATTTTGACAAACTGTGAAAGTATGCCGATCTGTACTGTAACGAGCATTCTGGAACTTGATCATAAGCTAAATATGCCCTAAATATCCTTTACATAGCTTAGAAATAGGCTTTAAGGTGTTTGGTGTGCAAAAATAAACTTTCTTGATCAATAGGGACTAAAAGCGTCAAAAAGTGCATAAGTTTGCATTTTCGCGCATATCTTACGTTCTGAATATATCCGGACATCAAAAAATTTATGTAATAATTAAAATATTTTATTTTAGTGACTGGCTTGATAAATATCCATTCGACGCGTAATTTGGATCGTTTTTCGCGTTCGTTCGTGTTTCGTCGTAATTAACCGAACAACGCAATCGTACAACCAAACGAACCGACATCCGAGACATTTTTTAGCATATTTCATGTTCCCTATACTTTAACTTCATTTTAGAGCCTTGAAATAGGGTTAACGGGGTTTAAACGCATCGAAAACGGCTTAAAAGTGTTGAAGGGACCATTTCTGCCATTTTGGAAAAGTTTCTGGAGCTGGCACATGGTGGCGCTGCGCCACCACCATGAGGCTTTGCCGTGGCGTGACGCCACGGCCTCATCTAGGCAGAAACTCAATTTCAGCCATTGCAGGTCCATTTTCAGCATTTATCTTGAAGTTTAGGGGCTATTTTGTAACATTTGCAATACCGTTTGATGGTTTTGGGGCACCCCTAGTATTACAAAACCTTGTGCCCACTTGGACGGTCCAGATTAATGCTCATTTATCAAGGAACAATCTTAACGGTTCTTCACTTTCTATAAATACCCACCTTCCTCATTTGCATTCTTCACACCTTGATCTGATTGCACTCTAAGTTGAAGTGATTTCACTTCATACCTGAGAATAATCGGGTCAAACTTCCATTTCTTTGACCTTTTGTAAGTATTCTTTCATTCTTTTTCGCGTTTTTAGCGTGAAAGTCAAACTTTGTTTGACTTTCTGCATTGGCTAGTTTATGGTCAACACGAAGTTCATTTGAACTTCATAACGTGAGCATAATCACGATGGTTTTAGTCTCTCGTGACTATACCTACTGATTACCACGTTATTTAGGCATAGTGACGAGTCGTAGTTTTGGCCAGAATACGCGTTTATGCGTATTTTGTAACCAAACTACTCTTGGGTATCAAAACCGTTTGTTTTGATACCAAACCTGTTTTCAAACCTTATTAAACATGTTTTAACATGTTTAGCTCGTCACTTTAGGTTTAGTGCTTATATAGGGTCGTAAAGGTAAGCGGTCTAAACAACCGCTTAGACTTTCAAACCCGACCCGTTTGGTCGATCGTTAGGATCCGACCAAACACATTAGGTGACCATAGTTGTATAGGGAATAACCTTCCGAGGTTATACCTTATGGTCACTAAGTTTAGTTAGTTGTATGATAGGTAGTTTATATGCCTTAGGAAAATTACCAAAATGCCCTTTTTACGCATAAATTCATTTTAAGCATATGTAACCTAAATTTTCACATCTAAACTGATTAGGTGACATTATTAGACATGTTAAGGCATATAATACTTGTCATAGGACTAGTTAGGCGTTCCAAACGCGTTTTACGCGAACGACGCGTTAAAGTAGCATAAGCTACCTAAACGGGTCGTAATGGGTCGTAAGCACTTAGGTTAGGTTTCGTTTTAGAATGTAGGCTTTGTTTAACTATATTACATGAGTCCCTACACTCATTTGGTTTACGAAACCTCATTCTATCCGATCTTCGGATTTGGGTCCGTTTACTTACATAGTTACCTATATTAGGTATCGTTTGATTTCCGTGATCCCTCTAGCATTGCTTCGTAGTTATTCAAGACTTCTAAGCATACTCAAGTGAGTACATAGACCCCTCTTTTACTGTTTTTCAAACGTTTTGGGGTGAAACACATGTGCCTACTTGTTACTTTCATGCTTTCCATGTTTTCATATCATATAGTTGCTATGTTCATTAGTACACTAATAGTACATGATTTCATTATGTTTTGCTATGTATGTTCACTTAACATGCTAGCCCATTGTTTTACATTTTGAACTATTCGAACCATTTGTAACCATTTGATGTATGTGAACCATTGGTAATCATTTGATATATGTGAACCATTTGTAACCATTTAATATATGTGAACCATTTGTAACCATTTGATATATGTGAACCATTTGTAACCATTTGATATATGTGAACCATTTGTAACTATTTGATATATGTGAACCATTTGTAACTGTTGGAACCGTTGGGTTAGAGAAGTGATTAGGTAACGGGAGTGATTAGGTAACGGGGCGGGTGTAATGTGTTAATAGCATGGTGGATACGCCGCTGGTACTTCCTATATATAAGTGCTTTTAACACATTATATATCGTTGCGTTATCTAGATCACTTGGGTAAACGATTTTGAAACGATGTCACACAAATGATGTTTTCTGAATAATATAAACCATACGAGTTTTATTAACAAGTTTCTACGAGATGTTTTACAATTTGATTTAATAAAACAAATGTTTTGGAGTTAAGAATCAAGGCTACGAGATTTTATAAATCATACCCAACTTGATTTGAGTTGGTTAATTATGTCGCAATACTATACTTTTCAAAATGAGGTTTTTTTAATAAGTATTGCAACATGTAAAACAAGCCATGAATCTGACACTCATATAAAACCTATGTACTCGCCGGCATTTTTATGCTGACGTATTTTCACATGTGTTTCAGGTACCATAGTTGATGATGTTTGATGATGATATTTGTGTACGCTCACATAGGAATGGACGGGCCTTAGTGACTTAATAACAATGAAAGACTATTTGTTCATGTTTTGTTTCTAATTCCAATATAATGTAATACATTTAATTCAATAAAACGAAACTGTTTAATCCATGGTTGTGAAACAATGATTCTGTTACAACACTCCCCAACGTTTCTTCCACGATTTGTTGTTTTACGTGGTCGGGGTGTGACACACTGATCCTTCGAACAATAGGTAGGATGACAATTGGCGGAGGGATCCTCTGTTTAGGGGATGAAGCCATTGTTATCCTGCCGCCCTTTTATTCCTGCACTTTAGGAACTGTTAACTATGGACACCTTTTGACTACCCCAGCGGACGGGCCACGTTTTGCTAGTAGATGCTTGGGGTAGGCTATTTTGACAACCTTTGAAGGGCTTATCCTTTGATAAATAAATAAAACTCTAATCTTTTTGGCAATCTTATGTTGTCCATTGTGTGTATATTTACCTTTCAATATTTATGGTACCATTTCTTTGAATTCACAAGTTAAGAATGACAATATATATTAGATTATGTCAAATAGTTTAGGATATGATCTAGGATCAAATATCCTATAATCGAAAAGTTCAAAAAAGTGGTGTAATTTTAGGATCATGTATCTTGTTGTCAAAGAATAAGGGTAACTTAAATAAACCAAGAATAACATGATGGTAAATAAGGATCATACCTGAGAATCCAAGTTAGGATCCTACATCTTTGATACTTACAATCGAGATAATCCAAAAGACGGACCCTAGATAACAGGTTAGGATCAAGGATCCTTAAGTGTTTAGCTTTGGAAACCTAAAACGGAACATAACTTGGGACTAAGCCAATATAAGAGAAGAGTTAGTAACTGGGGACAAGCCCAACAATCTGGGGACAAGCCCAATAAACTGGGGACAAGCCCAAAAAAACTAGGGGCAAGCCCAAAAAACTGGGGACAAGCCCAAAAAACTGGGGACAAGCCCAAAGGATCTTGTGTAAACTGGAGTATGGCCCTCACTGGCGAATATCCAAACTTAGTGACATGAAAATGCCAAAAACTTAGCTAACGTGAAAACGTTAGAAACCTTAGGAACGGATGTATGGTACGTCTACCATTATACGTAGGTGTTAGGGGAGGATTTCTCAATGATCAGTGATCCTCATTTACTGTTGGGTTTAGTGATCCTCAATTCTGTCTGAAGTAGTGATCCTCAGAATTGTTGCAGGATCAGGATCATGGATCATCATAAGGATCCTTGTACTAACGGTTGTCTACTTTGAATTCGAAACTGTTTTGCAGGAGTACCAGCTTGGACTTGGTCTTGGCGATATTCCTGGAGTATATTCTATGTTTATTCCGCACGTGCCTGGCCAAAAGTGGATGTTATGGAGTCGTGGAGGACTTGCACCATTTGCGGAATGTTAGTTAGTGTAGATATTTTCCATTTTTAAAGGGGTAACGAGCTAATTAGAAAACACTTGGCTATTTTTGGCTACACACACACACTCTTACAACTGCTCTCACCAGCTCTCGTTAACTCACTTGGCGATTACACACTTTTTTACACAATACACTATAGTGATCGTTGTACTTAGCTCGCTATCATCCGAAGTTGTATTACATTTCTTGTTTAATTTGAGTTGGTGATCGGTAGTTTCCATCACCCGAGGTTTTTTATGCCGGAGATCATTCATTGATCAAGGGCTTTTTCCTCGTATAAATCTTCGTGTCACTTGTTCATTACATTTCATAGTGATCCTTATCGTTGTTCATCAATTCAAGCATCATACCTCACAACAGAAAGTTTGGTTGCATTATCATTGCTTGATTTTTGACCAAAACAGTTTGGCGCCCACCGTGGGGCAATTGGTGCTTCATTCCTAAGAAGATTCGTATATTCGTGATCATTTCGGTTCATAACAACCAGGCAGATGGCTTCTTCAGCAAAGAACACTTCAAACTTGATGCCGTCATTCAGTTCTTCACAAGGCGTTCCTCCTTTTCCTCCACCACCTTCTGGATCCCAGAAGAATGCTGAGAATGCTGCGAAGAAACCAACCCCCATTTTCCAAAAACCACCAACTTCTTCTGTTTCAACTAATCCTACTACTAATGATCTTTACACTCTGATTTTGCAGATGAGGAATCATGCACAAGAGCAGGACAAAACCAACGAAAGGATCCTCCGGGAGATCGATGAGATCAAGAAACAGAAGAAATCAGTGGAGGATCACTCCCCTCTGATGCTAAGATCGCTGAACTTCGACACTCCAGTCATAACTTCCCAACACTCAGCAGTTCCGAACGTGCAATACTTGGGTGAATTACCAGGAAGGCGTTATGGAACAGCAACTATGAGTCAGGCATTTGGCTCTCACTTCCAGCCTCAAGGATTCTCTTCTCAACCGTCAGGATCCTCTTCTCAGCATCAGGGATACTTCACGTCAGGAGGATATTTGGGAATGCATGCAGTTCAAGGATCCTCCCAGGTCCAAGGATCCTCCCAGGTCCAAGGATCTTCCCAGGTCCAAGGATCCTCCCAGGTCCAAGGATCTTCCCAGGTCCAAGGATCCTCCCAGGTCCAAGGATCCTCCCAGGTCCAAGGATCCTTCCCGGTCTAAGGATCCTCCCTTGTCCCAGGATCCTCTCTGATTCCAGGATCCTTTCAGGTTCAAGGATCATCTCAACTTCAAGGATCCAATGTCCTTCAGGATCAAGGATTCTTGAGAAGTATGCAGCCTCAGAGCTCGGACGTTCATCAAGGAGACTTCATACCAATGCAGACCATTGCTCCCTCTGGTCCTTCAATCATGCCAGAGTCTCGTCAATATGGATTCACATCCGCAATTCCAAACACGAATCCTGTGGGAGGTAACACTTTTAATAATTCATATAACACTAACCATGGCTTAATGCAGGATACAGGTATTAATCAGGCTATGGCTAGAGAGCTACAGAAGCTTAAGGATATGATATCCAGTGTACCGGGAGTGGTTAAACCCATTCCTGAAATTTCAGATGGTAGCCATAGGATATCTCGTTTTGCACCACCCTTATGTGATACTGAGATACCTAAAAGATTCCAGATACCATCTATGAAGTTGTATGATGGTTCGACGGATCCAGAGGAGCATGTAGCTCAATAAAGGGAGAGGATGGAGATCAATCCAATTCCTGAAAGGTTAAAAGAAGCATGTCTATGCAAGGGATTTGGATCCACACTTACAGGATCTGCTCTTAAATGGCTGCTAAGTCTTCCCCTTACTCTATTACTTCATTTGCTAACCTAGTTAATTTGTTTAATAGTCAATTCTCTTGTAGTAGAAAGTTTGAACGATTAACTAGTGATCTATATAGGGTAACACAAGGTCAAAATGAATCACTTAGAGATTACATCACTAAGTTTAGTAAAGAATCCTTAGATATTCCTAATTTGGATATTGCTACGGCTGTAGAAGCCTTTAAAATGGGATTGCTTAGGGATTCACCATTCTATGATGATCTTGTTATGACACCTTGCAGGAATCTTGATGAAGTAAGAACCAGGGCCCTTAGGTTCATCCGCCTAGAGGATGACAAAAGGATCCAGGATAGATTGACAGGATCCTCAAAATAGGAGAAACAAGGATCCTATTTCAGGAACAACAAGTCTAAGTTCTACAATAAGTCTGATAACCAGAATGTGCATTCAGTGGAACAAGAAGAGGATGATGAGGATTATCCTCCTATTTCTGAATACTGTTTTTCTGTTGATAACAATGAACTAATCCTTGCAATGCAGAATTTAGGTGAGAAAGCTAGGTGGCCAAGGAAGAGTGATAAACCAGCTGCTACAAAGGATAAGTCCAAGTGGTGTGCATATCATGAGGATTTTGGGCATCTCACTGAAGAGTGTATTGCACTGAGAAAGGAAATTGGTTACTTGTTGAGCAAGGGGCATTTGAAGGAACTCTTGGGACGGAAGAAGTCAAGGATCCAGGATCCTGAAAGGATCCCAGAAAGGGCTCCTGCTCCTCCCGCAGATGCACAAGTCATAAATTTCATATCCGGTGGATCAGATATCCGTGGTACCTCCTTTACAGCAGCAAAAACACATGCTAAGGAAACCAAGATGGATAATGGAGACAGACCCGTCCGGACCTCCGTTGTCACCCAGGATAAAGTTATAACTTTTGATGAGGATGATCGTGTTGATGTCCAGGATCCTCATCACGATGGTCTTGTAATTACATTGTTTATTTCTAACCACTTTGTTCGCAGGATCCTTATAGATGGAGGAAGCTCTGTGAACATCATTCAGCTTGATGTTCTCAAGAAGATGAATATCCCAGAGTCTGATATCATCCCAAGATCCTCAGTACTTGTGGGATTCAGTGGAGAAACTAAGAATACATTGGGGGACATCAAACTCCCAATCTATATTGAAGGATTGCATTCTTATCAAAAATTTTGTGTTATTGATTGCTTATCATGTTGTAATGTTATCCTTGGCAGGCCATGGATACATGACATGAAGGCAGTCCCATCCACCTATCATCAGTGCGTAAAGCTTCCAAGTCCTTGGGGAGTGGTGAAAATTGAGAGTGATAACAAGAAGCTAAGAATTGCTATACCTCATCAATGAAGCCAGCCTCAAGACCAAGGGAGCAATAGCAATTAAAGTATCCTTCAAGAGATGTCTTGGAGGCAAGAGAACAGGATTTGAAAGAAATCCTCACGGATCCTGAGGATCCTGAATCCAAGATCTTCATAGGATCAGGGATCCTTAGCGACATCGAACAGGAGCTAGTATCCTTCCTTAAGAGAAGGAAAACCACCTTTGCCTGGAAACATGAAGATATGACAGGTATATCTAAAGATATAATTACTCATAAACTTGGCATTGACAGGTAATTCAAGCCAATTCATCAAAAGAGGAGGAAGTTTGCACCTGAAAGGAATGCTATTATCCAGGAAGAGGTAGATAAACTACTTTGGGCAGGTATGATAAGAGAAGTTAAGTATCCAAGATGGTTAGCCAATGTGGTTGTTGTTCAAAAGAAAAATGGAAAGTGGAGGGTATGTGTCGATTTTACTGATTTAAACAAGGCATGTCCCAAGGATCCTTTCCCATTACCCCACATTGACTCCATGGTGGATGCTACCGCGGGTCATGAGTTGTTGACTTTTATGGATGCTTCATCTGGATTTCAACAAATTCAGATGGAACCATCTAATCAAGAGGATACAGTCTTTATGACCCCAACTGGTATATATTGTTATATTGCTATGCCATTTGGACTAAGGAATGCAGGTGCTACTTATCAAAGGCTAGTTAATATGATGTTCAAGGAACAAATTGGACACACTATGGAAGTTTATATTGATGACATGGTGGTTAAGTCCAAGAAGGCTGAGGATCACCTTAAAGACTTGGAGGAAGCATTCAATATCCTTGATAAATTTAATATGAAACTAAATCCTTCCAAGTGTCATTTTGGTGTTAAGGCAGGTAAATTCTTAGGCTATATGGTGACAAAGAGGGGCATTGAAGCAAGTCCAGAGCAAATCAAGGCTATAGTGAATATCAAATCTCCTGCCAATGCTAAGGATGTGCAAAGATTGACAGGCAGGATCGCAGCCTTGAACAGATTCATATCCAAATCCTCAGAAAAGTGTAAGGAATTCTATGACATCCTGAGGAAGAACAAGAAATTTGAGTGGACTAAGAAGCATGAGAGTGCCCTTAAAGCTCTTAAGGATTACCTACCCTCAGCCCCAGCCTTGATGAAACCAGAAAAAGGGGATGTATTATCCTTATACTTGGCAGTATCCTCAAAAGCAGTAAGTGCGGTCCATGTTAAGGATCACCAAGGTACACAACATCCTGTTTATTATGTAAGTAAGAGTTTACTTGATGCTGAATCCAGGTATTCACACTTAGAAAAACTTATCCTTACATTAATTATGGCATCTACTAAATTGAGACATTATTTTGAGACTCATGCCATTATTGTTAAGACTAATTTTCCAATTAAGAATGTTCTCAGGAAACCTGAAATGTCAGGAAGGATGGCTAAGTGGGCAGTGAAGCGGAGTGCATATGATATAAGATATGAACCAAGGACTGCCATCAAATCCCAAGCCTTAGCTGACTTTGTGGCAGATTTTAGTAGTGACTTGCAAAAGGAAGCTGAGTTAGAAGTCCAACAACTTGAAGAGACTAAGGATCATTGGACTCTCTTCACAGATGGAGCCTCCAATGTAAAAGGAATAGGACTTGGAATACTACTAAAATCGCCACAGGGGGATATAATACCCCACTCCATAGCTTGTGAATTTCAAACTACCAACAATGAGGCTGAGTATGAAGCCTTAATAGCTGGTTTGCAAATTGCTAAGCATATGAGGATCAGGTATCTTGAGGTACATGTAGATTCATTATTAATCACTAATCACTTTAATGGATCCTATGCTGTTAAAGGTGAAAAGCTAATCAAATATTTGGAGATAGTCAAAGAATTGGCACTTTCTTTTGTATCCTTTAGTTTGACACAGGTACCAAGGGAAGAGAATGCAGAAGCTGATGCATTAGCCAATCTAGGATCATCTTTGAAGATCCTGGAGGATATCAAGATCCCTATTATCCATATCCTGACCCCGGCTATCGAGGATCATGTAGCTATGGAGATAGGAGAGGATTCTGCAATCATCCCTAGTGATGATACTCAATCTCATTCAGGATCATGGATCCTTCCAATCATGAGATACATACAACATGGAGAGATTCCTACAGGAGAAAACCCTAGGGCTTTCAAAATCAAGGTATCTCAATTTACAATATTGAATAATATGTTGTATAAACGATCTCTTGCAGGACCATATCTAAGATGCATTGAGGATCCTGAAATCCAAGAAGTCCTAAAGGATTTCCATGAAGGAGATTGTGGAAACCACACTGGGGGCAGAGCATTGTTCTCAAGGATCCTGAGAACAGGATACTATTGGCCCACTATGAAGAAGGATGCTGTAGAGTATGCCAAGAAGTGTGATCCTTGTCAGAGGCATAGTAATATCCTTCACCAACCAGCAGAGCTCTTGCATCCTATATCCTCTTCCTGGCCATTCATGAGATGGGGAATGGATATAGTTGGAAAGCTTCCTAAGGCACCTGGTGGAAAAGTATTCATGCTTGCTATGACTGATTACTTCTCTAAGTGGATAGAGGCTGAAGCCTTTGCTCAAGTCAGAGAAAAGGAAGTTATATCCTTTATTAAAAGAAACATTATTACTAGATTTGGTATCCCTTCTGAGATTGTTTGTGATAATGGAACACAATTTATTGGGAATAGAACTACTAACTTTTGTGACAGCTGGGGGATTAAGATGATAACATCAACACCAGTCCACCCGCAAGCTAATGGTCAGGCAGAATCATCCAACAAGATCATCATCAACAATTTAAAGAAGAAGCTTGGATCCAAGAAAGGAAAATGGGCAGAAGAACTACCTTATGTGCTTTGGGCTGATAGGACAACTCCCAAGAATGCTATAGGCCAAACTCCATTTTCTTTGGTATTTGGGGCAGAATCAGTGATCCCTACAGAGATGGTGGTTCCAACTGCAAGAACAAGCATTCGCGATCCTGAAGAAAATGCTGAAAACTTGGTTCAAGACTTGTGTCACACCCGCTCATAGCGGAAGCACGAGGTGTGATCTGATCGGTTCTCATTGCATAACAATATAAGTGAACATACTAAATGAATAAAAACAAGCTCCAATGCCATTGTCATAATTGTTTAAAAAGAACGCAACATAAGTTAAATGCATTCGTTACAAACCATCAAATGAAAATATGTTGTCATCGTTTTATACATCAAAATATAAGTCTTAAAATGTCAAGACTTTGACCACTATATCACCGCAAAGAGGCGGTATATAACAGGCAAACCCTTCAATAGTTGGCATGGAGTATTGATACTTGTTTTCCTTGAACTGAAATCGTTGCATTGGTCCACTAATTCCCTGAAATACATGTAAGTTTGAAAACATCAACAAAAGTTGAGCGAGTTCATGCAGTTTAGTTGTATGAGATGTATCTGTAAAATGTGAGTTGTATAAAATGTATCTGTAAAATGTGAGTTGTATAAACTGTATCCATAAAATGTGAGTTGTATAAACTGTATCCATAAAATGTGAGTTGTATAAAATGTATCTGTATGTAATGATGTAGTATGTAAAGCGTCAATGAAATCGTTGATCATTAATGTTTCGCGAGGACATTAATATGTGTGACGAATTAGGAAGCAATCCAAACCTAGACGATTTTATGTCGACTACTATCGACTGGGACACAAACGCACTCTTCTGTATGGGTCCACGACCAAGAGTGGGGCTCGCCAATACCCATTAGATCTAACCACTTGTACCTAGGTCCAAACTGGATTAATGGTGCTTAGATGTATAACCCTAATTCGCACATGATCTAAGGTGTTTCATTCCCTAACTTTAACATACGTTGAACATGTATTTTCCCCGATAGTTGTAAAGTTGTAAAACATTTAAATGAATAGGGGACATGAACTCACAGTATCGCGTCCTGTGAATAGAAATAACTATGATCTCACGTGCGGTCGTCCTGAATAGTGTTGCGACCTACAAATGTTCTTATCTTTGTTAGACACTTCGGTCTTTAAAATAACTTGAGTACAAGTCTTGTGTCTTAAATATGTGTAAGACTTGTATGTCTTTACTGTTCGTTGAACTGTGTATTTAGATGAATGATTTGTTAAAGTGCTATATATATATATTTCACCAAATATATATATATATATATGTCATCTTGTATCTTGTGAGTTGTATCATCGGGTCTTGTCTTCTTGATTTCGTGTCGTTGTGTAAGTAAATTGTATAATTGAATTTCCAATAATGGTGTCATTGGGCCGAGCCCATGTTTTCATGTTATTGGGCCCTAAATAGTGTTGGGCCTAAATAGTGTTGGGCCTAAATAGTGTTGGGCCTCAATAGTGTTGGGCCTAAATAGTGTTGGGCCTAAATAGTGTTGGGCTTAAATAGTGTTGGGCTTAAATAGTGTTGGGCTTAAATAGTGTTGGGCCTTGGCCCATATGTTTGGTATTGGGCTTAGCCCATGAGTTTTTGATATTAGGCTTAGCCCATGTATTTATGTTAAGCCCATTATAAAATGTAAGCCTATTTGTATAAAGTAGCCCATTAAGAAATGTAAGCCCATTTGTATAAAATAGCCCATTAAGAAAGTATAAGTCTTTCATTTCTATAAAACATTTTTATAAATATTCACTAAGTATACTTTTTAGTAAATAAAAACATAATAGTTTTTATAAGTTTAAAAATGTCCGAATTTTGTTAATGGTAACATATTTTGTGTCCGCGTCGAAAGATCGCCTATACGTCGTAGTAAGTCCTTGGATTGGCGATATGTTTATAGATTCGCCCGTCGTCCGTTTTGACCATAAGTTGTGTCCGAAAGCTCGGAATGTCCGTAAGTTGTTTTCAAGTGTGTCTATATGTATTCTTGTAAGTCTTTAGTTGTAAGTATGTCTTGTATTTATTTGTGTCATTGTTATCAAGTCTCTAACTTTTATATATAACTAATACAAATAATAAACACATAGCACATACTTGATATGTTCACTAAATATATATTTTACCAAAATATATATTTATGTCAATTTTTATGTTTAGAAAGACCAATTTTCTAATCTTGTAAAGACTTTGTTAAAAAAATGATAGTTTTTCTAACATATGATTTCTAAGAAAAGTTGGCCACAGTTCCTTTGTAATATGAACTTTGCCATGTTTATTTACATATCATTTTCTTTTCCAAATCACCATCAATTTACTCATAACATCTTAACTAAAACATATGAGATTTTTATAACATAAACTTATCAAAATGATCTCCAAATCATGTAGGGTTTTGGACATGATCATAACATGTGCTAACTAGTTCAAAAACCAAGTTTACTTCTAGTTTTAACAACTTTTATAAAAATCTCATGTTGTATGTTACTTTTTATAATCTTGTAAAAGTCTTGTTTTTAAATAAAAACTTTAAATACTTTCACAAGCTCAAAGGTTATGATCATCCCTTTAAACCTTTATGTTAAAAACCCTTTAACATAAACATGTATAATTGTTAGATCATATTTTTAAAACATCCTCTAACAATTTATTTATATCATAATCATCATAACAAGATCAAATATACATATATCAAGTCTTAGATCACAATATAAACCAACATAAATATATCATGATTATTATTTTTGCTTTGTATTTTTCATGTTTATTATGTATGATTATTTAGTTATTTATTAGTTATAATAACAATCATAAACATAATATAAGTATGAAAAAAAAAATAGATCTTGAAGCTTACTTCTAGCACTTGGCTAGGGATGATCTTAGAAGATGATTAAGAACCAAAGAAGATGATGATCTTGATGATTGAAGGTTCTTGGATGGATGAAAAACTGTCCTTTTACTTGTAAGTGCTTTAGATCTTCTTATTTTCCATGGAAATCCATTTTGATCAACAAATAAAAGACTAAAGTGAAGTGGGTTTTTGGTGTTCTTGGTAAGATGGATGAAGATGATGAGAGAGTTTTAGTGAAAGTAATAAAAGATGAAAAAAAAATGAGTGTAAGGAGCTAGTTTAGTTAGTGAGTAAGTGTTGTAATAATTCACCAACATAATCCACTTGCAAACTAATAAAATATCTAGATATTTAACAAAAAAATTAGGGTGTGGGACCCCTTTAAAACCATTCACAACAACATGGGGGGGGGGGGGGTTCTTGAATTGTTGAATAGTTATTAAGTGTTTAAAGTGTTAGAAACTTTTAGCAAAGTTTAGGTGTTTTGGTGTTTAAATGTTTCAAGTGTATAAATGTGTTAAGAAGGTGTTAAGTGACCATTACTAGTCTAATATGATGAGAGAGTTTTAGTGAAAGTAATAAAAGATGAAAAAAATGAGTGTAAGGAGCTAGTTTACTTAGTGAGTAAGTGTTGTAATAATTCACCAACATAATCCACTTGCAAACTAATAAAATATCTAGATATTTAACAAAAAAATTAGGGTGTGGGACCCCTTTAAAACCATTCACAACAACATGGGGGGGGGGGGGTCTTGAATTGTTGAATTGTTATTAAGTGTTTAAAGTGTTAGAAACTTTTAGCAAAGTTTAGGTGTTTTGGTGTTTAAATGTTTCAAGTGTATAAATGTGTTAAGAAGGTGTTAAGTGACCATTACTAGTCTAATATGATCTAAATAATATTAGATGGTCACTAAAAAAAAGATCCGACATTGTTCGGATATTCGTTTCGAATTGTTTCGGTTAGACGTTATTTGAACGCTAAGTTGTGTAACTTGTATGAATTGATGTAGTTATTGGTTCGGATGATACCCGAAAGTATCCTCATATGAATTATATGTTTAATAACATTTTTACATGTCTTAAAAATATTAGAAAGCTGATTTCTGCAGAATTTCTGCGGAAAAGTGTTGAAATTGTCGCTTTTAGTGCTTTTCGGCAGTTTTTAGTGTTATCGGACATCGGGAAAGTATTAAACAAAACCCTTGTATTTCCATATAGGGTTTAATGTATATTTGATGTTGGACTTTCGTCTGATTCCTAAAGATGTAATTTAGATGGTTTCTACGGATCCGGAGTTTTCGTCAGCACGCTAGTTCACTAGGTACTACTCTAGTTGTTTCGATGCATTGTTTTAAACTGTTTCAAATATAACCAATAGAAACGAATAATGTGCATCATAAATGAGTGTTCTAAGATGTATATCATGTAATCCAGAAATTCGGATATTCAAAACACATATTTGTATAATGTAATTCATTGCTTTAAATGTACGTAAATTACCAGAAAGTGGCAGTTGTCACATTCTCCCCCTGTTATTAAGAATTTCGTCCTGAAATTCAAGCTGAGTCATCCTATACAGGAGACTACTCGAACAGGTGAGAGTATTTGGCTTTCATTTAATGTTCACGTTCCCAAGTATACTCGGGTCCGTGTCGAGAGTTCCAAAGTACATTTTAATAATTTTATACGACTCCTCTATGATTTCTAGACCTTACAGTCCATGACTTCAACAGGTTCTTTAGTGAATTGGAGTTTGTCGTCAATGTGAATAGAATGATAACGGTTGCTTGTGTTGGACTCTTTTTAAGATTTGACACATGAAATGTGTCGTGCACACTGCTAAGTTCATCTGGTAACTTCAACTTGTAGGCAACAGTGCCAATCTTTTCTAAGATTTCAAATGGTCCAATGTAACGTGGGTTAAGCTTTCCATGTTTACCGAACCTCGCTACGCCTTTACAAGGCGAGACTTTCAACAAGACTTTGTCTCCTTTCTCGAAAGATAATGGTTTTTGTCTTTTATCTGCGTAGCTATTTTGTCGATCGCGAGCCGCCTTGATACGGTCTCGGATCTGAAAATTTTTATCCGTAGTCTCTTGGACTAGTTCCGGACCAATTAATTGACTATCGCCTGTTTCTGCCCAACATAGCGGAGAGCGACACTTTCGACCATAAAGAGCTTCAAACGGTACAGCTTGTATACTAGTATGGTAGCTGTTTATTGTAGGAAAACTCAACTAAAGGTGGATGAGTATCCCGATTGCCGCCTAAATCCATAACACATGCACGAAGCATATCTTCGAGTGTTTGGATTGCCCGTTCTCTCTGGCCGTCAGTTTGTGGATGAAAGGCCGTATTTGGATTCAAATGAGATCCAAAGGCCTGTTGGAATGAAGGCCTGTTGGATTGAGTTCCAAATTCTTGACACAAAGCGATCGTCTCGGTCTGAGATGATTGAAATAGGCACTCTATGACGAGCCACTATTTCCTTGAGATAGGGTTCCTCTAGTTTCTCTGTACTATCCTTCTCCCGAATCGGTAAGAAGTGTGCAGACTTTGTTAGTCTATCGATGATTACCCATATCATGTCGTGACCTCTTGAGGTCCTGGGTAACTTCGTAATGAAGTACATCGATATTTGTTCAAATTTTCAAAAGGGAATCTCGGGTTGTTGTACCAATCCTGAGGGATTTTTCTATTTGACTTTGACTTTCGCTCAAGTCAAGCATTCTCCGACATAAGTCGCGATATCACTTTTGAGATTAGGCCACCAATAGTATTCTTTCAATACTTAGGCCTATGTGCTTCCTCAAAATATCATCTCGAAGGCCGCCAAAGAATGGAACCCAATTTCGACCCATAAGGTATAAAGTTCCAGCTTCTTTCGGCACTAATTGTTCCTTCATGCCTCGAAGTGTTTCTGCTTGAATATGCTCTTCCTTGAGTGCTTGTGAATCATCTTCTCTAATGCTTGAACTCTCACTGTTCTAACTTGCTCCTTGCGGCTCAAGGCGTCAGCTACAACGTTTGCCTTACCCAGATGGTACTTTATTTCACAATCATAGTCGTTCAACAATTCAACCAACATCGTTGACGCATATTTAATTCTTTTTGGTTGAATATGTGTTGAAGACTTTTATGATCCGTGAAAATAATGCATTGAGTACCATATAAATAATGTCGCCATAATTTTTAAAGCGAATTTCACCACGCCTAACTCAAGGTCGAGAGTGGTATAGTTCTTCTCGTGAACTTTTTAATTGGCGCGACGTGTACACGATAACTTTTTCACGTTGCACGAGTACACAACCCAATCCTTGATGCGAAGCATCATAGTTTACAACAAAGTCATCAGCATCGTCGGATAATGATAAGATTGTAACATGCTATGCACCAATCTTAAGAATAAGTTGTAATGCTATATCTTGTTTTTCTATTGGGACGGATTTATTGTCTTTATGTGTGAGGGAGGTTAGCAATTGAGTAATTACAAAAAAATCTCAATAGATCTCCGATGATATCACGCTAATCCCAAAATGTTTCGGACTCCAGTTGGAGTCTTGGGCACCTCCCAATTCTCATTTGCTTTAATCTTAGCTGGGTCTACTTGAATGCCTTTCTCGTTCACTACATGCCTGAGGAATTGTACTTCGCGAATCCAAAATTCGCACTTGGAAAATTTCGCGTATAGTTTCTCCTTCTTGAGTAGTTCCGAAATGGTTCTCAAATGTTGTTCGTGCTCATCTGCCGATCGTGAGTATTTCAAATGTCGTCAATGAATACTATGACGAATTTGTCGAGATACGGCTTGCACACGCGATTCATTAATTCCATGAAGACCGCTGGTGCATTTGTTAAACCAAAAGGCATAACGAGAAACTTGTAATGACCACAATGATTCCGAAAGGCTGTTTTCGGTACGCCTTCCTCTTAAATTCGTAACTGGTGATACCCCGATCGTAAGTCTATCTTAGAGTAGAAGCTAGAACCTTTCATAAACCATTTGAGTTAGTTGGAAATTCATTTGTAACATGGTTTAGAAATATGAATTTTCATTTATCGAAATGTTGTGCACTTTTGCAAAACTGACATGTCTTTCCACCCCCAAAACCTTTATAAAGATGTATAATGATAAAGAGTGGGGGTTATGAACTCACAACGTCCTTATTCGGTCAACTACAAGGTTCAGAAGGTGCTAAACGATATGGAGATTTGGCTACGGGTGAAGCTCCCGTTACCAAGTCGATGTGAAACTCGACTTGTCGATATGGTGGTAGTCCTGGCAAGTCTTTAGGAAATTCTTCTGGAAATTATTTTATCACAAGAATATCTGTCAGCTGTGGCCCAACGGCCTTCTTGTCGACAACAAGTGCTAGAAAGGTAATACAACCTTTCCGTAAGCAATTTTGTGGCTTCATGCAATTTATGGTCCACAATGACGTGTTGCGCTTCTCTCCATGGATAACAAGTGTATCTTCGTTCAGTAGTGGTAAGCGAATGATCTTCTCATGACAGAAGACTTCGGCTCGATTATTGGATAGCCAATCCATGCCAACCACTAAATCAAAAATACCCAACTCAATGGGTAAGAGATTGATATGAAATTTCTGCTCCTGACTCGGCTAGTTTACCGTTTGCCAATTCTATAGAATGAGGAGACGTCTAGCTTACTTGACTCTAGGCCAAGTACATTTTGAATTCTATGTAGTAAGGACTTCCCTGTACAGATGTAGAGGAAACCCAATCCCTATGTTTAGATGTAGGATAACCCAATCCCTAATTGTAGCTAGGGCAATCCCGTCACTAGCCATGAAACTATGCATCTGAGATGTTGAGATAAAGCTAAAAATCGGCAATGGTATCAAATAATATGGATGTGAAATGTTGATTGATAGGATACGTAACGGTGACCCTTTATGATTTGACAAGAGTCAGCTAATTTCCCATTAGCTAAGTTGATATAGTAATGTGTGTCCAACATGACTCTAATTCGAGTATATGCTTAACATTTAAAGACAATAGCTAAGCTCGGTGTTGGTATTAAAAGAATTGGTACATGATGATCGTAGAGTGTACGTACTCATGACTTCATTGGGATTTTGTGGAGTATTCATAGTTCTAGCCACACACACACTTATTCACTAGCTTGATCCGTTCTTAAGTATTATCGTCTTACTAGCCTTTGTTTTGCGCCCGGTATCAGCACACTGCTACTCTTGGTGCTTTTGCAATTGCCCTCATGATGAACGTCTCACTTGTCACATTTAGGATTTCGGCAAGTTACCAGCATACATCCTGGTGCCAAAATCGTTTATGGCAGCAATTGCCTTCATTTCTCTCATGACGAGAGTTATTGTTTGAGTGATCGAGGTAGGGTGAGAAGATGTGACCATACTTTGGATTCTAGGGCTAAACTTAAATTGTAATGCTCAATGCGTTTGAATTCGGGTGTTACCCAGTATGGAACAACCCTTGAGAGACCGTGAAAACATCAAGTGTAACCAACAACATTGGCTCTAGTCATGATCGAGTTCTTTTATAAAATCATATGAAAATAGATATGAAAATCAGATGATATCAAAGAATGATATATGGTTAAATAATAACCAAATGAAATGTAGTGTATAATATATCATGTCTTGAAATAGAATATTATGTCTTGTGTAGAAGATGTCGCGTCTTATGCAAAATGTCATGTCTTGTCTTTGTCGAATAGGTTTGAATAACACCACGATATGCAATATAATATAAGCACTTATATATAGGAAGTACCAGTGGCGTATCCACCATGCTTTTATCATATTACACACGTCTCGTTATTTACGAAAATGTCTTGTATATACTAACGTCAAATGTCATGTATAACAATGTCTTGCTTAACAGTGTCATGTATAAACCACATCTTGTGTAAAAGCAATGATTTTCAACACATAACTTTTGACTTAAACATTTGTTTCTTTTGGTGCCATGATATTTTTAATACTCACTATTAAAAGAATCTAGACAAATATTTGGATAAATATAGTCTATCATGCGACCAAGAATGAAGAATGCAATCGGTCATGGAAACCTCAAGATCGCATTGTTCATATATGTTTGAATAAATGATAATGTGGATAACCAAAACCAAAAGGTGTAATGCCTCTTGCGTGTATTGGTCATATGTCTAACTGGAAAAAGAGAAAAAAAAATCATTGAGGAGGGGAAACCAACCAGTGGTCTTCGTCCATCTAATATGTATTCCCTACTCTATGGACCTCGATCGTCCTAAGTAGAGAAAATCCTTTGTCTTACTTGTTCATGTGACAATTATGGTAATAGTGCTTGAGTTTCACGAGCTCTAGCAAGATCATTAGAATCTCCAAAGATGTTGAATAGAATGCAATGAGGGAGTTGCAGCATGGCTCATGCCATACCATCCCTTGGGAAAAGACAAATGTCAAACGACGGAATTTATTGTATCACTTCCAATAAATATGATAAGGTGGAATATGATAAAGTAAGGTAAGGTAAAGTAGGGTAAAGTGTCATAGACACCATGGAACCAACCCATGTTCAAGAATTTCGAGAATGTTGAGGAAAATCCTCCATGAGTAGCTAACAAGTTTTGTTTGTTTAAATGACTAGTCTCAACTGAATCGTGATATAGATCGAATGTTAGGTGTGAACAATTACGTGTCGTCTTCCTGTATTGTATTGTATTGTATTGTATTGTATTGTAGGGTGTTATACTAACCACCACAGTTCGTGTTCTAATAGAATCTCAAATAATAACTTAAGAATTTCGAACAAATAGTGATCATTAGCTTGGCCCGCAGAGTCCACCAGAATTCCCATGCACTACGAGTTGTTATTACGTTGGCCACCTTAATAATAAATTGCCTTGCATGGTCACCCTAGCATTCTCTCGTACGAAGCTGCCAATCAATAAGAGAGGAAACGTTATTGTCAATATACCTTCAACATAGGAGGGACCTTCGTGATAACTCACGTGTCAACGTTCGTTGTCATTACTCGCAGAACGGTACGGCGTTAGGTGAAATAGAAATGAAAAGAATCTGTAATAATAACAACCGAAGAGGCACCTTCAAGATGAATACTTCATCTTCCTTGTAAGGACAAGAGTATATCCACCTTGATTAGTATGAGTCACATGGATCTCGTCCCACTAATGGAGTTGTTGTCCAAGGTTACCACCTTCGCCTCATCGTCATTATCATGGTCAGGCATCTCAGCATTCATGAGAAAACAACCATTTTTTACGGAATTAAGTTTAAGATTTCACTTAGGAATCATGTTCGCCATAAGCTCCGCATTAGACATTGGGGTCGATATTTTCATCGTGTGAGTAAAGAATAATAATAGAGTTTGAAGTCGAAGGTATTTTGTTCTTGGCAAAATATTTCATGCAACATATATATATGAACAACCTATATATATAATCATGTAAATCCTATCAATCAAGGATTTCTATCTTGTATAAGCTGAACCAGTAAACTGTTTATAATGCATAAACTGATAATGTAATGTATTGTAGGCACATAGTCTATTAATGTATTGTGTCTGTCTCATAGACTTCACCCATGGAAATGTCCTCGCTTGATTTATGTGAAATGAATTTTTGTTGTAGTGGACCTTGAAAAATGTTTATGCAATGAAAACCTTTTGACCTGTCCAATTTTATTTATAATCTGTTCAACATGAACAAGAGGTTTTCGTGAGAGATCCCTAGTGATTGTAGACTTAGACTCGAGAAAGAATCCTGGTTCACTACAATCGATGCTCTGATACCAATCTGTCACACCCGCTCGTAGCGGAAGCACGAGGTGTGATCTGATCGGTTCTCATTGCATAACAATATAAGTGAACATACTAAATGAATAAAAACAAGCTCCAATGCCATTTTCATAATTGTTTAAAAAGAAAGCAACATAAGTTAAATGCATTCGTTACAAACCATCAAATGAAAATATGTTGTCATCGTTTTATACATCAAAATATAAGTCTTAAAATGTCAAGACTTTGACCACTATATAACCGCAAAGAGGCGGTATATAACAGGCAAACCCTTCAATAGTTGGCATGGAGTATTGATACTTGTTTTCCTTGAACTGAAATCGTTGCATTGGTCCACTAATTCCCTGAAATACATGTAAGTTTGAAAACATCAACAAAAGTTGAGCGAGTTCATGCAGTTTAGTTGTATGAGATGTATCTGTAAAATGTGAGTTGTATAAAATGTATCTGTAAAATGTGAGTTGTATAAACTGTATCCATAAAATGTGAGTTGTATAAACTGTATCCATAAAATGTGAGTTGTATAAAATGTATCTGTATGTAATGATGTAGTATGTAAAGCGTCAATGAAATCGTTGATCATTAATGTTTCGCGAGGACATTAATATGTGTGACGAATTAGGAAGCAATCCAAACCTAGACGATTTTATGTCGACTACTATCGACTGGGACACAAACGCACTCTTCTGTATGGGTCCACGACCAAGAGTGGGGCTCGCCAATACCCATTAGATCTAACCACTTGTACCTAGGTCCAAACTGGATTAATGGTGCTTAGATGTATAACCCTAATTCGCACATGATCTAAGGTGTTTCATTCCCTAACTTTAACATACGTTGAACATGTATTTTCCCCGATAGTTGTAAAGTTGTAAAACATTTAAATGAATAGGGGACATGAACTCACAGTATCGCGTCCTGTGAATAGAAATAACTATGATCTCACGTGCGGTCGTCCTGAATAGTGTTGCGACCTACAAATGTTCTTATCTTTGTTAGACACTTCGGTCTTTAAAATAACTTGAGTACAAGTCTTGTGTCTTAAATATGTGTAAGACTTGTATGTCTTTACTGTTCGTTGAACTGTGTATTTAGATGAATGATTTGTTAAAGTGCTATATATATATATTTCACCAAATATATATATATATATATGTCATCTTGTATCTTGTGAGTTGTATCATCGGGTCTTGTCTTCTTGATTTCGTGTCGTTGTGTAAGTAAATTGTATAATTGAAATTCCAATAATGGTGTCATTGGCCGAGCCCATGTTTTCATGTTATTGGGCCCCAAATAGTGTTGGGCCTAAATAGTGTTGGGCCTAAATAGTGTTGGGCCTCAATAGTGTTGGGCCTAAATAGTGTTGGGCTTAAATAGTATTGGGCTTAAATAGTGTTGGGCCTTGGCCCATATGTTTGGTATTGGGCTTAGCCCATGAGTTTTTGATATTGGGCTTAGCCCATGTATTTATGTTAAGCCCATTATAAAATGTAAGCCTATTTGTATAAAGTAGCCCATTAAGAAATGTAAGCCCATTTGTATAAAATAGCCCATTAAGAAAGTATAAGTCTTTCATTTCTATAAAACATTTTTATAAAAATTCACTAAGTATACTTTTTAGTAAATAAAAACATAATAGTTTTTATAAGTTTAAAAATGTCCGAATTTTGTTAATGGTAACATATTTTGTGTCCGCGTCGAAAGATCGCCTATACGTCGTAGTAAGTCCTTGGATTGGCGATATGTTTATAGATTCGCCCGTCGTCCGTTTTGACCATAAGTTGTGTCTGAAAGCTCGGAATGTCCGTAAGTTGTTTTCAAGTGTGTCTATATGTATTCTTGTAAGTCTTTAGTTGTAAGTATGTCTTGTATTTATTTGTGTCATTGTTATCAAGTCTCTAACTTTTATAAATAACTAATACAAATAATAAACACATAGCACATACTTGATATATTCACTAAATATATATTTTACCAAAATATATATTTATGTCAATTTTTATGTTTAGAAAGACCAACTTTCTAATCTTGTAAAGACTTTGTTAAAAAAAATGATAGTTTTTCTAACATATGATTTCTAAGAAAAGTTGGCCATAGTTCCTTTGTAATATGAACTTTGCCATGTTTATTTACATATCATTTTCTTTTCCAAATCACCATCAATTTACTCATAACATCTTAACTAAAACATATGAGATTTTTATAACATAAACTTATCAAAATGATCTCCAAATCATGTAGGGTTTTGGACATGATCATAACATGTGCTAACTAGTTCAAAAACCAAGTTTACTTCTAGTTTTAACAACTTTTATAAAAATCTCATGTTGTATGTTACTTTTTATAATCTTGTAAAAGTCTTGTTTTTAAATAAAAACTTTAAATACTTTCACAAGCTCAAAGGTTATGATCATCCCTTTAAACCTTTATGTTAAAAACCCTTTAACATAAACATGTATAATTGTTAGATCATATTTTTAAAACATCCTCTAACAATTTATTTATATCATAATCATCATAACAAGATCAAATATACATATATCAAGTCTTAGATCACAATATAAACCAACATAAATATATCATGATTATTATTTTTGCTTCTTTGTATTTTTCATGTTTATTATGTATGATTATTTAGTTATTTATTAGTTATAATAACAATCATAAACATAATATAAGTATGAAAAAAAATAGATCTTGAAGCTTACTTCTAGCACTTGGCTAGGGATGATCTTAGAAGATGATTAAGAACCAAAGAAGATGATAATCTTGATGATTGAAGGTTCTTGGATGGATGAAAAAGTGTCCTTTTACTTGTAAGTGCTTTAGATCTTCTTATTTTCCATGGAAATCCATTTTGATCAACAAATAAAAGACTAAAGTGAAGTGGGTTTTTGGTGTTCTTGGTAAGATGGATGAAGATGATGAGAGAGTTTTAGTGAAAGTAATAAAAGATGAAAAAAAAATGAGTGTAAGGAGCTAGTTTACTTAGTGAGTAAGTGTTGTAATAATTCACCAACATAATCCACTTGCAAACTAATAAAATATCTAGATATTTAACAAAAAAATTAGGGTGTGGGACCCCTTTAAAACCGTTCACAACAACATGGGGGGGGGGGGGTCTTGAATTGTTGAATTGTTATTAAGTGTTTAAAGTGTTAGAAACTTTTAGCAAAGTTTAGGTGTTTTGGTGTTTAAATGTTTCAAGTGTATAAATGTGTTAAGAAGGTGTTAAGTGACCATTACTAGTCTAATATGATCTAAATAATATTAGATGGTCACTAAAAAAAAGATCCGACATTGTTCGGATATTCGTTTCGAATTGTTTCGGTTAGACGTTATTTGAACGCTAAGTTGTGTAACTTGTATGAATTGATGTAGTTATTGGTTCGGATGATACCCGAAAGTATCCTCATATGAATTATATGTTTAATAACATTTTTACATGTCTTAAAAATATTAGAAAGCTGATTTCTGCAGAATTTCTGCGGAAAAGTGTTGAAATTGTCGCTTTTAGTGCTTTTCGGCAGTTTTTAGTGTTATCGGACATCGGGAAAGTATTAAACCAAACCCTTGTATTTCCATATAGGGTTTAATGTATATTTGATGTTGGACTTTCGTCTGAGTCCTAAAGATGTAATTTAGATGGTTTCTACGGATCCGGAGTTTTCGTCAGCACGCTAGTTCACTAGGTACTACTCTAGTTGTTTCGATGCATTGTTTTAAACTGTTTCAAATATAACCAATAGAAACGAATAATGTGCATCATAAATGAGTGTTCTAAGATGTATATCATGTAATCCAGAAATTCGGATATTCAAAACACATATTTGTATAATGTAATTCATTGCTTTAAATGTACGTAAATTACCAGAAAGTGGCAGTTGTCACAACTTGGATACCATAGAAGAAATCAGGGATCTGGCAAGGATAAGGATGGCTAGTTATCAACAAAGGATGGCTGGAGCCTACAACAAAAATGTCAGGATCAGGAAATTCCAAGTTGGTGATATGGTATTAAGGAAAGCATTTCAGAATACCACCAATCATGCTGATGGAAAGTTGGCACCAAAATGGGAAGGCCCCTATTTGATTGAAGATGAGGCAAGAAAGGGGGCATATCGATTACTAACAATGGAAGGTGATTTGCTACCAAGAGCTTGGAATGCTGTCCATTTGAAGAAATATTTCATGTGATTAGGACCCATGATCCTTACATGACAAGTATCCTTGAAGGATCCTTACAGAACAGATGATCCTCATTTTGGTAATGATCTAATCTTAAACTATTTCATTCTTTAATTATTTCGTATAAGGGTAAGGATCCTGTATCCTTTATCCTCCTTTCACTTGATTCTGAGTTTTGAAGGTTCAGGTATCCTTAACTGAGGATTGAGTATCCACAAAAGTATCCAGTCATTTGGGCTTGACCCCAGTCATTTGGGCTTGACCCAAGTCATTTGGGCTTGACCCCAGTTTGGGCCTGTCCCCAGTTTCGCCAGTAGCGCATGATGATCCTGGTATAGTTCATGGCAATGGGACCAGTACTCGCTTTAGGGGCTGACAATTCATTGTACTGGCTATATTCAGGATCCTACGTATAATGGTAGACGTACCATACATCCGTTCCTAAGGTTTCTAACGTTTTCACGTTAGCTAAGGTTTTGGCATTTTCATGTCACTAAGTTTGGATAGTCGCCAGTGAGGGCCATACTCCAGTTTACATACGATCCTTTGGGCTTGTCCCCAGTTATCCTTTGGGCTTGTCCCCAGTTATCCTTTGGGCTTGTCCCCAGTTATCCTTTGGGCTTTTCCCCAGGTATCCTTTGGGCTTGTCCCCAGTATATTGGGCTTGTCCCCAGAATTGTTGGGCTTGTCCCTAGTTACTAACTCTTATCCTATGTTGGCTTAGTCCCAAGTTGTACCTTATTTCAGGTTTTTGGAGATAAATGACCGAGGATCCTTGATCCTTACCTTTTACTAAGGTTTGTCTTTTGGATTATCCCGTTTACAACTGTTAAAGGTTAGGATCCTAACTTGGATTCTCAGGTATGATCCTTAACTATTTTGATTCTATTCATTATTTATTTGAGTAACCCTTATCTTTTGACAACTGAACTTGTGATCCTTAAACTATATAACTTTTCAAAACTAATCGGCTATGGGATATGTGATCCTTGATCATATCCTAAACTTTTTGGGGATATTTCTTAAATTTTTCTTTACTTTATAAGTTTAAACAAAATGAACATCACAACAGTTGGAAAGTAAAATGTTAACAAGGATATCAACACAGGATAAGCCAGAAAGTTAAAGTTATTTTATTCACAAAAGATTAAACCCTTTAAGGTTGTCAAAATTGTCAACCCACGTTTCTACCAGCAAAACGTGGCCCGTCCACATGGGTTGGCAAAGGGTGTCCATTGTCTAAGGGTCTTGGTAGTGCAGGAGTCAAAAGACGGCAGGATCACAATGGCTTCATTCCCAAAACGGAGGATCCCTCTGCCATTTGTAATCCTACCTATTGTTCAAAGGATCCATGATCCTTAGCCCTAATTACTACTGTTTAAGTACAACCCATCATTGTTCAACAGAAAACACCATAACCAAAACAAACTATCAAACTTAAAAATGGGCTCCGGCTACGTCTAGAAATGTCCTTCATCGCCCATTCATGCAGCCTACACCTTCACTGCATCTTCATCTCCTCCAGCTCCCATATCCTTTGCCTGATCCTTGCCACTACCACTAGCCTCGATTGCCAGAACCTCGTCAGCCTCATCCTCATCCTCCAACTCAGCCAGCCTGGCCTTCCAGCCTTCCATGTCCCAGTTGCTCCTATCAAAGGCGGGATCCTGAGCTTCTTGAGCCATCTGTAGCTTGGTCTTGTACATGGCAATGGAAGCGGAGACCTTAGCATCCTCCGTGATCTCGCTCTTCTCATAATCAAAATTGATCAGAATTGAAGCTATCTGAGTTTTGGCATCCTTGAGATCCTTTTCAAGGGAGGCAATTTTGTGATCCTTGAGCACCGCCACATTTTTGAGATCAGAGTATTTCTCCTCAAGATCCTCAACATTTCCAATGTAGTCCTCAATTTCAGCAAATTTCTGCAAACAAGACAATGCAAAGTTAGGATCATATGATCCTCAAGTGGATAGGATAACTAAGCTAAGTCAGTGATCCTTACATCATTAAAGTACTCGAGGAATTGATGGCGGATCAGAGGCAAGCCTTGAAGGTTGTCAGCTTCAGAGGTTTTTCTTTTCTTTCCACCTCTTCCCTTTGAAGTGGTAGCCTTGGGGATAACAATGGAAGGGCTAGCAGCAGACTTTTTCTTTGAGGATCTGACAGTGTCAAGATCAGTTACACTGAATTTGGAGGCAGATTTCGAGGATTTCCAGCGCCTACACATTCAAAACAGATAAGTATCCTTATCCTATTTCTATTCAACTATTTATTTAAATACTTGACTATACAAAATACAGGATACTTACTTGACATAGTGACAGAACCTGAGGATACTTCTTGTGAATCCTGGGTGTTTGTTTTGAATGACCTTGTTGCAGGATCAAGTCTTCTGAAAGCAGCGAGCCTTTCCTTGGTTGAATAAAATGTATGAAATCACCAAGTAAACTGTCAAGAGCTGCTCGAGTGTATGAAATCACCAAGTAAACTGTCAAGAGTTGCTCGAGTGTTGTTACGAGAGTGTGTGTATGCCAAAATTAGCTAAGTGTTCTACTCAAGCTTGTTATCCCCATTTTAAATTAGAAACAACTAAAATAACAAACTGTCCGACAATTATGCAAGCTCCCCACGATCTCCACAACGTCCACAAGAGCCAAGCACGTGCGGAATATTTGTGGAATATGCTCCAGGAATTTCGGTGAGACTTGGTCCATGCCTTTGCTCCTGCAAAACAAGCTTATGTACAAGGTAGACAATTGTTAGTATAAGGATAACAATAAGGATCCTGAATCCTGATCCTGCAACACCTGCTGAGGATCCTTAATTCAAACAGAATTGAGGATCCATGATCCTGGAAGCACTTGAGGATCCGTGATCCTTAGGATTGGAAAATCCTCCCCTAACAATTGCCCCCAAAATATAAGGTGTAAAGTGTAAATTAACGACTTATATTTTCTTGATCTTATCCACAACAAACTAACTGATATATAGCCATTAGAATTGAACTATCCATTGCAGATCCTACGTCACTTGAAGCAAAATTCCTGCAAAATCATCATTATAAATTCAAGTTAGAGATAAGGATCCGGAAGCATTTAAATTCGTGCGTTGCATCCTTTAAATCCTCATTCGAAGATCAAGCAGGTACTTCTCTCCCCTTTCTCTTTCTTACTATGTTCTTCTTCTTTCTCAAAATATCTGAATCACAATGAAGCTAAGATCATCCCCTGCTAAGGATCATCGAAAAGACAGTCCTTTAAAAGGCCAAGGGATCATCGAAGACTCTCCAAAGGAACGTTGCTGCTTCACCGATCCTGAGATCGACAGGATTCGCCATTGCTTTCCGGCGAGCACTGTTTTTAAACCCTTTGATCCTACCGTCCTGAGTGATTTTATCTCTGAAACCTGGGTTGCATTTCCACTCACCCCATTCTCTATAGGATACTCCTATCCTTTTCCTGCTTTTACCCAATCTTTCTTCTCCCTTACCGGCATATCTTATATCCAAGCTATGCCAATGATGTGGAGGGTTTTATTTACCCTTGAGAGGATCATTGAGTAGGAGGATATAGATTTGGGAATGTCTGAACTTGCTGAATTGTACAACCTTGGGAGCCACGGTTCACATCGCTTTCTATTACAACACAAACCTGGTGAGGCACACCCGATCCTGAAGACCACCAAAACCGACACTAAGTGGAAGAAACGATTCTTCTTCGTTAGGAGGGATTCTATCCCGGATGGGAAGGATCTCCCTAGAAAATGGGCCACTCATGGTAGGATAGAGGATCCTTATAGAAGAACCATAGGATAACCCTGTTTCCGTTGAGGATCACTAACATTTGTTTGTATCTTTTGTGCAGCTATATCTGTTTCTCACATCATTTCATCACCTATGACCAAGGAGAGGATCACCGCTTTCTGAAATCTTGATCCTGTAATAAGATCGTTTCAAGCAAACACCAAGGATTCTCAAGAAGTATCCTCAGGCTCCGTTACAATGTCAAGTAAGTATCCAAGTTTATATATGATTAAATATTGAAATGTATATAAAACAAGAATACTTATCTGTTGTTTTGGATTGATAGGTGCTGGAAAATCTTCAAGGTCTGCCTCCCGCTTTAGTGTCACCGATCTTACTACCGTTGCCCCCAGGTCTGGGAAGAAGAAGACTGCTGCTAGCCCGAGTGCTGTGGTTCCAAAGCCTGTTACCTCCAAGGGGGGGAAAAGAGGAAGGCCTCTGAGGTTGAAAATCTTGAAGGCTTGCCTCTTAGCTGCCACCAGTTCCAAGAATACTTTGCTGATGTAAGGATCACTGACTCTGCTTGATTATCCTGCCCACTTGAGGATCACGTGATCCTGAACTTTACCTTGTCTTCTTTGAAGAAATTTGCTGAGGTCGAAATGTTGTTTGATGCTTACGTTGAAGAGGCGGAGCAGAAGCATCAGGAGTTCGAAAAGTTCTTCCTGGCCAAGGATCAGACCATCTCCTCCCTTGAAAAGGACCTGAATCTGGCGAAGAAGCAGGTGGTCATGGCCCAGATAAATGCTGATCATGAGAAAGCTGAGCCGCTGGAAGATGCTAAAATCTCTGCCGCCATCACCATGTATAAGATCAAGCTACAAATGGCTCAGGAGGCTGAGGATCCTGACTTCGACAGGACCACTTGGGACAAGGAGGGCTGGAAGGCAAAGCTAGCTGAGCTTGAGGATGAGGAGGAGGCTACCGAGGTCTTGGCGCTTGAGGCAGGCAGCAGCGGGAAGGATCAAGCTGGTGGTGATGATGCTGGAGGTGATGCAGCCAAGGTGTGAGCTGCAGAAATGGGCGATGATGGATATTTCTAGACGCGGCCGGAGCCCATTTTTTTAGGATTTGGTAGTTTTTTGGTTGTGATGTTTTAAACAATGCTGGGTTATACTTTGAACAATAGTTTCTAGGGTTATGGATTATGGATCCTTAGACAATAGGTAGGATAATAGGTGGTGGAGGGATCCTCTGTTTGGGGGATGAAGCCACTTGTTATCCTGCCATCTTTTATTTCCTGCACTTTTATGACCTGTTAACAATGGACACCCTTTGCCAACCCAAGTGGACGGGCCATGTATTGCTGGTAGAAACTTGGGTTGGCAATTTTGACAACCTTAAAAGGGGTTAACTTTTGTGAATAAAAATAACTTCAACTTTTTGGCTATTTCCCGTGTTCTTATCCTTGTGAATTATGTATTTTTCTACTGTTGTTATTCACTTTCTTTGAATTTGTAAGTAAAGGATAAAGGTTTAATAAATCATGTTTAAAAGTTTTAGGATATGATCAAGGATCAAATATCCTATAGTTGACAAGTTCGGAAAAGTTATGTAACTTAAGGATCATTAGTTCTGTTGTCAAAGGATAAGGGTCACTTATATGAATAATGAATAAAATCAAAGTGATTATGGATCATACCCGAGAATCCAAGTTAGGATCCTAATCCTTTATCATTCATAATCAGAATAACCAAAAGACAAATCTTAGTAAAAGGTGAGGATCAAGGATCCTTGGTTGTTTAGCTTCAAAAACCTGAAATGAAACATAACTTGGGACTAAGCCAATATAAGAGAAGAGTTAGTAACTGGGGACAAGCCCAACAATTCTGGGGACAAGCCAAATATACTGGGGACAAGCCCAAAGGATAACTAGGGACAAGCCCAAAGGATAACTGGGGACAAGCCCAAAGGATAACTGGGGACAAGCCCAAAGGATCTTGTGTAAACTGGAGTATGGCCCTCACTGGCGACTATCCAAACTTAGTGACATGAAAATGTCAAAACCTTAGCTAACGTGAAAACGTTAGAAACCTTAGGAACGGATGTATGGTACATCTACCATTATACGTAGGATCCCGGATACAGCCAGTACAATGAAATTGTCAGCCCCTAAAGCGAGTACTGGTCCCATTGCCATGAACTGTACCAAGATCACCGTGCGCTACTGGCGATACTGGGGACAGGCCCAAAGAACTGGGGTCAAGCCCAAACAACTGGGGTCAAGCCCAAATAACTGGGGTCAAGCCCAAATAACTGGGGTCAAGCCCAAATAACTGGATACTTCTATGGATACTCAATTCCTTTGTTAAGGATACATGATCCTTCTGCAAAACTCAGAATGAAGTGAAAGTAGGATAAAGGATCCAGGATCCTTTTCCTTGAATATAGGATAATTAAAGAATGAAATAGTTTGAGATTAGATCATTACCAAAATGAGGATCATCCACCCTCTAAGGATCCTTCAAGGATGTGGATCATGAATATTGCTAAGGATCACAAATCCTTATCACATGAAGTATTTCTTCAGGTGGACAGCATTCTAAGCTCTTGGTAACAAATCACCTTCCATTGTTAGAAATCGATATGCCCCCTTTCCAGCTTCAGCTTCAATCAGGTAGGGGCCCTCCCACTTTGGTGCCAATTTTCCATCAGCAGGATTTGTGGTATTCTGAAATGCTTTCCTTAATACCATATCACCAACTTGGAACTTCCTGATCCTGACATTCTTATTGTAGGCTCCAGCCATCCTTTGTTGATAACTAGCCATCCTTATCCTTGCCAAATCCCTGAGTTCTTCTATAGTATCCAAATCTTGATCCAAGGTTTCAGCATTTCCTTCAGGATCACGGAGGCTTGTTCTTGCAGTACGAACCGCCATTTCTGTAGGGATCACTGATTCTGCCCCAAATACCAAAGAAAATGGAGTTTGGCCAGTAGCATTCTTGGGAGTTGTTCTGTCAGCCCATAATACATAAGGTAGTTCTTCTGCCCATTTTCCTTTCTTAGATCCAAGCTTCTTCTTCAAATTGTTGATGATGATCTTGTTGGATGATTCTGCCTGACCATTAGCTTGTGGGTGGACTGGTGTTGATGTTATCATCTTAATCCCCCACCTGTCACAAAAGTTAGTAGTTCTACTCCCATTAAAATGGGATCCATTATCACAAACAATTTCAGAAGGAATACCAAATCTTGTAATAATGTTTCTTTTAATAAAGGATATCACTTCTTTTTCTCTGACTTGAGCGAAGGCTTCAGCCTCTATCCACTTGGAGAAGTAATCAGTTATAGCAAGCATGAATACTTTTCCACCATGTGCCTTGGGAAGTTTACCAACTATATCCATTCCCCATCTCATAAATGGCCAAGAAGAGGATATAGGATGCAAAAGTTCTGCTGGTTGATGAAGGATATTACTATGTCTCTGACAAGGATCACACTTCCTGGCATATTCCACAGCATCCTTCTTCATAGTAGGCCAATAGTATCCTGTCCTCGGGATCCTTGAGAATAATGCCCTGCCCCCAGTGTGGTTTCCACAATCTCCTTCATGAAAAACCTTTAGCACTTCTTGGATTTCAGGATCCTCAATGCATCTTAGATATGGACCTGCAAGGGATCGTTTATATAACATGTTATTCAATATTGTGAATTGAGATACCTTGATTTTGAAAGCCCTGGGGTTTTCTCCTGTAGGAATCTCTCCATGTTGTATGTATCTCATGATTGGAAGGATCCATGATCCTGAATGAGATTGTGTATCATCACTAGGGATGATTGCAGAATCCTCTCCTATCTCCATGGCTACATGATCCTCAAGAGTGGGGGATAGGATGTGGATAATAGGGATCCTGATATCCTCTGGAATCTTCAAGGATGATCCTAGATTGGCCAATGCATCAGCTTCCGCATTCTCTTCTCTGGGTACCTGTGTCAAACTAAAGGAAACAAAAGAGAGTGCCAATTCTTTGACTATCTCTAAATATTTGATTAGTTTTTCACCTTTAACAGCATAGGATCCATTAAAGTGATTAGTAATTAACAATGAATCTACATGTACTTCAAGATACCTGATCCTCATATGCTTTGCAATTTGCAAACCAGCTATCAAGGCTTCATACTCAGCCTCATTGTTAGTAGTTTGAAACTCACAAGCTATGGAGTGGGGTATTATGTCCCCATGTGGCGATTTTAGTAGTATTCCAAGTCCAGTTCCTTTGACTTTATAAGCTCCATCAGTGAAGACTATCCAAGGATCCCTAGTTTCTTCTAGCTGTTAGACTTCTAATACAGCTTCCTTTTGCAAGTCACTACTGAAATCTGCCACAAAGTGTGACACCTGTGTCACTTCAACCATCATACAAATACCAAACCAATGAAATATTGTATTTCATACTTGGTATTTGTATAAATATGTGTTTCGTTTGCACATATCAATTCTTGTTCGATTTCGAGCTCTAAATCGCTTTCTGGAAGGTTATACGCGAACTGATGCGAAAATATAACCAGTTTAATGCAACAAACACTCCGAAACAGTGACATAGGCTTAACATACCTTAAATAACCTTAACATAACTTAGAAATAAGTTTTGAAGGGTTTGGTATGCCGAAAACAAGTTTATTCGCTCACAGGGACTAATTGCGTCAACTAGCAAAAGTCTACCGTTTCGTAAGGGAACGTACAGTCCGGAACTTGATCATAATCTAAACATACCATAAATAACCTAAACATAGCTTAGAAATAAGCTTTGATAGGTTCGGTGTGCGAAAATATGCGTATTTGATCTTACAGGGACTAAAAGTGTCAAAAACGACGTAAGTTTGCATTTACGTGCATATCTTACGTTCTGACCACATCTGGACACCCAAAATTTTTTTACACACTAAAATATTTTTATCTTAGTGATCGGCATGAAAAAATTTCATTCGTCGCTTAATTTGGATCGTTTTCACGTCCGTTATGAATTTCGTCGTAATTTAACGAATAACGCGACCGTACGACCAAACGAGCTGACATCCGAGATATTTTTGAGCACATTTTAAGTTCCCTATACTTTAACTTCATTTTAGATCTTTGAAATGGGGTTAACGGGGCTTAAACGTGTCAAAAATGCATCGAAAACCAAGTTTTGGGGCTGCAGGGACTAAATCTGCCATTTTTTAAAGTTGCTGGTCTGCAAGGTCCTTACGGACCGTATGGAAATATGCTTATGGTACCTTACTAAGAAATGATCTTAATGGTTTTGCAAAAACTATATAAGGCCATGCCATTCACTTGTTTCACTTGCTCATTTCTCTTATTCTCTTCTCAATCACTGATTTGGGAGCTTTCTAATCTGATTGGAAACATATTCATGGTAGAAAAGTTAGCTAGGACCCTTTGTAAGTCTTCTTTCATGCTTATTCTTTATGTTTAAGCAGAAAGTCAAATAGTTTGGCCAACAGTTTGACTTTCGGTTTTGACCTTCAATTGGTCAAGTCAAAGTTCAATTGAACTTTGCAACGTGATTGTAATCACAATGGTTATAATCCTTAGCGATTATACCTACTGATTACCACGTTAACTAGGCGTAGTGACGAGTTAAAGTTTCGGCCAAAATGCGTTTTAGCACGCATTTTGCAACGAAACTATTTTCGGGTATCAAAACCCATTGTTTTGATACCAAATCAGTTTTGTAAGCTAGTTAAACACATGTTTAACTCGTCACTATTAGTTTAGTGCTTGTTTAGGGTCGTAAGCTAAGCGGTCTAAACAACCGCTTAGACTTTCGAACCCGACCCGTTTGGTCGATCATTAGGATCCGACCAAGCTTGCTTAGTGATCATAGTTGCACAGGGAATAACCCCTGAGGTTATACCTTATGATCACATAAGGATTGGTTAGCTATTCGTTAATTGGTTTACATGCCCATAGGAAATGACCAAAATGCCCTTTTATAGCATAAATCCGTAATATGCATATGTGAACATATTTTTGACATCTAATCTGAATTAGTAACATGTTAGGCTATTATTGGGCATGTAAGACTTGACATAGCTCATAGACAACCATCCGAACATAGTTTTGCGCAACCGACGCATTATCGTAGCTTATGCTACCATAATGGGTCGAAATGGGTCAAGAGCACTTAGGTAGACTTCCAAATCAGAATGTTAGCTCTATTAAATCATACCATATGAGTTCAATTGCTCATTTGATTTATAGAACATCATTCTATCCTATCTCCCGGTTTAGGAGCCGTTTAATAACATAGTTACCTATATTAGGTGCCGTTTGATTCCATAGTCCCTCTAGCTTTGCTTGGTTGTTGTTCAAGACTTCTAAGCACCCTCAAGTGAGTACATAGTTCCCCTCTTTTACTGTTTTCAATGTTTTGGGGTGAAGCATGTGTACCTATTTGTTATGTTCACGATTTCAAAGTATAATTGATTATACATATTAGTACTTATCTGTTGACAAACTGAATGATTATTTATGGTTTAAACACTGATTTTTCAAAGATTATAAAATTAATTGTTGGATAGTACATATTTTGTTCACCAGACCGATTGGTAGTATGATATAGCGCTATAGGATTTGACACCCCATTCCTATTGTCATGGAATGTCTGAAACCAATTTGTTTCTCCATCCAAATAGGGATTGCCTTTGTGGTATCCCTATAGTCTCAAAGGTGTATTTTGATGCACTAGGTCTGATTGAATTCTTAAATCACATTATTTTATTGTATATTTTATTATACTCCCAAAAGTATAGTTTGATATACTCTCATGTGTGATATTGTACAAAACAACATATATTTTGTTAACTACCAAAAACATATTTTAAATATGTTACTTATTCAACCAAAACATAGTTTAATATGTTATACATAAATCCAAAGTATACTTTTGATATACTATAAAAAACGATTATTTTGACAACCAAAGTATATTTAATATACTATCTGTTTAACGACTTTGGAACCGAAATATATTTTGATATATTACCTAATCGACTTTCTTAAAACCAAAGTATATTTTTATATATACTACAAACATTTTATTCAAAACATTATTTTATAAACTCATTTTACTTAATAATTTATTTATGCATCATTCTTTTATATCATCAAATTTCTTATAAATTTTCGCATTATTTATAAAGAAAACATTTTTAGGTTCATGACTACTTTTGTTAAAACATTCTTTTAAACTTATAAGTCATGAATCATGCATAAATAAAACCTATGTATCTCACAGGCATTTTTATGCTGACGTACCTATTTTTACACATGTTTCAGGTACAGCTTTGTGATGATTGTTGATACATGCTATACATAGGATGGACTCGTGCCTTAGTGACTTTAAAACTTGAAAGATAATATTTGTAATTATCTGATTTGTACTAAAACAATGAGTTCAATAATGAAATAAAACGGAATTATTTAATCCGTGGTTGTGAAACAATGATTCTGTTACAACACTCCCCGACGTTTCCGGCACGTTTTGTTGTTTTACGTGGTCTGGGTGTGACAGAAAAGTTGGTATCAGAGCCAATGGTTATAGGGAATTAGGTTATTAGTAATGCTTTGACCTAGACTATAACCTTCCTAGGACCCTAACACAAGTTATCTTGTGTTTAGTTTTAAAACAATACCGTCACTTATCCTTAGGTGACAACCACAATAAGAACACAAATTTCGAATCCGCTTTGAAAACCAATCATCTGTTCTAGGATGATTGATTACTAGGTTTTGAACCTTCAAAGTTTTCAAAATCTTGTCAAAGTTTGGGTCTAAATAATGTGAACACGTGCAAACTGGAAGAGTGAATGCCTGTACCCTGAGTTTTCTGTCTAAGGCTAGAGTGTTCGTACAAATCCACTGTATCGTACCAGTCACTCTTACATGGGAACTCTTGGGGTGAGTGTTCACTTATAGGCGAGCATGTCTTCGGTGATACATTATATTGACCCATTTACTTTGATTAGTCACTACGTGTCGTTTGTTTGTTCCAGGTAACGAACGAATGATTGCCTTCCTTATGTTCTGGTCGATATTTTCAATACCTCTTTTGTTTCCAATCATCGACCTTACTTGTTTCTCATGTTCCCTCGAGACAATGCCTCCTCGACGTGATGCTCAATCTTTTACTGCTGAGGAAGTCGCAGCCCTTGTTGACCAACAAATGGCTGCAGTGCTTCCAGGCGTAGTAACTCAGATTCATGAGTTATATAACAACAATAACAACAACAACACCCTGTGTAATTTCAAGACCTTTAACTCTGCCAAACCTTCAAAGTTTTCTGGATCTCAAGGAGCAACCGCACTCATGCAATGGTTCGAAAGTTTGGAGAGCACATTCAGGCACGTGCAATGCCCGAATGAGCGTAAGGTTGAGTTTGCATCCAGTGCGTTCGAGAAGCGTGCTCTTACATGGTGGAACGGTGTGATGCATGATAGAGGTGCCGATGTGGCACTAGCTCAAACTTGGGAAGAGCTTCGGGCTCTAATGATGAAGGAATTCTGTCCTCGTCATGAGCTCAGGGCTTTGGGACGGGAATTTGACGATCTTAAACAAGACAGCGGTGAACATCGAGCTTATACTGACCGTTATGAGGAATTGAGCCTGTTATGTCCTGCCATGGTCACGCCTGTGGATAAGGCGATTGAGAAGTACATCGATGGTCTTCCTGATTTAGTTCAAGATATCGTTACTGGCAGCAACCCTACTACTGTCAGACAGGCCATTGAATTGTCTGCCACCCTGACTGAATCCCATATCAGGAAGGGTAAGCTTTTTTGAAAAGGCAACCCAAGACCATCTGACAAGGCTGCTCAAGTAGAACCAAAGGAAAAACTGGCCGAGGTATCCAAGAAGAAGAAGCGTAAGGCTTCTCAAAACTACGCCATAACTGCTCAGAACAATCAGGTTGTACCAAACCAACCAGCACAACCTCGTAAGAGGAAAAATTATGTTGGTACTGCACCTTTGTGCAACAAATGCAACCGTCATCATTTAGAGCAAGAGCAGTGTCATAAATGTACCCACTGTGGAAGACTGGGACATTTGGTTGATACCTGCCGTTATGCAAATCCTGCTGCTGTTCAAGCACGGTTCCCACCTGGGTCGTGTTATAACTGTGGTGATCTTACTCACTACAGAAACAATTGCCCAAGACTTGTTAACGCAAATCCAGCGCGTGGACGAGTGTTTAACATAAATGAGGCAAACGCGAACAACGATGTAGCAATGAACAATTAGTCTTTTGTATTTTCTTGTCTGTTATCTTTTGACGATGGAACAATTCAGTTGTTATATAAATAAAATTTGATGTTTCAATTTTATTTTACAAAACTGATACGATTGTGTGAATGTTTGATCCAACCCTTCGATGTCGACACTAAGACAAACTACTCGTGTGGTTCTGTCATTTTATGATCACTTGTGATCTTCCCGAAAATCTTAAATACACGTTTCTTTTTAAGAAACAAAGACAAATCTCTATTAAGGTCTTCCTATCTTCATAGTTAGATTCTTGAAAATGTTTAAAGTGCCAAACGGAATTCACGGATTTGATTCCTGGTGTGCTTTGATTACTCGTATGCTCAATTAACAAGAAAATTAACAAAATGAAGATCAAGATAAACAATTATGTGTTTTCTTATATGTTCCATGGTTTTATGTGATTTATCCAAATCCTCATAGAATCTTCCATATTTTAATATGAGGGATTCATAGTAGGATATCAAAAGGTACTACCTTAAATCCTTAATGGACTTCTACGTTGTAGTTAAGTCCCTTGGGTTATAAAGTACTATTCTATAATTGGACCCCTTGAGTGGTCTAGTTAAACAGATTGATTCAAAAATTTGGCTAGGAATATCATGTGATGATATAGCTGAAAAGATTCCTTAAGTGATCAATTTAAGGAGATCGTACGACGGTCTAGTTAAGAAGATCATGTGTTGATCTAGTTAAAAAGATCGTTCGTTGATCTACTTAAAAAGATCCTTTGGTGGTCTAGTCAAGTCGCTTCATGTTTATTCGATCGATTTTTCCCTACACATTATGAAATGAACTGTGAGGACTGTGCAAGGAATTACGTAATTATGGATGCATACATAATTATGGAATTCAGTGCAGAGAAACCACAACAAATTTTATCATGTGTTAAGACCTATAGTGATGAGAATAACGAAACGGGAACAATGTAGAAAGGAGCATGGTGGATACGCCGCTGGTATATCCTATATATAAGTGTTCCTTATTACATTGCGAACGTAGCGTTATTTAAGTTACTAGAAGTCCTGGACCTTGACCAATGTTGTCTTATCTTTCATTCTCCTACACTGATTTCAAGCACACACCAGTTTCCTATGATAGTCTTCATAAGAAACGTTCTTATGTCCGTAGTTCGAAACTCCATGTTTTGTTGATACAAGGACTTCACTTTGAGAGTTGACAATTTCGCTAAGAATCCTGACATGACCCAGAGTTTTACTTAGGGTTCTAGGGATTCATTCGAAACAGAAACAATCACAGTTGTCTTCACAAGTTTCCTCTAAAATTAAATTTCGGGACGAAATTTCCTAAAGTAGGGGAGACTGTGACACCTGTGTCACTTCAACCATCGTACAAATACCAAACCAATGAAATATTGTATTTCATACTTGGGATTTGTATAAATATGTGTTTCGTTTGCACATATCAATTCTTGTTCGATTTCGAGCTCTAAATCGCTTTCTGGAAGGTTATACGTGAACTGATGCGAAAATATAACCAGTTTAATGCAACAAACACTCCGTAACAGTGACATAGGCTTAACATACCTTAAATAACCTTTACATAACTTAGAAATAAGTTTTGAAGGGTTTGGTATGCCGAAAACAAGTTTATTCGCTCACAGGGACTAATTGCGTCAACTAGCAAAAGTCTGCCGTTTCGTAAGGCAACGTATAGTCCGGAACTTGATCATAAGCTAAACATACCATAAATAACCTAAACATAGCTTAGAAATAAGCTTTGATAGATTCGGTGTGCGAAAATATGCTTATTTGATCTTACAGGGACTAAAAGTGTCAAAAATGACGTAAGTTTGCATTTACGCGTATCTTACGTTCTGACCACATCTGGACACCCAAAATTTTTGTACACACTAAAATATTTTTATCTTAGTGATCGGCATGCAAAAATTCCATTCGTCGCTTAATTTGGATCGTTTTCGCGTCCATTATGAATTCCGTCGTAATTTAACGAATAACGTGACCGTACGACCAAACGAGCCGACATCCGAGATATTTTTGAGCACATTTTAAGTTCCCTATACTTTAACTTCATTTTAGAGATTTGAAATGGGGTTAACGGGGCTTAAACGTGTCAAAAATGCATCGAAAACCAAGTTTTGGGGCTGTAGGGACTAAATCTGCCATTTTTGAAAGTTGCTGGTCTGCAAGGTCCTTACGGACCGTATGGACATATGCTTACGGTCCGTAAGCAGTCCCCAGCACATCAGAATTTGCAGAAACTTCACAGCAGCTTCCCAGCTCATTCTTGAGGCCCTTGTACGCAATTTTTATGTTTTGGGGACCAAGTTAACACTTCCCCAAGGCATCTAATCAGCTCCTAACAATTGTATGTGTCACACCCCGACCACGTATAACATACAAAACGTGGCGGAAAACGTCGGGGAGTGTTGTAACAGAATTAATTGTTTCATAACCATGGCATTCAAGGTTGTATTTTATTTATAAACATAAGAGTTACATTGTCTTAAACAGGAAACAAAGAGTTCAGAACATAATTAAACTAAGTCTATCTTCATTTTATGTCTCTAAGGCACAGGTCCGCCCTAGTGTCACGATCATCATCCTACGGAAAAGCTCCTGAAAACACATGTGAAAATAGGTACGTCAGCATAAAAATGCCTGTGAGATACATAGGTTTTGTGAAAATAGGATTCATGACTTATAAGTTTAGGAAAAGTTGTGTAATAACAGTCAGTCATGAACCTTGTAAGTTGTTTTGTTTTGTAAATCATTAAAAAGCAATGATATGTATAAATAAGAGAATAATGTAAGGTTAAATGAATAACCAAGTAAAAATGAGTTTGTATAAGATAAGTTGTTTTGTAAATCAATGTCTTCTGAAAATAAGATGTTTATGTAAAATGTAATATGTCAAATATTGAAATGATTTCAATAACGCTACGACATGTAATGTCATACAAACACTTATATATAGGAAGTACCAGTGGCGTATCCACCATGCTTGTATCATATTACACACGCCTCGTTACTCAAATCACTTACTCAAACCAACCATCAATGTAAATTGTTCATGAATAAATGAATTGTCATGTGTTAATGTGTAAACCATATTGAAATGTCTATGTCCAATATAAACCACTAAATGTGTATATCAATGTCAAAATGTTTATGTTAATGTAGATCATGTAATGTGTACCCAAAAGTATCATGTATGGTAAGTGAAATATATCAACTAAACCATATGTAAAAATGCACAAAAACAAGGTATTGATGTAAAACATAGTTTAAATCAAAGTTATGTTTTGTGGAACAAATGCATGCTATACTGATACAAACATTTATGCGGTATTGTGAAAATGCATACATCCAAGCCTTGAGACTGTGGCGATAAACCCTTAAACAAATTAAAGGTTTATCTAAGTTATGTACATCGAATTCGGTCATTCCTTCCAATCCAAACAAACCTAGGATTTCAGGAATGGGAGTTGTCAATTCCTATGGTACCACTACCTACTAACGAACGGCGTAGCTAATGTTAATGAATGTATTGTTCCATTGTAAACAACCCAAATGTCATACCAAAATGTAAACATGTGATGAAAACAACTGTACTAAGTATGTAACAAATGGACATACATAGCATGTGACGTGAAACAAATGTACTAAGTATGCACACAACGGACATACATAGCATGAAATGTAATGTAAACAATGTACTAAGTACGCACACAATGGGCATACATAGCATGAAATGTAATGTAAAACAATGTACTATAATGTACTAACGAACATAGCAGGTATATGATGTGAAAACATGGAAAGCATGAAAGTAACAAGTAGGCACATGAGTTTCACCCCAAAACAGTTTGAAAACAGTAAAAGAGGGGTCTATGTACTCACTTGAGATTGCTCAGAAGTCCTAAGATAACCACCAAGCAATGATAGAGATCACGGAATCAAACGGCACCTAATATAGGTAACTATGTTAATAAACCGGACCTATATCGAAAGATTTAGATAGAATGAGGGTTCGTAAACCAAACAAGTATGGAGACTCGTGTCATATGGTTTAACAAAGCCTACATACTAATTGAAACCTAACTTAAGTGCTTACGACCCATTACGACCCGTTTAGGTAGCTTATGCTACTTTAACGCTTCGCTCGCGTGAAACGCGTTCGGACCGCTTAACTAGTCCTATGACAAGTAACATATGCCTTAACATGTCTAATATTGTTGTCAAATCAGTTTAGATGTCAAAAGTTATGTTACATATGTTTAAAATGAATTTTGGCATCAAAGGGGTATTTTGGTAATTTACCGAAGGCATATAAACTACCTATCATACAACTACTTAAACGAAGCGACCATAAGGTATAACCTCGGAAGGTTATTCCCTATATACTATGGTCACCTAATGTGTTTGGTCGGATCCTAATGATCGACCAAATGGGTCGGTTCGAAGGTATAAGCGATTTATTAGATCGCTTACCCTTACGACCCTAGACAACGTGGTAATCAGTAGGTATAGTCACAAGGGACTATAACCATCGTGATTACAATCACGTTGCGAAGTTCAATCGAACTTCGCATTGACCATAAACTGGTCAATGCAGAAAGTCAAACAAAGTTTGACTTTCGGATTCGAAAAACAATAAAAGAACGAAGGAACACTTACGAAGGGTCCCCGAATGCTAATCTAGATCAAAATAGCTCAGGTATGAAACAAAGGTTTCAACTTAGAGCACATTAGATCAGATTCTTGTGAGGAAAAGTGAAGGGTGGAGGTGGGTATTTATAGTTTTTGGTTCACCGTTAGGATCATTTCTTGGAAAAGGGGGCACGATCTAAGCCGTACACTTGTTGGAAAGTTGTGGTAACTCATTTGCCATCCACCATAAGAGTTTGACACTTGGCACTTGGCCTTTGGAGAGTGTTAAGGGCTGTTAACAGCTGAAAAAAAACGTTTTCCTGCATCTGGACCCTACTTACGGACCTAGTTTGGCAGATTTACAGTTTCAGTCCCTGCAACCTCAAAACTTGGTTTTCGATGCGTTTTTTGACACGTTTAAGCACCTTTAACCCTATTTCAAAGCTATAAAATGAAGTTAAAGTATAGGGAACTTAAAATGTGTTCAAAAATATCTCGGGTGTCGGTTCGTTTAGCCGTACGGTTACGTTGTTCGGTTAATTACGACGGAATGCGCATAAGCGCGAAAAATGATCCAAATGGCGTGACGAATGGATTTTTCTTATGCCAAACACTAAAATAAAATATTTTAGTGCTTACATAAATTTTTGGATGTCCGGATGTATTCAGAACGTAAGTTATGCGCGAAAATGCAAACTTGTGCACTTTTTTGACGCTTTTAGTCCCTGAATGACCCCAAAAGTTTATTTTAGCATACCGAACCCCTCAAAGCCTATTTCTAAGCTATGTAAAGGATATTTATGGTATGTTTAACTTATGGTCATGTTTCGGAATGTTCGTTACAGTTCAAATTGGCATACTTTCGCAGTTTGTCAAGTTTAGTCCCTGTAAGCGAATTAACTTGTTTTTGCCATACCAAAGCCTTCAAAACTTATTTCTAAGTTATGTAAGGGTTGTTTAAGGTATGTTAAGTATATGTTGATGTTCCAGAGTATTTTTCGCATTAAACTGACTACGTTTACGCACCAGTTTGCGTATAAATCCCCAGAAAGCGATGTAGAGTTTGAAATTGGATAAAAGTCAAAACATGAAAAATGTAAAACATAACCAAACAAACATTGGGATCAAATGACATTGTTTTATTGATAATGGTACTGTTCATAATGATTACAAGCACAGATGTTACAGTCTCCCCTACTTGTGGAAATTTCGTCCCGAAATTTATTTAGAGGAAACTCGTGGGAAAAGATGCGGATATTTCGCCTTCATTTGATCTTCGCGTTCCCAAGTAAACTCGGGTCCACGTTTAGCTTCCCAACGAACTTTGACCAAAGGAATGCGCTTGCGTTTGAGCCACTTGACTTCACGTTCCATGATTTCCACAGGTTTCTCAACAAATTTCAGTGTTTTACCAACACGAATTTCGTCAAGTGGTATGTGGAGGTTCTCATCAGCTAAATACCTCTTGAGATTGGACACGTGAAAAGTTGGATGAACATTTCCAAGTTCAGGAGGTAACTCAAGTCTGTAGGCTACCTTACCGATTCTTTCGACGATCTTGAATGGTCCAACGTATCTAGGTGCAAGTTTTCCTTTCTTTCCAAATCTGATCACACCTTTCCAAGGTGAGACCTTAGGTAATACTCGATCACCGACTTGAAATTCCAAGGGCTTGCGTTTTGGGTCTGCGTAACTCTTCTGACGGCTTCTAGCTGTCTGAAGGTTATCACGAACTTTCTTGACCTTATCTGTTGTCTCTAAAATGAGGGCCGGTCCAGTAAGCTGAGCCTCGCCGATCTCATTCCAGCAGACTGGTGAACGACATTTTCGACCATAGAGAGCCTCGAAAGGAGTCATTTTGATGCTGGTGTGATAACTGTTGTTGTAGGAGAATTCAATCAACTGAAGATGTGAATCCCAACTACCACCAAAATCGATCACACAAGCTCTAAGCATATCCTCCAGAGTCTGGATTGTTCTCTCAGATTGACCATCCGTTTGCGGATGATAAGCCATGCTCAGATTAAGTTGGGTCCCCATAGCAGATTGCATGGTTCTCCAAAAATGAGAAGTGAAGCGAGCATCTCTGTCAGAAATGATGTTCAAAGAAACACCATGTCGAGCTACTATTTCATCCACATAGATTTTAGCAAGTTTGTCAGCAGAAAAATCCTCACGGATTGGCAAGAAATGCGCTGACTTAGTAAGACGATCAACAACTACCCAGATGGCATCATGACCTTTCTTTGTGCATGGAAGTTTGGTAACAAGATCCATAGTAATGTTTTCCCATTTCCAAACATGGATCTCTGGTTGCACCAATAAACCCGAAGGACGTCGATGTTCAACCTTAACCTTAAGACAAGTAAGGCATTTTGATACGTATAAGGCAATGTCTTTCTTCATACCAGGCCACCAATAATGAATACGAAGATCCTTATACATCTTATCTGAGCCCGGATGAATAGAATAACGAGACTTATGGGCTTCATCCATAAGCAAGGTACGAAGATCATCCTGGCTTGGGACTGTTGGTGCATTCATCTGTCGTCTTCGTCTTATGTTGAGTCTCGGGTTCGTTGCGGATCTAAACAAGCATGACATCACAAGTGACATCACATAGGTGACATCACAAGTGACATCATGGAATAGAATGTAGAATATATGTTGACCGTTTGAGCATGTACGTTTGAATGGCATGACCGTTTGAATGTCATGACCGTTTGAAGGGTGCATGTCACTTTCAAACGGTCAGGGGTCTCTCCCTATAAATACCTTCAAACTGTCATCATTTTTAATATTCTGATTTTCGACGCCGAGGTGCTGTCGAGGTGTCTTTGTACTGTAAAGTGTCACAATCAATAAACAAGACATTTATTAGTGAATCCAAGCTAAACGAAGACCGAATCAATGAATTCCGCCTCTGATTCGGTCTGAGCACTCTTCTGATCGACTCGTTAGGTCATTTCATGATCCTACAGGGACCCACAAGCGGTCCATGAAGTAATACGATCCATTGTCCTTCAGTTCCAGATCAGGAGTTATGTGATAGGGAAATTTCTTATCCATCAAACCTTGTGAAACACAAGATTGTTGAGCCTGAGAAATGCGTGCTTGGATATCGGATCGAGCTTGAATAACAGATTGAATACGTACACAATGAAGCTTAGTACGTTCCTTACGACTCAATGCATCAGCTACGACATTCGCCTTACCAGGATGGTAGCGAATTTCGCAGTCATAGTCGTTTAGTAGCTCAACCCAACGTCGTTGCCTCATGTTGAGTTCTTTCTGATTGAAGATATGCTGAAGACTTTTGTGGTCAGTGAAAACCACACATTTTGTACCGTACAAATAGTGTCTCCAGATCTTAAGAGCGAAGACAACTGCACCCAACTCAAGATCATGAGTGGTGTAGTTCTTCTCATGTATCTTCAACTGCCTCGATGCATATGCTATGACTTTGTTCCTTTGCATCAGGACACAGCCAAGACCCAATTTAGATGCATCGCAATAAATGACGAAATCATCATTGCCCTCAGGCAAAGTTAGAACAGGCGCGTCGCAAAGCTTCCGCTTCAAGTGTTGAAAAGCTTCCTCTTGTTTGAATCCCCAAACAAAGGTTTGTTCTTCTGAGTTAGAGAAGTTAGAGGAACTGCAATCTTTGAGAAGTTTTCAATGAAGCGGCGGTTATAACCCGCTAGACCAAGAAAAGAACGAACTTCAGTAGGAGTAGTAGGTGTATCCCAATCCTTAATCGCACTGATCTTGGAGGGATCTACATGAATACCTTGTTCGTTGATGATATGTCCTAAGAATTGAACTTCTTTAAGCCAGAATTCACACTTGGAGAATTTGGCGAAAAGTTGATCTTTCTTTAGGAGTTCCAGAGTAAGACGAAGATGTTGCTCGTGATCAGCTCGCGTCTTAGAATAAATCAAGATGTCGTCAATAAAAACAATGACGAACTGATCCAAATAAGGTTTGCAGACCCTATTCATTAAGTCCATGAAAACAGCAGGAGCATTAGTCAAACCGAATGGCATGACTGTGAACTCGTAATGCCCATACCGAGTGCGGAACGCCGTCTTGGGAATATCTTCTTCATGCACACGAAGTTGATGATATCCGGAACGTAAATCAATCTTTGAAAAATAAGAAGCGCCCTGTAACTGATCAAAGAGATCATCTATGCGAGGTAGGGGATATCGATTCTTGATGGTAAGCTTGTTAAGCTCACGATAATCGATACACATCCTAAAGGATCCATCCTTCTTCTTGACAAAAAGAACGGGAGCACCCCAGGGTGAAAAGCTAGGACGGATAAAGCCTTTGTCAGAAAGCTCCTGAAGCTGCTTAGACAACTCTTACATCTCAGATGGAGCAAGACGATATGGAGCTCTGGCAATGGGATTTGCACCAGGTACGAGATCAATTCGGAACTCGACTTGGCGTGCTGGGGGTAGACCAGGTAAATCTTCAGGGAATACTTCAGAATAATCCCGAACGACAGGAATATCTGAAATAGACTTACCCTTGCCTTTATCTGCTGTAACATGTGCTAAGAAGGCCACATAGTTCTTCCGCAGATATTTCCGAGCTTTAAAACAAGACATGAGCTTGAGGCCAGCAGACGGTTTCTCACCTTGAACCTGTAGGATCTCGCCTGTCGAAAGCGGCACACGAACTATCTCCTCGAAACAAACTACCACCGCGTGATGCTTGGATAACCAATCCATTCCCACAATAACGTCGAAGCTTCCAAGTTGCATAGGCGTGAGGTCGATAGGAAAAAGATGGTCGTTAAGATCCAACTGGAAGTTGCGTAGAACAGAATCAAGAACAATGGGTTCACCACTAGCAACTTCTACTGTCAAGGGTTTTCCTAGTTTCGTTCTAGACAAGCAAAGCATTGGCTCAAAAGAAAATGACACAAAACTCTTGTCGGCACCCGAATCAAAAAGAACAGATGCAGGCTGATTATTAATAAAGAACGTACCGTTCACCACATTATCGTCCGCCTGCGCCTCTTGGGCATTCATGTTGAAGACTCGCCCTCGAGCCTGACCCTGATTCTGATTTGGATTCTGATTCTGGTTAGCTAGCCTTGGGCACCGGTTTCTGTAGTGGGTCAGATCCCCACAGTTATAACAAGCACCTGGTGGGTATTGTGGTCGTGCAGCTTGACCCTGTTGCTGAGCAGGAGGCTAAGCAACTTGTTGACCCGGGTTCTGAACTGCCCGATTCTGAGCAAAGCGACAAACATCGGCAAGATGACCTGACTTCCCACAGTTAGTACAGAAACGGCACTGATGTTGCGGCTGATGGTGACTGTTGCATCTATTGCACAAAGGTGTATTCCCTGAATACGGCTTCTTCGCTGGAGGTTGTGCGGGTTGGTTGGGAGCTGCCTGGTTAGCTTGGGCAGTGACAACATAGTTTTGGGAGGCCTTACGCTTCCTTGCCCTTTTTGATGAACCAGAATCCTTTCCATTCTTGTTTTGACCTTTCTTGCTATCTTCCTTGTCAGACGACTGTTTCTTGCCCTTGCCACCCTTCCTGTGTAACTTATTCTTCCGAATCTGTGACTCAGTCAATGTCGCTCATAACTCGATTGCCTGACGGAGTGTGGCAGGGTTACTACCAGTAATGATGTCTTGTACTGAGTCAGGTAGGCCGTCGATGTATCTTTCGATAGCCTTGTCAAGTGGGGTAACCATCGTTGGGCATAGCAGACTCAACTCCTCAAACCTATCAGTATATGCCCTGTGCTCGCCACTATCTTATTTCAAGTCATCAAACTCCTTCTCCAACGCTCGTTGTTCATAACGAGGACAAAACTCCCTCATCATAAGAGCTCTAAGTTCTGCCCATGTCTGTGCTAGAGCAACTTCTGCACCACGGTCTCTCAATACCCCATTCCACCATGTAAGAGCCCTCTTCTGAAACACGCTCGAAGAAAACTCGACCTTGCAATTATCCGGACACTGAACATGACGGAAAGTATTCTCAATGCTCTCGAACCATTGAAGAAGCCCAGTCGCTCCTTCAGAACCACTAAACTTGAGTGGTTTTGCCGAGTTAAAATCCTTGTATTTGCATGGAGCATTGTTGTTGTTGTTGGCTTGGTTCCATTGAGAAAAGAGATTTGGGAATTGAGCAGCCATCTGCTGCGCAATGATTTCTGCCAGTTCGGCAGTCGCTATCTGGTTTTCGCGTCGAGGAGGCATTCTAAAAGAGGAAAACATGAAAGGGAACGAGTGAGATGATTGGATGAAGAGAATGAGATGAAACAAAATTAACAAAAGCAAAGGTGGTGGTCATTCGTCCGCATTACCAAGCTAACAAATGACACACAGTGACTAATCAAAGTAAATGGATCAAAAATAATGTATCGCGAAGACATGCTCGCCTATAAGTGAACACTCATCCCAAGAATTCCCAGGTAAGCACAACTGGTCTCGCGTCTGATCAGATATATACGAAGTGCTTGCCTAGACAGAAAACCCAGAATACAGGCATTCACTCTTCCAGTTTGCACGTGTTCACACTATTTAGAACCCAAAACTTTGACGAGATTTTGAAAATTTGAAGGCACAAGGCCAAAAACCAAACTGGAAGGGTTCAAAACCATATAACAGAGGGTTCAAAACCTTACAATAGAGGGTTCAAAACCTTGTAATAAATCATCCAAAAACAGAAGATTGTTTTTCAAAAATCGTGTCGGAAAATTTTGGTTTTTGTTTTGATAATCACCTAAGGATAGGTGATATGTATGTTTTAAGATCTAAACACAAGATAACTTTGTGTTAGGGTCCTAGAAAGGTTATAGTCTAGGTCAAATAATTACTAATAACCTAATTCCCTATAACCATTGGCTCTGATACCAACTCTTCTGTCACACCCCGACCACGTATAACATACAAAACGTGGCGGAAAACGTCGGGGATTGTTGTAACATAGTTAATTGTTTCATAACCATGGCATTCAAGGTTGTATTTTATTTATAAACATAAGAGTTACATTGTCTTAAACAGGAAATAAAGAGTTCAGAACATAATTAAACTAAGTCTATCTTCATTTTATGTCTCTAAGGCACAGGTCCGCCCTAGTGTCACGATCATCATCCTACGGAAAAGCTCCTGAAAACACATGTGAAAATAGGTACGTCAGCATAAAAATGCCTGTGAGATACATAGGTTTTGTGAAAATAGGATTCATGACTTATAAGTTTAGGAAAAGTTGTGTAATAACAGTCAGTCATGAACCTTGTAAGTTGTTTTGTTTTGTAAATCATTAAAAAGCAATGATATGTATAAATAAGAGAATAATGTAAGGTTAAATGAATAACCAAGTAAAAATGAGTTTGTATAAGATAAGTTGTTTTGTAAATCAATGATTTCTGAAAATAAGATGTTTATGTAAAATGTAATATGTCAAATATTGAAATGATTTCAATAACGCTACGACATGTAATGTCATACAAACATTTATATATAGGAAGTACCAGCGGCGTATCCACCATGCTTGTATCATATTACACACGCCTCGTTACTCAAATCACTTACTCAAACCAACCATCAATGTAAATTGTTCATGAATAAATGAATTGTCATGTGTTAATGTGTAAACCATATTGAAATGTCTATGTCCAATATAAACCACTAAATGTGTATATCAATGTCAAAATGTTTATGTTAATGTAGATCATGTAATGTGTACCCAAAAGTATCATGTATGGTAAGTGAAATATATCAACTAAACCATATGTAAAAATGCACAAAAACAAGGTATTGATGTAAAACATAGTTTAAATCAAAGTTATGTTTTGTGGAACAAATGCATGCTATACTGATACAAACATTTATGCAGTATTGTGAAAATGCATACATCCAAGCCTTGAGACTGTGGCGATAAACCCTTAAACAAATTAAAGGTTTATCTAAGTTATGTACATCGAATTCGGTCATTCCTTCCAATCCAAACAAACCTAGGATTTCAGGAATGGGAGTTGTCAATTCCTATGGTACCACTACCTACTAACGAACGGCGTAGCTAATGTTAATGAATGTATTGTTCCATTGTAAACAACCCAAATGTCATACCAAAATGTAAACATGTGATGAAAACAACTGTACTAAGTATGTAACAAATGGACATACATAGCATGTGACGTGAAACAAATGTACTAAGTATGCACACAATGGACATACATAGCATGAAATGTAATGTAAACAATGTACTAAGTACACACACAATGGGCATACATAGCATGAAATGTAATGTAAAACAATGTACTATAATGTACTAACGAACATAGCAGGTATATGATGTGAAAACATAGAAAGCATGAAAGTAACAAGTAGGCACATGTGTTTCACCCCAAAACAGTTTGAAAACAGTAAAAGAGGGGTCTATGTACTCACTTGAGATTGCTCAGAAGTCCTAAGATAACCACCAAGCAATGCTAGAGATCACGGAATCAAACGACACCTAATATAGGTAACTATGTTAATAAACCGGACCTATATCAGAAGATTTAGATAGAATGAGGGTTCGTAAACCAAACGAGTATGGAGACTCGTGTCATATGGTTTAACAAAGCCTACATACTAATTGAAACCTAACTTAAGTGCTTACGACCCATTACGACCCGTTTAGGTAGCTTATGCTTCTTTAACGCTTCGCTCGCGTGAAACGCGTTCGGACCGCTTAACTAGTCCTATGACAAGTAACATATGCCTTAACATGTCTAATATTGTTTTCAAATCAGTTTAGATGTCAAAAGTTATGTTACATATGTTTAAAATGAATTTTGGCATCAAAGGGGTATTTTGGTAATTTACCTAGATCAAAATAGCTCAGGTATGAAACAAAGGTTTCAACTTAGAGCACATTAGATTAGATTCTTGTGAGGAAAAGTGAAGGGTGGAGGTGGGTATTTATAGTTTTTGGTTCACCGTTAGGATCATTTCTTGGAAAAGGGGGCACGATCTAAGCCGTACACTTGTTGGAAAGTTGTGGTAACTCATTTGCCATCCACCATAAGAGTTTGACACTTGGCACTTGGCCTTTGGAGAGTGTTAAGGGCTATTAACAGCTGAAAAAAAAACGTTTTGCTGCATCTGGCCCCTACTTACGGACCTAGTTTGGCAGATTTACAGTTTCAGTCCCTGCAACCTCAAAACTTGGTTTTCGATGCGTTTTTTGACACGTTTAAGCCCCGTTAACCCTATTTCAAAGCTCTAAAATGAAGTTAAAGTATAGGGAACTTAAAATTTGTTCAAAAATATCTCGGGTGTCGGTTCGTTTAGCCGTACGGTTACGTTGTTCGGTTAATTACGACGGAATGCGCATAAGCGCGAAAAATGATCCAAATGGTGTGACGAATGGATTTTTCTTATGCCAAACACTAAAATAAAATATTTTAGTGCTTACATAAATTTTTGGATGTCCGGATGTATTCAGAACGTAAGTTATGCGCGAAAATGCAAACTTGTGCACTTTTTTGACGCTTTTAGTCCCTGAATGACCCCAAAAGTTTATTTTAGCATACCGAACCCCTCAAAGCCTATTTCTAAGCTATGTAAAGGATATTTAGGGTATGTTTAACTTATGGTCATGTTTCAGAATGTTCGTTACAGTTCAAATTGGCATACTTTCGCAGTTTGTCAAGTTTAGTCCCTGTAAGCGAATTAACTTGTTTTTGCCATACCAAAGCCTTCAAAACTTATTTCTAAGTTATGTAAGGGTTGTTTAAGGTATGTTAAGTATAAGTTGATGTTCCAGAGTATTTGTCGCATTAAACTGACTACGTTTACGCACCAGTTTGAGTATAAATCTCCAGAAAGCGATGTAGAGTTTGAAATTGGATAAAAGTCAAAACATGAAAAATGTAAAACATAACTAAACAAACATTGGGATCAAATGACATTGTTTTATTGATAATGGTACTGTTCATAATGATTACAAGCACAGATGTTACAGTATAGCTAAGATCATTCCCTCCTTACTAAGAAATGATCTTAATGGTTTTGCAAAAACTATATAAGGCCATGCCATTCACTTATTTCACTTGCTCATTTCTCTTATTCTCTTCTCAATCACTAATTTGGGAGCTTTCTAATCTGATTGGAAACTTATTCTTGGTAGAAAAGTTAGCTAGGACCCTTTGTAAGTCTTCTTTCATGCTTATTCTTTATGTTTAAGCAGAAAGTCAAACAGTTTGGCCAACAGTTTGACTTTCGGTTTTGACCTTCAATTGGTCAAGTCAAAGTTCAATTGAACTTTGCAACGTGATTGTAATCACAATGGTTATAATCCTTAGCGAGTATACCTACTGATTACCACGTTAACTAGGCGTAGTAACGAGTCAAAGTTTCGGTCAAAATGCGTTTTAGCACGCATTTTGCAACGAAACTATTTTTGGGTATCAAAACCCATTGTTTTGATACCAAATCAGTTTTGTAAGCTAGTTAAACATGTTTTGACATGTTTAACTCGTCACTATTAGTTTAGTGCTTGTTTAGGGTCGTAAGCTAAGCGGTCTAAACAACCGCTTAGACTTTCGAACCCGACCCGTTTGGTCGATCATTAGGATCCGACCAAGCTTGCTTAGTGATCATAGTTGCATAGGGAATAACCCCTGAGGTTATACCTTATGATCACATAAGGATTGGTTAGCTATTCGTTAATTGGTTTACATACCCATAGGAAATGACAAAAATGCCCTTTTATAGCATAAATCCGTAATGTGCATATGTGAACATATTTTTGACATCTAATCTGAATTAGTAACATGTTAGGGTATTATTGGGCATGTAAGACTTGACATAGCTCATAGATAACCATCCGAACATAGTTTTGCGCAACCGACGCATTATAGTAGCTTATGCTACCATAATGGGTCGAAACGGGTCAAGAGCACTTAGGTAGACTTCCAAATCAGAATGTTAGCTCTATTAAATCATACCATATGAGTTCAATTACTCATTTGATTTATAGAACATCATTCTATCCTATCTCCCGGTTTAGGAGCCGTTTAATAACTTAGTTACCTATATTAGGTGCCGTTCGATTCCGTAGTCCCTCTAGCTTTGCTTGGTTGTTGTTCAAGACTTCTAAGCACCCTCAAGTGAGTACATAGTTCCCCTCTTTTACTGTTTTCAATGTTTTGGGGTGAAGCATGTGTACCTATTTGTTATGTTCACGATTTCAAAGTATAATTGATTATACATATTAGTACTTATCTGTTGACAAACTGAATGATTATTTATGGTTTAAACACTGATTTTTCAAAGATTATAAAATTAATTGTTGGATAGTACATATTTTGTTCACCAGACCGATTGGTAGTATGATATAGCGCTATAGGATTTGACACCCCATTCCTGTTGTCATGGAATGTCTGAAACCAATTTGTTTCTCCATCCAAATAGGGATTGCCTTTGTGGTATCCCTATAGTCTCAAAGGTGTATTTTGATGCACTAGGTCTGATTGAATTCTTAAATCACATTATTTTATTGTATATTTTATTATACTCCCAAAAGTATAGTTTGATATACTCTCATGTGTGATATTGTACAAAAAAAACATTTATTTTGTTAACTACCAAAAACATATTTTAAATATGTTATTTATTCAACCAAAACATAGTTTAATATGTTATACATAAATCCAAAGTATACTTTTGATATACTATCAAAAACGATTATTTTGACAACCAAAGTATATTTAATATACTATCTGTTTAACGACTTTGGAACCGAAATATATTTTGATATATTACCTAATCGACTTTCTTAAAACCAAAGTATATTTTTATATATACTACAAACATTTTATTCAAAACATTATTTTATAAACTCATTTTACTTAATAATTTATTTATGCATCATTCTTTTATATCATCAAATTTCTTATAAATTTTCGCATTATTTATAAAGAAAACATTTTTAGGTTCATGACTACTTTTGTTAAAACATTCTTTTAAACTTATAAGTCATGAATCATGCATAAATAAAACCTATGTATCTCACAGGCATTTTTATGCTGACGTACCTATTTTTACACATGTTTCAGGTACAGCTTTGTGATGATTGTTGATACATGCTATACATAGGATGGACTCGTGCCTTAGTGACTTTAAAACTTGAAAAATAATATTTGTAATTATCTGATTTGTACTAAAACAATGAGTTCAATAATGAAATAAAACGGAATTATTTAATCCGTGGTTGTGAAACAATGATTCTGTTACAACACTCCCCGACGTTTCCGCCACGTTTTCTTGTTTTACGTGGTCGGGGTGTGACACAAAGTCAGCTAAAGCTTGGGATTTAATGGCAGTCCTTGGTTCATATCTTATATCATAAGCATTAAGCTTCACTGCCCACTTAGCCATCGTTCCTGACATTTCAGGTTTCCTGAGAACATTCTTAATTGGAAAATTAGTCTTAACAATAATGGCATGAGTTTCAAAATAATGTCTTAATTTAGTAGATGCCATAATTAGTGCAAGGATAAGTTTTTCTAAATGTGAATACCTGGATTCAGCATCAAGTAAACTCTTACTTACATAATAGACAGGATGTTGTGTACCTTCGTGATCCTTAACAAGGACCACACTTACTGCTTTAGAGGATACCGCCAAATACAAGGATAATATATCCCCTTTTTCTGGTTTCATCAAGGCAGGGGCTGAGGATAGGTAATCCTTAAGAGCTTTGAGAGCATTTTCATGCTTTTCAGTCCATTCAAATTTCTTGTTCTTCCTCAAAATATCATAGAATTCCTTGCATTTTTCTGAGGATTTGGATATGAACCTGTTCAAGGCTGCGATCCTGCGTGTCAATCTTTGCACATCCTTAGCATTGGCAGGAGATTTGATATTCACAATAGCCTTAATTTGCTCTGGACTTGCTTCAATGCCTCTTTTTGTCACCATATAGCCTAGGAATTTACCTGCCTTAACACCAAAATGACACTTGGAAGGATTTAGTTTCATATTAAATTTATCAAGGATATTGAATGCTTCCTCCAAGTCTCTAAGGTGATCTTCAGCTTTCTTGGACTTAACCACCATGTCATCTATATAGACTTCCATAGTGTGTCCAATTTGTTCCTTGAACATCATATTGACTAGCCTTTGATAAGTAGCACCTGCATTCCTTAGTCCAAATGGCATAGCAATATAACAATATATACCAGTTGGGGTCATAAAGGCTGTATCCTCTTGACCAGATGGTTCCATCTGAATTTGTTGAAATCCAGATGAAGCATCCATAAAAGTCAACAACTCATGACCCGCGGTAGCATCCACCATGGAGTCAATGTGGGGTAATGGGAAAGGATCCTTAGGACATGCCTTGTTTAAATCAGTAAAATCGACACATACCCTCCACTTTCCGTTTTTCTTTTGAACAACAACCACATTGGCTAACCACTTTGGATACTTAACTTCTCTTATCATACCTGCCCGAAGTAGTTTATCTACCTCTTCCTGGATAATAGCATTCCTTTCAGGTGCAAATTTCCTCCTCTTCTGATGTATAGGCTTGAATGACCTGTCAATGCCAAGCTTATGAGTAATTATATCTTTAGATATACCTGTCATATCCTCATGCTTCCAGGCAAAGGTAGTTTTCCTCCTCTTAAGGAAGGATACTAGATCCTGTTCAATGTTGCTGAGGATCCCTGATCCTATGAAGACTATGGATTCAGGATCATGAGGATCCATAAGGATTTCTTTCACATCCTGTTCTCTTGCCTCCAAGACATCTCTTGGAGGGTGCTTTACTTGCTATTGCTCCCTTGGTCTCGAGGCTGGCTTCATTGATGATGTGTAGCAGTTCTTAGCTTCTTGTTGGTCACTCTCAATTTTCACCACCCCCCATGGACTAGGAAGTTTCACGCACTGATGATAGGTAGATGGGACTGCCTTCATTTCATGCATCCATGGCCTGCCAAGGATAACATTACAACAGGATAAGCAATCTATAACACAGAATTTTTGATAAGAATGAAGTCCTTCAATATAGATAGGGAGTTTGATGTCCCCCAATGTATTCTTGGTTTCTCCGCTGAATCCCACAAGAACAGAGGATCTTAGGACAATGTCTGATTCAGGAATGTTCATTTTCTTGAGGACATCAAGCTGAATGATGTTTACTGAGCTTCCTCCATCTATCAGGATCCTGCGAACAAAATGGTTAGAAATAAACAGAGTAATAACAAGACCATCATGATGAGGATCCTGAACATCAAGGCGATCATCCTCATCAAAAGTTATAATTTTATCCTCGGTAACAATGGAGGTCTGGATGGGTCTATCTCCATTATCCATCTTGGTTTCCTTGGCATGTCTTTTGGCTGCTGAAAAGGAAATACCACAAATGTCTGATCCACCTGATATGAAGTTTATTACTTGTGCATCTGCTGGAGGAGCAGGAGCGTTTTCTGGGATCCTTTCAGGATCCTGGATCCTCAACTTCTTTCGTCCCAAAAGCTCCTTCAAGTGCCCCTTACTTAACAAGTAACCAATTTCTTTTCTAAGTGCAATACACTCTTCAGTGAGATGCCCAAAATCCTCATGATATGCACACCACTTGGACTTGTCCTTTGTAGCAGCTGGTTTATCACTTTTCCTTGGCCATCTTGCTTTCTCACCTACATTCTGCATTGCAAGAATTAGTTCATTGTTATCAATAGAAAAGCAGTATTCAGAAATTGGAGGATAATCCTCATCATCCTCTTCTTGTTCTACTGCATGCACATTCTGGTTATCAGACTTGTTGTAGGACTTGAACTTGTTATTCTTGAAGTAGGATCCTTGCTTTTCCTGTTTTGAGGATCCTGCCAATCTCTCCTGGATCCTTTTATCATCCTCTAATCGGATGAATCTAAGAGCCCTGGTTCTCACTTCATCAAGATTCCTGCATGGGGTCATAACAAGATCATCATAGAATAATGAATCCCTAAGCAAACCCATTTTAAAGGCTTCCACAGCCGTGGCTATATCCAGATTAGGGATATCTAAGGATTCTTTACTAAACTTAGTGATATAATCTCTAAGTGATTCATTTTGACCTTGTGTTACCCTATATAGATCACTAGTTAATCGTTCAAATTTTCTACTACAAGAGAATTGATTATTAAACAGATTAACTAGATTAGCAAATGAAGTAATATAGTAAGGGGGAAGACTTAGCAGCCATTTAAGAGCTGATCCTGTGAGTGTGGATCCGAAACCCTTGCATAGACATGCTTCTTTTAACTTCTCTAGGATGGGGTTGATCTCCATCCTCTCTCTATATTGAGCTACATGCTCTTCAGGATCTGTTGAACCATCATACAGCTTCATAGTTGGTATTTGGAACCTTTTGGGTATCTCAGCATCACAAATAGGAGGTGCAAAACGAGATATCCTATGGCTCCCATCTGCAATTTCAGGAATGGGCTTAACCACTCCTGGAATGCTGGATATCATATCCTTCAGCTTCTGTAATTCCCTAGCCATAGCTTGATTGATACCTGTATCCTGCATAGAGCCATGGTTAGTGTTATAAGAATTATTGAAAGTGTTACCTCCCGGAGGAATCAGGTTAGGAATTGCAGATGTGAATCCATATTGACGGGATTCTGGTATGATTGAAGGACCAGAAGAGGCAATGGTCTGCATTGGAATGAAGTCTCCTTGATGAACATCTGTGCTTGGGGGTTGTATACTTCTCAAGAATCCTTGATCCTGAAAGATGTTGGATCCTTGAACCTGAGAGGATCCCTGAGGCTGAGAGGATCCTTAAACCTGAAATGAGGATCCTTGAACCTGAGAGGATCATTGAACCATGGAGGATCCTTGGACCCCGGAGGATCCTTGGACCCTAGAGGATCCTTGAACCTGAGAGGATCCTTGGACTGTGTGCATTCCCAAATATCCTCCTGAGCTGACGAAGGATCCCTGATGCTGGAAAGAGGATCCCGAAGGCTGAAAACAGGATCCTTGAGGCTGGAAGTGAGACCCAAAAGCCTGACTCATAGTTGTTGTTCCATAACGTCTTTCCAATGGTCCACTCTGGTACTGGATGTCTGGAGCTGCAGATTGCAGGGCGGTTACGGCTGGAGTGTCAAAATCCAGTGACCTTGGTATCAGAGGAGAGTGATCCTCTCCTAATCTCTTCTGTTTCTTGATGTCTCCGATCTCCCGGAGGATCCTTTCGTTGGTTTTGTCATGCTCCTGTATGTGATCCCTCATCTGCAAAATCAAAGTAAAAAGATCACTCGTAGTAGGATTAGAAGAAATAGAAGAAGTTGGCGGTTTTGGAAAAATGGGGCTTTGTCTCTTTGCAGCATTTTCAGCATTCTTCTGGGATCCAGAAGGTGGTGGAGGCAAAGGAGGAACGCCTTGTGATGAATTCAGTGCCGGCATTGAACTTGAAGTGTTCTTTGCCGAGGAAGCCATCTGCTGGGATGTAATGAACCGAAATGATCACAAAAACAAGATTTTTTTAGAAATGAAGCACCAATTGCCCCATGGTGGGCGCCAAACTGTTTTGGTCAAAAATCAGGCTAAGATAATGTAACCAAATCTTTGTTGTGAGGAATGATGCTTGAATCAAGAAACAATGTTAAGGATAACTCAGAAATGTAATGAACAAATGACACAAGGATTTATACGAGGAAAAAGCCCTTGATCAAGAGTTAATCTCCGGCACAAAAAACCTCAGGTGATGGAAACTACCGATCACCAACTAAGATTAAACAAAAGAAGTTTACAACTCGGGATGATAACAAGCTTGTTACAAGGATCACTAATGTGCAATGTGCAATAAAATGTATGAAATCGCCAAGTAAACTGTCAAGAGCTGCTCGAGTGTTGTTACGAGAGTGTGTGTATGCCAAAATTAGCTAAGTGTTCTACTCAAGCTTGTTATCCCCATTTTAAATTAGAAATAACTAATATAACAAACTGTCCGACAATTATGCAAGCTCCCCACGATCTCCACAACGTCCACAAGAGCCAAGCACGTGCGGAATATTTGTGGAATATGCTCCAGGAATTTCGGTGAGACTTGGTCCATGCCTTTGCTCCTGCAAAACAAGCTTACGTACAAGGTAGACAATTGTTAGTATAAGGATAACAATAAGGATCCTGAATCCTGATCCTGCAACACCTACTGAGGATCCTTAATTCAAACAGAATTGAGGATCCATGATCCTGGCAGCACTTGAGGATCCGTGATCCTTAGGATTGGAAAATCCTCCCCTAACAGATATCACTTCTTTTTCTCTGACTTGAGCAAAAGCTTCAGCTTCTATCCACTTGGAGAAGTAGTCAGTCATAGCAAGCATGAACACTTTTCCTCCTGGTGCTTTGGGAAGTTTACCATATATCCATTCCCCACCTCATGAATGGCCAAGAAGAGGATATAGGATGCAGGAGCTCTGCTGGCTGATGAAGGATATTGCTATGTCTCTGACAAGCATCACATTTCTTGGCATAATCCACAGCATCCTTATTCATAGTAGGCCAATAGTATCCTATCCTAAGGATCCTTGAGAACAATGCCCTGCCGCTAGTGTGGTTTCCACAATCTCCTTCATGAAAATCCTTTAGGACTTCTTGAATTTCAGGATCCTAGATGCACCTTAGATATGGACCTGCAAGAGATCGTTTATATAACATATTATTTAATATTGTAAATTGAGATGCCTTGACTTTGAAAGCTCTGGGGTTTTCTCCTGTAGGAATCTCTCCATGTTGCATATATCTCATGATTGGAAGGATCCATGATCCTTAATGAGATTGTGCATCATCACTAGGTATGATTGCAGAATCCTCTCCTATCTCCATAGCTGCTTGATCCTCAATAGCAGGAGCCAAGATATGGATAATGGGAATTTTAATATCTTCTGGAATCTTCAAGGATGATCCAAGGTTGGCCAATGCATCAGCTTCTTCATTTTCTTCTCTGGGTACCTGTGTCAAACTAAAAGAAGCAAAAGAGTGTGCCAATTCCTTGACTATCTCTAGATATTTTATTAGTCTTTCACCTTTAACAGCATAGGATCCATTGAAGTGTTTAGTAATTAACAATGAATCTACATGTACCTCAAGATACTTGATCTTCATGTGCTTGGCAATTTGCAAACTAGCTATCAAGGCCTCATATTCAGCCTCATTATTAGTAGTTTGAAACTCACAAGCTATTGAGTGGGGTATTATGTCCCCCTGTGGCGATTTTAGTAGTATTCCTAGTCCAGTTCCCTTGATGTTTGAAGCCCCATCTGTGAAGAGTATCCAAGGATCCTTAGTCTCTTCAAGCTGTTGAACTTCTAACTCAGCTTCCCTTTGTAGATCACTACTGAAATCAGCCACAAAGTCAGCTAAGGCCTGGGATTTAATTGCAGTTCTTGGCTCATATCTTATATCATAAGCACTAAGCTTCACTGCCCGTTTAGCCAACCTTCCTGACATCTCATGTTTCCTGAGAACATTCTTAATTGGAAAATTAGTTTTAACAATAATAGCATGAGTTTCAAAATAATGACGTAATTTAGTAGATGCCATAATCAAAGCAAGGATAAGTTTTTCTAAATGTGAATACCTGGATTCAGCATCAAGCAAACTTTTACTTACATAATATACACGATGTTGTGTACCTTCGTGATCCTTAACAAGGACTGCACTTACTGCTTTAGAAGAGACTGCCAAATATAAGGATAATATATCCCCTTTTTTCTGGTTTCATTAAGACAGGAGCTGAGGATAGGTAATCCTAAAGGGCTTTGAGAGCATTCTCATGCTTTTCAGTCCACTCAAATTTCTTGTTCTTTCTCAGAATGTCATAGAATTCCTTGCTCTTTTCTGATGACTTTGATATGAACCTGTTCAAGGCTGCGATCCTCCCTGTCAACCTTTGCACATCCTTGGCATTGGCAGGAGATTTGATATTCACAATCGCCTTAATTTGCTCTGGACTTGCCTCTGTGACACCTGTGTCACTTCAACCACCAAAAAAATACCAAACCAATGAAATATCGTATTTCATACTTGGGATTTGTATAAATATGTGTATCATTTGCACATATCAATTCTTGTTCAATTTCGAGCTTTAAATCGCTTTCTGGAAGATTATACGCGATCTGATGCGTAAATATAATTAGTTTAATGTAACAAACACTCCGGAACAGTGACATAGGCTTAACATACCTTAAATAACCTTTACATAACTTATAAATAAGTTTTGGAGGGTTTGGTATGCCGAAATCAAGTTTATTCAATCATAGGGACTAATTTTGACAAACTGCGTAAGTATGCCGATTCGTACTGTGACGGACATTCCGGAACTTGATCATAAGTTAAATATGCCCTAAATATCCTTTATATAGCTTAGAAATAGGCCTTGAGGTGTTTGGTGCGCAAAAATAAACTTTTTGATCAATAGGGACTAAAAGCGTCAAAAAGTGCATAAGTTTGCATTTTCGCGCATATCTTACGTTCTGAATATATCCGGACATCCAAAAATTTATGTAATCATTAAAATACTTTATTTTAGTGATTGGCATGATAAAATTCCATTCTTCACGTAATTTGGATCGTTTTTCGCGTCCGCTCGTGTTTCGTCGTAATTAACCGAACAACGCAACCGTACGACAAAACGAACCAACATCTGACATATATTTGAGCATATTCTAAGTTCCCTATACTTTAACTTCATTTTGGAGCCTTGAAATGGGGTTAACGGAGCCTAAACATGCCAAAACTGAGTTTATCAAGTGTAGGGACCATTTCTGACATTTCTAGAAAGTCTGCCCTCGCGTGCCGCGTAAGATATAACCTCATCTTACGCGGGGCGTGTAAACTGCCCAGTTTAGCAACCTGTTTTCTGATTTTGCAGCTGGTTTCATGGGTTTTGCACATGGTTTCTTCATACTAGGGGCTTGTTTTGGGTGCCCATGGTATTCTAATTCAGTGGGCACACATGGATGGTTGAGATTGATGCTTGGGAATCGAGGAACGATCTTAACGGTTTACCGAAATCTATAAATACCCACATCCATTTCTCTTGTTTGTCACACGTCATCTGAATAATTCTCTAAGTTGAAGCTCAAATGCTTCATACCTGAGAATTTATAGATCATACCTCCATTGCTTGGACCCTTTGTAAGTATTCTTTCATGCTTTTATGCGTTTTTAGCACGAAAGTCAAACTGAGTTTGACTTTTTACTTTGACCAGTCAATGGTCAACACGAAGTTCGTTTGAACTTCGTAACGCGAGCGTAATCACGATGGTTATAGTCTCTTGTGACTATACCTACTGATTACCACGTTAATTAGGCTTAGTGACGAGTCATAATTTCGGTCAAAATACGCGCTTATGCGTATTTTGTAACCAAACTATTCTTGGGTATCAAAACGGTTTGTTTTGACATCAAACCTGTTTTCTAACTTCATTAAACATGTTTTAACATGTTTAACTTGTCACTTTAGGTTTAGTGCTTATATAGGGTCGTGAGGTAAGCGGTCTAAACAACCGATTAGACTTTCGAACCCGACCCGTTTGGTCGATCGTTAGGATCCAACCAAACATGTTTTGTGACCATAGTTGTATAGGGAGTAACCTTCCGAGGTTATACCTTATGGTCACTTCGTTTAAGTAGTCGTATGATAAGTAGTTTATATGCCTTAGGTAAATGACCAAAATGCCCTTTTCATGCATAATTGGTATTTAAGCATATGTAACCCAAACATTTGTCACTTAACTGATTATGCAACATATTTAAACATGTTTAGGCATATAATACTTGTCATAGGACTAGTTAGGCGGTCCGAACGCGTTTTATGCAAACAACGCGTTAAGGTAGCGTAAGTTACCTAAACGGGTCGTAATGGGTCGTAAGAACTTAGGTTAGGTTTCGATTTAGTATGTAGGCTTTGTTAAACCATATTACATGAGTTCCCATACTCATTTGGTTTACGAAACCTCATTCTATCCGATCTTCCGATTTAGGTCCGGTTTATTTACATAGTTACCTATATTAGGTGCCGTTTGATTCCGCGATCCCTTTAGCTTTGCTTGGTTGTTATTCAAGACTTTAAGCACTCTCAATTGAGTACATAGTCCCCTCTTTTACTGTTTTCAATGTTTTGGGGTGAAACATGTGTACCTATTTGTTGTGTTCATGATTTCAAAGTATAAATTAATTATACATGTTAGTACTTTTCTTTTGACAAACTGAATGCTTATTTATGGTTTAAACACTAATTTTTCAAAGATTATAAAATTAATTGTTGGATTGTACTTATTTTATACATTCACCAGACCTATTGGTAATATGATATAGCGCTATAGGATTAGACACCCCATTCCTGTTGTATGGAATGTCAGAAACCAATTTTTTTCCAAATAGAGATTGCCTTTGTGGTATTTCTATAGTCTCTAAGGTGTAGTTTGATACACTAAGGTTTGAATGAATTCTAAATCACATTTTTTTGTATATTTTGTTATACTCCTAAGGTATAGTTTGATATGCTCTCATATGTGATATTGTTTACTAAGGTATATTTGGATATACTATTTACAAAACCAACATATATTTTGTTAATTACTAAAGCATAGTTTGATATGTTATTTACAAAACCAAAGCATAGTTTAATATGTTATTTATAAAACCAAAGTATGTTTGATATACTATCTGTTTAACTATTTTGGAACTAAAATATATTTTAATATATTACTTAACCGATTTTCTTAAAACCAAGGTATATTTTTATATGTACTACAAACCTTTTTATAAGAAAACATTGTTTTACAAATAACATATTTTATACAAACTCATTTTACTTGGTTATTTATTTGTCTATGCATCATTCTATCATATCATCTGATTTCTTATCAATTTTAGTATGATTTATAAAAGAAAATATTTTAAGGTTCATGACTATTTTTGTTAAACATTTTTCTTTAAACTTATAAGTCATGAATCCTATTCAAATAAAACCTATGTATCACACAAGCATTTTTATGCTAACGTACCTATTTTTACATATGTTTCAGGTGCTGCTATATGATGAATATTAATGCATGCTACACATAGGATGGACTTGTGCCTTAGCGACTTTAAAACTTGAAAGACAATATTTGTATTTATCTGATTTGTAATAAAACAATAATTTCAATAATTCAATAAAACAAAATTATTTAATCCATGGTTGTGAAACAATGATTTTGTTAGGACACTCCCCGATGTTTCTGCCACGATTCGTTGTTTTACGTGGTTGGGGTGTGACAGAAAAGTTGGTATCAGAGCCAATGGTTATAGAGAATTAGGTTATTAGTAATGTTTTGACCTAGACTATAACCTTCCTAGGACCCTAACACAAGTTATCTTGCGTTTAGTTCTAAAACAATACCGTCGCTTATCTTTAGGTGACAACCAAAATAAGAACACAAATTTCGAATCCTCTTTGAAAACCAGTCATCTGTTCTAGGATGATTGATTACTAGGTTTTGAACCCTCTAAGTTTTCAAAATCTCATCAAAGTTTGGGTCTTATAGTGTGAACACGTGCAATCTGGAAGGGTGGATGCCTGTATCCTAAGTCTTCTGTCTAAGGCTAGAGTGTTCGTACAAATCCACATAATCGGACCAGTCACTCTTACCTGGGAATTCTTGGGATGAGTGTCCATTTATAGGCTAAAGCATGTCTTTGCGATACATTATGATGACCTATTCACTTTGATTCAACTTTTTTTGTGTCGTTTGTTTGCTTCGTGGTTCGAACAAATGACCATCATCCATGCCTTTTTATCAGTAATTGCAGCATTCTGTTCTTACCCAATGTTATTTCACTTGTTTTCTCTCATGATTCCTTGTTCCTTTCAGAAAATGCCTCCTCGACGAGATACACAACCTCTAACTAACGAAGAAGTCGCAGCCCTTGTCTCTCAGCAAATGGCTGTTGTGCTTCCGGGCATAGTAACCCAGATCCATCAGCTATACAACAACAATAACAACAACAATGCTCAGTGTCGTTTCAAGACCTTCAATTCTGCTAAGCCTTTGAAGTTTTCTGGGTCTCAAGGAGCAACCGCGCTCCTACAATGGTTTGAAAGTTTGGAGAGCACATTCAGACATGTGCAATGTCCGAATGAGCGTAAGGTTGTGTGACACCTGTGCCTTCATGGCCGTCAAACAAATACCAAACCAATGAAATATTGTATTTCAAATTTGGGATTTGTATAAATATGTGTATCCTTTGCACATATCAATTCTTGTTCGATTTCGGGCTCTAAATCGCTTTCTGGAAGGTTATACGCGCACTGATGCGTAAATATAACCAGTTTAATGCAACAAACACTCAATAATAGTAACATAGGCTTAACATACCTTAAATAACCTTTACATAACTTAGAAATAAGTTTTGGAAGGTTTGGTATGCCGAAATCAAGTTTATTTGCTTACAGGGACTAAATTCGACAAACTGCGAAAGTATGTCAATTCGTACTGTAAAGAACATTCCAGAACTTGACCATAAGTTAAACACACCCTAAATATCCTTTACATAGCTTAGAAATAGGCTTTGAATGGTTCGGTGTGCTAAAATAAACTTTTTGGTCATTCAGGGACTAAAAGCGTCAAAAAGTGCATAAGTTTGCATTTTCGCGCATATCTTACGTTCTGAATACATCCGGACATCCAAAAATTTATGTAAGCATTAAAATATTTTGTTTTAGTGTTAGGCATAAGAAAAATCCATTCGTCGCGTAATTTGGATCGTTTTTCGTATTCGTGCGCATTTCGTCGTAATTAAGCGAATATCGCATTTCGTTCGCTTTTCAAATAACTTATAAAAAGAAAACATTTTACAAATCCGCAGTATCGGACCAGTCACTCTTACCTGGGAACTCTTGGGGTGAGTGTTCACTTATAGGCAAGCATGTCTTCAGTGATACATTAATATGACCCGTTTACTTTGATTAGTCACCGTCTCATTTGTTTGCCTTAGGTAACAAACAAATGATCACAATTTTTATGCATTACCATTCTGTCTTGATTATTCGATAACATTTCACTTGTTTCTTCCTGTATCTTTCATTTCTTCTAGAATGTCTCTTCATCACAATGACGCCCAGATATCCGAGCAGACTGCCAAATTCGCTCAGCGAATAGGCGAAGGCGTCCTGAATACTGTTGAATTAGCTACTGCCATGTATCATCTCTAGGAGGAAGCCACTCAAGAGTCACCAAAGGAAGCAGAAGACAAGCCTTCACCAAAATCAAGGAAGCTTAAGGCTTCAAAGAAACCCGCTGCAGTTGCACCAAATCAAACGGGACCTAGCCAAGTGGCGACACCACTAGCTAAGAAGCCATACAATGGAACTGCACCCTTGTGCAACCAATGTAGCCTTCATCATCATGCTAGTGTGAAGTGCCGCATATGCCAAATTTGTAGACTTATAGGTCATACTGCTAGAGTTTGCCCAGCTGCAGCTGCATCAAATCAAGCTAGCAACAACCCTGCTCAAGCTCGCTTTCCACCTGGATCGTGCTACAACTGTGGCAAGATGGGTCATTTCGTGAATAAATGCCCAAAGCTTGCTAATGCAAATCTGACCCACGGATAAACAATTGGCTGATCACAAGATGCTGCTACTTTGAATAATCTGAAACATATGCTTTTGTATCTTTTATTGAACCCTTGAAACAATCTATTTTATCTATAAATAAATCATTGTTCGCAAATTCTGATATACAAGTGTAGTTACATGTGTGTATGACATTTCCCTATAATGCCTACATTAAGGAACTATGTTCCTTACAAACTACTCTTATAATTCTTCCTTTCAAATGATCGCTCATAATTTCCTCAAAAATTCTAAGTACTCGTGTCATTCTAAGAAACGAAGTATAGAAAAATTCTAAGTACATCTGTGCCTTTAAATCCTTGGTTAGAAAACTAAGGTATTTTTCAATCTCATACCCATTACGTTCTGATTTTTCAACATGCATAGCATAAGCTTTCAAAAACAACCTTCATGATTTCAAAAACATTTTATATATAGTTTGAAAACATTTTTAATATAGTATATTTACTTAACATATCAAAAGCATTGTCTATGTTTTCAAAAAAAAAAAAAACAACCTCCATGATTTCAAAAGCATCATTTATGCTTTCAAAAACCTTATACATAATTTCAAAATTCATCTTGCATGATTTTAAAATATTTTATAAATATACGTATCCAATACACTTACTTTATGATTTCAAAAGTATTATGTAAGGTTTCAAAAACATTAAACATGTTTCAAAAAGAACCCCATCCATAGTTTTCAAAAAAAATTTCCCCATACATTGACTTAACCTTCAAACTCTGCTTCATATGTCACCTTGGCATATCTAGCGTCTCAACTTCATGAGCATTTTACCTCATGTTTTGACGTAAGCACGTCTAGTGCAAGGTTTCAAAACATCTCCAACTTCTAAAATCCATATGAGATCTTCTTACCTTCATAATTAGACCCATGTGGATGATTATCATTCAAATCAGAGTCCTTAATTGGATTCCTTGTGTACCTTAATTCAAACATTTCGATTCCTTATAATCGAAATCGAATTTTCTTTTAAGATCTTCCTATCTTCATAGTTAGATTCTTGAAATTGTTTAAAGTGCCAAACAAAATCCACGGATTGGATACCTGGTGTGCTTTAAATACATGTGCTCAGTTAGCAGAACAAATTAACAAAATGATGACAAATTTAAAATCAAGTTAAACAATTATGTGTTTATGCATTTTGTGTATTCTTTTATGCATTTTGTGTTTTTGTTTACTCTAGATATTCGTTATCCAAATCCATGTAGAATCTTTCATATCTTCATATGAGGGATTCGTAGTAGGATATTCAAAAGGTACTACCTTAAAAATCCTTAATTGGGCCTCTACGTGATAGTTAAGACCCATGGATTTTATAGTGCCATTCCATGATTCAAAAAGAGACCCTTTGAGTGGTCTAAGTCAAAAGATTGATTCAGAATCTAGTTAAGAATGACATGTGATGCTATAGCTAAACAGACTCCTTGGTAGTCTATTTAAATCATTTATTGATTTAATTAAAAGGACCCTATGGTGGTCTAGTCACAATCATCACAAGTTCGTTCATTATTTTCTTCCCCTACACATTATAAGATGCACTACGTGACTATGCAAGGAATTACATAATTATGGATGCATACATAATTACGAAGTTCAGTGCACAGAAACCATGGTAAGACTTATTATGTGTAAGAACCGATAGTGGCAACCATAACGAAATGTGAAGAATGTAATAGAGGTACGGTGGACGCACCAATAACACTTTATATACTTGTATATAAGTGTCCCTCTCACATTGCAAGCATGATGTTATTTAAAGTTACTAGAAGTTCAGGACTCTAACCAGTTTTGTTTGATCTTTTCAACTTCATGTTTCAAGCTCTCACAAGTTTCCTCTAAAATAAATTTCGGGACGAAATTTCCTGAAGTAGGGGAGACTGTGACACCTGTTCCTTCACGGCCGTCAAACAAATACCAAACCAATGAAATATTTTATTTCATATTTGGGATTTGTATAAATATGTGTATCCTTTGCACATATCAATTCTTGTTCGATTTCGGGCTATAAATCACTTTCTGGAAGGTTATACGCGCACTGATGCGTAAATATAACCATTTTAATGCAACAAACACTCCAGAATAGTGACATAGGCTTAACATACCTTAAATAACCTTTACATAACTTAGAAATAAGTTTTGGAAGGTTTGGTATGCCGAAATCAAGTTTATTCGCTTACAGGGACTAAATTCGACAAACAGCAAAAGTATGTCAACTCGTACTGTAACGTACATTCCGGAACTTGACCATAAGTTAAACACACCCTAAATATCCTTTACATAGCTTAGAAATAGGCTTTGAAGGGTTCGGTGTGCTAAAATAAACTTTTTGGTCATTCAGGGACTAAAAGCGTCAAAAAGTGCATAAGTTTGCATTTTCACGCATATCTTACGTTCTGAATACATCCGGACATCCAAAAATTGATGTAAGCATTAAAATATTTTGTTTTAGTGTTAGGCATGAGAAAAATCCATTCGTCGCGTAATTTGGATCATTTTTCGCGTTCGTGCGCATTTCGTCGTAATTAAGCGAATATCGCGATCTGTAGGATCGTTTTCAGACCTGAACGAGTCGATCAGAAGAGTTTATCTTAATACGAGTGGCGGAAAAAAATGTATCAAGTTCAATTCAGCTAGATTCACACTTTAAACTGTCCGTATATTAATTTCAGATCAAATACAAGCCTGTGGACACTTCGGCAGCACTTCGTTACACTGACCGGAACCGTTACAAATGAAATGACACATGAGGTATATATAGTATGTCTAATTTCTTTTGAATGTGCCATGAACCATTTCAAATGAAATTAACACAGTTAATTTCGTTTGAAAGTGGTAATGACACTTTCAAGCGAAATCATCCATATACACTCTATCTCGATTTCCGTGCCTTAATCTATCTACAAACATACAAGACTTGATACAAGACGAAGTCGACAGATGCATGCACCAACAGACTCCCCCTCGAATGTTGACGAGTCTTCAGTGTCGAGTCTTCGGTTGTCAAACCTTCAGTCTTTATCAGTCTGAACACTTTCTCCAAAAATTCTCCACTGTAAGCATCCACAATTAATCTCTTTTTCTTTCTCGTAATCTTCAGGATCTGAATCTGGCTCTACATTCTTCAGACTCCCTCTCGATATCCTCAGACTCCCCCTTTCACTAAGCTGGAATCGCAGTCTGGAATTCTTTTTCCTCAGGTTCTTAGATCATAACCTGGCACTCATCTATCTTAGATGTTGGAACCTGTATAACCTGCATACATCTCTACCCAAAAATAAGTTTCACAAATTTAAAATTTTGCAAATTTAGAAACCACTTGCAGGTATCATTCAAAAATGATTTAATCTTTGATAATCAGTTAAAAACACAATATTTTCATACATTCTTTCCCAAACCAGTTCATCAAGTTTAGCACTTGGAATTTTGAAAATCAGCTCTCCAACATCAGTTGTCGAAATTTTTTTAAAATTTTCAAACATTTATGCTAAAACACACTGAAAATCTTTTTGGATTTTTGAATATAATGAAATACAGTAAAGAAATATTTACAGACATTATTTTTGTGAGTTTGTTGTAACACCTGTGTCATTTCAACCATCAAACAAATGCCAAACCAATGAAATATTGTATTTCATAATTTGGACTTGTATAAATATGTGTATCTTTTGCACATATCAACTCTTGTTCGATTTCAAACTCTAAATCGCTTTCTGGAAGGTTATACGCGCACTAATGCGTAAATATAACCAGTTCAATCCAACGAACACTCCGGAATAGTGAAATAGGCTTAACATACCTTGAATAACCTTTACATAACTTATATATAAGTTTTGGAAGGTTTGGTGTGGTGAAATCAAGTTAAATCGCTTACAGGGACTAAAGTTGACAAACTGCGAAAGTATGCCAATTTGAACTGTAACAGACATTCCGGAACATGACCATAAGTTAAACACACCATAAATATCCTTTACATAGCTTAGAAATAGGCTTTAATGGGTTCGGTGTGCTAAAATAAACTTTTGGGTCATTCAGGGACTAAAAGTGTCAAAAAAGTGCACAAGTTTGCATTTTCGCTCATAACTTACGTTCTGAATACATCCGGACATCCAAAAATTTATGTGAGCATGACTATATTATATTTTAGTGCTCGCCATAAGAAAAATCCATTCGTCGCGTCATTTGGTTCGTTTTTCGCATTCGGGACCAGATTCGATGTATTAGCCGTTGTTTAATTCACAACCACACATTCTAAACTTGCTTAGTCAGCGGATAAGGATGGAATTTTGGCACCATAACTTTGCAACACATGTATGGATGGAATTTAAACACCTAAACACCATAACTTTGCAACACATGTATGGATGGAATTTAAACACCTAAACACCATAACTTTGCAACACATGTACGGATGGGATTAAGGCACGTTTTCCATGAAACGATCTTAACGGTTCGGGTATTCCTATAAATACCCCATACCCCCCATTGCTAAAATCACTAGAAACTTGATTTGAGAAACTCTAAGTTGAAACATTTGTTTCATACCTGAGATTTTTGAATCGAGTTTAGCATTCGGGGACCCTTCGTAAGTATTCTTTCGTTCTTTTCCTTATTTTAGTGCTTTTCGAGTCAGAAAGTCAAACTTTGTTTGACTTTCAGCGTTGACCAGTAATGGTCAATGCGAAGTTCGTTTGAACTTCGCAACGTGAGTGTAATCACGTTGGTCATAGTCCCTTGGGACTATGCCCACTGATTACCACGTTGTCTAGGGTCGTAGGGTAAGCGATCTAATGAATCGCTTATACCTCGAACCCGACCCAGTTTGGTCGATCATTAGGATCCGACCAAACACATTAGGTGACCATAGTAGGTAGGGAATAACCTTCCGAGGTTATACCCTATGGTCACATCGTTTAAGTAGTTGTATGATAGGTAGTTTATATGCCTTAGGTAAATTACCAGAATACCCTTTTCATGTATAATTGGTAATTAAGCATATGTAACCTAAACCTTTGTCACATAACTGATTATGTAATATGTTTAGGCATATAACACTTGTCATAGGGCTAGTTAGGCGGTCCGAACGCATTTCACGCGAACGACGCGTTAAAGTAGCATAAGCTACCTAAACGGGTCGTAATGGGTCGAAATCACTCAGGTTAAGTTTCATTTAGTATGTAGGCTTTGTTAAACCAAATGACACGAGTCTCTACACTCGTTTGGTTTACAAACCCTAATGCTACCCAATCTTCCGATCTAGGTCCGGTTTATTAACATAGTTACCTATACTAGGTGCCGTTTGATATCCGCGATCTCTAGCATTATTTAGTTGTCACTCCAGAACTACTGAGCAATCTCAGGTGAGTACATAGACCCCTCTTTTACTGTTTTCCAAACTGTTTTGGGGTGGAACACATGTGCCTACTTGTTACATTCATGCTTTCCCGTTTTCACATCATATACCTGCTATGTTCGTTAGTACATTATAGTACATGATTTTATGACATTTCATGCTAGGTGTGCCCAATTGTGTGCATTACTTAGTACATCGTTTTACATGACATTTTGACATAGACATTTGACATAGACATTTCGGCATAGACATTTTAACATGATTGACATTTGATCATGCATTTCCCACAAAACATAACTTTGATTTAAAACAAGTTTTACTTCAATACTTTGTTTCTGTGCATATGTTTTAGTTGAGACATTTCACTTGCCATACATGACATCTTGACATAGACATTTGACATGGATATTTGACATAGACATTTTGATATGATTTACATCTTGACATGAACACTTTGACATATTACCCAATACATTTGACAATTGATTTAAACATAGACTTCTTACATTGATTGGTTTGGTTTGATTAAGTGATTAAGTAACGATGCGTGTGTAATATGATACAAGCATGGTGGATACGCCGCTGGTACTTCCTATATATAAGTGTTTGTATGGTATTACATATCATAGCATTATTTGAATCATTTCAGTTTGAGACATAGAACATTTTATACAAATAACATACTTTTCACAAGACATTGATTTATAAACATCTTATCTTATGCAAACATATTTTACTTGGTTATTCATTTAACCTTACATTTATTTATACTTATCATCTGATCTTATCGATTTTCAAATGATTTACAAAGCAAAGCAAATAACAAGGTTCATGACTAAACATTTTCTCAAACATAAGTCATGAAACCTATTTTCACAAAACCTATGTATCTCACAGGCATTTTTATGCTGACGTACCTATTTTCACATGTGTTTTTCAGGAACTGTTGCATAAGATGATCAAGATACACATAGGCAGTCTTGGGCTTTAGTGATAATAAAAGATGCAAGACTAGTTAATTATGTTGTATTTCTTGTTTGTTAAGACATTGTAACACTTTTTATCAATAAAACAAAACTTCAATTGCCATGGATTTGAAACAATTAATTCTGTTACAACACTCCCCGACGTTTCCGCCACGTTTTGTATGTCCTACGTGGTCGGGGTGTGACAGAAAAGTGGTATCAGAGCCAATGGTTATAGGGAATTAGGTTATTAGTAATGCTTTGACCTAGTCTATAACCTTCTTAGGACCCTAACGCGAGTTTACTTACGTTTAGTCATAAAACAATACCGTCACCTATCCTTAGGCGACTACCACAACAAGAACATAAATTTCAAAACCGCTTTGAAAACTAATCATCTGTTCTAGGATGATTGATTACTAGGTTTTGAACCCTCTATTATAAGGTTTTGAACCCTTTGAGTTTTCAAAATCTCGTCAAGGTTTTGGGTTTTAAATAATGTGAACACGTGCAAACTGGAAGGGTGAATGCCTGTATTCTGAGTTTTCTGTCTAGGCAAGCACTTCGTATACATCTCAACCAGACGCGAGACCAGTTGTGCTTACCTGGGAATTCTTGGGATGAGTGTTCACTTATAGGCGAGCATGTCTTCGCGATACATTATTTTTGACCTATTTACTTTGATTATTCACCGAGGTCGTTTGTTGCTTTGTAGTAACAAACAAATGACCACTACCCTTGCTTTCATCAGATTTGCTTCATCTCATTCATTTCGTCTAATTCTCTCACTCGTTTCCTTTCATGTTCTCCTCTTTTAGAATGCCTCCACGACGCGAAAATCCAGTATCTGTTGACGAGCTGGCAGCTGTCATTACACAGCAAATGACTGCTGCAATCCCGATCATCGTTGCCCAATGTCACCAAGCTATCAACAACAATAATGCCCCATGCAACTTCAAGACGTTCAACTCGGCTAAGCCATCAAAGTTTTCTGGGTCTCAAGGAGCGACTGCACTTCTGCAATGGTTCGAGAGTCTAGAGAGCACTTTCAGGCATGTTCAATGTCCAAACGAGCGAAAGGTAGATTTTGCATCTAGTGTCTTCGAGAAACGAGCTTTGACATGGTGGAACGGTGTGGTGAGAGATAGGGGTGCCGAAGTGGCACTGGCCCAAACTTGGGAAGAACTTCGAGCACTGATGATGAAGGAATTCTGTCCTCGTCACGAGATCAGGGCATTGGAAAGGGAATTCGATGACCTTAAGCAAGACAGCGGCGAACATCGAGCATACACTGATCGATATGAGGAGCTGAGCCTGTTGTGTCCTACCATGGTTACGCCTTTGGATAAGGCGATCGAAAAGTACATTGATGGTCTCCCTGACTCAGTTCAAGACATTGTTACTGGTAGTAACCCCACTACGGTTAGGCAGGCCATTGAGCTATCTGCAACTCTGACTGAATCTCAGATCAGGAAACGTAAGCTTTTCCGGAAGGGTGACAAGAAACCAGTCGAGGAATCGAAACCAATCGAGGAATCAAAGACCATGGATGAGCAGACTGGATCCCTTGAGCGGTCAAAGAAGCAAAAGGCTTCTCAGAACTTCGCCATGGTCGCTCACAATGGTCAAGCCGTCCCCAACCAACCAGCTCAACCCCGTACTAGGAAGCCATACAATGGAACTTCACCCTTGTGCAACCGATGTGGCCTACATCATCATGCTAATGTGAAGTGCCGCGAATGCCAAATTTGTGGACTTAAAGGTCATATGGCAAAAGTTTGCGTTGCAGCAATTGCACCGAATCAAGCCGACAACAAACCTGCTCGAGCTCGCTTTCCACCAGGTTCTTGCAACAAGTGTGGTAAGATGGGACATTTCCGAAGAAATTGCCCAAATCTTGCTAATGCTAAATCCAGCACAGAGATGAGCATCTGATCGACTAGAAGACAACACTCTTTAGAAATAATCATATCTTATGTATTATTTTCTTTTGTTGTCAAGGTCCATGAAACAGTTGTTATCATTGTTAATAAATAAATCTTTTTATTTACATTACAATGTATATTATGTGGTTGTATGCATAAACAACATATCCCCTATAATACCGACAATCAAGGAATCGTATTACTTGAAAAGCAAACTACCCCCAAAATTCTTCCATTTTACAATCTCTTGCGTAAAGATCCCAAGTACCCGTCTCTTGCAAAGAAACGATGTACAAGATAAAAGTTATAATTCTGTACGAATACCCCAAGTACCACTATAAATTTTTAATAGAGTACCCAAGGGTATTTCCGTATGTCCTAAATTATTGTGTACCTTAATTCGAATATTGCGTTTTCCTGAAAAACGAAAATCGAATTTTTGGTAGATCATCCTATCTTCATGGATGGATTCTTGAAATGATTAAAGTACCAAATGAAATCCACGAATTGGATTCCTGGTGTACTTTGAGTATCCGCGTCCAAAGATAACAAATTAATAAACAAATTAAACAACTATGTGACTATGTGATTATGTGTTTATGTGTCCCCTTTATGTTTTTGGTGTGATCCAAATTCTTGTCATTCAAATCCTCGTAAAATCTTCCATATCTTTGGGTGCTATACTAAATCCTCAACGGACTTGTACGTAATAGTAAAGACCCTTGGATTATATTGTACCATTCCATAATTAGACCCTGAGAGGTCTAGGTAAACAGATTGATCCAAAAATCTGGTTAGGAATATCATGTGATGATATAGCTGAAAGGACTCCTTGGTGGCCTAATTTAAAAGGATCCTTTGTAGATCTAATTAAAAGGACCCTATGGTAGTTTAGTCACACTCATCATCAGGTTTGATTTTTCCTCCCCTTTACATTTTAGACAAATTGTGCGGACTATGCAAGGAATTGCGTAATTATGGATGCATACATAATTATGAAATTCAGTGCACGGAAACCACAGCAAATTTTGTCATGTGTCTAGAGACTATTCCGTTCATTTTTGTTTCTGAAGATGTAAAATGACTATTCCGTTCATTTTTGTTTCTGAAGATGTAAAATGACTATTCCGTTCATTTTTGTTTCTGAAGATGTAAAATGACTATTCCGTTCATTTTTGTTTCTGAAAATGTAAAATGACTATTCTGTTCATTTTTGTTTCCGAAGATGTAAAATGACTATTCTGTTCATTTTTGTTTCTGAAGATGTAAAATGACTATTCTGTTCATTTTTGTTTCTGAAGATGTAAAATGACTATTCTGTTCATTTTTGTTTCTGAAGATGTTGTGGAAAATGACTATTCTGTTCATTTTTGTTTCTAAAGAATGCCTGTTGAGAATAACTCTGTTCATTTTTCATTTCTGAAAAATGTTCGTTAAAGAGAAATTACAGGATTACGTCTTGTTCATCTTTGATGGTTATTTAACACAAAGTCACAAATAGACTCCTACGAATTAATTTCGGGACGAAATTTCCTAAAGTAGGGGAGACTGTAACACCTGTGTCATTTCAACCATCAAACAAATTGTCACACCCCGACCGCGTAAAACAACAAATCGCGGCGGAAACATCGGGGCGTGTTGCGACAGAATTAATTGTTTCATAACCATGGCATACAAAGTTGTATTTTATTTATTAAACAAGGGTGTTACATTGTTTCAAACAGGAAATTAAGAGTTCAGAACATAATTAAACATAGTCTATCTTCTTTTAAAGTCTCTAAGGCACAGGTCCGCCCTAGTATCATGAACAACATCCTATGGAAAAGCACCTGAAAACACATGTGAAAATAGGTACGTCAGCATAAAAATGCCTGTGAGATACATAGGTTTTGTGAAAATAAGATTCATGACTTATGTTTGAGAAAATGTTTAGTCATGAACCTTGTTATTTGCTTTGTCTTGTAAATCATTTGAAAACAATAAGATCAGATGATATGTATAAGTAAATGTCAGGTTAAATAAATAACCATGTAAAAATGTGTTTGTATAAGATAAGTTGTTTGTAAATCAATGTCTTGTGAAAAGCATGTTATTTGTATAAAATGTTCTATGTCTCAAACTGAAATGATTCAAATAACGTTACGCCATGTAATACCATACAAACACTTATATATAGGAAGTACCAGCGGCGTATCCACCATGCTTGTATCATATTACACACGCATCGTTAACTTAATCACTTAATCAAACCAAACCAACCAATGTAAGAAGTCTATGTTTAACCAAATTGTCAAATGTATTGAAATAATATGTCAAAGTGTTTATGTCAAGATGTAAATCATGTCAAATGTCTATGTCAAATATCCATGTCAAATATCTATGTCAAAATATCCATGTCAAATGTCTATGTCAAAATGTCATGTATGGCAAGTGAAATGTCTCAACTAAACCATATGCACAAAAACAAAGTATTGAGGTAAAACTTGGTTTAAATCAAAGCTATGTTTTGTGGGAAATGCATGCAACTATTTAATATGAACATTTATGCGGTATTGTGAAAATGCATACATCCAAGCCTGGCGACTGTGGTGATAAACCCTTTAAACAAATTAAAGGTCTATCTGTCTTATGTCAACGAATTCGGTCATTCCTTTCTGTCCCCTTTCCCTGGGATGTCCGGAACGGGAGTTGTCAATTCCTATGGTACCACTACCTACTAACGAACGGCGTAGCTAATGTTAATGAATGTATTGTCCCATGTAAACAAACCAAATGTCATAACAAAATGTGAGCATGTGAAAACAATGCACTAAGTATGTAATCAAATGAACATACATAGCGTGAAATGTCATGTAAAACGATGTACTAAGTAATGCACACAATGGGCACACCTAGCATGAAATGTCATGTAAAGCGATGTACTAAGTAATGCACACAATGGGCACACCTAGCATGAAATGTCATGTAAAACAATGTACTAAGTAATGCACACAATGGGCACACCTAGCATGAAATGTCATGTAAAACAATGTACTAAGTAATGCACACAATGGGCACACCTAGCATAAAATGTAATGAAATCATGTACTATAGTGTACTAACAAACATAGCCGGTATATGATGTGAAAACAGGAAAACATGAAAGTAACAAGTAGGCACATGTGTTTCACCCCAAAACAGTTTGGAAAACAGTAAAAGAGGGGTCTATGTACTCACTTGAGATTGCTCAGTTGTATAAAGATAACCACCAAGCAATGCTAGAGATCTCGGAATCAAACGGCACCTAATATAGGTAACTATGTTAATAACCGGACCTTAATCGGACGACTGGGTAGCATTAGGGTTTGTAAACCAAATGAGTGTCGGAACTCACGTGATATGGTTTAACAAAGCCTACATGCTAAATGAAACTTAACCTAAGTCTTATTGACCCATTATGATCCGTTTAGGTAGCTTATGCTACTTTAACGCATCGTGCGCGTGAAACGCGTTTGGACCGCCTAACTAGTCCTATGACAAGTATTATATGCCTAAACATGTTACATAATCAGTTACGTGACAAAAGTTTAGGTTACATATGCTAAATTACCAATTATGTATGAAAAGGGTATTCTGGTAATTTACCTAAGGCATATAAACTACCTATCATACAACTACTTAAACGTCGTGACCATAAGGTATAACCTCGGAAGGTTATTCCCTACACTATGGTCACCTAATGTATTTGGTCGGATCCTAATGATCGACCAAACTGGGTCGGGTTCGAAGGTATAGGCGATTTATTAGATCGCCTACCCTACGACCCTAGACAACGTGGTAATCAGTAGGCATAGTCCCAAGGGACTATGACCATCGTGATTACAATCACGTTGCGAAGTTCTAACGAACTTCGCATTGACCATTACTGGTCAACGCTGAAAGTCAAACAAAGTTTGACTTTCTGACTCGAAAAGCAGTAAAAATAATGAAAAGAACGAAAGAATACTTACGAAGGGTCCCCGAATGCTAATCTAGATCAGTATAGTTCAGGTATGAAACAAGGTTTCAACTTAGAACACAACTAATAAGATTCTAGTGCTTTAAAACAATGAAAGGCATGGGGTATATATAGTATTCGGGTAACCGTTAGGATCGTTTCTTGAATAACGTGATCGAATCTCGTGCGTACACTTGTCGGAAAGGTTATGGAGCCACATATGCTCCTTATCTTAGTGACACATCAACTTAAAACATGTGGTGGGGGATCAAATGGCTGCAACTTGCTGATTAAAACATTGAATCTGGTCTGCAGACTGCTTTACGGACCTCAAAGCTGCCAATGTTGAGGTCCGTAAGGTAACAACTTTGGCAGATTTACAGTTTTGGTCCCTGTCATGCATTCAGCCCATTTTTGACACGTTTAAGGCCCGTTAACCCCATTTCAAAGCTCTAAAATGAAGTTAAAGTATAGGGAACTTAAAACATGCTCAAAAATATCTCAGATGTCGGTTCGTTTAGCCGTACGGTTGCGTTGTTCGGTTAATTACGACGGAATACGCATAAGCGCGAAAAACGATCCAAATGACGCAACGAATGGATTTTTCTTAAGGCGAACACTAAAATATAATGTAGTCATGCTTTCATAAATTTTTGGATGTCCAGATGTATTCAGAACGTAAGTTATGCGCGAAAATGCAAACTTGTGCACTTTTTGACACTTTTAGTCCCTGAATGTCCCAAAAGTTTATTTTAGCACACCAAACCCCTCAAAGCCTATTTCTAAGCTATGTAAAGGATATTTAAGGTGTGTTTAGCTTATGGTCATGTTCCGGAATGTTCGTTACAGTTCAAATTGACATACTTTCGCAGTTTGTCATATTTAGTCCCTGTAAGCGAATTAACTTGTTTTTGCCATACCAAAGCCTTCAAAACTTATTTCTAAGTTATGTAAAGGTTATTTAAGGTATGTTGAGTATATGTTGATGTTCCAGAGTATTTCTCGCATTAAACTGAGTACGTTTACGCACTAGTTTGCGTATAACTCTCCAGAAAGCGATGTAGAGTTTGAAATTACATAAAAGTCAAAACATGAAAAATGTAAAACACAATCAAACAAACATTGGGATCAAATAACATTGTTTTATTGATAACAAAACTATTCATAGTGATTACAAGCACAGTTGTTACAGTCTCCCCTACTTGTGGAAATTTCGTCCCGAAATTTATTTAGAGGAAACTCGTGGAAAAAGATGTGGATATTTCGCCTTCATTTGATCTTCGCGTTCCCAAGTAAACTCGGGTCCACGTTTAGCTTCCCAGCGAACTTTGACCAAAGGAATGCGCTTGCGTTTAAGCCACTTGACTTCACGTTCCATGATTTCCACTGGTTTCTCAACAAATTTCAGTGTTTTGCCAACACGAATTTCGTCAAGCGGTATGGAGAAGTTTTCATCAGCTGAACACTTCTTGAGATTTGATATGTGAAAAGTTGGATGAACATTTCCAAGTTCAGGAGGTAACTCAAGTCTGTAGGCTACCTTTCCGATTCTTTCGACGATCTTGAATGGTCCAACGTATCTAGGTGCAAGTTTTCCTTTCTTTCCAAATCTGATCACACCTTTCCAAGGTGAGACCTTAAGTAATACTCGATCACCGACTTGAAATTCAAAGGCTTTGCGTTTTGGGTCCGCGTAAATCTTCTGACGGTTTCTAGCTGCCTGAAGGTTATCACGAACTTTCTTGACCTTGTCAGTTGTCTCTAAAATGAGGGCAGGTCCAGTAAGTTGAGCCTCGCCAATCTCATTCCAGCAGACTGGTGAACGACATTTTCGACCATAGAGAGCTTCGAAAGGAGCCATTCCGATGCTAGTGTGATAACTGTTGTTGTAGGAGAATTCAATCAATTTAAGATGTGAATCCCAGCTACCACCAAAATCGATCACACAAGCTCTTAGCATATCCTCCAGAGTCTGGATTGTTCTCTCAGATTGACCATCCGTTTGCGGATGATAAGCTGTGCTCAGATTAAGTTGGGTCCCCATAGCAGATTGCATGGTTCTCCAAAAATGAGAAGTGAAACGAGCATCTCTGTCAGAAATGATGTTCAAAGGAACACCATGTCGAGCCACAATTTCATCTACATATATTTGAGCAAGTCTGTCAGTAGGAAAATCCTCGCAGATTGGCAAGAAATGCGCTGACTTTGTAAGACGATCAACGACTACCCAGATGGCATCATGACCTTTCTTTGTGCGCGGGAGTTTGGTAACAAGATCCATAGTAATGTTTTCCCATTTCCAAACTGGGATCTCTGGTTGCTCCAATAAACCCGAAGGACGTTGAATGTTCAGCCTTAACCTTAAGACAAGTAAGGCATTTTGACACGTATAAGGCAATGTCTTTCTTCATACCAGGCCACCAATAGTGAATACGAAGATCCTTATACATCTTATCTGAGCCCGGATGAATAGAATAACGAGACTTATGGGCTTCATCCATAAGCAAGGTACGAAGATCATCCTGGCTTGGGACCCACAAACGGTCCATGAAGTAATATGACCCATTGTCCTTCAGTTCAAGAGCAGGTGTTATGTGGTAAGGAAATTCCTTATCCATTAAACCCTGTGAAACACAAGATTGCTGAGCTTGAGAAATGCGTTCTTGAATATCAGATCGAGCTTGAATAACAGATTGAACGCATACACAATGAAGCTTAGTACGTTCCTTACGACTCAATGCATCAGCCACGACATTCGCCTTACCAGGATGGTAGCGAATTTCGCAGTCATAGTCGTTTAAAAGCTCAACCCAACGTCGCTGTCTCATGTTGAGTTCTTTCTGGTTGAAGATATGCTGAAGACTTTTGTGGTCAGTGAAAACCACACATTTTTTACCGTACAAATAGTGTCTCCAGATTTTGAGAGCAAAGACAACTGCACCCAACTCAAGATCATGAGTGGTGTAGTTCTTCTCATGTATCTTCAATTGTCTTGATGCATAGGCTATGACTTTGTTCCTTTGCATAAGAACACAGCCAAGACCCAATTTAGATGCATCACAATACACGACAAAATCATCATCACCCTCAGGCAATGATAGTACAGGCGCATCGCAAAGTTTCTGCTTCAGGTGTTGAAAAGCTTCCTCTTGTTTGAATCCCCAGTAAAAGGGCATTTTTTTCTGAGTTAGAGCAGTTAGAGGCACTGCAATCTTAGAGAAGTTTTCAATGAAGCGGTGATAATAACCCGCTAGACCAAGAAATGAACGAACTTCAGTAGGAGTAGTAGGCGTATCCCAATCCTTAATCGCACTGATCTTGGAGGGATCTACATGAACACCTCGTTCGTTGATAATGTGTCCCAAAAATTGAACTTCTTTAAGCCAAAATTTGCACTTGGAGAATTTGGCGAAAAGTTGCTCTTTCTTCAGGAGTTCCAGAGTAAGACGAAGATGCTGCTCGTGATCAGCTCGCGTCTTAGAGTAAATCAAGATGTCGTCAATAAAAACAATGACGAACTGATCCAAATAAGGTTTGCAGACCCTATTCATTAAGTCCATGAAAACAGCAGGAGCATTAGTCAAACCGAATGGCATGACTGTGAACTCGTAATGTCCATAACGAGTACGGAATGCTGTCTTCGGAATGTCTTCTTCTTGCACCCGAAGTTGATGATACCCGGAACGCAGATCGATCTTCGAAAAATAAGAAGCGCCTTGTAACTGATCAAAGAGATCGTCAATGCGAGGTAGGGGATATCGATTCTTGATGGTAAGCTTGTTAAGCTCACGATAATCGATACACATTCTAAAGGATCCATCCTTCTTCTTTACAAAAAGAACGGGAGCACCCCAAGGTGAAAAACTAGGACGTATAAAGCCTTTGTCAGAGAGCTCCTGAAGCTGTTTAGACAACTCTTGCATCTCAGATGGTGCAAGACGATATGGAGCTCTGGCAATGGGATTTGCACCAGGTACGAGATCAATACGGAACTCGACTTGGCGTGCTGGAGGTAGACCAGGTAAATCTTCAGGGAACACTTCAGAATAATCCCGAACGACAGGAATATCTGAAATAGACTTACCCTTGCCTTTATCTTCTGTAACATGTGCTAAGAAAGCCACATAGTTCTTCTGCAGATACTTCCGAGCTTTAAAACAAGACATGAGTCTGAGACCACCGATAGGCTTCTCACCTTGAACCTGCAGGATCTCGCCTGTCGAAAGTGGCACACGAACAATCTTTTTAGAACAAACTATCTCTGCGTGATGCTTGGATAACCAATCCATTCCCACAATAACGTCGAAGCTTCCAAGTTGCATAGGCGCGAGGTCAATAGGAAAAAGATGGTCGTTAAGATTCAACTGGCAGTTGCGAAGAACAGAATCAAGAATAATGGGTTCACCATTAGCAACTTCTACTGTCAAAGATTTGCCTAGTTTCGTTCTAGACACTCGAAGCTTTTGCTCAAAAGACAAAGACACGAAACTCTTATCGGCACCGGAATCGAAAAGGACAGATGCAGGCTGGTTATTAATAAAGAACGTACCGTTCACCACATTATCGTCAGCCTGTGCCTCTTGGGCATTCATGTTAAAAACTCGGCCTCGAGCCGGAGCCGGATTCTGGTTCTGGTTCTGGTTCTGGTTCTGGTTCTGGTTCTGGTTCTGGTTCTGGTTCGCCAGTCTTGGGCACCGATTTCTATAGTGGGTCAGATCCCCACAATTGTAACAAGCACCCGGTGGGTATTGTGGTCGTGCAGCTTGACCCTGTTGTTGAGCAACTTGTTGAGCCGGGTTCTGAACCGCGGGATTCTGAGCAGATCGACAAAGATTGGCGAGATGGCCTGATTTCCCACAGTTAGTACAGAAACGGCATGGAAGTTGCGGCTGGTGGTGACTGTTGCATCTATTGCACAAAGGTGCATTCCCTGTATAGGGTTTCTTTGCTGGAAGCTGTGCGGGTTGGTTGGGAGCTGCCTGGTTAGCTTGAGCAGTGATAGCAAAATTTTGGGAAGCCTTACGCTTCCTTGACCTCTTCGACGAACCAGAGTTCTTTCCATTCAAGTTTTGACCTTTCTTGCTATCTTCCTTGTCAGCCGACTGCTTCTTGCCCTTGTCACCCTTCCTGTGTAGCTTTCCCTTTCTAATTTGCGACTCAGTCAATGTCGCTGATAACTCGATCGCCTGACGGAGTGTGGCAGGGTTACTACCAGTAAGAATGTCTTGTACCGAGTCAGGTAGGCCATCGATGTATCTCTCGATAGCCTTGTCGAGTGGGGTGACCATTGTTGGGCAAAGCAGACTCAATTCTTCAAACCGATCAGTATAAGCCCTGTGCTCACCACTATCTTGCTTCAACTCATCAAACTCCTTCTCCAATGCTCGTTGCTCATGACGAGGACAGAATTCCCTCATCATAAGGGCTCTAAGTTCAGCCCATGTCTGTGCGAGAGCAACTTCTGCACCTTGGTCCCTCATAACCCCGTTCCACCATGTCAAAGCCCTCTTCTGAAATACGCTCGAGGAGAACTCGACCTTGCGATTATCCGGACACTGCACATGGCGAAAAGTATTCTCTATGCTCTCGAACAACTGAAGAAGCCCAGTCGCTCCCTCAGAACCACTAAACTTGAGTGGTTTAGCCTGGTTAAAATCCTTGTATTTGCATGGAACATTGTTGTTGTTGTTGGCCTGGTTCCATTGAGCAAAGAGATTTGGGAATTGAGCAGCCATCTGCTGCGCAATAATTTCTGCCAGCTCGGCAGTAGCTATCTGATTCTCGCGTCGAGGAGGCATTCTAAAAGAGGAAAAACATGAAAAGAAACGAGTGAGATGATTGGATGAAAAGAATGAGATGATAAAAACAAGAATTGCAAACAGCATAGATGGTGGTCATTCGTCCGTATCACAAAGCAAACAAACGACTCACAGTGACTAATCAAAGTAAATGGATCAAAAATAATGTATAATGAAGACATGCTCGCCTATAAGTGAACACTCATCCCAAGAATTCCCAGGTAAGCACAACTGGTCTCGCGTCTGGTTGAGATGTATACGAAGTGCTTGCCTAGACAGAAAACTCAGAATACAGGCATTCACCCTTCCAGTTTGCACATGTTCACATTATTTAAAACCCAAAACGTTTGACGGGATTTTTGAAAATTTGAAGGCACAAGGCCAAAAACCAATACTGAAAAGGGTTCAAAACCATATAACAGAGGGTTCAAAACCTTACAATTGAGGGTTCAAAACCTTGTAAAAATTTATTCAAAAACAGATGATTGTTTTTCAAAAATCGTTTCGGAAATATTTTGGTTACTTGTTTTGTTAATCACCTAAGGATAGGTGATGTACATGTTTTAAGATCTAAACACAAGATAGCTTGTGTTAGGTTCCTAGAAAAGTTATAGTCTAGGTCAAAGCATTACTAATAACCTAACTCCCTATAACCATTGGCTCTGATACCAACTCTTCTGTCACACCCCGACCGCGTAAAACAACAAATCGCGGCGGAAACATCGGGGCGTGTTGCGACAGAATTAATTGTTTCATAACCATGGCATACAAAGTTGTATTTTATTTATTAAACAAGGGTGTTACATTGTTTCAAACAGGAAATTAAGAGTTCAGAACATAATTAAACATAGTCTATCTTCTTTTAAAGTCTCTAAGGCACAGGTCCGCCCTAGTATCATGAACAACATCCTATGGAAAAGCACCTGAAAACACATGTGAAAATAGGTACGTCAGCATAAAAATGCCTGTGAGATACATAGGTTTTGTGAAAATAAGATTCATGACTTATGTTTGAGAAAATGTTTAGTCATGAACCTTGTTATTTGCTTTGTCTTGTAAATCATTTGAAAACAATAAGATCAGATGATATGTATAAGTAAATGTCAGGTTAAATAAATAACCATGTAAAAATGTGTTTGTATAAGATAAGTTGTTTGTAAATCAATGTCTTGTGAAAAGCATGTTATTTGTATAAAATGTTCTATGTCTCAAACTGAAATGATTCAAATAACGTTACGCCATGTAATACCATACAAACACTTATATATAGGAAGTACCAGCGGCGTATCCACCATGCTTGTATCATATTACACACGCATCGTTAACTTAATCACTTAATCAAACCAAACCAACCAATGTAAGAAGTCTATGTTTAACCAAATTGTCAAATGTATTGAAATAATATGTCAAAGTGTTTATGTCAAGATGTAAATCATGTCAAATGTCTATGTCAAATATCCATGTCAAATGTCTATGTCAAAATATCCATGTCAAATGTCTATGTCAAAATGTCATGTATGGCAAGTGAAATGTCTCAACTAAACCATATGCACAAAAACAAAGTATTGAGGTAAAACTTGGTTTAAATCAAAGCTATGTTTTGTGGGAAATGCATGCAACTATTTAATATGAACATTTATGCGGTATTGTGAAAATGCATACATCCAAGCCTGGCGACTGTGGTGATAAACCCTTTAAACAAATTAAAGGTCTATCTGTCTTATGTCAACGAATTCGGTCATTCCTTTCTGTCCCCTTTCCCTGGGATGTCCGGAACGGGAGTTGTCAATTCCTATGGTACCACTACCTACTAACGAACGGCGTAGCTAATGTTAATGAATGTATTGTCCCATGTAAACAAACCAAATGTCATAACAAAATGTGAGCATGTGAAAACAATGCACTAAGTATGTAATCAAATGAACATACATAGCGTGAAATGTCATGTAAAACGATGTACTAAGTAATGCACACAATGGGCACACCTAGCATGAAATGTCATGTAAAGCGATGTACTAAGTAATGCACACAATGGGCACACCTAGCATGAAATGTCATGTAAAACAATGTACTAAGTAATGCACACAATGGGCACACCTAGCATGAAATGTCATGTAAAACAATGTACTAAGTAATGCACACAATGGGCACACCTAGCATAAAATGTAATGAAATCATGTACTATAGTGTACTAACAAACATAGCCGGTATATGATGTGAAAACAGGAAAACATGAAAGTAACAAGTAGGCACATGTGTTTCACCCCAAAACAGTTTGGAAAACAGTAAAAGAGGGGTCTATGTACTCACTTGAGATTGCTCAGTTGTATAAAGATAACCACCAAGCAATGCTAGAGATCTCGGAATCAAACGGCACCTAATATAGGTAACTATGTTAATAACCGGACCTTAATCGGACGACTGGGTAGCATTAGGGTTTGTAAACCAAATGAGTGTCGGAACTCACGTGATATGGTTTAACAAAGCCTACATGCTAAATGAAACTTAACCTAAGTCTTATTGACCCATTATGATCCGTTTAGGTAGCTTATGCTACTTTAACGCATCGTGCGCGTGAAACGCGTTTGGACCGCCTAACTAGTCCTATGACAAGTATTATATGCCTAAACATGTTACATAATCAGTTACGTGACAAAAGTTTAGGTTACATATGCTAAATTACCAATTATGTATGAAAAGGGTATTCTGGTAATTTACCTAAGGCATATAAACTACCTATCATACAACTACTTAAACGTCGTGACCATAAGGTATAACCTCGGAAGGTTATTCCCTACACTATGGTCACCTAATGTATTTGGTCGGATCCTAATGATCGACCAAACTGGGTCGGGTTCGAAGGTATAGGCGATTTATTAGATCGCCTACCCTACGACCCTAGACAACGTGGTAATCAGTAGGCATAGTCCCAAGGGACTATGACCATCGTGATTACAATCACGTTGCGAAGTTCTAACGAACTTCGCATTGACCATTACTGGTCAACGCTGAAAGTCAAACAAATTTTGACTTTCTGACTCGAAAAGCAGTAAAAATAATGAAAAGAACGAAAGAATACTTACGAAGGGTCCCCGAATGCTAATCTAGATCAGTATAGTTCAGGTATGAAACAAGGTTTCAACTTAGAACACAACTAATAAGATTCTAGTGCTTTAAAACAATGAAAGGCATGGGGTATATATAGTATTCGGGTAACCGTTAGGATCGTTTCTTGAATAACGTGATCGAATCTCGTGCGTACACTTGTCGGAAAGGTTATGGAGCCACATATGCTCCTTATCTTAGTGACACATCAACTTAAAACATGTGGTGGGGGATCAAATGGCTGCAACTTGCTGATTAAAACATTGAATCTGGTCTGCAGACTGCTTTACGGACCTCAAAGCTGCCAATGTTGAGGTCCGTAAGGTAACAACTTTGGCAGATTTACAGTTTTGGTCCCTGTCATGCATTCAGCCCATTTTTGACACGTTTAAGGCCCGTTAACCCCATTTCAAAGCTCTAAAATGAAGTTAAAGTATAGGGAACTTAAAACATGCTCAAAAATATCTCAGATGTCGGTTCGTTTAGCCGTACGGTTGCGTTGTTCGGTTAATTACGACGGAATACGCATAAGCGCGAAAAACGATCCAAATGACGCAACGAATGGATTTTTCTTAAGGCGAACACTAAAATATAATGTAGTCATGCTTTCATAAATTTTTGGATGTCCAGATGTATTCAGAACGTAAGTTATGCGCGAAAATGCAAACTTGTGCACTTTTTGACACTTTTAGTCCCTGAATGTCCCAAAAGTTTATTTTAGCACACCAAACCCCTCAAAGCCTATTTCTAAGCTATGTAAAGGATATTTAAGGTGTGTTTAGCTTATGGTCATGTTCCGGAATGTTCGTTACAGTTCAAATTGACATACTTTCGCAGTTTGTCATATTTAGTCCCTGTAAGCGAATTAACTTGTTTTTGCCATACCAAAGCCTTCAAAACTTATTTCTAAGTTATGTAAAGGTTATTTAAGGTATGTTGAGTATATGTTGATGTTCCAGAGTATTTCTCGCATTAAACTGAGTACGTTTACGCACTAGTTTGCGTATAACTCTCCAGAAAGCGATGTAGAGTTTGAAATTACATAAAAGTCAAAACATGAAAAATGTAAAACACAATCAAACAAACATTGGGATCAAATAACATTGTTTTATTGATAACAGATGTAACACCTGTGCCTCCACGGCCATCAAACAAATGCCAAACCAATGAAATATTGTATTTCATACTTTGGACTTGTATAAATATGTGTATCACTTGCACATATCATTTCTTGTTCGATATCAAGCTCTAAATCGCTTTCTGGAAGGTTATACGCGCACTGATGTGTAGATATAACCAGTTTAATCCAACGAACACTCTGGAATAGTGAAATAGGCTTAACATACCTTAAATAACCTTTACATAACTTAGATATAAGTTTTGGAAGGTTTGGTGTGGTGAAATCAAAGTTTCATCGCTTACAGGGACTAAAGTTGACAAACTGCGAAAGTATGCCAATTTGAACTGTAACAGACATTCCGGAACATGACCATAAGTTAAACATACCATAAATATCCTTTACATAGCTTAGAAATAGGCTTTGAGGGGTTCGGTGTGCTAAAATAAACTTTTGGGTCATTCAGGGACTAAAAGTGTCAAAAAGTGCACAAGTTTGCATTTTCGCTCATAACTTACGTTCTGAATACATCCGGACATCCAAAAATTTATGTAAGCATGACTACATTATATTTTAGTGTTCGCCATAAGAAAAATCCATTCGTCATGTCATTTGGATCGTTTTTCGCGCTTGTGCGCATTCCGTCGTAATTAAGCGAACATCGCGTTCGTACGGTTAAACGAACCGACATACGACATATTTTTGAACATATTTTAAGTTCCCTATACTTTAACTTCATTTTAGAGCTTTGAAATGGGGTTAACGGGCCTTAAACGTGTCGAAAATGGGCTGAATGCATGACAGGGACCAAAAGTGTAAATCTGCCAAACTTAAGCCTGCCAAAAGTGTAAATCTGCCAAACTTAGTGTAAATCTGATTGAAAAGACTCTAAGTTGAAACCATTGTTTCATACCTGAGTTCTTAGATCGGGATTAGCATTCGGGGACCCTGGGTAAGTATTCTTTCGTTCTTTTCCTTATTTTATTGCTTTTCGAGTCAGAAAGTCAAACTTTGTTTGACTTTCAGCGTTGACCAGTAATGGTCAATGCGAAGTTCGTTTGAACTTCGCAACGTGAGTGTAATCACGTTGGTCATAGTCCCTTGGGACTATGCCCACTGATTACCACGTTGTCTAGGGTCGTAGGGTAGGCGATCTAATAAATCGCCTATACCTTCGAACCCGACCCAGTTTGGTCGATCATTAGGATCCGACCAAATACATTAGGTGACCATAGTAGGTAGGGAATAACCTTCCGAGGTTATACCCTATGGTCACATCGTTTAAGTAGTTGTATGATAGGTAGTTTATATGCCTTAGGTAAATTACCAGAATACCCTTTTCATGTATAATTGGTAATTAAGCATATGTAACCTAAACCTTTGTCACATAACTGATTATGTAACATGTTTAGGCATATAACACTTGTCATAGGACTAGTTAGGCGGTCCGAACGCGTTTCACGCGCACGACGCGTTAAAGTAGCATAAGCTACCTAAACGGGTCGTAATGGGTCGTAAGCAATTATGTTAAGTTTCATTTAGTATGTAGGCTTTGTTAAACCAAATGACACGAGTCTCTACACTCGTTTGGTTTACAAACCCTCATTCTATCCGATCCTCCGATATAGGTCCGGTTTATTAATGTAGTTACCTATATTAGGTGCCGTTTGATATTCCGAGATCTCTAGCATTACTTGGTGATTATCTTAAGACTTCTAAGCACTCTCAGGCGAGTACATTATTCCCCTCTTTTACTGTTTTCTAAACTGTTTTGGGGTGAAGCATGTGTACCTATCTGTTACTTTCGTGTTTTCCAAAAGTATAATTGATTATACATGTTATTACTTATCTATTGACAAATTGAATGACTATCTATGATTTAAACATTGTTTTCTCAAAGAACATAAAATAAATTGTTGAATTGTACTTATTTTATGTTCACCAGACCGATTGTTAGTATGATATAGCGCTATAGGATTTGACACCCCATTCCTGTTGGCATGGAATGTCTGAAACCAATTTATTGCTCCATCCAAATAGGAATTGCCTTTGTGGTATTTCTATAGTCTCAAAGGTGTATCTTGATGCACTAGGTCTGATTGAATTCTTAAATCACACTATTAAAGTATATTTTGATATACTCTCATGTGTGGTATTGTACAAACCAACATATATTTTGTTAATCATCCAAAGCATATTTTGATATGTTATCTACTGAACAAAAACATAGTTTAATATGTTATTTATCACATCCAAAGCGTATTTTGATATGTTATCTACTGAACAAAAACATAGTTTAATATGTTATTTATCACATCCAAAGCGTATTTTGATATGTTATTTACTAAACAAAAACATAGTTTAATATGTTATTTATCACATCCAAAGCGTATTTTGATATGTTATTTACTAAACAAAAACATAGTTTAATATGTTATTTATCACATCCAAAGCGTATTTTGATATGTTATCTATAAATCCGAAGTATACTTGTACTATACTATCTAAATCTATTCTTTTGAACAACGAAGGTATATTTAATGTACTATCTATCTATCGATTTGGTTTAGTTTGATTAAGTGATTAAGTAACGATGCGTGTGTAATATGATGCAAGCATGGTGGATACGCCGCTGGTACTTCCTATATATAAGTGCTTGTATGGTATTACATACTGTAACGTTATTTGAATCATTTCAGTTTGAGATATATAACATTTATACAAATAACATACTTTTCACAAGACATTGTTTTACAAACAACATATCTTATACAAACTCATTTTACATGATTATTCATTTAATCATGTATCATTCTCTTATTTATACATATCATCAGAACTTATCATTTTTTTTTCAAATAATTTACTAAAACAAATGTTTTTGGGTTAAGAGTCATGGCTACGAGGTTTTACAAATTATAACCCGCTTGATTTGAGTTGGTTAATTAAGTTGCAATATTATACTCTTTTCAAAACAAGGTTTTTAAATAAAGTATTGCAACGTCTAAACTAGCCATGATTTCGACACTCCTACAAAACCAATGTATTCGCCAGCATTTCTTTGCTGACCTCGTTTTTACACATGTTTCAGGTACTGCTTTGCAATGATTGTTGATACATGCTACATTTAGGATGGACCCGTGCCTTAGCAACTTAAAACGAGACAATAACTAGTTAACTTATGTTATGTACCCTTTGTTTCTTGTTTAAACAATGTAAACTCTCATAATTGATAAATAAAACGAAACTTTAATTGCCATGGATTTGAAACGATTAATTCTGTTACAACACTCCCCGACATTTTCCGCCACGTTTTGTATGTTCTACGTGGTCGGGGTGTGACAACAGAACTGTTCATAGTGATTACAAGCACAGTTGTTACACAAATGCCAAACCAATGAAATATTGTATTTCATAATTTGGACTTGTATAAATATGTGTATCTTTTGCACATATCAACTCTTGTTCGATTTCAAACTCTAAATCGCTTTCTGGAAGGTTATACGCGCACTAATGCGTAAATATAACCAGTTCAATCCAACGAACACTCCGGAATAGTGAAATAGGCTTAACATACCTTGAATAACCTTTACATAACTTATATATAAGTTTTGGAAGGTTTGGTGTGGTGAAATCAAGTTAAATCGCTTACAGGGACTAAAGTTGACAAACTGCGAAAGTATGCCAATTTGAACTGTAACAGACATTCCGTAACATGACCATAAGTTAAACACACCATAAATATCCTTTACATAGCTTAGAAATAGGCTTTAATGGGTTCGGTGTGCTAAAATAAACTTTTGGGTCATTCAGGGACTAAAAGTGTCAAAAAAGTGCACAAGTTTGCATTTTCGCGCATAACTTACGTTCTGAATACATCCGGACATCCAAAAATTTATGTGAGCATGACTATATTATATTTTAGTGCTCGCCATAAGAAAAATCCATTCGTCGCGTCATTTGGTTCGTTTTTCGCATTCGGGACCAGATTCGATGTATTAGCCGTTGTTTAATTCACAACCACACATTCTAAACTTGCTTAGTCAGCGGATAAGGATGGAATTTTGGCACCATAACTTTGCAACACATGTATGGATGGAATTTAAACACCTAAACACCATAACTTTGCAACACATGTATGGATGGAATTTAAACACCTAAACACCATAACTTTGCAACACATGTACGGATGGGATTAAGGCACGTTTTCCATGAAACGATCTTAACGGTTCGGGTATTCCTATAAATACCCCATACCCCCCATTGCTAAAATCACTAGAAACTTGATTTGAGAAACTCTAAGTTGAAACATTTGTTTCATACCTGAGATTTTTGAATCGAGTTTAGCATTCGGGGACCCTTCGTAAGTATTCTTTCGTTCTTTTCCTTATTTTAGTGCTTTTCGAGTCAGAAAGTCAAACTTTGTTTGACTTTCAGCGTTGACCAGTAATGGTCAATGCGAAGTTCGTTTGAACTTCGCAACGTGAGTGTAATCACGTTGGTCATAGTCCCTTGGGACTATGCCCACTGATTACCACGTTGTCTAGGGTCGTAGGGTAAGCGATCTAATGAATCGCTTATACCTCGAACCCGACCCAGTTTGGTCGATCATTAGGATCCGACCAAACACATTAGGTGACCATAGTAGGTAGGGAATAACCTTCCGAGGTTATACCCTATGGTCACATCGTTTAAGTAGTTGTATGATAGGTAGTTTATATGCCTTAGGTAAATTACCAGAATACCCTTTTCATGTATAATTGGTAATTAAGCATATGTAACCTAAACCTTTGTCACATAACTGATTATGTAATATGTTTAGGCATATAACACTTGTCATAGGGCTAGTTAGGCGGTCCGAACGCGTTTCACGCGAACGACGCGTTAAAGTAGCATAAGCTACCTAAAAGGGTCGTAATGGGTCGAAATCACCCAGGTTAAGTTTCATTTAGTATGTAGGCTTTGTTAAACCAAATGACACGAGTCTCTACACTCGTTTGGTTTACAAACCCTAATGCTACCCAATCTTCCGATCTAGGTCCGGTTTATTAACATAGTTACCTATACTAGGTGCCGTTTGATATCCGCGATCTCTAGCATTATTTAGTTGTCACTCCAGAACTACTGAGCAATCTCAGGTGAGTACATAGACCCCTCTTTTACTGTTTTCCAAACTGTTTTGGGGTGGAACACATGTGCCTACTTGTTACATTCATGCTTTCCCGTTTTCACATCATATACCTGCTATGTTCGTTAGTATATTATAGTACATGATTTTATGACATTTCATGCTAGGTGTGCCCAATTGTGTGCATTACTTAGTACATCGTTTTACATGACATTTTGACATAGACATTTGACATAGACATTTCGGCATAGACATTTTAACATGATTGACATTTGATCATGCATTTCCCACAAAACATAACTTTGATTTAAAACAAGTTTTACTTCAATACTTTGTTTCTGTGCATATGTTTTAGTTGAGACATTTCACTTGCCATACATGACATCTTGACATAGACATTTGACATGGATATTTGACATAGACATTTTGATATGATTTACATCTTGACATGAACACTTTGACATATTACCCAATACATTTGACAATTGAGTTAAACATAGACTTCTTACATTGATTGGTTTGGTTTGATTAAGTGATTAAGTAACGATGCGTGTGTAATATGATACAAGCATGGTGGATACGCCGCTGGTACTTCCTATATATAAGTGTTTGTATGGTATTACATATCATAGCGTTATTTGAATCATTTCAGTTTGAGACATAGAACATTTTATACAAATAACATACTTTTCACAAGACATTGATTTATAAACATCTTATCTTATGCAAACATATTTTACTTGGTTATTCATTTAACCTTACATTTATTTATACTTATCATCTGATCTTATCGATTTTCAAATGATTTACAAAGCAAAGCAAATAACAAGGTTCATGACTAAACATTTTCTCAAACATAAGTCATGAAACCTATTTTCACAAAACCTATGTATCTCACAGGCATTTTTATGCTGACGTACCTATTTTCACATGTGTTTTTCAGGAACTGTTGCATAAGATGATCAAGATACACATAGGCAGTCTTGGGCTTTAGTGATAATAAAAGATGCAAGACTAGTTAATTATGTTGTATTTCTTGTTTGTTAAGACATTGTAACACTTTTTATCAATAAAACAAAACTTCAATTGCCATGGATTTGAAACAATTAATTCTGTTACAACACTCCCCGACGTTTCCGCCACGTTTTGTATGTCCTACGTGGTCGGGGTGTGACATTTGTGCAAGAGGATCATATTAGTTTATGAGACAAATCACCAACACCGTTAAGCTTTAAACATTTTCAGTTCTAAATGATTCACATAGATTGACGATATTGTTGTCCACTTAAACTCAATCTAAAAACTTTTGAAATGCTTACCGATACATTTAAGGTATATTAATTTTGCACTAAATTCTTATGGACCCCACGATCTCAGCATATCCCCTCATCATGCAATACACTAACTCAAGTAATGCCTTTAAACTTTTATCAACTGTGATTTGTGCGAAAAAAAAAACAGAATGTTTAAACATTAACAATCAGGTCGATACTACCGTATACGCAGAGAAAGTCCAATGTTTAAACAAAATAAGAAAATAAAAATAAGTTGAAGTTGTTTAGGCTTTAACCACCAGGTCGATACTTCCGTATACGCAGAGGAGGTCCAAAGCTTAAATGAAACACCAAAAAAAATAAAGCAGAACGTTTTGGCAATAACATCCAGGTCGATACTCACGTATACACAGAGGATGTCCAATGCTTAAACAAAATAAAGAAATCAAACAAGATTAAGTCTTTGCAAAATGAAATGCACAATCACAGCGATTTTTCAGTAAAGTTGTGAAAGTTCACAAACTTAACTAGTTTTATGTCTTTCGACAATCAGCGATTACTGAGTAGGCACACAATCAAGAAGGACAAAATTAAGTACTATGCTTTTAACCATGTTTTCCACTAGAACTAGGCTTTTATATTTTATGTTTGTATCGTTATCGCAAATCTACTAGTCTAGCTGAGCCTATCGTCACATCTTTAGTGAGATCATTTATCACATTTTATCTTTTCATTTCTTTAGCATGTCATGATCGTCCACTGATGTACTATCATTTCCTCTTTTATACAATCAAACTCATTTTTGATTTTATCATGTTTTTGGATTTTTCAAATTTTCAAATGTTTTTGGATTTTCTGAAATTTCTTACTCCCCCTAAAATACAAACACATTTAAAGAAATTTGAAAACAAACTGTACAAGTAAAGTGACAACTGAAATCGAATCGCTTCAATTCTCCATTCATTTGGCATAAACAATCAGAACTCCCCCTTACAACAAACTATTTTCCCATTGATTTCAAAACACTTAAGTTTGTTTTAATCAAATGGTTTTTCCGGAAAATTAGTTTTGTTGACTGATTTTACCATTTGTAGGTTAGGGGTTTGGTTCATCACATTGTCTTCTAACCAAATATCACTTGTAGGAAAATGCAAGTACAATTTAATGTCCTTGATTTACCACTTGTAAGTAAAAACCTTTTTCAACCAATTTTTCAACCACATGGCTTACCAACTAATACCACTTGTAAGTTACCATATATAGGTTGAATTCTCAAAATGCCGATTCCTACTCCTCGCTTACCAACCTGGGAGTTCCGGCAAGTCACACAAATCAAAATTTTCAATTTCTCAAACAATATAAGAAAGATGCCGATTCATGCTCCACGATTACCAACTTGGGAGCTCCGGCAAGTCAGGTTTTTATTCTTTGAAAAATATTGACACCCAGGCATGACCGTCCTTGGGTGTAACCACTTCTTTTTCATTCTCACTTTCAACAGACTTGTGAACATTCCTTTTGGAAGCATAGAATTCTTTCACTCCTTTGGCCTTACCATCGACCATTTTTCTAAAAATGTGTTTCACATTTCTATTGAAAGTTTTTTCAACATCAAATTTATTCTTCTCTGAATAAAATTGATTTGAAATTTCAACTTTACCGATTTTAGATTTCAAATTCTCAGTCCGCAATGGTGGGAAATTCTCATCATCCTATGGCGGAACTGTTTTCTCCTTTTTCATAACAACCTGTGGCTCCTCTGATTTTGTGGAATCAGATTCATCACCAGAATTATCACTTGAATTCTTAACAACCCATTTTTGGTTATTAAGTTTCTCTTTTCTCTTGAAAACATTTTTCGAACATTCACCAACCTCATAAATTGAATTTTCAAAAACTCTGAATCTGTTTGTTGGTGGTTCGTTTTTCTCAATAAGTTTTTCTTTCAGTTTACCAGAGACTTCTTGTTTTGTCTGTATTGTCTTTGGACAATTTCTGGCAATGTGGCCAACTGTTTTACATTGAAAACAGGTTCTTGTCTTGGTCTTCTTCTGAATAGCACTTTTCTTTATCTCTTCTTGCTTTTTGGCAAGGAATTCTCTGTTCGTCTCCTTCCAGAATGAACTCTTTTGTTCTTTCTCAGCACTTGTTCCTGAAACAAAAACAGTTTTTGGTTTATAAATTTTCTCATTTTTATAATTTTTCGGTGCAATAAAACCAAGACCTTTCTTTTTGAAATTACCATTATGGTTTGGTTTCTTTTGAAAACTGTAACCATAATTGTAACCCATTTTCTTGTTTAAACGTTGTTGCACTCTTGAGGTGTAAGATTTAGGTTTTTCAGAAAGATTTGCATCCTTTATTTCATAAATATTAATTTCTGTTAGTTTGAAAACCTGTTTAATCATTTCAGTTTTCACACCTCTTATTGGAAAAACCTCATCAGAATATAATTTGTCAGAATCTTTTAAAGTATATGCTACTTTGATCGGTTCGTCATCCAAATTAGATTTTGATAACAAAAACTCCTTTTTATACACCCGTTTTCCCTGTTTGGCTTTTTGACTTGACGTGTCGGACTTTGACTCAGATTTTGATTCCGACATTGACTCCTCTGTTTCATCCTTATCCAACACCTGATCGACCACCTTTTTTATTAATTCGGACTCATGATCAGTATCAGACGATGTGAAAGTGACATCTATACTTTCTGGCAAGTTATCCGACGACCCAGACTCCCACTGTAAATTTGTTGCCTTTTCGACTCTTTCAGAATTTGGATTTCGAGGAGAATATCCATTTTCGACCGGGGGTGGACATTTGTTATAGACAACACTTGGTTTCTTACCAGAAATCTTCACTTCATCATCTTCTTCTGTTTCGGACTTCTTCACTTTCGAAGTCTTCTCATCTTCAAATGTCTTTAATCCCTCCACTATAGGGTAAATCCTGTCAACAACAAAAGTAGAACATGAGTAACTTTTTAATAAATTGTTAACTCTTTCAGTTTCAATTCTTTGTGTTGCCAACTTTAATTCAAGCTCAGCACACTTCTCTGTGTAGTAGTTGACATCGTCAAGCTGTCTCATGTAAGCTCCTTTGAGTGTATTCATTGCTACAGCTTGTTCACTACTTGACTCGTTGTACTTATTCATTTCTCTGTTCAAAGTATCATATGATTCTTTCAGCCTTTTTATGTTGTGCAGCAATTCATTGTTCTGCATTATCAAAGAATCACAATTCATACACTTCCCAGCAACCTTGACTACCTCATCATCTTTTTTAATTTCAAATGCTGGAACTTCTTTAACTACTCTCACTTGAACTTCTTCTGCAACTACTTTCTTTTTCTCGACTTCACCATTTAAACGTTTTCTGACTTTTTCCGCCCAATAATCATCAGTATAATCATTGATAACCTGAGCAACAAATCCTTTCTTCAGGAATTCGTTGTCTGGGCAATAATCGTCCCAACTAAAACCTTCTGCCAATTTTTCATCTTCTTGTTCTGCCACACAAACTTTACTATTTGTTGGAATATATTTATCCCAACTAAAACCATTTCCTTTATCTTGATTAACAAGACATGCTCTCTTTGAATCTTCAATTTCTTTCCTACCATGAGCTGTTTGTGGCTGTTGTTGTTGATTTGGCTGTTGAGCAACTTGATGATATAACGCTTTTCGATAGTAATCATTGTTTCCAAAGGGATTTTGAGCTCCACTTGCTTCACGATTTGTGCACTCCCTCTTGAAATGCCATTTTTCCCTGCATCGAAAACAAGTAACTTTAGACTTATCAAATCCTAAAGCTGAAACATGTGCATCGCGAAAATCATCTCTGCCTGTAATTTCTTTAAACTTTTCAGCTTGTCTCAACACACTAGTGTTGGATCGTTGTTTGACCCTATTGAGTCATTCGGAAGAGTTTTACATCCAGTTTAAAGGCGGAATCAGTAAACCGGACACGAATACAGCTTGTAATCTTTAATCTGTTGCTTGTATTGATAATAACAATGTTTACAACCTGAACAGAAATCGGCAGCACTTCGTTACACCTTCAGAAGTTGCATACCATGTGAAATGACAACAACCCTATATATAGACATCTAGATTTCGCTTGAACTGGCTTGAAGCGAAATCCCTGAAGCGAAATTATAAGCCTGAAGCGAAATCATAACCTGTTGATTTCGCTTGAACTGGTTTGAAGCGAAACCTTCAACTTAAACCTATACAAACCCTGTTGTGTGTACATTCACCCTATCTAGACACAAGACTTAATAATGACGTAATCAACAGACATATAGTGCACCAACAGACTCCCCCTTGGATGTTGATGAAGTCTTTGGCTTCAAGTCTTTGTCTTTAACATTCTTCAAACCTTGTAAACACTTTCCTCAATCTTTATCTTCAATTCAGACTCCCCTTTTCACAGACTCCCCCTCTCGATAAGCTAGAATCTGAGATATCTAAATCAAGCTTTATCATTTAGCTTCCGTGGGAATTCCTGAAACCTGCAATCACTCATCCAACTATGAGTAATAACATTTTCATGATATCAATCAATCTTCTTTAGACTACTCCCCCTATCAACATACTTTACTGATATGGCAGTGTTAAAAAAAATCCAACTCCCTCACAGTTTATCATCCAAGTCCAAATTAATGACCTTGGAGATATCACAAACTGTTTTTGATATTTTTAAATTTAAATCAAGTATCAAATTAATGAACTTGTTTTATTTTCAGAAACACAATCAGCATACTTAGATTTTGAAACTCAACACTCAGACATCAGTTGTCGAAAATAAAGCAGAATCAAAATCTTTTTATATTTTCTGAAAACATAAAGCAGTAAAGAAATATGTACAAACATATTTACAGACAATATTTTTGTTTTGATTATGCGTCAGAGGATCATATCAGTTTACGACAAGTCACAAGTACCGTTAAGCTTCATTTCATACGTAGACTTTAAACAATTTACCTCGATTGTCGATATACTGATCCATATTAAATTCTCACACAAATTTCAACTTACTCAGGATACGATTTAGATGAATTAAGAACTTAGATCATTCATGTGTCCCACCTCTTGAATATACTCCCATATCCAGAATCTCAATAATCAGTCTTACAGGTGAGAATACTACAATGATGTCTGTATATAATTTAGGTATGCGAGGGCCGAGGGATCTCAGGTCGATACTTCCGTATACGCAGAGAGATATCAGCTTCGACTTTTCGGTGTGTCCCCTTTAGAGGATCTTTTTGCTTACAACAGCAGCATATATCAATTTAATTGTTTCAGCGTGCTGAGGGTTTAATGCTATGTTTCAAGCATTTCAGCAAGTATTAGCCAGGGACTAGGTCAGAACCACCGTTCAGCAGAAGTCCCGGAATAATACCCCAGACATCATAGAGTATAAAGACCTAGTATATCAGATTACGAGACCTTTCAAACAAGATTTCAGGGGTTACCTATATATCCAAGTAGTGTTCCCCACGAATTCACAAGTTTGAATTTTAGGTTTATATCCCGAATAAATCTACTAAATGTGCAAAAACCTATCGACACATCATCAGTAAGATTGTTTAACTCTTTTATACTTTCCAAATCTTTAGCATACTGAAACCGTCTACTGATGTACTATCATTTCCTCTTTTTACGCAAAACTCAATTTTTTGAATTTTATCATGTTTTTGACTTTTTCAAATTTTTCAAATGTTTTTGTATTTTCTAATGACAATTTTTCTCCCCCTAAAATGCAAAACCATATAAAGAAAATTTGACAACCAACACTGATAGCTTTGTCTCGCCATCCATTTTCTGCTAATGTGCACTGAATTGCAGAAAATATAATGTACCCCCATGATTTACAACCCATTGATCTTAACAATTTGAAAACCGTTTTTCAATCTGATAAAAGTAATCATGTTTATTCAGCCGTGAGGGTTTCGGCATATTCAATCAACATACATTCAAACTAAAATTAAAAACAACATATATTTTTTTTTTCAAATTTTAACAAACTAAAAACATATTTTTGGTTTTTAATTTTTCAAATTTTTAGGATTTTGAAAATATTGTTTATTTATATACAGAAAATAAACTGAACTCCCTGTTCAACCAAACCAGGGTTCAGCAACCTCTTCCTGTGCCAGGTTGCTCCAACTACCATTCTCACAGTCTTCAGCTTCGTTGAGCACCTGCACATTCAAACTTTATCAATCATTTGAACAATTTAGCCCAGGTCTGTTGGACCTTAGGCATTTCAATACAATAATCATTCAATTTTGGAAACTCTTTGTCATTTAAAACTTGTTCAATTTTGACTTCAACTTTCTCATCTTTTACCATCATCACTTGTTTCTTAGCACTCCACACTTGACCTTTCGGAGTACCTCTTTTGTAAAAATTTGTCTCTTTTTGAACCTTTTGATTTTGAACAAAATTTTTCGGTTTCCAAAACTCTTGAGGTTTTGTCATATCAACAGATTTTCTCCAACTCTGTGTTGTTCTCAATCTGGGTGTGTGAGAATTCCAGATCTGTCTTGAATCAGACCTAGTCTGTTTTGGTTTCCAAGTTTGATTTGAAGCAAACTTGTTTGTATTGTACCTCCAAGTTTGTTTCGAATCAAATCTGGTTGACCTAGTTTTCACATCCTCAGATTTTTGTTTTTCAACATCAACAGGCTTTGGATTTGGACACTTTCGTGCAATATGTCCAATCTGATCACATTTAAAACACACTTTCTTTGAAACATCCTTGGCCTGTTGTTGTTTCTTTTTCATAGCATCAAACTCTTCATTAGACTGTTGTCCAAATTTGAGTTTTTCCTCTTCTTTCAATCTTTTTCCTTGAACAAAACTCATCTTTTGTTGCACATTTGGTTTTTTACTTTGATTCCAATTCTGTTTCTTTTTATAACCCAAACCAGCCTTCATGTTTTTCTTCTTAAAACCAGGTTTGTTATAAAAAGATTTATGACCTTTACCGGCAAACTTTGGAATCTCAGACTTCTCAATCTCAACCATTTTGAAAACTTGATTGATTTTTTCTGACATCACATTCTGAATCGGGAAAACAACATCTAAGAATAGTTTATCCGATCCAATCATGGTATAAACCAGTCCTTTTGAATCATCATTCAAACTTTTCTCGGATTTTGTGTTTTTCGAATAACCATCATAAAAATTTCCTTCATCTTCATCCTGTGATTCAGACTTACCTTTTGTAGACTCATCTTTCAAAACACTTTCAACAACCTTACTTACCACCTCTGAATCATTAGCATCATCAGATTTGGAGTAAGTCACATCGATACTTTCAGGTAACTGGTCAGCTATGTTCAAACCCTTTGCCACCTTTTCCTCATCATAAAAAGTATAATTATTTCTCAATGGTGGTGGTACCTGATGAAACTCTGAACCAATACCCTTTTTGCAATTATTAGTATCTTTGTCATCTGGTGTGATGTTGAAAATGCGTTCAAGAATGTACGAAGAGTTATGATAACTTTGAAGTTTTGTAACAACCTTTTCTTTTTCAGCCAAGACTTGTTTGAGATTTGCAATTTCATCAACACATTTGTTTAATTCAATTTGTTTTCCTTTAAACTGTCTTTCATACATTTCTTTAGTTGTTAAAGTTTCAGACAGGCTTTGATCAAAACTTTTGACTTGGCTCTTCAAAGTATCATAAGCTTCTTGTATTCTCTGACTCGACCACTTTAAAGAATCATACTGTTTTTGTAAATCTTGAAATTTCAATTCTTTTTCAACACAATCAACACATTTTGTAGAACACATTTGTTTATAAACATCATTATCCTTTTCAAGACCTTGACATTTCTGTGTTAGCTTTTCAATTTTTAATTTCAAAATTTCTTCTTTTTCAATCATTTCTTTACATTTTGTTGTGAAAACATTTTCTAGTTTAACCATATCATTGTCTTTTGTTTTTATAATGTCATCTTTTTCGGTACAGGCTTTGCACATTTCTATGCAATTCCTGCACTTGTTTTCTTTTTTATCAACCAATTCAACATTCAATAGATCAGAAGATTTTCTAACCTCGGTCTCATTAAGCACCGGTTCTTCTGTTTCATCTTTCTGATCTTGCTCTTTATTTTCCACTTTTTCTTCTTTCTGAGCTTCTGCATTCTTCTGTTCTTCTTCAGCTTTCTGTTCTTCTTCAGCAGCAATCTTCACAACATTCTTTACTTCTTCAATCATCTTCTTCAACTCTTCTTCTTTTCTCTTCTTCATCTCTACCACCTTCGGTAGACTTGCTTCACAAACTTCTCTAATCTTCTTCTCTAAATCAGGCAAATATGCTTTATCAGATAACCTTCGTGTGTTGAAAGTAGCCTGCCTTGGAACCAAATTTATTACAGCTTCGAAATCCACCTTTGATGGGTCAACAACTGGATTACCCCGTGGATCCATGTAACATTCCAACTCTTCATTCCATCTTTTTGCTCTCTGGGCTTCTTTGAATGGTTCGTTTAATTTTCCAATTTCCCATCTTGCATAGTCTGCTTTCCAATATCTATCAGGATCAGCATTAGCCACAAATGCATATCCAACTGCATCTTTTTCAGGTAGAACCTCTTGACTCCAGTCATACCCTTCATCATCATATATAACTGCAAGAGCCCTTGATCTTTCTTCTGGTTGCTTTAATCTTGGTGGCTCAGACTTGTTCTGATGGTAAATCGCCTTTCTATAGTAATCTTCATTAAATGGATTTTCAGAATCATCAGCAGCATACGCATTTCTGCACTCGCGCTTAAAGTGACCTCTTTGTTTGCATTTGAAGCATGTCACCTTGGATTTATCAAATCCCAGTTTGGTAGATGGTCCACCAATTGACTTTCTCCCCGTGATCTCCATGAACCGTTGTGCCCGACGAACCGCACTGGCCATGCACCATCTGATATCCATTAATTCCATCTCCTCGGGGTCTAATTGATCATAATCTTCTTTTGTCAAATTGGTATTGCCAATCTTCCCTGCAACGAGGCTTTCATACGATTCAAGTACAGATGCCAAGAAAACCATCTGTTGTTTTGCCGATTCTTCACTGAAATTCTGCCCATTCTTCAAATCCACTGCGATATTACACTGAAACAAATTCTTTGAAGCAGATTGGTTTGAAGTGTTTGAAGAAGATCCACTGTGAAAACCACTGTGAAGACTTTCATTGTTCACTGAACTTGAACTTTCTGCAGAAAATGCTGTTCTTGGAGACCCAGCCTGCGGTACTCTGTAGTAAAGCTCTACATTCTGCTGATAAGCTGGATTGTTGACTTTATATCTCTTTATCTCCAGCTCATGACTTTCAAGCTTTTCAATCAACATATCCAATTTCAAATCTTCAGGCTTGATGGTATTTTTCAACATTAGAGCGAAGTATTTCCACTCTTGATCATCTGGCAATGAATCAAACAGTTTATCCACCAGCTCCTCTTCAGAAGGTAAGATTTGATGTCTTATCAGCTCCACTTTCAGATGTCCGAATCTCTCGATCATTTTACAAACAGATTCATTTTTCATACAACTGAAAAGATCAAACTCTTTACGCAACAATTTCTTTTTGTTTTTAACAATTTCATTACTTCCTACACACTTTTTCCCTAAAGCTTCCCACAAACTCTTTGAAGTTTTCTCTTGTTCAAGTAACGAAATAATATCCTCTCTCACTGACTGTTTGATTAATGTGATCATTTTATATTCAGCTACAAAATTTTTTGTATCTATGTCTGTGAAATCTTTTGCTTCTATTAACTCTCCTCCCTCTTTTACTGGTTCAGTGTATCCATCTGTCAGTTTTAACCAACTTTCAGGAGCGAAAGCTTTTACCCAACCCTCAAATCTGTTTTTCCACCAGTGATAATCTTCCACTTTCATTAACTTTGGTGGCTTCTGTTGACTCCCGTACATGTTCTCAAACTTCAAATTCTCCGAAATCTCTTTTGAATATTCTTTCATCTCAGATCTTCTATCTGACGATTCGGAAGTGAACGCGTACATATCGCTAAACGGATTTATGAAATTATCATCCATCGTGAACGTACCTGAACAATCAGTCAAACACTTAGAAAATTTTTTAGGTTTTGAAAAATTAACAAATTCAAGCGAAATACTTGAAGTAAACAGCTTCAAGCGAAACAGCTCAATAATACTTGTTCAAGCGAAATCAAGCAACAACACTAATTTAAGCGAAATCAACTACTTCGCTTCAACAATACAAATCAGTTTCAAGCGAGACCAACAGTTTCGCTTCAACTTATCAGATCCTTCAAGCGAAATCTGACAGAACTATTTCGCTTCAACTGTTCAAGCGAAACCACTATTTCGCTTCAAGTTGTCTCAAATAACACTATTTCGCTTCAGCGTTTCAAGCGAACCAGTCCAAACAGTCAGATCTGAAGCGAAATCAACTAAAACCTTCGAAATACTTTCAAGCGAAATCTGGTTTTAGGTCAATTTTAACATGTTTTAGTCTGAATTTCAGTCCGAATCTTTGTAGGCATTGTTAAAACTCAGTTTTACACGTTATACTTGAAAATTAGACCATTTCGACCGTTGGAACTTGTTCAGATCTGAAAAATGAGAAAAGAAGTGAGTAGAAATGAGAGAAATCAGTAGAATCAAGCTGTAGTAGTATGAACTCCTCGTCCTGAGCTCTGATACCACTTGTTGGATCGTTGTTTGACCCTATTGAGTCATTCGGAAGAGTTTTACATCCAGTTTAAAGGCGGAATCAGTAAACCGGACACGAATACAGCTTGTAATCTTTAATTTGTTGCTTGTATTGATAATAACAATGTTTACAACCTGAACAGAAATCGGCAGCACTTCGTTACACCTTCAGAAGTTGCGTACCATGTGAAATGACAACAACCCTATATATAGACATCTAGATTTCGCTTGAACTGGCTTGAAGCGAAATCCCTGAAGCGAAATTATAAGCCTGAAGCGAAATCATAACCTGTTGATTTCGCTTGAACTGGTTTCAAGCGAAACCTTCAACTTAAACCTATACAAACCCTAATATAAACCCTGTTGTGTGTACATTCACCCTATCTAGACACAAGACTTAATAATGACGTAATCAACAGACATATAGTGCACCAACAACTAGCCATACACCATTTTACATCCATCAATTCCATCTCCTCAGCATCAATTTGATCGTAATCCTCTTTCGTTAGCATTGGATTTCTGATCCTTCCTGCAACTAAACCTCCATAGGATTCAAGCACAGTTACCAACAAAGACATGTGGCTTTTAGCAACTTCCTCGGTATAATTCTGATCATTTTCAAGGTTTAAAGCAATGTTGCATTGAAGTACTTTGCCACTCTTTGTTGTAGAAAAGTGTGGATCAAATGTTGGAAATGAAGAAAATCCCATCTTTTTACTTGATCCTTGAGATGGCTTTTCAGAAGATCCCGTTGTATTGAAAGCAGTTTCAACTTTTGGTGAAAACTTGGTTTTGTCATTAACACCACTTTTGTAGTACAAACCAATGTCTTGCTCTCCATCATAATTCTTCATTCTCGCTATCTTTCGTTGCTCCATTTCTTGAGCTTCAAGCTGTTTAATAAAATCACTCAATGTTAGATCATTAAAACCTGGTTTGTTTTTCAACATCATAAGATACGTGCCCCACTCATCATGTGGCAACGCATCAGCTAACTTTTCAATCAACTCATCTTTATCTTTTCTGATACTCAATCTGTTCATGTTTTTCAATAAATTGCAGTATCTTTCAATGATCTGCTTGGTGCTTTCATTTCTTAAACCTCGAAACAAATCGAATTCCTTCTTCATCAACGACTTTTTGTTCTTAAGCATGTCATCACTACCAAGAAACTTTGCTTCTAATTCTGTCCATATCGAATGTGCAGTTCCATTATGTTGAAGTAAAATCAAGATGTCTTCTTTAATCGCCTGCTGCAACAAACTAACCATCAACTTCTCATCTTTGTATTTCTTTTTCTCCTCAGCACTCAAATCTCTAATTGGTATTTTCTCTCGATCGCTACCAAATGGTCTAAAATATTGAACTTCAGTATGTTCCCATGCATCTAAATGATAAGCTTCAACCCAGTTACCAAATCGTTCAGCCCATCCACTAAAATCATCAATATCCAAAAGCTTAGGCGGTTTTTGAGTTGTTCCAGTTTCATTTTCAAGCATCGTGTTCTGCGTAATTGATATTGGACTAGCAAAAGCATTATAAAATTCGTTCTCCACGTTTCGTTTTTCAAAGATTCACAAACAGACTGTTTCAAACGGAATACCAAAGTTAACCAAGATCCCTTTTCAAACGAAATAGCTTTTCAACCAAGATAACTAATTTCGTTTGAACCAACAAGTCTTTCAAACGAAATTGCTGATATTGAATGATCCTTCAAACGGAATTAACTAGTAACTTCAAACGAAATCAGATGATCAGTATGTTCTCAAACGAAATCACAAGTTTTTTTTTTTCAAACGAAATCAGTATTAATGATCACTCTCAAACGAAATCAGCAAGATCCTTCAAACGAAATCATGAAGATTGTTCACTCTCAAACGAAATAACCAAGATAATTCAAACGAAATTAGGACCAATATTCACTTCTCAAATGAAATCATCAAGTTCCCTTCAAACGAAATCACCATGATGTCATACTTTCGGTCAATTTTTGGTCCAATTGGTCAAGCAAATGGTCGATTTTAGATCTGAAACTTTCTAGGGTTTGTTAAAAAAACATTACGCACATGATATGTGAAAATCAGATGTTTTTAACCGTGGAAACTTGTTTAATTTTGAAAGAAGGTGTAGAAAAAAAGATTTTGCAACTGAATTGGTATGAACTCTTCCTCCTGAGCTCTGATACCACTTGTAGGATCGTTTTCAAACCTGAACGAGTCAATCAGAAGAGTTTATCTTAATACGAGTGGCGGAAACAAACGTATCAAGTTCAATTCAGCTAGATTCACACTTTAAACTGTCTGTATATTAATTTCAGATCAAATACAAGCCTGTGGACACTTCGGCAGCACTTCGTTACACTGACCGGAACCGTTACAAATGAAATGACACATGAGGTATATATAGTATGTCTAATTTCGTTTGAATGTGCCATGAACCATTTCAAACGAAATTAACACAGTTAATTTCGTTTGAATGTGGTAATGACACTTTCAAGCGAAATCATCCATATACACTCTATCTCGATTTCCGTGCCTTAATCTATCTACAAACATACAAGACTTGATACAAGACGAAGTCGACAGACTCATGCACCAACACGATCGTACGACCAAACGAACTGACATCCGACATATTTTTGGGCATGTTTCATGTCCCTCATATTTAGGCATCATTGTAGAGCCTTAAAAATGGTTTAACGGGCCTTAAACGTGTTGAAAAAGGCCTTAAACACATGCAGGGACTAAAACTGCAATTTCTGAAACTTGATGTGCAGACCTGAGGCCCAGGCGGCCCGCGTAAGCCCCCATTAAATCTTACAAGGCTCGTGTGAGAACATCAGATGTGCAGAAACCAGTTTCCAGCTGTTTACAGCCTGTTCTAGCTTGATCCAGCACTTGCAAATGGTTTTTATACAAACTATGGGCTATTTTCATGTGCCCGTGGTATTCTAAAACTATGGGTACATGTGTACGACTCAGATTTAAGCTCGGGAACCAAGGAACGATCTTAACGGTCCTAAGAAATCTATAAATACCCAACCCCTTTGCTCTTGAAACCCACATTTGATCAGATTTTTCCCTAAGTTGAAGGATAAAACCTTCATACCTGGGAATTATTAGATCAAACTTCCATTCTTGGACCCTTTGTAAGTCCTCTTTTGTTCTTTTATGCGTTTTTAGCTTAAAAGTCAAACTGCGTTTGACTTTCTGCATTGACCAGTTTATGGTCAATGCGAAGTTCGTTTGAACTACATAACGTGAGTGTAATCACGATGGTTATAGTCCCTAGTGACTATACCTACTGATTACCACGTTATTTAGGCTTAGTGACGAGTCGTAGTTTCGGCCAAAATGCGTATTCTTACGTATTTTGTAACCAAACTACTTTCGGGTATCAAAACCGTTTGTTTTGATACCAAACCTATTTTCTAATTTCATTAAACATGTTTAGCTCATCACTTTAGGTTTAGTGCTTATATAGAGTCGTAAGGTAAGCGGTCTAAACAACCCCTTAGACTTTCGAACCCAACCCGTTTGGTCGATCATTAGGATCCGACCAAACACATTAGGTGACCATAGTTGCATAGGGAATAACCTTCCGAGGTTATACCTTATGGTCACTTCGTTTAAGTAGTTGTATAATAAGTAGTTATATGCCTTAGGAAAATTACCAAAATACCCTTTTTACGCATAAACTAATTTTAAGCATATGTAACCAAAATTCTGACATCTAAACTGATTAGGTAACTATATTAGACATGTTAAGGCATATTTTACTTATCATAGGACTAGTTAAGCAGTCCGAACGCATTATACGCGAACGACGCGTTAAAGTAGCATAAGCTACCTAAACGGGTCGTAATGGGTCTTAAGCACTTAAGTTAGGTTTCATTTTAGTATGTGGGTTTTGTTAAACCATATCATATGAGTTCCAATACTCATTTGGTTTACGAAACCTCATACTATCCAATCTCCCGATTTAGGTCCGGTTATTTATGTAGTTATCTATATAGGGTGCCGTTTGATTTCGTGATCCCTCTAGCTTTGCTTGGTTGTTGTTCAAGACTTCTAAGCACCCTTAAGTGAGTACATAGTCCCCTCTTTTACTGTTTTTCAAACATTTTGGGGTGAAACACATGTGCCTACTTGTTACTTTCGTGCTTTCCATGTTTTCATATCATATACTTGCTATGTTCGTTAGTACACTATTAGTACATGATTTCATTATGTTTTGCTATGTATGTTTACTTGGCATGCTAGCACATTGTTTTACATTACATATTCTTTTGCTATGTATGTTTACTTAGCATGCTAGCACATTGTTTTACATTCATTTCTTTTGCTATGTTTGTTCACTTAGCATACTTAGTACATTGTTTTACATTACATTTCTGCTATGTATGTTTACTGAGCATGCTAGCACATTGATTTACATGACTTATCTACTTTGTATGTTTACTTAGCATACTTAGTACATTGTTTTACATTGCATCTCTGTTGCATATGTTCTCGTAACATATGGACACATTGTTTTATATCTCTACCTTGTATGTTCACTTAGCATACTAGGTACATTATTTTCTTAAAACACGCTTACATTTGGTATAACATTTGGTTTGTTTAACGACACTAAATTACATTCATTAACACCGATCATGCCGCTCGGTAGTACGTAGTGGTACCATAGGACTTGACATCTCCCATTCCTAAAACCCTAGGTTTGTTAGGGTGGAAGGAATGACCAAATCCGAAAACATTTTTGATAACCTTCACTCTAAGGTTATCTTACTGTCTCAAGGCTTGGATGTAGGCGTTTAACATTACCGCATAGATGTTTGTATCAGTAAAGCATGCATTATCTTACAAAACATAACTTTTGATTATATTTTTATCAAATGCATTGTTTTGTACATTTCTTACTTATAGGGTTTAATAAATGCTTTTAATCAATAAATGCTTTTATTCACTCTACATTACATTTGTTTACACAATAACATTTCAACATTTGCTTGAGCATTTCATTTGGTTATACATGAACATTTTTACATTGGTGGTTTGTTTTGGCAAGTGATTTAAATAACGAGGCGTGTGTAATAAGATAAAATCATGGTGGATACGCCGCTGGTACTTCCTATATATAAGTGTTTTTATAGTATTACATATCGTAGCATTATTTAAACCATTTCAATATTTGACTTATTACATTTTACACAAATAACATATTTTCACTAAACTTTTGTTTTACAAAACAACTTATTTTATACAAACTCATTTTACTTAGTTATTCATTTAACCTTACATTATTCTTTTACATATCATCTATTTTATCATCGCTTTTCAAATAACTTATAAAAGAAAACATTTTACAAGGATCATGACTAACTTTTCTTAAACATTTTCTTTAAACTTATAAGTCATGAATCCTAAATCAACAAAACCTATGTATCTCACAGGCATTTTTATGCTGACGTACCTATTTTCACATGTGTTTCAGGAAATGATGCATAGGATTGATCAAGATACACGTAGGTGGACTTGGGCCTTAGTGACATTAAAAGATGCAAGACTAGTTAATTATGTTATGTTTCTTTGTTGTTAAGACACTGTAACTCTTTTAATCAATAAAGCAAAATTTCAAATTTCCATGTGTTATGAAACAATGATTCTGTTACAACACTCCCCGACGTTTCCGCCACGATTTGTTGTTTTACGTGGTTGGGGTGTGACAGGTTGAGTTTGCATCCAGTGCATTCGAGAAGCGTGCTCTTACATGGTGGAACGGTGTGATGCGCGATAGGGCTGCTGAGGTGGCACTAGCTCAAATGTGGGAAGAGCTTCGAGCTCTAATGATGAAGGAGTTTTGTCCTCGTCATGAGCTTAGAGCGTTGGAAAGGGAATTTGATGATTTAAAGCAAGACAGTGGTGAACATCGAGCCTACACTGACCGTTATGAGGAACTGAGCCTGTTATGTCCTGCTATGGTTACGCCTCTGGAGAAGGCGATTGAAAAGTATATTGATGGTCTTCCTGACTTAGTTCAGGATATCGTTACTGGTAGCAACCCTACTACCGTCAGACAGGCCATTGAATTGTCTGCTACCCTGACTGAATCCCAGATCAGGAAGGGTAAGCTTTTTCTAAAGGGCGACCCGAAACCATCTGATAAGTCTACACAAGAAGAACCGAAGGATAAACCGACCGAGACATCCAAGAAAAAGAAGCGCAAGGCTTCACAAAACTACACAATAACTGCTCAGAACAATCAGGTTGCACCAAACCAGCCAGCACAACCTCGTACAAGGAAAAATTATGTTGGTACCGCACCTTTGTGCAACAAGTGCAACCGTCATCATCTGGAGCAAGTGCAGTGTCACAAATGTACCCACTGCGGGCGATTGGGACATTTGGTCAATACATGCCGTTATGCTATTCAAGCTGCTGCAAATCCTGTTGCTGCGCAAGCACAGTTTCCTCCAGGGTCGTGTTATAACTATGGTGACCTTACTCACTACCGAAACAATTGCCCAAGACTTGTCAACGCAAATCCAGTGCGTGGACGAGTGTTTAACATAAACGAGGCAAACGCAAACAACGATGCAGCAGTGGACAATTAGTCTTTTGTAATTCCTTGGTTGTTATCTTTTGATGTTTAAATCGACTCAGTTGTTGTATAAATAAAATTTGTTGTTTCAATTTTTATTTTGCGAAACTAATACGATTATGTGAATGTTTGATACAACCCTTCGATGCTGACACCAAGACAAACTACTCGCGTGGTTCTGTCATTTTTATGATCACTTGTGATCTTTCCAAAAATCCTAAATACTCGTTTCTTTTAAGGAACAGAGCCGAATTCCTATTGAGATCTTCCTATCTTCATAGTAAGATTCTTGAGGATGTTTAAAGTGCCAAATGGAATTCACGGATTGGATTCCTGGTGTGCTTTAAATACTCGTGTGCACAATTAACAAGAGAGTTAACAAAATAATAACAAATTGTAAACAAAGATAAACAATTATATGATTATGTGCTTATGTGACTTCTTTATGTCTTGTGTTTTTGTGTGATCCAAATTTTCGTTGTCCAAATCCTCGTAGAATCTTCCATATCTTCGTATAAGGGATTCATAGTAGGATATCCAAAGGTACTACCTTAAATCCTTAATGAGCTTCTACGTAATAGTTAAGACCCTTGGATTATAAAGTACTATTCTATAATTGGACCCTTGAGTGGTCTAGTTAAAAAGGATTGATTCAAAAATCTGGTTAGGAATATCATGTGATGATATAACTGAAAAGATCCCTTCAGTGGTCTATTTAAGGAGATCGTATGACGGTCTAGTTAAGAAGATCATGTGTTGATCTAGTTAAAAAGATCGTTTGTTGATCTAGTTAAAAAGATCCTTTGGTGGTCTAGTCAAGTCACTTCATGATTATTCGATTGATTTCCCCTACGCATTATGAAATGAACTGTGCAGACTGTGCAAGGAATTACGTAATTATGGATGCATACATAATTATGGAATTCAGTGCACAGAAACCACATCAAGTTTTGTCATGCGTTAAGACCTATAGTGACGAGAATAACGAAACGGGAACAATGTAGGAAGGGCATGGTGGATACGCCGCTGGTACTTCCTATATATAAGTGTTCCTTATTACATTGCGAACGTAGCATTATTTAAGTTACTAGAAGTCCTGGACCTTGACCAATGTCGTTTTATCCCGCAATCTCCGACTCCAATTTCGAGCACACACAAGTTTCCTAATTTAGTCTTCAAAGGAAACATTCTTCTATCCGTTGTTCAAAACTCCATGTTTTGTTACTACAAGGATATCACTTTGATGGTTGACAAATTCGATAAGAATCCAAACGTGGCCCAGATTTTTACTTAGGGTTCGAAGGATTCTTTCAAAAGCGAAACAATCACAGTTGTCTTCACAGGTTTCCTCTAAAATTAAATTTCGGGACGAAATTTCCTAAATTTCCACCAAAAAAATACCAAACCAATGAAATATCGTATTTCATACTTGAGATTTGTATAAATATGTGTATCATTTGCACATATCAATTCTTGTTCAATTTCGAGCTTTAAATCGCTTTCTGGAAGATTATACGCGATCTGATGCGTAAATATAATCATTTTAATGCTACAAACACTCCGGAACAGTGACATAGGCTTAACATACCTTAAATAACCTTTACATAACTTAGAAATAAGTTTTGGAGGGTTTGGTATGCCGAAATCAAGTTTATTCGATCACAGGGACTAATTTCGACAAACTGCGAAAGTATGCCGATTCATACTGTGACAGACATTCTGGAACTTGATCATAAGTTAAATATGCCCTAAATATCCTTTATATAGCTTAGCAATAGGCCTTGAGGTGTTTGGTGCGCAAAAATAAACTTTTTGATAAATAGGGACTAAAAGCGTCAAAAAGTGCATAAGTTTGCATTTTCGCGCATATCTTATGTTCTGAATATATCCGGACATCCAAAAATTTATGTAATCATTAAAATACTTTATTTTAGTGATTGGCATGATAAAATTCCATTCTTCGCGTAATTTGGATCGTTTTTCGCGTCCGTTCGTGTTTCGTCGTAATTAACCGAACAATGCAACCGTACGACCAAACGAACTGACATCTGACATATTTTTGAGCATATTCTAAGTTCCCTATACTTTAACTTCATTTTAGAGCCTTGAAATGGGGTTAACGGGGCTTAAACATGCCAAAAACTGAGTTTATCAAGTGTAGGGACCATTTCTGACATTTCTGGAAAGTCTGCCCTCTCGGGCCGCGTAAGATATAACCTCATCTTATGCGGGGTGTGTAAACTGCCCAGTTTAGCAACCTGTTTTATGATTTTGCAGCTGGTTTCATGGGTTTTGCACATGGTTTCTTCATACTAGGGGCTTGTTTTGGGTGCCCATGGTATTCTAATTCAGTGGGCACACATGGATGGTTGAGATTGAAGCTCGGGAATCGAGGGACGATCTTAACGGTTTACCGAAATCTATAAATACCCACATCCATTTCACTTGTTCTTCACACATGATCTGAATAATTCTCTAAGTTGAAGTTCAAATGCTTTATTCCTGAGAATTTATAGATCATACCTCCATTGCTTGGACCCTTTGTAAGTATTCTTTCATGCTTTTATGCGTTTTTAGCACGAAAGTCAAGCAGAGTTTGACTTTCTGCTTTGACCAGTCAATGGTCAACACAAATTTTGTTTGAACTTCGTAACGTGAGCGTAATCACGATGGTAATAGTCTCTTGTGACTATACCTACTGATTACCACGTTAATTAGGCGTAATGACGAGTCATACTTTCGGTCAAAATACGCGCTTATGCGTATTTTGTAACCAAACTATTCTTGGGTATCAAAACCGTTTGTTTTGACATCAAACCTGTTTTCTAACTTCGTTAAACATGTTGTAACATGTTTAACTCGTCACTTTAGGTTTAGTGCTTATATAGGGTCGTGAGGTAAGCGGTCTAAACAACCGCTTAGACTTTCGAACCCGACCCGTTTGGTCGATCGTTAGGATCCGACCAAACATGTTTTGTGACCATAGTTGTATAGGGAATAACCTTCCGAGGTTATACCTTATGGTCACTTCGTTTAAGTAGTCGTATGATAAGTAGTTTATATGCCTTAGGTAAATGACCAAAATGCCCATTTCATGCATAATTGGTATTTAAGCATATGTAACCCAAACATTTGTCACTTAACTGGTTATGCAACATATTTAAACATGTTTAGGCATATAATACTTGTCATAGGACTAGTTAGGCGGTCCGAACACGTTTTACGCAAACGACGCGTTAAAGTAGCGTAAGTTACCTAAACGGGTCGTAATGGGTCGTAAGCACTTAGTTTAGGTTTCGATTTAGTATGTAGGCTTTGTTAAACCATATTACATGAGTTCCCATACTCATTTGGTTTACGAAACCTCATTCTATCCGATCTTCCGATTTAGGTCCGGTTTATTTACATAGTTACCTATATTAGGTGCCGTTTGATTTCGTGATCCCTCTAGCTTTCCTTGGTTGTTATTCAAGACTTTAAGCACTCTCAAGTGAATACATAGTCCCCTCTTTTACTGTTTTCAATGTTTTGGGGTGAAACATGTGTACCTATTTGTTATGTTCATGATTTCAAAGTATAAATTAATTATACATGTTAGTACTTATCTTTTGACAAACTGAATGATTATTTATGGTTTAAACACTAATTTTTCAAAGATTATAAAATTAATTGTTGGATTGTACTTATTTTATACATTCACCAGACCGATTGGTAGTATGATATAACGCTATAGGATTAGACACCCCATTCCTGTTGTATGGAATGTCAGAAACTAATTTTTATCCAAATAGAGATTGCCTTTGTGGTATTTCTATAGTCTCTAAGGTGTAGTTTGATACACTAAGGTCTGAATGAATTCTAAATCACATTTTTTTGTATATTTTGTTATACTCCTAAGGTATAGTTTGATGTGCTCTCATATGTGATATTGTTTACTAAGGTATATTTGGATCTACTATGTACAAAACCAACATATATTTTGTTAATTACTAAAGCATAGTTTGATATGTTATTTACAAAACCAAAACATAGTTTAATATGTTATTTATAAAAGCAAAGTATGTTTGATATACTATCTGTTTAACTATTTTGGAACTAAAATATATTTTAATATATTACTAACCGATTTTCTTAAAACCAAGGTATATTTTTATATGTACTACAAACCTTTTTATAAGAAAACATTGTTTTACAAACAACGCATTTTATACAAAATCATTTTACTTGGTTATTTATTTGTCTATGCATCATTCTGTCATATCATCTGATTTCTTATCAATTTTATTATGATTTATAAAAGAAAATATTTTAAGGTTCATGACTATTTTTGTTAAACATTTTTCTTTAAACTTATAAGTCATGAATCCTATTCAAATAAAACCTATGTATCTCACAGGCATTTTTATGCTGACGTACCTATTTTTATATATGTTTCAGGTGCTGCTATATGATGAATATTGATGCATGCTACACATAGGATGGACTTGTGCCTTAGCGACTTTAAAACTTGAAAGACAATATTTGTATTTATCTGATTTGTAATAAAACAATAAGTTCAATAATTCAATAAAACAAAATTATTTAATCCACGGTTGTGAAACAAGGATTCTGTTACGACACTCCCCGACGTTTCCACCACGATTCGTTGTTTTACGTGGTCGGGGTGTGACAGCCTCTATGCCTCTTTTTGTTACCATGTAGCCTAAGAACTTGCCCGCTTTAACACCAAAGTGACACTTTGAAGGATTCAATTTCATATTGAATTTGTCAAGGATATCAAATGCTTCCTCCAAGTCTCTAAAGTGATCCTCAGCTCTCTTGGATTTAACCACCATGTCATCTATATAGACTTCCATAGTGTGTCTAATTTGTTCCTTAAACATCATATTGACTAGCCTTTGATAAGTAGCACCTGCATTTTAGTCCAACTGGCATAGCAATATAACAATAATTACCAGTTGGGGTCATAAAGTTTGTATCCTCTTGATCAGATGGTTCCATCTGAATTTGCTGAAATCCAGATGAAGCATCCATAAAAGTCAACAACTCATGACCCGCGGTAGCATCCACCATGGATTCAATGGGGGCAATGGGAAAGGATCCTTGGGACATGCCTTGTTTAAATCAGTAAAATCGACACATACCCTCCACTTTCTGTTTTTCTTTTGAACAACAACCACATTGGCTAACCATCTTGGATACTTAACTTCTCTTATCATACCTGCATTTTAGTCCAAATGGCATAGCAATATAATAATAGATACCAGTTGGGGTCATAAAGTTTGTATCCTCTTGATCAGATGGTTCCATCTGAATTTGCTGAAATCCAGATGAAGCATCCATAAAAGTCAACAACTCAAGACCCGCGATAGCATCCACCATGGATTCAATGGGGGCAATGGGAAATGATCCTTGGGACATGCCTTGTTTAAATCAGTAAAATCGACACATACCCTCCACTTTCTGTTTTTCTTTTGAACAACAACCACATTGGCTAACCATCTTGGATACTTAACTTCTGTTATCATACCTGCTCTGAGCAGCTTGTCTACCTCCTCCTGGATAATGGCATTCCTTTCAGGTGCAAACTTTCTCTTCTTTTGATGTATGGGTTTGAATAACCTGTCAATGCCAAGCTTATGAGTAATTATATATTTAGAGATACATGTCATGTCTTCATGCTTCCAGGCAAAGGTAGTTTTTCTCTTTTTTAGGAAGGATACTAAATCCTGTTCGATGTGGCTGAGGATCCCTGATCCTATGAAGACTTTGGATTCAGGATCCTGAGGATCCATAAGGATATCTTTCACATCTTGTTCTCTTGCTTCCAGGACATCTCTTGGAGGATGATTTAATTGCTATTGCTCCCTGGGTCTGGAGGCTGGTTTCATCGATGAAGTGTAGCAATTCTTAGCTTCTTGTTGATCGCTCTCAATCTTCACCACACCCCACGGACTGGGAAGCTTCACACATTGATGATATGTAGATGGAACTGCTTTCATGTCATGTATCCATGGCCTGCCAAGGGTAACATTGCAACAGGATAAGCAATCTATCACACAAAATTTCTAAAAAGAATTAAGTCCCTCTATGTAAATGGGAAGCTTAATGTCCCCCAATGAGTTCTTAGTTTCTCCACTGAATCCCACAAGAACTGAGGATCTTGGGATGATTTCTGATTCAGGGATATTCAACTTTTTGAGGACATCAAGTTGAATGATGTTGACTGAGCTTCCTCCATCTATCAAGATCCTGCGAACAAAATGATTAGTTATAAACAAAGTAATAACAAGACCATCATGATGAGGATCCTGAACATCCACACGATCATCCTCATCAAAAGTTATAACTTTTTCCTGTGTAACAGTAGAGGTTCGGATGGGTCTATCCCCATTATCCATCTTGGTCTCCTTGGCATGCCTCTTGGTCGCTGAAAAGGAAGTGCCTGTCTGTGACAACTCGAGTTTCCAAGATTTCCATCTTCGCATTTAGTGCACGTTAATTTTTTTTTTGTTTATGTTGTTGGTTTACACGACTCGTTGTTTCACAACGCTTACCTTTGTAATACGTTGTATCGTATTTCGATTGATACTTTATACTTGGGATCCATAATATTTAGTATATGTGAGAGTATGTTAATAAGTTTTTGTATTAATTAGCATGTTAAATAGAGATGGAACTTTTACTGAAAACAATACTCATGAAATCACCCTAGTGGTGAAAACACCTTATTGTGTTTTCGTCCATGTGGCTGACGAAAACAGAGATGGGCTTGGCCCATGGCCCAGTATTTTGAGATATTTTATATAAGCAGTTTATAAACAAATCTTCTCCGATAAGTTTCCACTTACCAAACCTTATCTTATCACTTTGTTCTCTCTCTCTACCTCTGAAACCCAACAACAGGAAGCCAAACCTCTGTTTAATCATTTGGTTAGTGATTTCATGATTCAGTTGTTTAAGATGCTTATTGTATGATTTTGGAGGTTTAATCATTATTTATATATGTGATTATGTGATTGATCATTGTGTGCTTGTTAGATAATTATTATCTATGAACTGTCTGTATGTTAAATGTTTTGATCAACAGTGGATATATGTTAATAAAAGATAAACTGATTCAAGTATGTTCTTGATCTCACAAAGTTTTGGTAGAGTATTTGTTTTATATCAAAGATTGATTAAATGGCCTGTAAATGATTAATCTTGTATCGATTAGATGAGTTTATAGTTGCTGGGTTTAACTTACAGTGAGTGTTGGTGAAGATGATGTTCTGGACGAAATCACCCACCACATCCAAAGTGGACGAAATCACTTTAGGTGATTTCGGCCCACATAGAGATTTCGGCCCACATGGGATTTCGGCCCACATAAGGGATTTCGCCCACATAAGTGTTTTCGGCAACATTAGGGATTTCGGCCAAAGGGTTTTCGGCCATAGGTGTTTTCGGCTCAAAATAGTTTTTATCGAATGATCTGATCTTAAATTTTGTTAGCTTGTTAACTTGTTAACTTTGTTAGTTAAGTTAACCCTGTTAAGTTGGTAATTCTGTTAAGTAAGTAACCCTGTTAGCTTATTTTACTCAGTTTATAAATTCTATTAGTAAGATAAATATATTTGTACAGCATCTTAATTAGTATTTTAGTTCTGTTAAATATATTAGTTATATTAATAAGTTAACTGGGTTATGTTAACTAGGTTAAGTATGTCAAACTCATTATATATGATAACTCTGTTATAACTATTAATTTAGTTAAGAAAAAGCATGTGACACAGTTAGTATTAAATGTTAACTTTGTTAACTGTGTACGCCTGTTTGAATATGTTAGTTCAGTTAACTAGCTCAATTAACTGTGTTGTTGGTTAATTATGTTAGAATTAACTGTGAAAGCTATTATGGGTAAGATGAATTTGCATGAATTAGATTTACTGTTTACATGATACAAGATGTAAACTGCCAAACACTCTGTGATATTACTGTGACTTAGATTGCATGCGAAACTTTACAAACAATGTGAACTGATTGAGTATACGTGCACTATAGGACTTGACTGATTTATTGTGAGCACTTAACTTAGCATACCGAGCAAAACAAGGTGAGTTCACACTCTTACCAAGGCATGGGGTTCCCGGGGTTGGGAATGGGTTGAATGATGGAATTTAAACAATTACCCGTACTTACGCGGCTACTAGACTATCTACCATCGTCCTCAGATTAAGCAGGACACTTACGTAAATCCTACGTAAACAAGTACTTACCACTGTCCTCAGGTTTCAAGGGACACTTACGTAAAACCTACGTAAACTCACACATGCAACTGTCTTCCGGAGTCAGGAAGGACACTTACGTAAAACCTACGTAAACCCAACGCGTACCACTGTCCTCGGGTAAAGAAGGGCACTTACGTAAAACCTACGTAAACCTTGTACGTACTACTGTTCTCGGGCTAAGGAGAACACTTATGGTTACAAATAGTCTAGTGTATACACAAATATGGGAAGCCCCCACTAATAGAACATACTATCGGCCTAGTAGAGCCACATGTTATGAAGAGAAATTACTATTACGAACTTTCTTACTGTGAACTCGCTCAACTAGTTGTTGACTCTCTGTTACATGCCTTGCAGGATCTTAGGTACTTTTGGAGCTTGCACGGGAGGCACGGTCGTTGTGGACATGGATCGTGAATGTGTTGTTAAACATTATGACATTTTGTACTTAAACTTATGTTGGGTCTTACATTATTGCTTCCGCTACACACTTGTTTTATATTTGGTTTTGGAAACACCTATCGTATTGATGAATGACTTTTACTATATACTTATGTTCAATATGATTGGTGGCTTGATCCTGGTCATGTCACGCCTCCAAGCGGTGGTACTCCGCGTGTGGATTTTTGGGGGTGTGACACTGTCACACCCTGACTTTTGCGGAATCGTGATTTGGTGTGACTTGCTTAATATCATTGCATTCAACCATAACAAACAACTATATGATAAATCTAAGATGTTCATCCATTGATTAAGTTTTGAAACATTACAACAACATTGATTTAATCCCAAAAACACAAACTTCGTATTCAGAATACAACACCAACAGGTTTTAAGTTCCATAAGGACTTTTCAAAAGACACTAATGATAACCAAGCTTTGAAACATGTACCCTATCCAGGATAGGATACACACTCTAAACCATTCGACACCGGATGACATCTTTTGTTCCAGACAACACTTGAAACTTTAACGCCCGCCAGATCCATACTTAGTTTCCTGAAATACATGTAGTTTGAAAACATCAAAAAAAGTTGAGTGAGTTCATGTGTGTGTTTGTGAATAAACCTTTGAAACCTTTGTAAGTATGTTTGTATGTAATTGAAATCCGGTATGAAAGCAACAAGGAAACAGATCAATTAATGTGTAGCTAATACATTAATATACATGAAATGATGCAGGAAGACTCAAACCCAACAGACTTTGTACCGGGCTTCTGGCTGTAAGACATAGTCACCTCATGGTCCACTCGACGGACTCATGGGTGGGGCTCGCTATACCCAAATAGATCTATCACTCATGCCCCTCGGTCCTAACACGAGGATTAATGGTCTTAAGAGTGCGCCTACCCATTCACATGATCTTCTATACTTTCCAAAGCTAACCATACCAATTGTAATTGTATGTAATCATTTTGTAACATGTACTTCACCCCTGAAGTTATAAAACAAAACAGTTTAAAGAAAAGGGGGACATGAACTCACAGTTTTGCGTTCCTCGTATCCAATGTAACTCAAAGCTTCCTTTAGAACGCACGACTACCTACATGCGTACTACGGTCCATTAGACGAGCGGGTCATGCCTTGACTTAGTAATAATGTCTTTGAGTTACATTTCTTCGTGTCTTCGATATTATTCAAGTTGTATAATTATTTGTTAAAATAATTAATATTTTAACTCAAATTATATTTATTAAATTTTGGAATAATTGTTAAAACAATATATATTAACTGAATACTTCCCAAGTATTTATACTTGTATTTCCTTCCCAAGGATGGGGTATCTTATACTTGTATATTTTTGTCATGTACTGGTGTCGTATTCCAGTGTGTATTTATACGTACGAGAATACGTATTTTTATTGTAATCATTAAGTATTCATATACTAAATTTTATATCAACTTTTCCGGAATAACATTTTTAGTAAGATACTTTAATATATATTTCCAAAATATATATTCCGAAGTATGTTACTTAGAAAATTATTTACAATTCTCTCTTGGCAAAAGTATTCGTATTTTCATATAAGTTCCAAAAATACTATATTTTCAAGTCTATCTTGGAAAATATATACAAACTTATTTTTCTCCCAAAAATAATATATTTCATGTTCATTTGAGAAAATATATATTTCTTACAAGAATAATATATCTTCTATTGATTTCAAGAGAATATATTTTTGTCCACCAAAAATAATATATGTTTTTCTTGTCAAAAATATGATATAACTTTGTAATAATTGTGAAAATCATATTTTCATTCACTTGGTGTCCAAAATATTATTTACCAAAATATACTTGTGAATGTAATTTCCGGAATACTTTGTAAGTCTTATTCCATAATTCGGATTTCATCAATATTTTGTGTACAACTTGTATATTCACTCCTCGGAATTTTGGTAATATTATGGATTGTAATCCTTGGTATTTTGATGTGTTATATTATTTCAAATCCTAAAATAATATAACTAATACACAAAATATACAAATAATCACACACATGGTGTCTTCTAAATATTTATTTCCCAAATACATACTTAGGCACTCTTATTTATAAAAACCAACCTCCAATATTTATAATTTTTGTAACAAATATTATGGCAAGGTTTATGTAACAATTTATGGTTTAAAATACACTTGTAAATATTTATTTGGAAATATTTTTCTAAGTGTTTAAAATTTTAGAAAATTTTGCCATAGTTTCCCTAAAAATGGAGGTTTCCATGCTTTCAAGCATATCATTTTCTTTTGTACAAATCATCACAATCAATCCACAATCAATAATAAACAACCTTTACTTACCAATTTTGCCAAAAATAAGTATAATCTACTACTTCATGAACTTGAATATTTGTAAAAATTTGTAGGAACTTACTAGTGTCATTAGTAAGCCTTGTTACCCTTTAAAATGTGATTAGTTCTTTAAAAACTTCATTTTTAAAGAATATAGACGTTTACAACTTCAAATCATATTTTCTAAAAATATTTCTTTATGCATTCTTCTTGTTACACAAGTGTTTATACACTTGTTTAACCACTAAAAATAAGATTTGTTTATGTAATAACCAAGATCTAGTAAAACTTGTATTTTTAACTTGGTTTCTTAGAAAATCACTCTTGAAATCTTAGATTTACAAGATTTACATCTTACTTTGATCATTACTTTACAAGAAAACAATATATTCCTTCAAGTTCATGCTTTATGTTAGGATGATATGTGAATCTCTAACATGTTTATCTTCTCATCTTGCTAGATTATGTCTTTAATCATGATCTAGCAAGATCATGTGATGATCTACATCATTTTCACAAGAAAACAATGATCAACAAGTAAATCAACACAAAACAACATGATTTCTTATAATTTTAAGCTTATGTTCATGTTTCATCTTCTTGTTCCTTAGTGTTCTTCATGATAATCACCTTGTATCATCTTTTAACCACTTAAAATAGAAGTAAAATGGAAAGATCATGGTTCTTACCACTAGATCAAGGCTAGGGATGATCAAGAGGAGAAAACAAGTGGATAAAAGCAAATAAGAGAGGTCCTTGAACTTCCGAAAGCTCCTAGCTTCTCTATGCACCTTCTAACATCTTTGTATATGTGTGAAATGTATGAAGAATGATTGATGATGGTGGTGGTGTTTGTGCTTGATCTCGGCCGAAGGTAGGCAAGGGAGAAGAGAAAAAGTGTGTGTTTTAGTGTGTGAGAGATATGATGGTCATGTGCTTATGGTTATACTTATAACCCCTTCATAACATTTCTCCATTGTATAATATGTTTTAAAAAGTAGTAACAAGATCTAATATAATATATAGATAAAATATTGAAGTGGGGCCCTTGTTGGGGCCGGATTTGGTTGAGGGGGGGGGGGGTAAAATGTAAATTTTTGGAAGTTTGGGGTTTAAAGTGCAAACTAGAAGGTTTAAGTATGTTTAAGTGTGTTTAGGTGTTTTTATGATTTTTAAGGTATTCTACCACCAATACTAGTTTAGTATCATAAAAACATTACTTCTAGTAAAATTTTGATGTCCCGGTTATTGTCCGGTTTTTCGGTTCGTTAAAGTGCTGAATTGTGTAGTTTCACTAAGCATGAAGCACCTTTTGTGGCAGTTTTAATTCCCGAAACTTTGTAAGTTGTTTTGGACAACAAAACATAAATTTTGCATGATATTATTGTGTTAAATATCTGGCTATAGCTGAATTGTGCTGATTTTCTGTAGAATTCTGCAGTTTATGTGAGTTTTAGGCACTTTCCGGCACTTAAACTATCTCTAGGAAGGCAGTTTTGTGATCCTCACTTTCCTACACACTATACTTGTGTAAGACTTGGTTTCTGGCCCATTCTGTATCTCAATACTATGTCTGTCTATGTTCTAAACTTCATCAGCATTTCTCCAATTTTGTCTGATAACTATGCTAGCTTTGTTTCGTGCATCATTTGAATCAATAAAGTTTGCATGTAGTAATGTTATGTAATTTGCAATATATGATGCACATGTATGAATAATGATAATGATCAGAAAGCAATTCAAGCATTTAATTGTAATTCAGCACAGTCATTAAGCACTAATCATTATTTAATAATTGTACGGATGCATGCAAATTTGACAGTTGTCACATTCTCCCCCTGTTAAGAAAATTTCGTCCTCGAAATTTATACTACCTTAACTCCTTAGGGTTACATTATGCATGTATGGATGTGATTAATACTGAGGTAGATAACCACAAAAACGAATCAAGGCTTATTCGTAACAGGTGCATCCCATGACATATTACAATAATCAGAACCCAGCAGTTAAAGGGTATGTGTTTTCAGAATTTGATGTCAAAGGACACGAGATGTATAGATGTATAATCTAGTGTAACTTAGTTAACATGGGTGCATCAAGGAGTTTCGACCAATGGAATTTCAAACAATCGATCACAATATGCTAACAGGTTTTCAGAAACAATAGCATCCGCTAGATGAACTCAAAATCAGCAAGCTCAAATGTAATAGTGACACGAAAATGATCTGTCAACTTTTGAACAAACAAATGAATAAAACTAGTGTGTTGACATTATTGAATTGCGGGAATATACCGAAATGAAATACAATCGAACTTGGTGTATCATTGTCTTAATACATAGTTGAATCAAGAATGTTTGAATGACAAGTCAAACAAAAATGTGTGTAGTTTCAAGTGAAATGGTTGACCATGATTAGCACAAGCTACAAGTTGTACCGACACCACAAGGTGTCGCAATGATATAATTCAATAATAGCGGTGAGCGAACAAGTTCACCGTGTCTGAAATCAAATGAGAGTGTACTGAAACAAATCTGGAATTTGATCTAACTGGCATCGCAGGATTTCTCAATTGAGTACAGAACACCAAAGAACTACTGTTTTCGATCGAAGGTGAAGGGCAGTAAATACTGCAAGGTATTCGATCGTTAATGAAAGAACCGTTAGGAGGTACACTGTTGTGACACCTGTGTCACTTCAACCATCAAACAAACGCCAAACCAATGAAATATTGTATTTCATACTTGGGATTTGTAAAAATATGGGTATCGTTTACACATATCAAGTCTTGTTCGATTTCAAGCTCTAAATCGCTTTCTGGAAGGTTATACGCGCACGGATGCGTAAATATAACCAGTTTAATGCAACGAACACTCCGGAATAGTGAAATATACTTAACATACCTTAAATAACCTTTACATAATTTAGAAATAAGTTTTGAAGGCTTTGGTATGGCAAAATCTAGTTTATTCGCTTACAGGGACTAAATTTGACATACTGCGAAAGTATGCCAATTTGAACTGTAACAGACATTCCGGAACATGACCATAAGTTAAACATACCATAAAAAAATCCTTTACATAGCTTAGAAATAGGATTTGAGGGGTTCGGTGTACTAAAATAAACTTTTGGGTCATTCAGGGACTAAAAGCGTCAAAAAGTGCACAAGTTTGCATTTTCGCGCATAACTTATGTTCTGAATACATCCGGACATCCAAAAATTTATGTAAGCACTAAAACATTTTATTTTAGTGTTTGGCATAAGAAAAATCCATTCGTCACGCATTTTGGATCGTTTTTCGCGCTTATGCGCATTCCGTCGTAATTAAGCGAATATCGCGTTCGTACGACCAAACGAACTGACATCCGACATATTTTTGAGCATGTTTCATGTCCACAATGTTTAGGCATCATTTTAGGGCCTTAAAGTTGGCTTTACGGGCCTTAGAAGTGTCGGAAATGGCTTAAAAACACGTGCAGGGGCTGAAACTGTCATTTTTGAAAGTTATATGCTGATCAGAAGGGCCATGCGGCCCGCATTAGATTTGTCTGATCCTGAAGCGGGCCGCCTCAGCCTCCCAGAACAGATTAGATCGAACAGTCAGCATATTCCAGCTGTTTTAACCACAACCACACACTCACAACTGCACATTCAGCTCATTTAGACCCATTTTTAGCCACCACAACTTTGCAACACTTGTACGGATACGATTAAGGCAGGATATTCGACAAACGATCTTAACGGTTCGGGTATTCCTATAAATACCCAACCCACTTAACTTCAAAAATCACAAGAATCTGATCTAAGTGACTCTAAGATGGAACCATTGTTTCATACCTGAGTTATTTTGATCTAGATTAGCATTCGGGGACCCTTCGTAAGTATTCTTTCGTTCTTTTCTTTCTTTTATTGCTTTTCGAGTCAGAAAGTCAAACTTTGTTTGACTTTCAGTGTTGACCAGCTTATGGTCAATGCAAAGTTCGTTTGAACTTCGCAACGTGAGTGTAATCACGTTGGTTATAGTCCCTTGGGACTATGCCTACTGATTACCACGTTGTCTAGGGTCGTAGGGTAAGCGATCTAATAAATCGCTTATGCCTCGAACCCGACCCATTTGGTCGATCATTAGGATCCGACCAAATACATTAGGTGACCATAGTAGGTAGGGAATAACCTTCCGAGGTTATACCTTATGGTCACGACGTTTAAGTAGTTGTATGATAGGTAGTTTATATGCCTTAGGTAAATTACCAGAATACCCTTTTCATGTATAATTGGTAATTAAGCATATGTAACCTAAACTTTTGTCACATAACTGATTATGTAACATGTTTAGGCATATAACACTTGTTATAGGACTAGTTAAGCGGTCCTAACGCGTTTCACACGAACGACGCGTTAAAGTAGCATAAGCTACCTAAACGGGTCGTAATGGGTCGAAAGCACTTAGATTAAGGTTTCATTTAGTATGTAGGCTTTGTTAAACCATATGACACGAGTCTCTATACTCGTTTGGTTTACGAACCCTCATTCTATCAGATCTTCCGATTTAGGTCCGGTTATTAACATAGTTACCTATATTAGGTGCCGTTTGTTATCCGCGATCTCTAGCATTGTTTGGTTGTTTCTCAAGGACTACTAAGCAATCTCAAGTGAGTACATAGACCCCTCTTTTACTGTTTTCCAAACTGTTTTGGGGTGAAACACATGTGCCTACTTGTTACTTTCATGCTTTCCATGCCTTCACATCATATACCTGCTATGTTTGTTAGTACATTATAGTACATGATTTCATTACATTTCATGCTATGTATGCCCATTGTGTGCGTACTTAGTACATCGTTTTACATTTCATGCTATGTATGCCCATTGTGTGCGTACTTAGTACATCGTTTTACATTACATGCTATGTATGCCCATTGGGTGCGTACTTAGTACATCGTTCTACATTACATTTCATGCTATGTATGTCCATTATGTGCATACTTAGTACATTGTATTACATTGCATCTCTGTTGCATATGCTCATCCAGCATATGAACACATTATACTACATTTTGAACCGTTGTAACCATTTGACTATGTAAACCGTCGTAACCATTTGATTATATGAACCGTTTGTAACTGTTGAACCGTGTGAACCGTTTGTAACTATTGAACTATGTGAACCGTCGTAACCCTTTGATTATATGAACCATTTGTAACTTTTGAACCGTGTGAACCAGTTGTATCTGTTGACATGATTTACATTTGACAATAGACATTTGACTATACATAAACATTTCTACAATTGTTAAACATTACATCTTGGTGGTTTGGTTTGAGTAAGTGATTTAAGTAACGATGCGTGTGTAATATGATACAAGCATGGTGGATACGCCGCTGGTACTTCCTATATATAAGTGTCTGTATGGTATTACATATCGTAGCGTTATTTGAATCATTTCAATTTGAGACATATAACATTTTATACAAACAACATACTTTTCACAAGACATTGATTTACAAACAACTTATCTTATACAAACACATTTTTACATGGTTATTCATTTAACCTGACATTTATTTATACATATCATCTGATCTTATCGTTTTTCAAATGATTTACAAGACAAAGCAAATTACAAGGTTCATGACTAAACATTTTCTCAAACATAAGTCATGAATTCTGTTTTCACAAAACCTATGTATCTCACAGGCATTTTTATGTTGACGTACCTATTTTCACATGTGTTTACAGGAGATGATGCATAGGACTTATCAAGACATACTTAGGCGGACCTGTGCCTTAGTGACTTAAAACGAGACAAGAACTAGTTAATTTTTGTTATGTACTCTTTGTTTCTTGTTTAAAACAATGTAACTCTCTTGATTGATTAATAAAACGAAACTTTAATTGCCATGGATTTGAAACAATTAATTCTGTTACAACACTCCCCGACGTTTCCGCCACGTTTTGTATGTTCTACGTGGTCGGGGTGTGACAGAAAAGATGGTATCAGAGCCAATGGTTATAGGGAATTAGGTTATTAGTAATGCTTTGACCTAGTCTATAACCTTCTTAGGACCCTAACGCGAGTTTACTTGCGTTTAGTCATAAAACAATACCGTCACCTATCCTTAGGCGACTACCACAACAAGAACATAAATTTCAAAACCGCTTCGAAAACTAATCATCTGTTCTAGGATGATTGATTACTAGGTTTTGAACCCTCTATTGTAAGGTTTTGAACTCTCTATTATATGGTTTTGAACCCCTTTGAGTTTTCAAAACCTCGTCAAGGTTTTGGGTTTTAAATAATGTGAACACGTACAAACTGGAAGGGTGAATGCTTGTATTCTGGGTTTTCTGTCTAGGCAAGCACTTCGTATACATCTCATCAGACGCGAGACCAGTTGTGCTTACCTGGGAATTCTTGGGATGAGTGTTCACTTATAGGCGAGCATGTCTTCGCGATACATTATTTTTTACCTATTTACTTTGATTAATCACCGGGGTCGTTTGTTGCTTTGTAGTAACAAACAAATGACCACTATCCTTGCTTTCATCAGATTTGTTTCATCTCATTCTTTTCGTCTAATTCTCTCACTCGTTTCCTTTCACGTTTCCTCTTTTAGAATGCCTCCTCGACGCGAAAACCAGATAGCGACAGCCGAACTGGCAGAAATCATTGCACAACAAATGGCTGCTCAATTCCCAAACCTCTTTGCTCAATGGAACCAAGCCAACAACAACAACAATGGTCCATGCAATTTCAAGAGTTTTAACTCGGCGAACCAATCAAGTTTAGTGGTTCTGAGGGAGCGACTGGGCTTCTTCAATGGTTCGAGAGCATTGAGAATACTTTCCGCCACGTGCAGTGTCCTGATAATTGCAAGCTCGAGTTTGCTTCGAGTGTGTTCCAAAAGAGGGCCCTTACGTGGTGGAACGAGGTTATGAGAGATCGTGGTGCAGAAGTTGCTCTAGCACAGACATGGGCTGAACTTAGGACCCTTATGATGAAGGAATTCTGTCCTCGTCACGAGATCAGGGCCTTGGAAAGGGAATTCGACAATCTTGAGCAAGACAGCGGTGAGCATCGAGCCTACACGGACCGTTATGAGGAGTTAAGTCTGTTATTCCCAAACATGGTCACGCCCTTGGATAAGGCAATCGAAAAGTACATTAATGGCCTCCCTGACTCAATACAAGACATTGTGACTGGAAGCAACCCTACTACAGTTAGACAGGCCATTGAGCTATCTGCAACCTTGACTGAATCAAAGATCAGGAAAAGTAAACTTTTTCGAAAAGGTGACAAGAAACCGGTCGAGGAATTGAACCCAATCGAGGAATCAAAGACCATGGATGAACAGACTGGATCCCCTAAGAGGTCAAAGAAGCGAAAGGCTTCTCAGAACTTCGCCATGGTTACTCATAATGATCAAGCCGTCCCCAACCAACCAGCTCAACCCCCTGCTAGAAAGCCATACGATGGAACTGCACCCTTGTGCAACCAATGTAGCCTCCATCATCATGCCAATGTAAAGTGCCGCAAATGCCAAACTTGCGGACTTATAGGCCATACAGCAAGAGTCTGCCCAGCTGCAACTGCACCAAACCAAGCTGGCAACAATACCGCTCAAGGTCGTTTTCTACCAGGTTCTTGCTTCAACTATGGCGAGATGGGTCATTTCCAAAGAAATTGCCCAAAGCTTGCTAATGCAAATCCAGCACAGGGATGAGCATCTGACCGACAACATCGTTTAGAAATAATCACATCTTATGTATTATTTTCTTTTGTTGTCAAGGTCCATGAAACAGTTGTTATCATTGTTTATAAATAAATCTTTTATTTACATTACAATGTATTTATGTGGTTGTATGTATAAACAACATATCTCTTACAATACCGACAATCAAGGAACCGTATTCCTTGAAGGACAGACTACCCCCAAACTTTCTTCCACTTTATGATCTCTTGCATTTTCCACGAAATTCCTAAGTACCCGTTTCTTCTAAGGAAACGAAGTACAAGGTACAAGTTATAATTCTGTACGAATACCCCAAGTACCACTATAAATTCTTAATAGGGTACCTAAGGGTATTTCCGTAAATCCTAAAATTGTTGTGTTCCTTAATTCGAATATTACGTTTTTTTTAAAAAACCAAAATTGAATTTTTGGGAGATCTTCCTATCTTTTCAAATAGATCCCAGAGGACATTGAAGTCCATTGACTGGTTTCCATATCCGTTCTCAATCGATAACAAATTAATAACAAATTAATAACCAAGTTAAACAACTATGTGATTATGTGCTTATGAGCATTACAAGACAAACTGTGCGGACTGTGCAAGGAATTACGTAATTATGGATGCATACATAATTATGGAATTTAGTGCACAGAAACAATAGCGAGCTTTGTCATGTGCCTAGAAGTTAACTCTATTCATTACCATTTCTGAGGAAGCACCCGTTGAAAATGACTCTGTTTGTTCATTTTCGTTACTGAAGATTTGTCCGTTGAGGAAATGAATATCCGTTTGTCTATCATTTCATTTCCATTTCTGAGGAAGCACCCGTTGAAAATGACTCCGTTTGTTCATTTTTGTTTCTGAAGATTTGTCCGTTGAGGAAATGAATATCCGTTTGTCTATCATTTTCATTTCCATTTCTGAGGAAGCACCCGTTGAAAATGACTCCGATTGTTCATTTTTGTTTCTGAAGATTTGTCCGTTGAGGAAATGAATATCCGTTTGTTTCTCCTTTTCATTTCCATTTCTGAGGAAGCACCCGTTGAAAATGACTCCGTTTGTTCATTTTCGTTTCTAAAGATTTGTCCGTTGAGGAAATTAATCTCCGTATGTTTCTCCTTTTCATTTCCATTTCTGATGAAGCACCCATTGAAAATGACTCCGTAAGTTCATTTTACGTTTCTGAAGATTTCCCGTTGAGGAAATGAATCCCCGTTTGTTTATTCCTTCATTTCCGCTTCTGAAGAATACTCGTTGAGGAGATTGACTCCGTCTGCTCATTTTCGTTCTGAAGAATGTCCGTTAAGGAAATGACAGGATTATGCCTTACATATCTCTGGTGATTATTTGACACAAAGTCACAAATAGACTCCTACGAATAAATTTCGGGACGAAATTTCCTAAAGTAGGGGAGACTGTGACACCTGTGTCACTTCAACCATCAAACAAACTCCAAACCAATGAAATATTGTATTTCATACTTGGGATTTGTAAAAATATGGGTATCGTTTACACATATCAAGTCTTGTTCGATTTCAAGCTCTAAATCGCTTTCTGGAAGGTTATACGCGCACGGATGCGTAAATATAACCAGTTTAATGCAACGAACACTCCGGAATAGTGAAATATACTTAACATACCTTAAATAACCTTTACATAATTTAGAAATAAGTTTTGAAGGCTTTGGTATGGCAAAATCTAGTTTATTCGCTTACAGGGACTAAATTTGACATACTGCGAAAGTATGCCAATTTGAACTGTAACAGACATTCCGGAACATGACCATAAGTTAAACATACCATAAAAAAATCCTTTACATAGCTTAGAAATAGGCTTTGAGGGGTTCGGTGTACTAAAATAAACTTTTGGGTCATTCAGGGACTAAAAGCGTCAAAAAGTGCACAAGTTTGCATTTTCGCGCATAACTTACGTTCTGAATACATCCGGACATCCAAAAATTTATGTAAGCACTAAAACATTTTATTTTAGTGTTTGGCATAAGAAAAATCCATTCGTCACGCATTTTGGATCGTTTTTCGCGCTTATGCGCATTCCGTCGTAATTAAGCGAATATCGCGTTCGTACGACCAAACGAACTGACATCCGACATATTTTTGAGCATGTTTCATGTCCACAATGTTTAGGCATCATTTTAGGGCCTTAAAGTTGGCTTTACGTGCCTTAGAAGTGTCGGAAATGGCTTAAAAACACATGCAGGGGCTGAAACTGTCATTTTTGAAAGTTATATGCTGATCAGAAGGGCCATGCGGCCCGCATTAGATTTGTCTGATCCTGAAGCGGGCCGCCTCAGCCTCCCAGAACAGATTAGATCGAACAGTCAGCATATTCCAGCTGTTTTAACCACAACCACACACTCACAACTGCACATTCAGCTCATTTAGACCCATTTTTAGCCACCACAACTTTGCAACACTTGTACGGATACGATTAAGGCACGATATTTGACAAACGATCTTAACGGTTCGGGTATTCCTATAAATACCCAACCCACTTAACTTCAAAAATCACAAGAATCTGATCTAAGTGACTCTAAGTTGGAACCATTGTTTCATACCTGAGTTATTTTGATCTAGATTAGCATTCGGGGACCCTTCGTAAGTATTCTTTCGTTCTTTTCTTTATTTTATTGCTTTTCGAGTCAGAAAGTCAAACTTTGTTTGACTTTCAGCGTTGACCAGCTTATGGTCAATGCGAAGTTCGTTTGAACTTCGCAACGTCAGTGTAATCACGTTGGTTATAGTCCCTTGGGACTATGCCTACTGATTACCACGTTGTCTAGGGTCGTAGGGTAAGCGATCTAATAAATCGCTTATGCCTCGAACCCGACCCATTTGGTCGATCATTAGGATCCGACCAAATACATTAGGTGACCATAGTAGGTAGGGAATAACCTTCCGAGGTTATACCTTATGGTCACGACGTTTAAGTAGTTGTATGATAGGTAGTTTATATGCCTTAGGTAAATTACTAGAATACCCTTTTCATGTATAATTGGTAATTAAGCACATGTAACCTAAACTTTTGTCACATAACTGATTATGTAACATGTTTAGGCATATAACACTTGTCATAGGACTAGTTAAGCGGTCCTAACGCGTTTCACGCGAACGACGCGTTAAAGTAGCATAAGCTACCTAAACGGGTCGTAATGGGTCGAAAGCACTTAGATTAAGGTTTCATTTAGTATGTAGGCTTTGTTAAACCATATGAGACGAGTCTCTATACTCGTTTGGTTTACGAACCCTCATTCTATCAGATCTTCCGATTTAGGTCCGGTTATTAACATAGTTACCTATATTAGGTGCCGTTTGTTATCCGCGATCTCTAGCATTGTTTGGTTGTTACTCAAGGACTACTAAGCAATCTCAAGTGAGTACATAGACCCCTCTTTTACTGTTTTCCAAACTGTTTTGGGGTGAAACACATGTGCCTACTTGTTACTTTCATGCTTTTCATGCCTTCACATCATATACCTGCTATGTTTGTTAGTACATTATAGTACATGATTTCATTACATTTCATGCTATGTATGCCCATTGTGTGCGTACTTAGTACATCGTTTTACATTTCATGCTATGTATGCCCATTGTGTGCGTACTTAGTACATCGTTTTACATTACATGCTATGTATGCCCATTGGGTGCGTACTTAGTACATCGTTCTACATTACATTTCATGCTATGTATGTCCATTGTGTGCATACTTAGTACATTGTTTTACATTGCATCTCTGTTGCATATGCTCATCCAGCATATGAACACATTATACTACATTTTGAATCGTTGTAACCATTTGACTATGTAAACCGTCGTAACCATTTGATTATATGAACCGTTTGTAACTGTTGAACCGTGTGAACCGTTTGTAACTATTGAACTATGTGAACCGTCGTAACCCTTTGATTATATGAACCATTTGTAACTTTTGAACCGTGTGAACCAGTTGTATCTGTTGACATGATTTACATTTGACAATAGACATTTGACTATACATAAACATTTCTACAATTGTTAAACATTACATCTTGGTGGTTTGGTTTGAGTAAGTGATTTAAGTAACGATGCGTGTGTAATATGATACAAGCATGGTGGATACGCCGCTGGTACTTCCTATATATAAGTGTCTGTATGGTATTACATATCGTAGCGTTATTTGAATCATTTCAATTTGAGACATATAACATTTTATACAAATAACATACTTTTCACAAGACATTGATTTACAAACAACTTATCTTATACAAACACATTTTTACATGGTTATTCATTTAACCTGACATTTATTTATACATATCATCTGATCTTATCGTTTTTCAAATGATTTACAAGACAAAGCAAATTACAAGGTTCATGACTAAACATTTTCTCAAACATAAGTCATGAATTCTGTTTTCACAAAACCTATGTATCTCACAGGCATTTTTATGCTGACGTACCTATTTTCACATGTGTTTTCAGGAGATGATGCATAGGACTTATCAAGACATACTTAGGCGGACCTGTGCCTTAGTGACTTAAAACGAGACAAGAACTAGTTAATTTTTGTGATGTACTCTTTGTTTCTTGTTTAAAACAATGTAACTCTCTTGATTGATTAATAAAACGAAACTTTAATTGCCATGGATTTGAAACAATTAATTCTGTTACAACACTCCCCGACGTTTCCGCCACGTTTTGTATGTTCTACGTGGTCGGGGTGTGACAACTGTAATATATAAAATTAGTTTATGTACCATTGTCTTAACACACAACTGTGTTGAGACTGCTTTAATTGTGATAAACAAAACGGATTTAAAGCAAGCCAATAAGTAAACAATTAAATCCGTGTAGGAGGTGTGTAATGAAATTAGCGCAAGCTTCAATTTGGTGAAAGCATCACCACAAGGCATCGAAACCGACAAACGATTTAGTGGAGTCCTAGACCAAACAAGTCTACTACGACTCGAAACAAAAGAACTTTTGCAAAAATAAATTTGAATATGATGCTCTCAATACATCATATGGCGTCTTGAATTGAATATGCGAAATGGGCAGGTTCAAGCAATTGAACTTGTTTTCAGCGCAATCTTACAATAAACATATGTATCGACAAAGGGGATCTAGGCATGGTTACAAAGATAAACCATGAATGTAACTTGAAAGAAAAGAAGTTTCAAGAAAGTGTGTTGACTTGATAGCAAAGGAGCCAACAATTACAATAATGTAGGTTATTTTAATCACAAATAAATAATTAGCTTTAGCAAATAATATTTGATTTTTGATGAAGCGCTTATTCGAAACGAAACCACATGCGTAACAAATGGTGCATGCGTAACATATGAATTTTCCAAGAAATGAAGAAATGATCAAGTATCGAGATAAATGAGTGTTTGCTTTAATAAAGAAAACTGTTATGATGCAACTGTCATTAGGAGAAGTAGAGATACAAAATTCTACTTGTTAGAAGCAAAAAGTGGGAATTTCAATATGAGAAATTTGAGTGCTTTACCTGTTTGGTTAACCGAAATAGCATATACGTCAGAATAATGGGGTTTGCTTGAGCTAACAGAAGTGGTTCCTAAGTGACAACCTTTAACGGGTTCTGACCTAAGTTCCCAAAGGTCTTAAGTACATGTTTTCTAGGTTCTCAAAGTTTCGTATTCTGTGTAAAACTCTTTTTTGCATCGTGTAGGAAACACAATTTTTGTGTATGTTTAACATAAATTGCTGTCTCACTGTACTTTGGTATGCTTTTATACTGAATTCACAGCTAATGATACTCAATCAACGATCAGTCTTAGAATAGTAGTTTGATCCTCACAGTTAGTTAAATAATTCGTTAATCCTCAGCAAGAGTTATTGACTCTTGTTGGTTAGCTTGTTCGGCTCCTGGTAGTTGATACTCATTTGAAAACCATCGTCCTTCTTGTTGACGAACAGAACTGAAGCTCCCTAGGGCAAAATGTCACACCCTGGCTATTGCGGAAGCGTGGTTTATTTAGTGTGACTTTTGTTTGTAAAAATGTTTGTTCCTGGATCTGGACGTTTTGTGTATGCAATGTAAAAATAAAATGTTTGAAAACATTTTCGTGAGAGCCCTAGTGATCATAGTCTAGACTCGAGATAGAATCCTAGTTCGCTATGATCGAGGCTCTGATACCAAGCTGTCACACCCTGACTTTTGCGGAAGCGTGGTTTATTTGGTGTGACTTCTTAATACCATAGCAATCAATCATAACAATGCTATATGATAAAAACACGAGATGTTCATCCATTAATATAGTTTAGAAAATGCATAACATACTTGTCTTGAAACATCCACCCCAAAATAAGTTACTAACCATGACTTGTTTAAAACGAGTTCATAAGACTCAACAAAAGACTTTCAATAAAACGAGGTTTAGAGACATGTAACCCGTCCAGGAAGAGGTTACACTTCCCAAACCCTACAACCCTGGATGACATCTTTATTTAGTACGCAGCTTGAATAACATGCATCACTTGCCAGATCCGATTAATTCCCTGAAATACATGTAGTTTGAAAAATCAACAAAAAGTTGAGCGAGTTCATGTGTATGTCTGTGAGTATAAACCTTTGAAATATGTCTTATATGTATAAAAGTCCCTGGTATGTAGCAATAAGGAAAAACAGATCACCAATGGGTTGCAAAGCCAATGGTATGTGTGAAAATGGTGCAGGAAGACTCAAACCTAGCAAATTTGTCTCCGGTATGAAGACATAGTTACCACTATGGGCCGCCCCGGCCTCATGGGAGTGGGCTCACTACACCCAAATAGATCTATCACTCATGTCCCTTGGTCCTACAATGAGGATTAATGGCCTTAAGTGTCATGCCCACCACTCACATGATCGCGCAGTAAACCCTCCTTAAGCTAACCATACCATGTATAAAAATGTCTGAAATAATTGTAACATGTATTCCACCCCCGAAGTATAAAACTGAAAACAGTTAAGAGAAAAGGGGGACATGAACTCACAGTAATGCGTCTTCAGTAATGTCAACTCAAACTCTGTCAGCTACACGACAACCTACAACGTACTAACGTCTATTAGACGAATGGGTCGTGCCTTGGCTTAGAGTTTAATGTTTTGAGTTACGTTTCTTATATTATTTCGAGTGATAATTATTTGTCAAAATAATTAATATTTCAACTTAAATTATATGTAGTGTTGGAAATATTGTTCATTCAATATTCTTGTATTAATACTTCTAAAGTATTTAACTCGGTATTTCTTTCCCAAGTATGGGGGTATTTATGCATGTTTAGTCATATTTGAAATAATATATTTTTAAGTCCCACTTAGAAAATATATATAACTTATTTGTCAAAAATAATGTATTCAAAATATATATTTTTCCCAAAAATAATATTTTTCACTTCTTGTCCAAAACAACATTTACCAAAAATATATTTGCTAAAGTATGTCCCGGAATATTTCATAAGTTACATTTTAACGTTTGGTTCCACAATAACAAGTGTGTAACTTAATTATTTATTCCTTGCAATTGTTGGTATTATTTTGGAGTTGTCATTTCATGGTCTTTTGTTAAGATATATTATTTTGTCCTAAAATAATATAACTAATCCACAAATCAAGCAAATATCCACACGAGTGTCTTAATACGAAATATATATTCTAAATATATATTTAACCATTTTCATGTATAAAACCAACCTCCGATACTTTGTATTTTCGTTACAAAAGTTACGGCAAAGTTTATTTTTGAAGGACAAAGTTAATAATATACTTGTAACGCTTGTTAGAAAAAATATTTTCTAATTGTTGGAATTTTTAGAAAATTTCGCCATAGTTTCCTTTGTAAATGGAGGTGTCCATGCTAAATAGCATATCATTTTCTTTTCCAAAAATCATTCAAACAATCAACAATAAGTCACTAAACCGTATTATGTTCACCAAGTGTAAAAACTATATGATTTTCATAACATCATGAACTTGATATTTCACAAAAATATGTAGTAACTTGATAAAGCGTTTAGTGGCCTTAGTTACCTTGCAAAGTGTATTCATCCCTTTAAAAATCTCATTTTTAAAGAATCTCGGTGTTAACAACTTGTGAACAAATTTTACAAAAATATTTATTTACAACATCTTCATGTTTTACTAGCCTTCCACACTCATTTTATTTCCAAAAATAATGTAAGTGCAAGAAAAGTTATGATCTTTCAAAACTCATCTTTACAACTTGGTTTTTCTTGGATAATCATACACAAGTCTTGGATTCCCAAGTTTAATAGTTCACTAGGTTTATTACTTTGTAAGAAAATCATTTTTACTTTCAAGTTCATGTTTGTTCAAGAAGATGATTATTTCATGTAAACCCATAATCACCCTCTAACTTGTTAAACCATGTTTTTAATCATACTTTAACAAGTTCCATGTGACACCTGTGTCACTATGACCATCAAACAAATACCAAACCAATGAAATATTGTATTTCATACTTGGGATTTGTATAAATATGTGTATCTTTTGCACATATCAATTCTTGTTCGATTTCAAACTTTAAATCGCTTTCTGGAGAGTTATACGCAAACTGGTGCGTAAACGTAATCAGTTTAATGCGACAAACACTCCATAACATCAACATATGCTTAACATACCTTAAATAACCTTTACATAACTTAGAAATAAGTTTTGAAGGCTTTGGTATGGCAAAATCTAGTTTAATCGCTTGCAGGGACTAAATTCGACAAACTGCGAAAGTATGACGATTCGTACTGGAACAGACATTCCGGAACATGACCATAAGTTAAACATACCATAAATATCCTTTACATAGCTTAGAAATAGGCTTCGAGGGGTTCGGTGTGCTAAAATAAACTTTTGGGTCATTCGGGGACTAAAAGCGTCAAAAAGTGCACAAGTTTGCATTTTCGCGCATAACTTACGTTCTGAATACATCCGGACATCCAAAAATTTATGTAATCATTAAAATATTATTTTTTATTGATTGGCTTGTCAAAAATCCATTCGTCGCGCAATTTGGATCGTTTTCGTGTCTGTTACGACTTCCGTCGTAATTTACCGAACAACGCAACCGTACAACCAAACGAGCCGACATCCGAGATATTTTTTAGCACATTTTAAGTTCCCTATACTTTAACTTCATTTTAGAGCTTTGAAATGGGGTTAACGGGGCTTAAACGTGTCAAAAATGCATCGAAAACCAAGTTTGGGGCTTCAGGGGCTAAAACTGTCATTTCTGAAAGTTGCTGGTCTGCAGGTCCCTTACGGACCGTATAGAGACTTGCTTACGGTCCGTAAGCAGGTGCCAGAACATCAGAAAGTGTTTTCCAGCTTGATCCAGCTGTTACCCACCTTTAATCTCACTTGCACATGGTTTTGGGCAATACTAGGGGCTCTAATGGTTTCATAAAACCATGGGCTTGATGTGTACGGCTTAGATCAAAGCTCGGTTTATGAGGAACGATCTTAATGGCTCTCCGAACACTATAAATACCCCATCCCAATTACTTGCAAACCCACTTGATTTCTGAAATTTCTCTAAGTTGGGGTGTTTCATCACCTCATACCTGAGAATACTTGGAAAATCAATCTTGCGGGGACCCTTTGTAAGTATTCTTTCGTTCTTTTAGCGTTTTCTGCGTTGACCAGTTTATGGTCAACACGAAGTTCAGTTGAACTTTGCAACGTGAGCGTAATCACGATGGCTATAGTCCCTTGTGACTATGCCTACTGATTACCACGTTGTCTAGGCTCAGTGACGAGTCGTAGTTTCGGCCAAAATGCGTATTCTTGCGTATTTTGTAACCAAACTACTTTTAGGTATCAAAACCGTTTGTTTTGGTACCAAACTTGTTTTCTAACTTAGTTAAGCATGTTTTAACATGCTTAGCTCATCACTTTTAGTTTAGTGCTTATATAGGGTCGTAAGGTAAGCGATCTAAACAATCGCTTATACTTTCGAACCCGACCCGTTTGGTCGATCTTTAGGATCCGACCAAATACATTAGGTGACTATAGTTGTATAGGGAATAACCTTCCGAGGTTATACCTTATGGTCACGACGTTTAGTTAGTTGTATGATAGGGAGTTTATATGCCTTAGGTAAATTACCAAAATGCCCTTTTTACGCCAAAATTCATTTTAAGCATATATAACATAATTTTTTATATCTAAACTGCTTTGGCAACAATATTAGACATGTTAAGGCATATTTTACTTATCATAAGTCACACCCCGACCACGTATAACATACAAAAGGTGGCGGAAAACGTCGGGGAGTGTTGTAACAGAATTAATTGTTTTGATAACCATGGCATTCAAAGTTGTATTTTACTTATCAACATAAGAGTTACATTGTCTTAAACAGGAAACAAAGAGTACAGAACATAATTAAACTAAGTCTATCTTCATTTTATGTCTCTAAGGCACAGGTCCGCCCTAGTGTCACGATCATCATCCTATGCAAAAGCTCCTGAAAACACATGTGAAAATAGGTACGTCAGCATAAAAATGCCTGTGAGATACATAGGTTTGTGAAAATAGGATTCATGACTTATAAGTTTAGAAAAAAAGTTGTTTAGCAAAAGTCAGTCATGAACCATGTAAATTGTTTTGTTTTATAAATCATTTAAAAAGCGATAAGATCAAATGATATGTATAAATAAAGGAATAATGTGTGGTTAAATGTATAACCAAGTAAAATGAGTTGTATAAAGTAAATTGTTTGTAAACCAAAGTCTTGTGAAAATCGTGTTACTTGTATGAAATGTATAAGTCCAAATTGAATGATTTAAATAACGCTATGCTATGTAATATAATACAAACACTTATATATAGGAAGTACCAGCGGCGTATCCACCATGCGTGTATCATATTACTCACATCTCGTTACTTAAGTCACTTAAACAAACCAATAATGTATAAAGTCTATGTTTAAACCAATTGTCAAAAGTCCTTGTATAAATCATATCAAATGCTAATAGTCCAAAAGTAGTCAAGTAATGTGTAACAAATGTTATGTATTGTAAGTAAAGTATTGTCACATAATCCAAATGTAGAAATGTACAAAACAAAGTATTTTGAATATATCAAAAAGTTATGTTTTGCAAAGTAATGCATGTTACATTGATACAAACATTTATGTGGTAAGTTAACGCATACATTCAAGCCTTGAGACAGTCGGATAACCCTTTCAGTCAAGGTTATCAAAAGAAATGTTTTCGGATTCAGTCATTCCTTACATCCAAACAAACCCGAGATGTCAGGAATGGGATTTGTCAAGTCCTATGGTTCTAGTACTTACTACCGAGCGGCGTAGTTAATGTTAATGAACGTATAATAGTCTCGTTTGTGCAAACCAAATGTTATAGCAATTGTATACAAGTCATATGAAAACAATGTACTAAGTATGCTAAGTTAACATACAAAGTAGAAAAGTCTCGTAAATCAATGTGCTAGCATGCTATCAGTTAACATACATAGCAGAAATGTAAAGTAAACAATGTACTAAGTATGCACACAATGGGCATACATAGCATGAAATGTAATGTAAAACGATGTACTAAGTACGCACACAATGGGCATACATAGCATGAAATGTAATGAAATCATGTACTATAATGTACTAACAAACATAGCAGGTATATGATGTGAAAACAGGAAAGCATGAAAGTAACAAGTAGGCACATGTGTTCCACCCCAAAATGTTTGGAAAACAGTAAAAGAGGGGTCTATGTACTCACTTGAGATTGCTCAGAAGTCCTAAGATAACCACCAAGCAATGCTAGAGATCTCGGAATCAAACGGCACCTAATATAGGTAACTATGTTAATAAACCGGACCTATATCGGAGGATCGGATAGAATGAGGGCTCGTAAACCAAATGAGTATGGGAACTCATGTAGTATGGTTTAACAAAGCCTACATACTAAAATGAAACCTAACCTAAGTGCTTACGACCCATTACGACCCGTTTAGGTAGTTTATGCTACTTTAACGTGTCGTTCGCGTAAAACGCGTTCGGAACGCCTAACTAGTCCTATGATAAGTAAAATATGCCTTAACATGTCTAATATTGTTACCAAATCAGTGTAGATACCAAAAGTTATGTTACATATGCTTAAAATGAATTTTGGCTTAAAAAGGGCATTTTGGTAATTTACCTAAGGCATATAAACTACCTATCATACAACTACTTAAACGAAGCGACCATAAGGTATAACCTCGGAAGGTTATTCCCTATATACTATGGTCACCTAATGTATTTGGTCGGATCCTAATGATTGTCACACCCCGAAATATCAGAGCATTGGCGTGACTGGACTGGTATCTTCATTGCACAGCGGAAGCAAAACAAGCTAAGTATTTTAGAGAATGAACGCCACTAAGTACTCGTATCTCCAATGGTTCTCCTATTCCAACCGTGCCTTGTCTTAGAACTGTAACCTGAGAAAGAAACATGCAAAAAGTCAACATAAAGTTGAGCGAGTCCATAGTTTGTTTGTAAAAGATTTGAAATAAATCTTTTGAGTTGTGAAAGATTTGAAATAAATCTTTGGAATAACCGGTTTTTGAAATAGCATTGAGAAAACGAATCAAAAGTCATTTTCTTGCCCAGTTATATGGAAACGTTGTGTTTGTAACACATTATGTTCATAAAAACCATGTATTTGTAAAGTCTTGTATCTGTAATGTTCGTATAACCGTCAATGCCCACCCTGACTTTGACTCCATACCCGCATAATCTTATGCTTTGATTTTTTTTGTATAAAACATGGTATTTAATTTGTATGAACAAGTATTTTGTAAGTATAAAATCCCTGGTATGTAGCAAATAAGGAAAAAAAGAGATCACCAATGGTTTGCAAGGCCATTGATATGTGTGAAGTGCAAGTAGGAAGACTCAAACCTAGCGGATTTTGCGTTGGGCACAAAGTCACCCCGAGGTCCGTTCTGCTGGGCCTAGGGCTGGGCTCGCTACACCCAGATAGATCTACCGCTTACGTCCCTCGGTCCTACAATGAGGATTAATGGCCTCAAGTTGCGCCTACCCACTCACATGATCTAAGTAGTAACCCTCCTTACGCTAACCATACCATGTAAAAAGTACTCGTAATCACAGTAACATGTCTGTATGTATGAAAATCCCTGGTCTCCCCGACCCAATCCCTGGTCACCCTGACCGAATCCCTGGTCTCCCCGACCAAATCCCTGGTCACCCTGACCGAAAATTATTCACATTTCGAAAATAAGCATTTGTTTTGTAAAAACCGGTATGTTTAGTATAAACCTTTCGTAAATCATTTGAGTTCCTCGAAATCCCTTTGTAATATGATTTAGAAATACGAGTTTTGCGTTTGTTCAAAACTTTGTATGTTTTTGCAAAACGTGCATGTCTTTCCACCCCGAAAACATTTACAAAAACGTAAACAGTAAAAAGTGGGGGTTATGAACTCGCCTGAATATTCCTGTGCAAAGCTAGCTAATTTACGACTTCGTGATGTTGTTTCCAAGACTTGACTTGCTAGCTTGCGTTCTATAATATTCCTAGCACGGAATATCTTATAAGTTTCTAAATAACATAGTAACTAAACTACGTGTCATCGAGCTCTACCGAATCGTTGACCGAACGATTTGACGGTAAATTGTCAACTTAAAAGAAGCGAAGAAGTTATACTTGTGTAGTTCGTTCATTCGTCGGTATTTAAGAAGTCTTGAAAAGACTTAGTTCTCGAGAGGTTTAAAATATATGAATATTTATATAAGTATATAAATACATTGTTATAATCGCGTTAGTTGTCTCGAGAATTTGTACGTGTATGTAAAGTATATTTACATGAAAGTATATATATCAAATTCGTACGAAAATTATATAATAAACTCGTATTATATATTGCTTTCGTTTGATCTTTGTCAAGATTTTCGTATATGCCGCTCCGGCGTATAAAATAAATATGAAAAATTATATTTATTTTATAAAAGAATCGTCGAGTTGTCGTGTTTGAAAATAAATATACGACTATATTTATTTTTATAAAAGAGCTCGTGTCGTGCGATATTTGAAATAAATATAAAACTATATTTATTTTATAAAAACGAATTCATGTTGTTTGACATTTGAAATATATGTGTAAAATATATTTATTTGTCGTTGAAATCATATTCGTATCGTTATTTTTGAAAGTAGTAAAGTGTCGTCGAAAGCAAAATTTACCTTTGTGTATGTATTCGTTTGACAGTTTCGTTTTTATAATAAGACTTGTTTTATTTTACGGATTTTCTCAAAAAACGAGCAGAGTTTCCTCTGTTTTTGGACGCCCCGGACAACTAACAACCAAGTTGTCGTTATTTTAACAAAATTCAATCAAGAGTCAAGTAATATATATCAAGTTCGTCAGATTTTTCATATAATGTCGACTATAAACATATCGGTTCGAGCTTGTTATCACGTAACATTGAAGTTATATAAAAATAGTATAAATAAATTGCGATGTTGAATATTTACCAATTCTTCATGTCAAAACGCGAAAAGTTGACTGAGTTTGACCGGGTTGACCGGTTGAGTTGACTGAGTCAACTCGCTGTGTTGACCAGGTTTGACCAAGTCAACCAATCCCGAAATCTGACCCGAACACCGAATCCTGCACCGAACCCGAACCGCGCTGCTGCTAACCGTCTTTGACCTCCTTTGACCAAACCCGAACCGAGTTAACTCGGTTTAACCGAGTTGACTCGAACCAGAACCAAAACTGAAAGCCATAGTCTGACTCGTGATCCTGATCCGAAATCTGAGAAGAACCGAACTGCACCTGAGCCGAGAACCGGAATCCATGAGTCGAACCCGCTGACCCGCGGTTGACTCCTGTTGACCTGTCTCCGAGCGGAGACCAAAACTTAAACCGAAACAACATCCCATCTGAACCCGGTTGAACCGACCATGAGAATCAGAGCCAAAATCGGAACTTGAGACGAACCCGAACTCGAACAAACGGAAATTTCGTCGGATAATGCCAAGGACCGCCGGTCCTTGATGCCGACCACCGGATCGAGACGCCGACCACCGGATCGAGTCTTTGACCGCCGGTTCCTTCTCTCTATCCTCGTGCTTCTCTCTCTCTCTCTCTCTCTGAGTAATGCCGCCGCACATCACCACCACCCAACTATGGTGGTGGTGGTCCGATTAGACAGATCAAACAGAAAGGGGGGTATGGGGTGTCATCGGAAGATGGAAGAAGGTGTGAGGTGGTGATGAGCTCGCCGGGGAAAGAGGGGCACCGGAGTGCCGGCCGGAATCCGGCTCCGGTCGCCGTACATGAGAGACGAGAGGGAGAAGTTGGTGTGTGGTGCTGCTGTGTTGCTTATTGTTTGAATATGTATAGATCGAGAGTGAGGAAGACAGACATAATGTCTGTGTTTTGTGAGTGTTTGGTGATAGCTTTAGTGAATATAAGTTATGCATATTTAAAGAGAATAATGACAAGATCTCTTGCCAAGATTTGTAGAGATTTTGTATATATTTTGTGTAGATCTCATGTACAAAAATATCTTGTAAAGATTCGATGAGGTCTTGGATAGATCTTGTGTAGATTTTGCAGATCTTTGTAGAGATTTTTCGAGATTTAATTTATTATGTGCAGGTTTAGGCTTGTGGGTTTTGGGCTTGGGCCAAGGGCCCACAAGTCCATCTCGTGAGTAAATGGCCCGTAATTCCTACGAGACCCGTTGTCAAAACCCGAACTCCGTTTAATGTCAAAAATTAAAATACACAAAAATACGATCTGTAGTCGTTGCCCGTTCATCGATTACGATAATAATCGCGAAGAATTCCATCGGTGCCGCCTTTAATCCGTTTTTGATCCGGTTTCGACCGTAGTCACTAAAATTTAGTTACGAAGCTAAATTATATTGTAAAAATTTAATATTTGTCGGCGTTGTCAGTATTTTGTACGGCATCAGTTCGTTGTCGCTTGATATTCAGCAGATTTTCCGTAAATCACCATACACGCACTGTATAGTCGAATAAACGTTCCTAGGCATTCCCAAGGCCTAATTAAGTTAATTTGTGCCGTAAACACTATTTATTATTGTGTTAATCACCTGTTAATCACGTAATTAAGAGTTGTAAATCACCGGTTGTCACATTCTCCCCCTGTTACAAAAATTTCGTCCTCGAAATTTAGACTATGTTATCTCCTCAGAATTGTGTTGTTCGCAGGTAAGTCCGAATAATAACATAGTGAATGACCGCGTAATCGAAACAAGACTTATTCGAATCAGGTGAATTTAATGACATTCCTCAACAATAAGAACCCAACGGTTTAAAAGAAATGTGTCTCAGTAATTGATGTCAACAGAAACGAGACGTATAGGTACAGTCACTAATGTGACTAAGTTAACAGGGATTCAACAATGAACAGGAACTTCGACCAATCGAATTCCATATGAACGTTTACAACGTATAAATGAGTTCTAGAAGCAATAACATCCACTGGATGAACTTAGAATCAACAATCTCAAATGTAATAGTTTGCATGAAACGTTCGATCGTGATCAGCGCAAGCTGCAAGTTATACCGACGCCACAAGGTGTCGCAATGAATGAAACAATTTAATAATAGAGGTGATCGAACAAGTATCACCTGTGTTTTGCATAAAACGCTCAATCATAATTAGCCCAAGCTACAAGTTTGTACTGACACCACAAGGGTCGTAGTGATTTAATAGCGGTGATCAAACAAATCCACCATGTTTGAAGTCAAATGAAAGCGTAATAAGGTGAATCCGAAAGTTTGTTTCAAATGACATCATAGAATTTTCAATTGAAATTTGAACATCAAAGAAATAATGTTTTCGATCGAAGGTGAAGAAGCAATGAATGTTGCAAAGCATTCGATCGATGTTGAAAGAACCGTTATGAGGTACACCGGAATATGAAATGAATTTGTGTACCATTATCTTAACACACGATTGTGTTAAGACTTCTTTAATATGATAATTCAAAGCGGATTTAAAACAAATTAATAAAGAAATAATTAAATCCGTGCATGAGACGCGTAAACGGGTTTAGCGCAAGCTTCAAGTTAATGAATACACCACCACAAGGTGTCGAAATCAACAAATGACTTATTGGAGTCGTAGACCAAACAAGTCTACTACGACTCGGAACAAATGAAACTCTTGTTAAAACGAATTTGAATATGATGTCTTCAATACATCATATGGTATCTTGAATTGAGTATGTGTAATGCAGAAGTTCAAACAATCGAACTGGGTTTTAGCGCAATCCGACAATAAATATATGTATTGACAAGAAAATTTTAGGCATGGTTACAACGAAAAACCATGTATGTAACTTGTAAAGAAATGATTGTGATACAATGACTATTAAGAGGAGTAGAGATACGAAAATCTACTCAGTAAGTGTGAAATTCGAAATTTCAATAAAAGAAATTTGAGTACTTTACCTGGGGTTTCGTGTGACGACCAATTGTTAGGTGACATTACCATGGAATGTCGAACATAGCGTATTCGTCGTTAGTTAGGTAGGGGGGGGGGGGGGGAATGCAGAGACAATCGTCTTCTCCCTGGCGTGATTCGTGTCGTTGCAGGATCGCGTGACAAGTTGCCGTTTCCTGATCGTTAGTTCTCCTGCTGACAGAGATCTAGCGTCGTCGTTAAATTTGCGTCATCGTTCCTTCTCAAAGGCCTCGCCTCGATAGTCGTATGTGTCGTACTTCAACCTCCGTTGATGTATAGCTTAAGTTTCACGTATACCTGTGCACTAGCGTTGTGTGCCGCGTAGAAGGTGATGTACCCCGACATCCGTTGACGTAGAAATTGAGTTCCATGTATTCTCGTGTGCTAGTGTTTCGTTTTGCGTAGAATGTGATGTACTCCGACATCCGTTGACGTAAAATTGAGTTCCATGTATTCTCGTGCGCTAGTGTTTCATTATACGTAGGCTGCCTGCTCGGGAAGTCAAAATATCATAGACAATATGGATAATAATATGTGCCCGAGTTAATATTCGCGGTTCCTACATGATGACCTTTAATAAACACACACATGCGCAAATAATCAATCATATAATCAAATAAACATGTTAGTCACCAATAAGCAATCAAGTAATTCCCCTAGTCCCACTAGTCTATCCTCCCAGCCTCTCAGACTGAACTTCCTAGTCCCACTAGACTATCCTCCCAGCCTCTCAGACTGAATCTCCTAGTCCCACTAGACTATCCTCCCAGCCTCTCAGACTGAATCTTCTAGTCCCACTAGACTATCCTCCCAGCCTCTCAGACTGAATCTCCTAGTCCCACTAGACTATCCTCCCAGCCTCTCAGACTGAATCTCCTAGTCTCTCAGACTACCTTCCCAGCCTCTCAGACTGAATCTCCTAGTCTCTCAGACTGACTCCCTGGTCTCTCGACCAGATCCAGCCACCCGGGTGAATTCCCTATTCCGAAGGTCTTAAATGCATGTTTCCTAAACTCTCAGAGTGTTGTGTACTGTATGTAATTGTTTTTTGTACCGTGTATAAAACATCACAATAGCGTATGTTTGAAAACAAAATTTTGACTGTTTGCTTTTCGGCAACGGTTGGAGACCATATTCGAGTACTAGGCGTTCTGTATGTATTCAACGTCTTAATATTCTAAGTCCCAGAGAAAAGTGAGGTTAGAGCCTAGGTATCACAACAGAAACCTAATTCGTTGTAACCTATAGCTCTGATACCAATCTGTCACACCCCGAAATATCAGAGCATTGGCGTGACTGGACTGGTATCTTCATTGCACAGCGGAAGCAAAACAAGCTAAGTATTTTAGAGAATGAACGTCACTAAGTACTCGTATCTCCAATGGTTATCCTATTCCAACTGTGCCTTGTCTTAGAACTGTAACCTGAGAAAGAAACATGCAAAAATTCAACATAAAGTTGAGCGAGTCCATAGTTTGTTTGTAAAAGATTTGAAATAAATCTTTTGAGTTGTGAAAGATTTGAAATAAATCTTTGGAATAACCGGTTTTTGAAATAGCATTGAGAAAACGAATCAAAAGTCATTTTCTTGCCCAGTTATATGCAAACGTTGTCTTTGTAACACATTATGTTCATAAAAACCATGTATTTGTAAAGTCTTGTATCTGTAATGTTCGTATAACCGTCAATGCCCACACTAACTTTGACTCCATACCCGCATAATCTTATGCTTTGAATTTTTTTGTATAAAACATGGTATTTAATTTGTATGAACAAGTATTTTGTAAGTATAAAATCCCTGGTATGTAGCAAATAAGGAAAAAAAGAGATCACCAATGGTTTGCAAGGCCATTGATATGTGTGAAGTGCAAGTAGGAAGACTCAAACCTAGCGGATTTTGCGTTGGGCACAAAGTCACCCCGAGGTCCGTTCTGCTGGGCCTGGGGCTGGGCTCGCTACACCCAGATAGATCTACCGCTTACGTCCCTCGGTCCTACAATGAGGATTAATGGCCTCAAGTTGCGCCTACCCACTCACATGATCTAAGTAGTAACCCTCCTTACGCTAACCATACCATGTAAAAAGTACTCGTAATCACAGTAACATGTCTGTATGTATGAAAATCCCTGGTCTCCCCGACCCAATCCCTGGTCACCCTGACCGAATCCCTGGTCTCCCCGACCAAATCCCTGGTCACCCTGACCGAAAATTATTCACATTTCGAAAATAAGCATTTGTTTTGTAAAAACCGGTATGTTTAGTATAAACCTTTCGTAAATCATTTGAGTTCCTCGAAATCCCTTTGTAATATGATTTAGAAATACGAGTTTTGCGTTTGTTCAAAACTTTGTATGTTTTTGCAAAACGTGCATGTCTTTCCACCCCGAAAACATTTACAAAAACGTAAACAGTAAAAAGTGGGGGTTATGAACTCGCCTGAATTTTCCTGTGCAAAGCTAGCTAATTTACGACTTCGTGATGTCGTTTCCAAGACTTGACTTGCTAGCGTGCGTTCTATAATATTCCTAGCACGGAATATCTTATAAGTTTCTAAATAACATAGTAACTAAACTACGTGTCATCGAGCTCTACCGAATCGTTGACCAAACGATTTGACGGTAAATTGTCAACTTAAAAGAAGCGAAGAAGTTATACTTGTGTAGTTCGTTCATTCGTCGGTATTTAAGAAGTCTTGAAAAGACTTAGTTCTCGAGAGGTTTAAAATATATGAATATTTATATAAGTATATAAATACATTGTTATAATCGCGTTAGTTGTCTCGAGAATTTGTACGTGTATGTAAAGTATATTTACATGAAAGTATATATATCAAATTCGTATGAAAATTATATAATAAACTCGTATTATATATTGCTTCCGTTTGACCTTTGTCAAGATTTTCGTATATGCCGCTCCGGCGTATAAAATAAATATGAAAAATTATATTTATTTTATAAAAGAATCGTCGAGTTGTCGTGTTTGAAAATAAATATACGACTATATTTATTTTTATATAAGAGCTCGTGTCGTGCGATATTTGAAATAAATATAAAACTATATTTATTTTATAAAAACGAATTCATGTTGTTTGACATTTGAAATATATGTGTAAAATATATTTATTTGTCGTTGAAATCATATTCGTATCGTTGTTTTTGAAAGTAGTAAAGTGTCGTCGAAAGCAAAATTTACCTTTGTGTATGTATTCGTTTGACAGTTTCGTTTTTATAATAAGACTCGTTTTATTTTATGGATTTTCTCGAAAAACGGGTAGAGTTTCCTCTGTTTTTGGACGCCCTGGACAACTGACAACCAAGTTGTCATTATTTTAACAAAATTCAATCAAGAGTCAAGTAATATATGTGACACCTGTGCCTTCACGGCCATCAAACAAATACCGAACCAATGAAATATTGTATTTCATACTTGGGATTTGTATAAATATGTGCATCATTTGCACATATCAATTCTTGTTCGATTCCAAACTCTAAATCGCTTTCTAGAAGGTTATACGCGCACCGATGCGTAAATATAACCAGTTTAATGCAACGAACACTCCGGAATAGTGAAATAGGCTTAACATACCTTAAATAACCTTTACATAACTTAGAAATAAGTTTCGAAGGCTTTGGTATGGCAAAAATCAAGTTAAATCGCTTACAGGGACTAAAGTTGACAAACTGCGAAAGTATGCCAATTTGAACTGTAACGAACATTCCGGAACATGACCATAAGTTAAACATACCATAAATATCCTCTACATAGCTTAGAAATAGGCTTTGAGGTGTTCGGTACGCTAAAATAAACTTTTGGGTCATTCAGGGACTAAAAGTGCCAAAAAGTGCACAAGTTTGCACTTTCGCGCATAACTTACGTTCTGAATACATCCGGACATCCAAAAATTTATGTAAGCACTAAAACATTTTATTTTAGTGTTTGGCATGAGAAAAATCCATTCGTCACGCCATTTGGATCATTTTTCACGCTTATGCGCATTCCTTCGTAATTAACCGAACAACGTAACCGTACGGCTAAACGAACCGACACCCGAGATATTTTTGAACACATTTTAAGTTCCCTATACTTTAACTTCATTTTAGAACTTTGAAATGGAGTTAACGGGGCTTAAACGTGTCAAAAAAACGCATCGAAAACCAAGTTTTGAGGTTGCAGGGACTGAAACTGTAAATCTGCCAAACTAGGTCCGTAAGTAGGGGCCAGATGCAGCAAAACATTTTTTTCAGCTTTTAACAGCCCTTAACACTCTCCAAAGGCCAAGTGCCAAGTGTCAAACTCTTATGGTGGATGGCAAATGAGTTACCACAACTTTCCAACAAGTGTAGGGCTTAGATCGTGCCCCCTTTTCCAAGAAATGATCCTAACAGTGAACCAAAAACTATAAATACCCACCTCCACCCTTCACTTTTCCTCACAAGAATCTGATCTTATGTGCTCTAAGTTGAAACCTTTGTTTCATACCTGAGCTATTTTGATCTAGATTAGCATTCGGGGACCCTTTGTAAGTGTTCCTTCGTTCTTTTATTGCTTTTCGAGTCCGAAAGTCAAACTTTGTTTGACTTTCTGCATTGACCAGTTTATGGTCAATGCGAAGTTCATTTGAACTTCGCAACGTGATTGTAATCACGATGGTTATAGTCCCATGTGAGTATGCCTACTGATTACCACGTTGTCTAGGGTCGTAAGGGTAAGCGATCTAATAAATCGCTTATACCTTCGAACCCGACCCATTTGGTCGATCATTAGGATCCGACCAAACACATTAGGTGACCATAGTATATAGGGAATAACCTTCCGAGGTTATACCTTATGGTCGCTTCGTTTAAGTAGTTGTATGATAGGTAGTTTATATGCCTTAGGTAAATTACCAAAATACCCCTTTAATGCCAAAATTCGTTTTAAACGTATGTAACATAACTTTTGACATCTAAACTGATTTGACAACCATATTAGACATGTTAAGGCATATTTTACTTGTCATAGGACTAGTTAGGCGTTCCGAACGCGTTTTACGCGAACGACGCGTTAAAGTAGCATAATCTACCTAAACGGGTCGTAATGGGTCACAAACACTTAGGTTAAGTTTCGTTTTAGTATGTGGGCTTTGTTAAATCATATTACACGAGTCTCCATACTCGTTTGGTTTACGAACCCTCATTCTATCCGATCCTCCGATATTAGGTCCGGTTTATTAACATAGTTACCTATATTAGGTGTCGTTTGATTCCGTGATCTCTAGCATTGCTTGGTGGTTATCTTAGGACTTCTGAGCAATCTCAAGTGAGTACATAGACCCCTCTTTTACTGTTTTCCAAACATTTTGGGGTGGAACACATGTGCCTACTTGTTACTTGCTATATTCATTAGTACATTTATAGTACATGATTTCATTGTCTTACATTACATTTTATGCTATGTATGTCCATTTAGTTCATACTTAGTACATCGTTTCACATCACATCACATGCTATGTATGTTCATTTGTTGCATACTTAGTACAGTTGTTTTCATCACATGCTTACATTTTGATATGATATTTGGTTTGTTTTGATGGATCAGTATACATTCATTAACACCGATCACGCCGTTCGTTAGTAGGTAGTGGTACCATAGGAATTGACAACTCCCGTTCCGGACATCCTGGGTAGGTGGGGATGAAAGGAATGACCGAATTCGATATACATTTACAACAAGATAGACCTTTAATTTGTTTAAGGGTTTATCGCCACAGTCTCAAGGCTTGGATGTATGCATTCTCACAATACCGCATAGATATTTGTATCAGTATAGCATGCATTTCCACAAAACATAGCTTTGATTTAAACCGTGTTTTACTTCAATACTTTGTTTTTGTGCATATGGTTTAGTTGATATTTTTCACTAGCCATACATATCATTTTGATTACACATTACATGATTTACATTTGACACATAAACATTATTGACATTGGTTACACATTACATGATTTACATTTGACACATAAACATTATTGACATTGGTTACACATTACATGATTTACATTTGACACATAAACATTATTGACATTGGTTATACATTACATGATTTACATATTGACATAAACATTTTGACATATTATTCAATATGTTTGGCAATTGGTTTAAACATAGACATCTTACATTGGTGGTTTGTTTGGGTAAGTGATTTGAGTAACGAGGCATGTGTAATATGATACAAGCATGGTGGATACGCCGCTGGTACTTCCTATATATAAGTGATTGTATGGTATTACATATCGTAGCGTTATTTGAATCATTTCAATTTGGACATATAACATTTTATACAAATAACATACTTTTCACAATATATTGTTTTACAAACAACTTAAATTATACAAACTCATTTTTTTATATGGTTATTCATTTAACCATACATTATTCTCTTACTTATACATATCATCTGATCTTATCGTTTTTCAAATGATTTACAAGACAAATCAAATTACAAGGTTCATGACTAAACATTTTCTTAAACAATAAGTCATGAATCCTATTTTCTTAAACCTATGTATCTCACAGGCATTTTTATGCTGACGTACCTATTTTCACATGTGTTTCAGGATATGATGCATAGGATTTATCAAGATACACTTAGGCGGACTTGGGCCTTAGCGACAATAAAAGATGCAAGACTAGTTATTTATGTTATGTTTCTTTGATTGTCAAGACATTGTAACTTTTTTATTCAATAAAACAATATTTCAATTTCCATGTATTATGAAACAATGATTCTGTTACAACACTCCCCGACGTTTTCCGCCACGTTTTGTTGTTCTACGTGGTCGGGGTGTGACAGAAAAGTTGGTATCAGAGCTCATGGTTATAGGGAATTAGGTTATTAGTAATACTTTGACCTAGTCTATAACCTTTCTAGGACCCTAACGTGAGTTTACTTACGTTTAGTCATAAAACAATACTGCCACCTATCCTTAGGCGACAACCACAACAAGAACATAAATTTCAAAACCGCTTTGAAAACTAATCATCTGTTCTAGGATGATGGATTACTAGGTTTTGAACCCTCTATTGTAAGGTTTTGAACCCTCTGTTATATGGTTTTGAACCCCTTTGAATTTTCAAAAATCTCGTCAAAGTTTGGGTTGTATAATGTGAACACGTGCAAACTGGAAGAGTGAATGCCTGTACCCTGAGTTTTCTGTCGAAGGCTAGAGTGTTCGTACAAATCCGCAGTATCGGACCAGTCACTCTTACCTGGGAACTCTTGGGGTGAGTGTTCACTTATTGGCGAGCATGTCTTCAATGATACATTAATATGATCCGTTCACTTTGATTAGTCACCATCTCATTTGTTTGCCTTAGGTAACAAACAAATGATCGCAAATTCTTATGCATTGCCATTCTGTATTGTTTATCCGATGACGTTTCACTTGTTTCTTCCTATGTCTTTCATTTTCTTCTAGAATGTCTCTCTATTACGATGACGCCCAGATATCCGAGCAGACTACCAAATTTGCCCAGCGAATAGGCGAAGTAGTCCTGAAGACTGTCGAATTAGCTACTGCCATGTATCGTCTCCAGAATGAAGCCACTCAAGAATCACCAAAGGAGACGGAAGCCAAGCCTTCACCAAAACCAAAGAAACGTAAAGCTTCAAAGAATCCCGCAGCGATTGCACCAAAACAGGCAAGACCTAGCCAAGTGACGGCACCACCAGCCAAGAAACCAATCAAGGAATCAAAGACCATGGATGAACGATCCCCTAAGAAGTCAAAAAAGAGAAAGGCTTCTCAGAACTTCGCCATGGTCGCTCACAATGGTAAAGCCGTCCCCGACCAAATAGCTCAACCCCCTGCTAGGAAGCCATACAACGGAACTGCACCCTTGTGCAACCAATGTAGCCTTCATCATCAGGCTAACGTGAAGTGCCGCAAATGCCAAATTTGTGGACTTATAGGTCATACGGCAAGGGTTTGCCCAACTACAGCAGTACCAAATCAAACAAGACCCGTCCAGGTGGCAACACCACCTGTTAAGAAGCAATACAAGGGAACAGCACCAATATGCGACAAATGTAATGCACACCACCTAGCTCACCTACAGTGTCGTTTGTGTGCCTCATGTGGGCGACTCGGTCACCTGGCAAATGCGAGTTACGTATAGTAATAGGAGTCGGAGTCGAAAGTAACTTATTCACGTCAATAACATATATGCTACTTAGCATAATCAAGCAATTTAATGCATTATATCACGTATAACTCTCGTTTTTGGGGGGTCATTTTGTTTTTGGCAAGTCTAACTCGTGTAGACTATGCTTTGGTTGGCAACTTATTTTAAAGGTATTCCTCACTAATGTCCTTGCCTTGTCACTTTTTGAAAAGTGTCTGACTCGTGGATCTTGGCGCTTTCGTGAATGCAATGAAAACCTTTTTGTAAAATGTTTTCGTGAGAGAACTCTAGTGATTGTAGTCTAGACTCGAGAAGGAATCCTAGTTCACTACAATCGAAGCTCTGATACCAAACTGTCACACCCTGTCTTTTGCGGAAGCGTATGATGTGTGACTAGCTTGTTATCATTGCATTCAATCGTAATAAACAACTACATGATCAAAACGATGTTCATCCATTCATGAAAATTTGAGTATTTCAAACACTTGTTATTTAAGTTTTCAAAACACGACCTTTGACAAGGTTACAATTCAACAAAAGGGGATGACATCTAAACTTGTAGTTTACTTCTAGTTACGACACTTGCGCCCAAGATCCATCCTGTCACCTGAAATACATGTGATTTTGGAAAACATCAACATAAAGTTGAGCGAGTTCATGCGTTTTTGTATTTCACGTTTTTATACTTTGTATGAAAACATAGTATTTGTCATGTATAATTCAAGTCTTTCTTGAGTACCCCACGTACTCAAGTATAATTCCCGTTTTCTTGAATACCCCACGTACTCAAGTATCATTCAAGTTTTCTTGTGTACCCCACGTTTTAAATGATTGTTTATACAAGGACATTAAGGCATGTGAGGACATATGGAGCATTAGTGTTGGCTCCTTTAAGGCATGTGAGCATATGGAGCATTAGTGTTGGCTCCTTTACTCTGTCGATTACCCTCGACTGTGTCGATTAACCTCGACTGCGTCAATTTCCCTTGACTGTGTCGATTACCCTCGACTGTGTCGATTTCCCTCGACTGGGACACCGAAGCACTCATGAGGTCACATAAGGACCATGAGTGGGGCTCGGCCGTACCCGTTAGATCTAACCCTCGTCCCTAATTAAGTATTAATGGCATCTCAATATCTAGTTTAAGCTCACATGATCTAGTATTTTCTAGGCTTTTCTTAAAGCTCATCATATTGCACTCACCACGAGTGCTTCTCGTATTCTCAAATCATATTGCACTCGGTTCTCGTTCTCACCAAGAGTGCTTCTTGTATTTTTACCCTTTGTAAAAATTATAATATTTGTAACATGTATTTCACCCCCGGGAGTTATAAAACCAAAAACAGTTAGAGAAAAGGGGGAGCATGAACTCACTACTTTGCGTTCCTGCGTCGTAAACTTCACCGGATTTGCTTACCTAGCGTCGTGACCAATACGTGTTTTCTTAACGTTAGTCACTAGACTTGTATCGCACAAGTACAGTCACTATCTCTTGTGTACGTATTCTTGTGTTAAAAATACTTATATTTTTAACTAAGTGTCTTACTTATATTATTTTCTCAAAAATTAATATAAGTATCTCGTGTTTTGCACTTTGCACCCGAATTATGTATCTTGTATGTTGTATGTGTATTTTTATGTTTATACCCTTCATGAGTATTTAGTGTATTTTTAAGTCCTAATACACTAGCACGTATAACACATACTATATACACTTAGCACAAAAGTTGGTGATAAAATAATATATATTTTTCTCTCAAAAATATACATACTTATATCCATTTTTATTCTTGAAGAAATCCTCATTTCTTATCACCAAAAATTAGGGAAACCTTGGTAATACTTTAGATACATTTTTAGGGAATAAGTTTCCCAAAAAAAACTTAAATTTTTCTAAGTGTCAAAATTTATAAAAATTTTGACAGAGTTTTTCCCTAAAAATGGAGGTTTCCCATGTTTTCAAAACATGTGTTTATTTTCTTTTAAATCGTCAACAATCATCAACAACAATTATCAACAATAATCATCAACAACAATCACTAATTTCTCCATTTCATGAACTTGAATATTTACAAAAATGTGTGGTAATTTACTAGCACATTTAGTAAGCCTTGTTATCTTTAAAAATAAGTTTAACTTCTTAAAAACTTTATTTTTAAAGAATATGAAGTTTCACAACTTCTAGTCGGTTTTTACGAAAATTATTTCTTTGTTAAAACTTTTGTTACACAAGTGTCCACACACTTGTTTGTTCATAAAAACACCTCTACTTCATGAAAGATCCGGTTTTAAAACATGGTTTTGTCTTACAGTTGGTCATTCGAAAATACCACTTGTAGATCTTTAGATCTACTAGTTTAGAACTCCATTTCATAAGATAAATTGTTTTTACACAAGTTCATGTTTAATAGTAGTAGTGTTCATCATCTAGTCCTTTTTATACTTTAACATACACTAGCTCATGTTCTAAGAACATAACCTAGCCGGGTTAGATGACGATCCGAACTACTACTAGCATTAAACAACACAAAATAATCATCACAAAACAAGTTTAACAAGTTTTACACAATTATCCATCTATTAACCATCATATTCATCACTTTAATAGACTTTTAGTTGGTGATTTAGTATGTTCATGATTTTCACCCGACAAATCTCTTATTCACCACTCTAGACAAGATCAAGAAGGTGTTTTAGAACACTTACTACTAGCTCGAGGCTAGGGAAGAAACTAGACGAAAAATGGGTGGATAAAAGCAAACGGATGAGGTCCTTCAAGTTCCGAGACCACCAAACCTTCTTATATGGCTCCTTGCACCTTGAGAATGCCTTGAAATGGATGGAACAATGGTGGTGGTGGTGGCTCTATGTTTGGCCGAGATCAAGAGAGCAAGGGGGAGAGTGAGAGAGGTGTAATGTTGTGAAGTGAGTGAATTATGAAGATCTTTAGAATCCATATGTCATACTTATAGTCATATCTTTCAAGATCCTCATAAATCTTATAGAATCCAAGAAATATCACATAATATCTAAATAAATCTAAATAAAATCAATTTAAGAATTTGGGAAGATTACATAATCTTGTATTTAGACATGTTGGGCCGATTTTGTTAGGATATGGGGAGGGGTCTAGTTGTAACTTATAGTACTTTGCAAGATCTCTAGTAAATCTTTCAAGATTCATAATATCTATGAAATATCTTATGAAATCAAATTAAATCCAAGTAATATCTTATGAAATCTAGTGAAATCCAAGCAAGATCTTTGATGGATATTGTAGGATCTTGTGTATCCTCAAGTACTAGACCATATCTTGCTTTAAATCTTCCAAGATTCACCAATATCTAACAATATCCCATAAGATCCACCAATTAGGCCACATGGCCGATTATGGCATGAGGGGGGGGGGGGGTCTCATGGTTGGTTTCAAACTAAATGATTAAGCATTAGTTGTTAAGTAGGAGGTTAAGACTAGATATTAGCATGTAGTGTCTTGTGACGGGTGTTAGGGTATTCGGGTACCCTAATTAGCTTAGAAAAATAAAAACATTGCTTCTAGCAATATTTTGGTGTTCCGGGTAAAGTCCGGTTATTCGGTTAGATACCGATTCGTTAAAGTGCTAAATTACACTTTTTAGTACCCTTTAAGTACCTTTTTGTATCCCTTTTAATTCCCAACACTTGGGGAAGTATTCTGGATAATAAAATGACATTTCTGCCTAATATTCATATGTTTGAATGCTGAATATAGCTGAATTTAAATAAATTCTGCACTTAAAATGCGTTTCGGGTGCTTTTTAGTGCGTATTTTAGCTTTCGGAAGGTTTATATTAAAACCCTTGTATGTATTCTTGGGTTTTAATGCATTCTTGACGTTGGACCTACACCTAGGCTCCAATTCTAATGTCTGACTGCTTTCTGCAGTTCTGTTGACACGATGTGTCTTACCGGTGAGTTTACTAATATTTTTGACGCAATGCTATCATAACTAAATTCTTGTAGCATATATCATGCATGAATTCACTTGTATGGAATTCAGAAATTTATTTGTCTGGTAAACCAGATCATGCACAGTCGTTTAAGCGCAAATTACTGTTCATTTCGTGTACGGAATGTACGGAAAAGTGACGGTTGTCACAGTCTCCCTCCGTTAAAAGAATTTCGTCCCGAAATTCAAGCGATGCCATCGGTCGCAGGGGAGTTGTGAAACCAATATGGTCACTTAGATTCATGATTTGTCTTCACATTCCCATGAAATCTCTGGGTCATGTCATGAATTCTATCATACTCAAGTAGATCAATCATGACTTTTCTGTATCTTGTGGACTCTTGGTCCATAACCTCAACAGGTTTCTATAGTATTGTGGACTCTTGGTCCAAAACCTCAACAGGTTTCTATAGTATTTCTTGTCGTTTGTCATTGACGTGAATCTTATTTGTGGGAACAACGACTGTTCCTTAAGTCAGACTCCTCTACAGACTAGACACATGAATGTGTCGCGATCACTACTGATCTTTTTCTGGGAGCTTCATTTTGTGAGCAATGGTTCTGATCCCTACACCGGGGATTCAACCTTTTCGTTTTCCAAAACACACTACGCCTTCTCTAGGCGAGGCTCTCATTTTAGTCATACTTCTTGTCTCAAATTCATACGATTTCCACCGCTCATTGGCGTAATCTTTCTGTATTCTGCAGGCTGTCCTGATATGATCACATATCCGAACGATCTTGCCTCTAGTTTTCCTGGGCCAACTCGGGCCAGTAGATTGTTTATTTCTGGTCTCCGTTCAACATGACGGGAATTGACTCATTATGTTCCGTCTAAAGCTTTATAAGAAGCGGTTTAGACGGCGGTGTGATAAATACTGTTGTAGGAAGACTTCACTAAGGGCAAGTGAGTGTTTCGACCTTTCATTAAAGTTTATCACACAAGCACGTATTGTGTTCATACAGGCTGCATCGTTCAGCAGCTCAGTTCATATTCGAGTTCTTACGATCATCGGCGTGCTGCAACCCTTGTGATCAGTAAAGATCGTGCAGCGTTTTCTTTCAGGTAATGACGTCTAGTTTGCGGCGCGTAATTATTGTATCTATCTCAAGGTCTTTTCTCATGATTCCTTAATTCAATGTGTCGCGTACGCAATGTTGTGGTCTCGTTGCATCGACGTACAATCGAGACTTTGTCGAGAGACGTCACATAATTGCAACTCTAGCTCCTTAGCTCTTGGTTGCAGGGTTGGCATGAATTTCGTTCTTATCCACCATGTATCTTAAAGTTCTCCCTTTGCGAACTCTAAATCCGTTTTTCTTCATCATTGCACATAACTGTGCTTTCTCTAAGAGTTGCAAGGTAAATTGCAGCTGTTTGCTCACGACCTTCCTTGGTCGTTGGCCAAATAAGAATGTAGTCAGTAAATACATTCGTGATCTATTCAGGTGTGGCTTACACGTTCGTTTCATGAGGTCCATGAATATTGTCGATGCATGTGTCAAGCCAAATGATACGACAAGGATCTCGTAATACTCGAAGCTAGTCCTAAAGGTCGTTTTAGGGATATTTCCTCTTGTATTCACAGTGGAGGACCTCTTGTCCTCAAGTTGATCTTTGAGTGGTAACTGGAACCTTACGATTGGCTCATTTGTGTCATCAGTCCCTGGCAAAGGATTCTGATTCTCAATTTTCTGAAGTTTATGTAAAGTGGAGACTGCCAACTTTCTCTTTGTCTCCTTAACTAAGGATGCTACGTCCTTAATTTCCTCTGTCTAGCAGCTCTTGCAGTTATATCAGAGGTTCATGCTTCGCTGGTGAAGCTAGTCGGTATGGCGTCATTCGTCACTGGTGCTGCTCCTGGCACACGATTTATCCCAAGCTCCTCTCGTCGCTACAGAGAGGCGTTCCTAGCAAGTCTTCTGAAAAGGCTACTGGGACTTCTTCCATCACGGGGATATTCTCAGGCTCTGCAGTCTACTCGGAGGCGTTTCTATGCCCTTTTGACCGATGAGGGATGTCGTAGATCTGTTGCCTTGTGGGGTCTAGCATCCTTGCACCTATTGCAGGAAAGTTGGGTTTCATCATCCGCAAGAGGGATGCGTCTGATGAACGACTTCAGCTGTATACTTGGATTTCTGATCCATGCTGCCTTTCATATTATGACTTCGCGAGTCAATGGTAACAGAAGGTTCCGACCTTCTGAGTCCCTAAATGCAATCCTTAATTGCTTCGACTGTTTAATCTAGCCTTCTATATGCCCATTTCTAAGGAATACGGAACGTCTATTTTACTTGAAACTAGGTCAAGCAGTTTCTTAAGTTCTAAGCATGTAAGGTTTGAGTTGGTGCCAGTATTATTTAAAAGTAGATGCATTAGGTTGGTTAATAGGGAATGTACCCGTAACCGCATCTGGATCCTGGCGTGCTTCACGAGTTTCAATCGTGAAAACCTTTCCTTGTTTGTTTCTTCTTAGGGCAATCTTTCCTAAAGTGCCCTGCTTCACCACATCTGTAGGAACCTGGTATTCTCTTATTTCTCCCATCTGGGTCCTTCGCCCAACAGGCATCCTTGCTGTGCCCTTCTTTTCCACACTTTCCGCACGTAGGCCTTAGACATCGACCTTCATGGTGAAAAGTGCATTCCCCGCATCTCGGCTTAGTCCCCGAGTGTATTTTACCACCAGCCTTATTGGTAGCTCCATCAGCTTTCCTTCCAGGCGGCGGGTTCACTTTCTTTCTTTTGCCTGTTTTAGAGCTTCCATAGTTGACTTGGGTGCTCATCTTTAGATTCGAAGACTTCCTCTTCTTATTGCCTGATGACTCCACATGAGTCTCTTTCTTGTTATCCTCAGATTCTGAAAATTTTCCCGCACGTAGAGCTTCTTCAGTAAGGGTGACACTCATATCGATAGCCTCTATAATAGTTGAGGGCTTTGAGGTGGTAACCATACTCCTGATCTGAGGTGCAAGTCCCCAAATGAATCGTTCAACCCTTTTGAATTCCGGTTTGACTAAGTAGGGGACGACCCTAGACAAGTCGTGAAATCGTTGGACGTATTCAGGAATCTTCGGTCCGTCCATTTTCAAGTTCCAGAACTCCACCTCAAGCTTCTGGATTTCAGCCCTAGAACAGTATTTCTTTTCCATCATTTCCTTGAGCTCGTCCCAGCTTAGTGCATAAGCAGCATCCGCACCAAGGGTTTCAACCTGAAGGTTCCACCGGGAGAGTGCGCCATCTACGAATAACCCTGAGATATAAGTAACACTCTGTCGGGGCGAACAGTTACTCATTCTTAGAATGGAGTCAGTCTTTTCTGCCCAACGAACAAATGTAACGGCACCTCCTGTGCCATTAAAATTCAATGGCCTACAGTCCAGGAATTATTTATAGGTGTAGCCAGTTGGAGGGTTATTTTCAGTAGTGCCATCGCTGTGCTTAGAGCGGAGGGCTTCATGTCACGCAATTTCCTGTGAGATGCGTTCTTGCAGCTCGGCTTCTGTCCTTGGCAACCTACTGGTGTTTGCATCTCGCCTGGGCGGCATTCTCTTATGCCAAAATGGTATGAAGTAGGTTAGACAACATTTCAATTGTCTATGATATACATAGCACCATAAGCCACCCAATTTCACACGTATATATAATCAGTGTATAAGCGAGGAAACAGTTATTGAGCCTTCACATAGGCTTGCCAACTTGGCTTATTGTTTGAAATGAACTCGAGGCTACATCGCCTTGGTCATTCAAGTTTTAGTTATTTCCCGCTACATTGGTTTTCTTAGGTCTTTAGCTTTACTGGTGCGTATATTTCCCCTTAGATGGGATTGTTTGTGTAGAGGTGATAGGGAGTGTATCGTCGCTGATTCTTTTTGAATGTTATTCCACCTCTCTTGCTTAAATATCGTTTTCTCAAACGTCTCTTATGCAGGTAGAAGTGTCAGTAGGCCAAGACAGGCTTCCTACTTTCTAACGTGCTAAAGCACTGATCTATGTGTTGTTCTACCAGATGAAGGTGAGGACACCTATAGATTAATTTTGTATGGTTTTCATTAGCTCGGCCCGCAGAGTCCACCAGGGTTCCTGTGCACTACAAGTCGTTATTACGTGGGCCCCCGTAATAATAAATTGTCTTGCACAGTTACCCAAATTTTCTCTCGTCCATGCAGATGATCAATCAAAGAGGGGACACTACTATCCTTATACCTCTTGTCATGGAAAGGACCTTTGCGATGGTCCACGCGCTAACATTCGTTATCGTTACGCGCGTATAGGCACGATGTTTAGATGTAATAGGAATAGAGAGAATTCCTAGTAGTTGGAGGGGCACCTTCGAGATGAATACTTCATCTCCCTTTTCTGGTTAAGCATATCGTCAATCTTGCTTCACATAAGCCGCAGGGATCTCGTCCCGTTGATTGAGAATTCGTTCAAGGTTGCCGCCTCTGCCTCATCATCATCATCGTAGTTAGGCACCTTCACGATCGAGAGGGAAGAGCAGCCATCTCCTACGGAAGCAAGCTCAGCATCTTGTTTGGTAATCACTCCCAGCCATGAGCTTTGCAAAGGACGCGAGGTCGGTAGCTTCATCGTGCGAGTTACGTATAGTAATAGGAGTCGGAGTCGAAAGTATCTTATTCACGTCAATAATCATTCCGTACACTTATTTGTATGTATGTATATCAATAACATATATGCTACTTAGCATAATCAAGCAATTTAATGCATTATATCACGTATAACTCTCGTTTTTGGGGGGTCATTTTGTTTTTGGCAAGTCTAACTCGTGTAGACTATGCTTTGGTTGGCACCTTATTTTAAAGGTATTCCTCACTAATGTCCTTGCCTTGTCACTTTTTGAAAAGTGTCTGACTTGTGGATCTTGGTGAATTCATGAATGCAATGAAAACCTTTTTGTAAAATGTTTTCGTGAGAGAACTCTAGTGATTGTAGTCTAGACTCGAGAAGGAATCCTAGTTCACTACAATCGAAGCTCTGATACCAAACTGTCACACCCTGTAACACCTGTGTCATTTCAACCATCAAACAAATGCCCAACCAGTGAAATATTGTATTTCATACTTGGGATTTGTAAAAATAGGTGTATCGTTTACACATATCAATTCTTGTTCGATTTCAAACACTATATCGCTTTCTGGAAGGTTATACGCGCACTAATGCGTAAATATAACCAGTTTAATGCAACAAACACTCCGGAATAGTGAAATAGGCTTAACATACCTTAAATAAACTTTACATAACTTAGATATAAGTTTTGGAAGGTTTGGTGTGGTGAAATCAAAGTTTAATCGCTTACAGGGACTAAAGTTGACAAACTACGAAAGTATGCCAATTTGAACTGTAACAGACATTCCGGAACATGACCATAAGTTAAACATACCATAAATATCCTTTACATAGCTTAGAAATAGGCTTTGAGGGGTTCGGTATGCTAAAATAAACTTTTGGAACATTCAGGGACTAAAAGTGTCAAAAAGTGCACAAGTTTGCATTTTCGCGCATAACTTACGTTCTGAATACATCTGGACATCCAAAAATTTATGTAAGCATGACTACATTATATTTTAGGGTTCGCCTTAAGAAAAATCCATTCGTTTCGTCATTTGGATCGTTTTTCGCGCTTATGCGCATTTCGTCGTAATTAAGCGAACATCGCGTTCGTACGACCAAACGAACCATCATCCGACATATTTTTGAACATGTTTCATGTCCACAATGTTTAGGCAACATTTTAGGGCCTTAAAGATGGCTTTACGGGCCTTGGAAGTGTCGGAAATGCCTTGAAACACGTGCAGGGACCAAACATGTAACTTCTGAAACTTTTCTGAATCAGGTGAGGGTGTCGCGTAGCGCGAGCCCTAAAGGCTCACCTGTCGCGCTACGCGACTGTGTGATCTGGGCCAGATTCAATGGTTAAGCACAAGTTGCAACCAAATCAATTCTTAACCACATGTTTAGAGATGATGTGTCATTAAGTTATGGAGCAATTGTGGCACCATAACATTTCGACAAGTGTACGGCCTTGATCGTTGCCTCCTTTTCCAAGAAATGATCCTAGCGGTGGACCGAATACTATAAATACCCATCCACCCTCAACCCCAAAACCCACAAATCTGATCAAGAAAGCTCTAAGTTGGAACCTTCGTTTCATACCTGAGCTATTTCGATCTGGGTTAGCATTCGGGGACCCTTCGTAAGTATTCTTTCGTTCTTTTATCGCTTTCGAGTCCGAAAGTCAAACTTTGTTTGACTTTTTGCATTGACCAGTTTATGGTCGATGCAAAGTTCGTTTGAACTTCATAACGTGAGCGTGATCACGATGGTTATAGTCCCTAGTGACTATACCTACTGATTTCCACGTTATCTAGGCTCAGTGACGAGCCGTAGTTTCAGGCAGAATACGTATTCTTGGGTATTTTGTAACCAAACTACTCTTAGGTATCACAACCGTTTGTTGTGATACCAAACCTATTTTCTAAACTTAGTTAAGCATGTTTTAACATGCTTAACTCGTCACTTTTTGTTTAGTGCTTATATAGGGTCGTAAGGTAAGCGATCTAAACAATCGCTTATACTTTCGAACCCGACCCAGTTTGGTCGATCATTAGGATCCGACCAAATACCTTAGGTGACCATAGTGTAGGGAATAACCTTCCGAGGTTATACCTTATGGTCACGACGTTTAAGTAGTTGTATGATAGGTAGTTTATATGCCTTAGGTAAATTACCAGAATACCCTTTTCATGTATAATTGGTAATTAAGCATATGTAACCTAAACTTTTGTCACGTAACTGATTATGTAACATGTTTAGGCATATAATACTTGTCATAGGACTAGTTAGGCGGTCCGAACGCGTTTCACGCGAACGACGCGTTAAAGTAGCATAAGCTACCTAAACGGGTCGTAAGGGGTCGTAAACAATTATGTTAAGTTTCATTTAGCATGTAGGCTTTGTTAAACCATATCACGTGAGTTCCGACACTCATTTGGTTTACAAACCCTAATGCTACCCAGTCTTCCGAGATAGGTCCGGTTTATTAACATAGTTACCTATATTAGGTGCCGTTTGATTCCGAGATCTCTAGCATTGCTTGGTGGTTATCTCAATACATCTGAGCAATCTCAAGTGAGTACATAGACCCCTCTTTTACTGTTTTCCAAACTGTTTTGGGGTGGAACACATGTGCCTACTTGTTACTTTCATGCTTTCCTGTTTTGACATCGTATACTTGCTATGTTCATTAGTACATTATAGTACATGATTTCATTACATTTTATGCTATGTATGCCCATTGTGTGCGTACTTAGTACATCGTTTTACATTACATTTCATGCTATGTATGCCCATTGTGTGCGTACTTAGTACATCGTTTTTCATTGCTTTTCTGTTGCATATGCTTATCCAGCATATGAACACATTTTACTACATATTGAACCGTTGTAATCGTTTGACTGTGATCCGTTGATAACTGTGAACCGTTTGTATCTGTGAACCGTGTGAACCGTATTTGACATAGACATTTCGGCATAGACATTTTAACATGATTGACATTTGATCATGCATTTTCCCACAAAACATAACTTTGATTTAAACCAAGTTTTACTTCAATACTTTGTTTTTGTGTATATGGTTTAGTTGAGACATTTCACTTGCCATACATGATATTTTGACATAGACATTTGACATGAATATTTGACATAGACATTTGACATGGATATTTGACATAGACATTTTGACATTGGTTTGGTTTGATTAAGTGATTAAGTAACGATACGTGTGTAATATGATACAAGCATGGTGGATACGCCGCTGGTACTTCCTATATATAAGTGTTTGTATGGTATTACATATTGTAGCGTTATTTGAATCATTTCAGTTTGATACATATAACATTTTATACAAATAACATACTTTTCACAAGACATTGTTTTACAAACAACTTATCTTATACATACCCATTTTACTATGGTTATTCATTTGACCATACATTATTCACTTATTTTATACATATCATCTGAACTCATTGTTTTTCAAATGATTTACAAAACAAAGCAAATTACAAGGTTCATGACTAAACATTTTCTCAAACATAAGTCATGGAACCTATTTTCACAAAACCTATGTATCTCACAGGCATTTTTATGCTGACGTACCTATTTTCACATGTGTTTTTCAGGAGCTGTTGCATAAGATGATCAAGATACATATAGGCAGACTTGGGCTTTAGTGACAATAAAAGATGCAAGACTAGTTAATTATGTTATTTTTCCTTGTTTGATTAGACATTGTAACACTTTTAATCAATAAAACGAAATTTCAATTGCCATGGATTTGAGACAATTAATTCTGTTACAACACTCCCCGATGTTTCCGCCACGTTTAGTATGTTCTACGTGGTCGGGGTGTGACACACCCTGTCTTTTGCGGAAGCGTATGATGTGTGACTAGCTTGTTATCATTGCATTCAATCGTAATAAACAACTACATGATCAAAACGATGTTCATCCATTCATGAAAATTTGAGTATTACAAACACTTGTTATTTAAGTTTTCAAAACACGACCTTTGACAATGTTACTATTCAACAAAAGTGGATGACATCTAAACTTGTAGTCTACTTCTAGTTACGACACTTGCGCCCAAGATCCATCCTGTCACCTGAAATACATGTGATTTTGGAAAACATCAACATAAAGTTGAGCGAGTTCATGCGTTTTTGTATTTCACGTTTTTATACTTTGTATGAAAACATAGTATTTGTCATGTATAATTCAAGTCTTTCTTGAGTACCCCACGTACTCAAGTATAATTCCCGTTTTCTTGAATACCCCACGTACTCAAGTATCATTCAAGTTTTCTTGTGTACCCCACGTTTTAAATGATTGTTTATACAAGGACATTAAGGCATGTGAGGACATATGGAGCATTAGTGTTGGCTCCTTTAAGGCATGTGAGCATATGGAGCATTAGTGTTGGCTCCTTTACTCTGTCGATTACCCTCGACTGTGTCGATTAACCTCGACTGCGTCAATTTCCCTTGACTGTGTCGATTACCCTCGACTGTGTCGATTAACCTCGACTGTGTCGATTAACCTCGACTGTGTCGATTTCCCTCGACTGGGACACCGAAGCACTCATGAGGTCACATAAGGATCATGAGTGGGGCTCGGCCGTACCCGTTAGATCTAACCCTCGTCCCTAATTAAGTATTAATGGCATCTCAATATCTAGTTTAAGCTCACATGATCTAGTATTTTCTAGGCTTTTCTTAAAGCTCATCATATTGCACTCACCACGAGTGCTTCTCGTATTCTCAAATCATATTGCACTCGGTTCTCGTTCTCACCAAGAGTGCTTCTTGTATTTTTACCCTTTGTAAAAATTATAATATTTGTAACATGTATTTCACCCCCGAGAGTTATAAAACCAAAAACAGTTAGAGAAAAGGGGGAGCATGAACTCACTACTTTGCGTTCCTGCGTTGTAAACTTCACCGGATTTGCTTATCTAGCGTCATGACCTATACGTGTTTTCTTAACGTTAGTCACTAGACTTGTATCGCACAAGTACAGTCACTATCTCTTGTGTACGTATTCTTGTGTTAAAAATACTTATATTTTTAACTAAGTGTCTTACTTATATTATTTTCTCAAAAATTAATATAAGTATCTCGTGTTTTGCACTTTGCACCCGAATTATGTATCTTGTATGTTGTATGTGTATTTTTATGTTTATACCCTTCATGAGTATTTAGTGTATTTTTAAGTCCTAATACACTAGCACGTATAACACATACTATATACACTTAGCACAAAAGTTGGTGATAAAATAATATATATTTTTCTCTAAAAAATATACATACTTATATCCATTTTTATTCTTGAAGAAATACTCATTTCTTATCACCAAAAATTAGGAAAACCTTGGTAATACTTTAGATACATTTTTAGGGAATAAGTTTCCCAAAAAAAAACTTATATTTTTCTAAGTGTCAAAATTTATAAAAATTTTGACAGAGTTTCCCCTAAAAATGGAGGTTTCCCATGTTTTCAAAACATGTGTTTATTTTCTTTTAAATCGTCAACAATCATCAACAACAATTATCAACAATAATCATCAACAACAATCACTAATTTCTCCATTTCATGAACTTGAATATTTACAAAAATGTGTAGTAATTTACTAGCACATTTAGTAAGCCTTGTTATCTTTAAAAATAAGTTTAACTTCTTAAAAACTTTATTTTTAAAGAATATGAAGTTTCACAACTTCTAGTCGGTTTTTACGAAAATTATTTCTTTGTTAAAACTTTTGTTACACAAGTGTCCACACACTTGTTTGTTCATAAAAACACCTCTACTTCATGAAAGATCCGGTTTTAAAACACGGTTTTGTCCTACAGTTGGTCTTTCGAAAATACCACTTGTAGATCTTTAGATCTACTAGTTTAGAACTCCATTTCATAAGATAAATTGTTTTTACACAAGTTCATGTTTAATAGTAGTAGTGTTCATCATCTAGTCCTTTTTATACTTTAACATACACTAGCTCATGTTCTAAGAACATAACCTAGCCGGGTTAGATGACGATCCAAACTACTACTAGCATTAAACAACACAAAATAATCATCACAAAACAAGTTTAACAAGTTTTACACAATTATCCATCTATTAACCATCATATTCATCACTTTAATAGACTTTTAGTTGGTGATTTAGTATGTTCATGATTTTCACCCGACAAATCTCTTATTAACCACTCTAGACAAGATCAAGAAGGTGTTTTAGAACACTTACTACTAGCTCGAGGCTAGGGAAGAAACTAGACGAAAAATGGGTGGATAAAAGCAAACGGATGAGGTCCTTCAAGTTCCGAGACCACCAAACCTTCTTATATGGCTCCTTGCACCTTGAGAATGCCTTGAAATGGATGGAACAATGGTGGTGGTGGTGGCTCTATGTTTGGCCGAGATCAAGAGAGCAAGGGGGAGAGTGAGAGAGGTGTAATGTTGTGAAGTGAGTGAATTATGAAGATCTTTAGAATCCATATGTCATACTTATAGTCATATCTTTCAAGATCCTCATAAATCTTATAGAATCCAAGAAATATCACATAATATCTAAATAAATCTAAATAAAATCAATTTAAGAATTTGGGAAGATTACATAATCTTGTATTTAGACATGTTGGGCCGATTTTGTTAGGATATGGGGAGGGGTCTAGTTGTAACTTATAGTACTTTGCAAGATCTCTAGTAAATCTTTCAAGATTCATAATATCTATGAAATATCTTATGAAATCAAATTAAATCCAAGTAATATCTTATGAAATCTAGTGAAATCCAAGCAAGATCTTTGATGGATATTGTAGGATCTTGTGTATCCTCAAGTACTAGACCATATCTTGCTTTAAATCTTCCAAGATTCACCAATATCTAACAATATCCCATAAGATCCACCAATTAGGCCACATGGCCGATTATGGCATGAGGGGGGGGGGTCTCATGGTTGGTTTCTAACTAAATGATTAAGCATTAGTTGTTAAGTAGGAGGTTAAGACTAGATATTAGCATGTAGTGTCTTGTGACGGGTGTTAGGGTATTCGGGTACCCTAATTAGCTTAGAAAAATAAAAACATTGTTTCTAGCAATATTTTGGTGTTCCGGGTAAAGTCCGGTTGTTCGGTTAGATACCGATTCGTTAAAGTGCTAAATTACACTTTTTAGTACCCTTTAAGTACCTTTTTGTATCCCTTTTAATTCCCAACACTTGGGGAAGTATTCTGGATAATAAAACGACATTTCTGCCTAATATTCATATGTTTGAATGCTGAATATAGCTGAATTTAAATAAATTCTGCACTTAAAATGCGTTTCGGGTGCTTTTTAGTGCGTATTTTAGCTTTCGGAAGGTCTATATTAAAACCCTTGTATGTATTCTTGGGTTTTAATGCATTCTTGACGTTGGACCTACACCTAGGCTCCAATTCTAATGTCTGACTGCTTTCTGCAGTTCTGTTGACATGATGTGTCTTACCGGTGAGTTTACTAATATTTTTGACGCAATGCTATCATAACGAAATTCTTGTAGCATATATCATGCATGAATTCACTTGTATGGAATTCAGAAATTTATTTGTCTGGTAAACCAGATCATGCACAGTCGTTTAAGCGCAAATTACTGTTCATTTCGTGTACGGAATGTACGGAAAAGTGACGGTTGTCACATTCGGCTGAACAAAGGATGTTGCTGTCTTATGCCTTGGTTTCTTTTGTTTTCGTGTATTGTGAAACAATATGTCTCGTTCATAAATAAAAGTTGTTTTTCGCAATTCTGATATACAAGTATAATCACATGTGTTTATGGCATTTCCCTATAATACCTGTATTAAGGAACTATGTTCCTTACAAACTACTCTTGTGATTCTCTCTTTCAAATGATTGCTCATGATTCCCTCGAAAATTTTAAGTACTCGTTTCACTCTAAGAAACAAAGTACAGAAAATAACGTGACATTATGAGTAATCATGCTTCTGCACATCAGTACCTTTGAATCCTTGGTTAGATAACTAAGGGTATTTTCAAAACTCATACCCATTACGTTTTGATTTTTCAACATACACAGTACAAGTATTTAAAAAAACAATCTTCATGATCTCAAAACATTTCATATAGTTTGAAAACAATTTTTTTTTAAAATACATTGTCTATGTTATTTCAAAAACATTGGCTATGTTTTCAAAAACAACCTTCATAATTTCAAAATGTCTCATATAGCCTGAGAACAATATTAATACAATATATTTTCTTATTAAGTGCATGATTTCAAAAGCATCATTCATGTTTCCCAAAGACCTTATACATAATTTCAGAATTCATCTCGCATAATTTTAAAACACTTTTATAAATATACTTACCTAGTACACCTACTTTATGATTTCAAATGTGTTATATATAAGGTTTCAAAAACATTGAACACATTTTTTTAAGAACCCCATGCATAGTTTTCAAAACTATTTTCCTCATACATTGACTTAGCCTTCAAATTCCGCTTCATATGTCGCCTTGACATAGCTAGCATCTCAACTTCATAAGCATTTTACTTCATGTTTTGATTTAAGCACATCCAATGCAAGGTTTCAAAACAGGTTTCAAAACATCTTCAACTTCTAAAATCCATATGGGATCTTTTTATCTTCACATTTAGACCCTTGTGGATGATTATCATTCAAATCAGAGTCCTTGATTGGATTCCTTATGTACCTAAATTCGAACATTTCGGTTCCTTATAATCGAAATCGAATTTTTCTTTTAAAAATCTTTCTATCTTTATAGTTAGATTCTTGATAATGTTTAAAGTACCAAATGAAATCCACGAGATGGATTCCTAGTGTGCTTTAAATACATGCACTCTGTTAGCAAAACTAATTAACAAATTAAAGATCTAGATAAACAATCTTTGTGGTTATATGACTATGTGTTTATGCATCTTGTGTTTTCTCTTATGCATTTTGTGTTTTTGTATACTCTGGATATTCGTTATCCAAATCCTCGTAGAATTTTTCATATCTTCATATAAGGGATTCGTAGTAGGATATTCAAAAAGGTACTCCCTTAATTCCTTAATGGGCTTCTATGTAATAGTTAAGACCCTTGGATTATATAGTACCATTCCATGATTCATAAGAGACCCTTTTAGTGGTCTAGTCAAAAAGATTGATTCAAAAATCTGGTTAAGAATGACATGTGATGATATAAGCTGAAAAGACTCCTTAGTTGTCTATTAAAATCATTTATTGATTTAATAAAAGGGACCCTATGGTGGTCTAGTCACACTCATCACAGGTTTGTTCATTTGGTTTTCCCCTACACATTATAAAATAGACTGTGTGTACTATGCAAGGAATTGTCTAATTATGGACGCGTACATAATTATGAGATTCAGTGCACGGTAACCACAGTAAGATTTATTATGTGTAAGAACCGATAGTGACAACAATAACAAAATGAGAACGATGTAATGGAGGTACGGTGGACGCACCAATGGCGCTTCATATACTTGTATATAAGTGTCCCTCTTACATTGCAAGCATAATGTTATTAAAGTTACTAGAAGTTCAGAACCCTAACCAATGTTGTTCGATCTTTTCAACTTCATGTTTTCAAGCTCTCACAAGTTTCCTCTAAATAAATTTCGGGACGAAATTTCCTAAAGTAGGGGAGACTGTGACACCTGTGCCTTCACGGCCATCAAACAAATACCGAACCAATGAAATATTGTATTTCATACTTTGGATTTGTATAAATATGTGCATCATTTGCACATATCAATTCTTGTTCGATTCCAAACTCTAAATCGCTTTCTGGAAGGTTATACGCGCACCAATGCGTAAATATAACCAGTTTAATGCAACGAACACTCCGGAATAGTGAAATAGGCTTAACATACCTTAAATAACCTTTACATAACTTAGAAATAAGTTTCGAAGGCTTTGGTATGGCAAAAATCAAGTTAAATCGCTTACAGGGACTAAAGTTGACAAACTGCGAAAGTATGCCAATTTGAACTGTAACGAACATTCCGGAACATGACCATAAGTTAAACATACCATAAATATCCTCTACATAGCTTAGAAATAGGCTTTGAGGTGTTCGGTACGCTAAAATAAACTTTTGGGTCATTCAGGGACTAAAAGTGCCAAAAAGTGCACATGTTTGCACTTTCGCGCATAACTTACGTTCTGAATACATCCGGACATCCAAAAATTTATGTAAGCACTAAAACATTTTATTTTAGTGTTTGGCATGAGAAAAATCCATTCGTCACGCCATTTGGATCATTTTTCACGCTTATGCGCATTCCATCGTAATTAACCGAACAACGTAACCGTACGGCTAAACGAACCGACACCCGAGATATTTTTGAACACATTTTAAGTTCCCTATACTTTAACTTCATTTTAGAACTTTGAAATGGAGTTAACGGGGCTTAAACGTGTCAAAAAAACGCATCGAAAACCAAGTTTTGAGGTTGCAGGGACTGAAACTGTAAATCTGCCAAACTAGGTCCGTAAGTAGGGGCCAGTGTCACACCCCGACCACGTAGAACATACAAAATGTGGTGGAAACGTCGGGGAGTGTTGTAACAGAATTAATTGTTTCAAATCCATGGCAATTGAAGTTTCGTTTTATTAATCAAACATGAGAGTTTACATTGTTTTAAACAAGAAACAAAGAGTACATAACATAAATTAACTAGTTCTTGTCTTGTTTTAAGTCACTAAGGCACAGGTCCGCCTAAGTATGTCTTGATAAGTCCTATGCATCATCTCCTGAAAACACATGTGAAAATAGGTACGTCAGCATAAAAATGCCTGTGAGATACATAGGTTTTGTGAAAACAGAATTCATGACTTATGTTTGAGAAAGATGTTTAGTCATGAACCTTGTAATTTGCTTTGTCTTGTAAATCATTTGAAAAATGATAAGATCAGATGATATGTGTAAATAAGAGAATAATGTATGGTTAAATGAATAACCATGTAAAATGGGTTTGTATAAGATAAGTTGTTTGTAAAACAATGTCTTGTGAAAAGTATGTTATTTGTATAAAATGTTATATGTCTCAAATTGAAATGGTTCAAATAACGCTACGATATGTAATACCATACAGACACTTATATATAGGAAGTACCAGCGGCGTATCCACCATGCTTGTATCATATTACACACGCATCGTTACTTAAATCACTTACTCAAACCAAACCACCAAGATGTAATGTTTAACAATTGTAGAAATGTTTATGTATAGTCAAATGTCTATTGTCAAATGTAAATCAGGTCAACAGATACAAATGGTTCACACAGTTCAACAGTTACAGATGATTCACATGGTTCAACAGTTACAAACGGTTCATATAATCAAATGGTTACGACGGTTCACATAGTCAAATAGTTACAACGGTTCAAAATGTAGTATAATGTGTTCATATGCTGGATGAGCATATGCAACAGAAATGCAATGTAAAACAATGTACTAAGTATGCACACAATGGACATACATAGCATGAAATGTAATGTAGAACGATGTACTAAGTACGCACACAATGGGCATACATAGCATGTAATGTAAAACGATGTACTAAGTACGCACACAATGGGCATACATAGCATGTAATGTAATGAAATCATGTACTATAATGTACTAACGAACATAGCAGGTATATGATGTGAAAACAGGAAAGCATGAAAGTAACAAGTAGGCACATGTGTTTCACCCCAAAACAGTTTGGAAAAAAGTAAAAGAGGGGTCTATGTACTCACTTGAGATTGCTTAGTAGTCCTTGAGTAACAACCAGACAATGCTAGAGATCACGGATATCAAACGACACCTAATATAGGTAACTATGTTAATAACCCGGGCCTAAAACGGAGGATCGGATAGAATGAGGGTTCGTAAACCAAACGAGTATGGAGACTCGTGTAATATGGTTTAACAAAGCCTACATACTAAAAGAAACCTAACATAAGTGCTTACTACCCATTACGACCCGTTTAGGTAGTTTATGCTACTTTAACGCGTCGTTCGCGTGAAACGCGTTCGGAACGCCTAACTAGTCCTATGACAAGTAAAATATGCCTTAACACATCTAATATTGTTACCAAATCAGTTTAGATACCAAAAGTTATGTTACATATGCTTAAAATGAATTTTGGCGTAAAAAAGGGCATTTTGGTAATTTACCTAAGGCATATAAACTACCTATCATACAACTACTCAAACGATGTAACCGTAGGGTATAACCTCGGAAGGTTATTCCCTACCTACTATGGTCACCTAATGTGTTTGGTCGGATCCTAATGATCGACCAAATGGGTCGGGTTCGAAGGTATAAGCGATTTATGAGATCGCTTACCCTTACGACCCTAGACAACGTGGTAATCAGTAGGCATAGTCCCAAGGGACTATAACCATCGTGATTACAATCACGTTGCGAAGTTCAAACGAACTTCGCATTGACCATAAACTGGTCAACGCAGAAAGTCAAACAAAGTTTGACTTTCGGACTCGAAAAGCAATAAAAGAACGAAGGAATACTTACGAAGGGTCCCCGAATGCTAATCTCGATCCAAGTAACTCAGGTATGAAACAATGGTTTCAACTTAGAGTTTCTCAAATCAAAATTTTTGTGGGTTTTGCAAATGAAGGCATGGGGTATTTATAGGATTTCCCGAACCGTTAGCATCGTTTCTTGGAAAAAGTGCTTCAATCTTGGCCATACACTTGCACCCATGGTATTGTAATACCATGTGCACATCAAACCAGCCCATAGTATTTCCCAAAACCATGTGCAAAGGTGGTATAGGCCAGATTCAATGTTTCTGCACAGAAAGTTTCAAAAATGGCAGATTTGGTCCCTGTAGTGTAATAAGGCCTTTTCCGACGCGTTTAAGGCCCGTTAACCCCATTTCAAAGCTCTAAAATGAAGTTAAAGTAAAGGGAACTTAAAATGTTCTCAAAAATATCTCGGATGTCGGTTCGTTTAGCCGTACGGTTGCGTTGTTCGGCTAATTACGACGGAATGCGTATAAGCGCGAAAAACGATCCAAATGACGCGACGAATGGATTTTTCTTATGCCAAACACTAAAATAAAATGTTTTAGTGCTTACATAAATTTTTGGATGTCCGGGTGTATTCAGAATGTAAGTTATGCGCGAAAGTGCAAACTTGTGCACTTTTTGACGCTTTTAGTCCTTGAATGACCCAAAAGTTTATTTTAGCACACCGAACCCGTCAAAGCCTATTTCTAAGCTATATAAAGGATATTTAAGGTGTGCTTAACTTATGGTCATGTTCCGGAATGTCTGTTACAATTCAGATTGGCATACTTTCGCAGTTTGTCAACTTTAGTCCCTGTAAGCGATTTAACTTGTTTTTGCCATACCAAAGCCTTTAAAACTTATTTCTAAGTTATGTAAAGGTTATTTAAGGTATGTTAAGCCTATTTCACTATTCTGGAGTGTTTTTTGCATTAAACTGGTTATATTTACGCATCAGTGCACGTATAACCTTCCAGAAAGTGATTTAGAGCTTGTAATCGAACAAGAATTGATATGTGTAAAAGATACACATATTTATACAGATCCCAAGTATGAAATACAATATTTCATTGGTTTGGTATTTTTTTGATGGTCGCAGTGACACAGGTGTCACAGTCTCCCCTACTTAAGGAAATTTCGTCCCGAAATTTATTCGTAGGAGTCTATTTGTGACTTTGTGTCAAATAACCACCAGAGATATGTAATGCATAATTTTGTTATTTTCCTCAACGGATACTTTTCAGAAGCGAAAATGAACGAACGGGGTCATTTTCTTCAACGGGTTCTTCGGAAATGGAAAATAAAGGATTTTTAACTAAACGGATATACATTTCCCTCAACGGATATTCTTCAGAAGTTAAAACGAATGGATGATTCATTCTTCCTCAACGGGTCCTTCGTCAGAAACGGGAATGAAGGAATAATCCACGGATATTCATTTCTCTCAATGGATATTCTTCAGAACGAAAATGAACAAACGGGGTCATTTTCCTCGACGGTTATTCTTCTGAATTTGAAATAAAGAAATAATCAACGGATATTCATTTCCTCAACGGATAATCTTCAGAAACGAAAATGAACTAACGGAGTCATTTTCAACGGTAGCTTCCTCAGGTACGGAAATGAAAGATTTAACAACGGATAATCATTTCCTCAATGGATAATCTTCAGAAACGAAAATGAACTAACGGAGTCATTTTCATCGGTTGCTTCCTCAGGTACGGAAATGAAATAATTAACAACGGATATTCATTTCCTCACGGATAATCTTCAGAAACGAAAAATGAACTAACGGAGTCATTTTCAACGGTTGCTTCCTCAGAGTTGGAAATGAAGGATAAACGGATATTCTTTTCCTCAACGGATATTCCTCAGAAGTGAAAAATAAATAGCTAGTTCATTTTTCCTCAACGGATGCTTCATCAGAATTGGAAATGAATTGGGTTAACTTAGATACGTGATAGAATGTTTTGGAGCCGGGGGTCTCTCAGGAAGCAGCCTCTCTATTCTTGAATAGAGGAAAGGTTTGCCTACATCCCACCTCCCCCAGACCCTACCAATAGTCTGCTATTTGTGGGATATACTGGGTATGGTTGTTGTTGTTGTTGTAGATACATGATAGAACTTGCTGTGATTTCTGTGCACTAAATTCCATAATTATGTATGCATCCATAATTACGTAATTCCTTGCACAGTCCGCACAGTTCGTTTTGTAATGTTGTGGGGAAGGATATCAAACTTGTGATGAGGGTGACTAGACTACCATAGGGTCCTTTTAATTAGATCGACAGAGGATCTTCTTAATTAGGCCACCAAGGAGTCCTTTCATCTATATCATCACATAATATTCTTAACCAGATTTTTGGATCGATCAGTTTAACTAGACCACTAAAGGGGTCTAATTATGAAGTAGTACTTTATAATCCAAGGGACTTAACTACAGCGTAGAAGTCCATTAAGGATTTTAGGTAGTACCTTTGGGTATCCTACTATGAATCTCTTGTACAAGGATATGCAAGATTCTACGAGGATTTGGATAACATAATTTGAATCATATGACACATAAAAGGGAACACATAAGCACATAATCACATAATTGTTTAATTGTTATTATCTTGTTATTGATTGCTATTAACTTGGCACCTCGTACTTCGTTTCTCTTGGAAGAAACGGGTACTTAGGATTTTCGTGGAAAACGCAAGAGATCATACAATGGAAGAAATTTGGGGGTAGTCTGTTCTTCAAGGAATATGGTTCCTTGATTGTTGGTATTGTAGAGGATATGTTTATACATGCAACCACATAAACATATTAAAATGTAAATGAAAGATTTATTTATAACAACAAAAACAACAACTGTTTCATAGATCGTGATAACAAAAGAAAATAATACACAAGGCTCGATTATTTTCTACACAGCGTTGTCTCTTGTCGGTCTGATACTCATCTCTGCGCTGGATTTGCATTAGCAAGCCTTGGGCAATTCCTACGAAAATGGTCCATCTCGCCACAGTTGTAGCAAGACCCCGGTGGGAAACGAGCTTGAGCAGGATTGTTGCAAGCTTGATTTGGTGCAGCTGCGGTTGGGCAAACCCTCGCTGTATGACCTATAAGTCCTCAAACTTGGCATGTGCGGCACTTCACACCAGCATGATGATGTAGGCCACATTGGTTGCACAAGGGTGCAGTTCCGTTGTAGGGTTTCCTGGCAGGGGGTTGAGCTGGTTGGTTGGGGACGGCTTGATCATTGTGAGTAACCATGGCGAAGTTCTGAGAAGCCTTTCGCTTCTTTGACTTCTTAGGGGATCCAGTCTGTTCATCCATGGTCTTTGATTCCTCTTTTGAGTTCGATTCCTCGACCGGTTTCTTGTCACCCTTTCGGAAAAGCTTACGTTTCCTGATCTGAGATTCAGTCAAGGTTGCAGCTAGCTCAATGGTCTGCCTAACTGTAGTAGGGTTGCTACCAGTCACAATATCTTGTATTGAGTCAGGGAGGCCATCAATGTACTTTTCGATTGCCTTATCCAATGGCGTGACCAAGTTTGGGCATAACAGACTTAACTCCTCATAACGGTCCGTGTAGGCTTGATGCTCACCGCTATCTTGCTTTAAACCATCAAACTCTCTTTCCAATGCTCGCAGTTCATGACGAGGACAAAACTCCCTCATCATAAGAGCTCTAAGTTCAGCCCATGTCTGTGCTAGAGCAACTTCTGCACCACGGTCTCTCATAACCCCGTTCCACCATGTAAGGGCCCTCTTCTGAAACACACTCGAAGAAAACTCGACCTTGCGATTGTCAGGACACTGCACGTGGCGGAAAGTATACTCAATGCTCTCGAACCATTGAAGAAGCCCAGTCGCTCCCTCAGAACCACTAAACTTGAGTGGTTTAGCCGAGTTAAAACTCTTGAAATTGCATGGACCATTGTTGTTGTTGTTGGCTTGGTTCCATTGAGCAAAGAGGTTTGGGAATTGAGCAGCCATTTGCTGCGCAATAATTTCTGCCAGTTCGGCAGTCGCTATCTGGTTTTCGCGTCGAGGAGGCATTCTAAAAGAGGAAACACGAAAGGAAACGAGTGAGAGTATTAGACGAAAAGAATGAGATGAAACAAATCTGATGAAAGCAAGGATGGTGGTCATTTGTTTGTTACTACAAAGCAACAAACGACCCTGGTGACTAATCAAAGTAAATGGATCAAAAATAATGTATCGCGAAGACATGCTCGCCTATAAGTGAACACTCATCCCAAGAATTCCCAGGTAAGCACAACTGGTCTCGCGTCTGATGAGATATATACGAAGTGCTTGCCTAGACAGAAAACCCAGAATACAGGCATTCACCCTTCCAGTTTGCACGTGTTCACATTATTTAAAACCCAAAACCTTGACAAGATTTTGAAAACTCAAAGGGGTTCAAAACCTTATAACAGAGGGTTCAAACCTTACAATAGAGGGTTCAAAACCTAATAATCAATCATCCTAGAACAGATGATTAGTTTTCAAAGCGGTTTTGAAATTTATGTTCTTGTTGTGGTCGTCGCCTAAGGATAGGTGACGGTATTGTTTTATGACTAAACGCAAGTAAACTCGCGTTAGGGTCCTAGAAAGGTTATAGACTAGGTCAAAGCATTACTAATAACCTAATTCCATATAACCATTGGCTCTGATACCATCTTTTCTGTCACACCCCGACCACGTAGAACATACAAAACTTGGCGGAAACGTCGGGGAGTGTTGTAACAGAATTAATTGTTTCAAATCCATGGCAATTGAAGTTTCGTTTTATTAATCAAACATGAGAGTTTACATTGTGTTAAACAAGAAACAAAGAGTACATAACATAAATTAACTAGTTCTTGTCTCGTTTTAAGTCACTAAGGCACAGGTCCGCCTAAGTATGTCTTGATAAGTCCTATGCATCATCTCCTGAAAACACATGTGAAAATAGGTACGTCAGCATAAAAATGCCTGTGAGATACATAGGTTTTGTGAAAACAGAATTCATGACTTATGTTTGAGAAAGATGTTTAGTCATGAACCTTGTAATTTGCTTTGTCTTGTAAATCATTTGAAAAATGATAAGATCAGATGATATATGTAAATAAGAGAATAATGTATGGTTAAATGAATAACCATGTAAAATGGGTTTGTATAAGATAAGTTGTTTGTAAAACAATGTCTTGTGAAAAGTATGTTATTTGTATAAAATGTTATATGTCTCAAATTGAAATGGTTCAAATAACGCTACGATATGTAATACCATACAGACACTTATATATAGGAAGTACCAGCGGCGTATCCACCATGCTTGTATCATATTACACACGCATCGTTACTTAAATCACTTACTTAAACCAAACCACCAAGATGTAATGTTTAACAATTGTAGAAATGTTTATGTATAGTCAAATGTCTATTGTCACATGTAAATCAGGTCAACAGATACAAATGGTTCACACGGTTCAACAGTTACAGATGATTCACATGGTTCAACAGTTACAAACGGTTCATATAATCAAATGGTTACGACGGTTCACATAGTCAAATAGTTACAACGGTTCAAAATGTAGTATAATGTGTTCATATGCTGGATGAGCATATGCAACAGAAATGCAATGTAAAACAATGTACTAAGTATGCACACAATGGACATACATAGCATGAAATGTAATGTAGAACGATGTACTAAGTACGCACACAATGGGCATACATAGCATGTAATGTAAAATGATGTACTAAGTACGCACACAATGGGCATACATAGCATGTAATGTAATGAAATCATGTACTATAATGTACTAACGAACATAGCAGGTATATGATGTGAAAACAGGAAAGCATGAAAGTAACAAGTAGGCACATGTGTTTCACCCCAAAACAGTTTGGAAAACAGTAAAAGAGGGGTCTATGTACTCACTTGAGATTGCTTAGTAGTCCTTGAGTAACAACCAGACAATGCTAGAGATCACGGATATCAAACGGCACCTAATATAGGTAACTATGTTAATAACCCGGGCCTAAAACGGAGGATCGGATAGAATGAGGGTTCGTAAACCAAACGAGTATGGAGACTCGTGTAATATGGTTTAACAAAGCCTACATACTAAAAGAAACCTAACATAAGTGCTTACTACCCATTACGACCCGTTTAGGTAGTTTATGCTACTTTAACGCGTCGTTCGCGTGAAACGCGTTCGGAACGCTTAACTAGTCCTATGACAAGTAAAATATGCCTTAACACATCTAATATTGTTACCAAATCAGTTTAGATACCAAAAGTTATGTTACATATGCTTAAAATGAATTTTGGCGTAAAAAAGGGCATTTTGGTAATTTACCTAAGGCATATAAACTACCTATCATACAACTACTCAAACGATGTGACCGTAGGGTATAACCTCGGAAGGTTATTCCCTACCTACTATGGTCACCTAATGTGTTTGGTCGGATCCTAATGATCGACCAAATGGGTCGGGTTCGAAGGTATAAGCGATTTATGAGATCGCTTACCCTTACGACCCTAGACAACGTGGTAATCAGTAGGCATAGTCCCAAGGGACTATAACCATCGTGATTACAATCACGTTGCGAAGTTCAAACGAACTTCGCATTGACCATAAACTGGTCAACGCAGAAAGTCAAACAAAGTTTGACTTTCGGACTCGAAAAGCAATAAAAGAACGAAGGAATACTTACGAAGGGTCCCCGAATGCTAATCTCGATCCAAGTAACTCAGGTATGAAACAATGGTTTCAACTTAGAGTTTCTCAAATCAAAATTTTTGTGGGTTTTGCAAATGAAGGCATGGGGTATTTATAGGATTTCCCGAACCGTTAGCATCGTTTCTTGGAAAAAGTGCTTCAATCTTGGCCATACACTTGCACCCATGGTATTGTAATACCATGTGCACATCAAACCAGCCCATAGTATTTCCCAAAACCATGTGCGAAGGTGGTATAGGCCAGATTCAATGTTTCTTCACAGAAAGTTTCAAAAATGGCAGATTTGGTCCCTGTAGTGTAATAAGGCCTTTTCCGACGCGTTTAAGGCCCGCTAACCCCATTTCAAAGCTCTAAAATGAAGTTAAAGTAAAGGGAACTTAAAATGTTCTCAAAAATATCTCGGATGTCGGTTCGTTTAGCCGTACGGTTGCGTTGTTCGGCTAATTACGACGGAATGCGCATAAGCGCGAAAAACGATCCAAATTACGCGACGAATGGATTTTTCTTATGCCAAACACTAAAATAAAATGTTTTAGTGCTTACATAAATTTTTGGATGTCCGGGTGTATTCTGAATGTAAGTTATGCGCGAAAGTGCAAACTTGTGCACTTTTTTACGCTTTTAGTCCCTGAATGACCCAAAAGTTTATTTTAGCACACCGAACCCATCAAAGCCTATTTCTAAGCTATATAAAGGATATTTAAGGTGTGCTTAAGTTATGGTCGTGTTCCGGAATGTCTGTTACAGTTCAGATTGGCATACTTTCGCAGTTTGTCAACTTTAGTCCCTGTAAGCGATTTAACTTGTTTTTGCCATACCAAAGCCTTTAAAACTTATTTCTAAGTTATGTAAAGGTTATTTAAGGTATGTTAAGCCTATTTCACTATTCCGGAGTGTTTGTTGCATTAAACTGGTTATATTTACGCATCAGTGCACGTATAACCTTCCAGAAAGTGATTTAGAGCTTGTAATCGAACAAGAATTGATATGTGTAAAAGATACACATATTTATACAGATCCCAAGTATGAAATACAATATTTCATTGGTTTGGTATTTGTTTGATGATCGCAGTGACACAGGTGTCACAGCCAGATGCAGCAAAAACGTTTTTTTTCCAGCTTTTAACAGCCCTTAACACTCTCCAAAGGCCAAGTGCCAAGTGTCAAACTCTTATGGTGGATGGCAAATGAGTTACCACAACTTTCCAACAAGTGTACGGCTTAGATCGTGCCCCCTTTTCCAAGAAATGATCCTAACGGTGAACCAAAAACTATAAATACCCACCTCCACCCTTCACTTTTCCTCACAAGAATCTGATCTTATGTGCTCTAAGTTGAAACCTTTGTTTCATACCTGAGCTATTTTGATCTAGATTAGCATTCGGGGACCCTTTGTAAGTGTTCCTTCGTTCTTTTATTGCTTTTCGAGTCCGAAAGTCAAATTTTGTTTGACTTTCTGCATTGACCAGTTTATGGTCAATGCGAAGTTCGTTTGAACTTCGCAACGTGATTGTAATCACGATGGTTATAGTCCCCTGTGACTATGCCTACTGATTACCACGTTGTCTAGGGTCGTAAGGGTAAGCGATCTAATAAATCGCTTATACCTTCGAACCCGACCCATTTGGTCGATCATTAGGATCCGACCAAACACATTAGGTGACCATAGTATATAGGGAATAACCTTCCGAGGTTATACCTTATGGTCGCTTCGTTTAAGTAGTTGTATGATAGGTAGTTTATATGCCTTAGGTAAATTACCAAAATACCCCTTTAATGCCAAAATTCGTTTTAAACGTATGTAACATAACTTTTGACATCTAAACTGATTTGACAACCATATTAGACATGTTATGGCATATTTTACTTGTCATAGGACTAGTTAGGCGTTCCGAATGCGTTTTACGCGAACGACACGTTAAAGTAGCATAATCTACCTAAACGGGTCGTAATGGGTCACAAACACTTAGGTTAAGTTTCGTTTTAGTATGTGGGCTTTGTTAAATCATATTACACGAGTCTCCATACTCGTTTGGTTTACGAACCCTCATTCTATCCGATCCTCCGATATTAGGTCCGGTTTATTAACATAGTTACCTATATTAGGTGTCGTTTGATTCCGTGATCTCTAGCATTGCTTGGTTGTTATCTTAGGACTTCTGAGCAATCTCAAGTGAGTACATAGACCCCTCTTTTACTGTTTTCCAAACATTTTGGGGTGGAACACATGTGCCTACTTGTTACTTTCGTGCTTTCCATGTTTTCACATCATATACTTGCTATATTCATTAGTACATTTATAGTACATGATTTCATTGTCTTACATTACATTTTATGCTATGTATGTCCATTTAGTTCATACTTAGTACATCGTTTCACATCACATCACATGCTATGTATGTTCATTTGTTGCATACTTAGTACAGTTGTTTTCATCACATGCTTACATTTTGATATGATATTTGGTTTGTTTTGATGGACCAATATACATTCATTAAGACCGATCACGCCGTTCGTTAGTAGGTAGTGGTACCATAGGAATTGACAACTCCCGTTCTGGACATCCTGGGTAGGTGGGGATGAAAGGAATGACCGAATTCGATATACATTTACAACAAGATAGACCTTTAATTTGTTTAAGGGTTTATCGCCACAGTCTCAAGGCTTGGATGTATGCATTCTCACAATACCGCATAGATATTTGTATCAGTATAGCATGCATTACCACAAAACATAGCTTTGATTTAAACCGTGTTTTACTTCAATACTTTGTTTTTGTGCATATGGTTTAGTTGATATTTTTCACTAGCCATACATATCATTTTGATTACACATTACATGATTTACATTTGACACATAAACATTATTGACATTGGTTACACATTACATGATTTACATTTGACACATAAACATTATTGACATTGGTTACACATTACATGATTTACATCTAACACATAAACATTATTAACATTGATTACACATTACATGATTTACATTTGACACATAAACATTATTGACATTGGTTATACATTACATGATTTACATATTGACATAAACATTTTGACATATTATTCAATATGTTTGGCAATTGGTTTAAACATAGACATCTTACATTGGTGGTTTGTTTGGGTAAGTGATTTGTGTAACGAGGCGTGTGTAATATGATACAAGCATGGTGGATACGCCGCTGGTACTTCCTATATATAAGTGATTGTATGGTATTACATATCGTAGCGTTATTTGAATCATTTCAATTTGGACATATAACATTTTATACAAATAACATACTTTTCACAATATATTGTTTTACAAACAACTTAAATTATACAAACTCATTTTTTATATGGTTATTCATTTAACCATACATTATTCTCTTACTTATACATATCATCTGATCTTATCGTTTTTCAAATGATTTACAAGACAAATCAAATTACAAGGTTCATGACTAAACATTTTCTTAAACAATAAGTCATGAATCCTATTTTCTTAAACCTATGTATCTCACAGGCATTTTTATGCTGACATACCTATTTTCACATGTGTTTCAGGATATGATGCATAGGATTTATCAAGATACACTTAGGCGGACTTGGGCCTTAGCGACAATAAAAGATGCAAGACTAGTTATTTATGTTATGTTTCTTTGATTGTCAAGACATTGTAACTATTTTATTCAATAAAACAATATTTCAATTTCCATGTGTTATGAAACAATGATTCTGTTACAACACTCCCCGACGTTTTCCGCCACGTTTTGTTGTTCTACGTGGTCGGGGTGTGACAATATATATCAAGTTCGTCAGATTTTTCTTATAATGTCGACTATAAACATATCGGTTCGAGCTCGTTATCACGTAACATTGAAGTTATATAAAAATAGTATAAATAAATTGCGATGTTGAATATTTACCAATTCTTCATGTCAAAACGCGAAAAGTTGACTGAGTTTGACCGGGTTGACCGGTTGAGTTGACTGAGTCAACTCGCTGTGTTGACCAGGTTTGACCGAGTCAACCAATCCCAAAATCTGACCCGAACACCGAATCCGGCACCGAACCCGAACCGCGCTGCTGTTAACCGTCTCTGACCTCCTTTGACCGAATTTGACCAAACCCGAACCTAGTTAACTCGGTTTAACCGAGTTGACTCGAACCAGAACCAAAACTGAAAGCCATAGTCTGACTCGTGATCCTGATCCGAAATCTGAGAAGAACCGAACTGCACCTGAGCCGAGAACCGGAATCCATGAGTCGAACCCGCTGACCCGCGGTTGACTCCTGTTGACCTGTCTCCTAGCCGAGACCAAAACTTAAACCGAAACAACATCCCATCTGAACCCGGTTGAATCGACCATGAGAATCAGAGCCAAAATCGGAACTTGAGACGAACCCGAACTCGAACAAACGGAAATTTCGTCGGATAATGTCAAGGACCGCCGGTCCTTGACGCCGACCACCGGATCGAGACGCCGACCACCGGATCGACTCTCTGACCGCCGGTTCCTTCTCTCTATCCTCGTGCTTCTCTCTCTCTCTCTCTCTCTGAGTAATGCCGCCGCACATCACCACCACCCAACTATGGTGGTGGTGGTCCGATTAGACAGATCGAACAGAAAAGGGGGGGGGGTATGGGGTGTCATCGGAAGATGGAAGAAGGTGTGAGGTGGTGATGAGCTTGCCAGGAAAAGAGGGGCACCGGAGTGCCGGCCGGAATCCGGCTCTGGTCGCCGTACATGAGAGACGAGAGGGAGAAGTTGGTGTGTGGTGCTGCTGTGTTGCTTATTGTTTGAATATGTATAGATCGAGAGTGAGGAAGACAGACATAATGTCTGTGTTGTGTGAGTGTTTGGTGATAGCTTTAGTGAATATAAGTTATGCATATTTAAAGAGAATAATGACAAGATCTCTTGCCAAGATTTGTAGAGATTTACCAAGATTTGTAGAGATTTTGTATATATTTTGTGTAGATCTCATGTACAAAAATCTCTTGTAAAGATTCGATGAGATCATGGATAGATCTTGTGTAGATTTTGCAGATCTTTGTAGAGATTTTTCGAGATTTAATTTATTATGTGCAAGTTTAGGCTTGTGGGTTTTGGGCTTGGGCCCAGGGCCCACAAGTCCATCTCGTGAGTAAGTGGCCTGTAATTCCTACGAGACCCGTTGTCAAAACCCGAACTCCGTTTAATGTCAAAAATTAAAATACACAAAAATACGGTCTGTAGTCGTTGCCCGTTCATCGATTACGATAATAATCGCGAAGAATTCCATCGGTGCCGCCTTTAATCCGTTTTTGATCCGGTTTCGACCGTAGTCACTAAAATTTAGTTACGAAGCTAAAATATATTGTAAAAATTTAATATTTGTCGGCGTTGTCAGTATTTTGTACGGCATCAGTTCGTTGTCGCTTGATATTCAGCAGATTTTCCGTAAATCACCATACGCGCACTGTATAGTCGAATAAACGTTCCTAGGCATTCCCAAGGCCTAATTAAGTTAATTTGTGCCGTAAACACTATTTATTATTGCGTTAATCACCTGTTAATCACGTAATTAAGAGTCGTAAATCACCGGTTGTCACAATGATCGACCAAATGGGTCGGGTTCGAAAGCATAGGCGATTGATTAGATCGCTTACCCTTACGACCCTAGATAAGCACAAAACTAAAAGTGACGAGCTAAGCATGTTAAAACATGCTTAACTAAGTTAGAAAACAAGTTTGGTATCAAAACAAACGGTTTTGATACCCAAGAGTAGTTTGGTTACAAAATACGCAAGAATACGCATTTTGGCCGAAACTACGACTCGTCACTGAGCCTAGATAACGTGGTAATCAGTAGGTATAGTCACTAAGGACTATGACCATCGTGATCACGCTCACGTTATGAAGTTCAAATGAACTTCGTGTTGACCATAAACTGGTCGATGCAGAAAATCAAACATAGTTCGGGCCGCGTAAAGGATCACCCTGGACTTACGCGGGCCGCCTGGGTGTCCTGATCAGAATCAACTTTCAGAAATGACAGTTTAGGTCCCTGTTGTGGTTTGAGGCCATTTCCGACATGTTTAAGGCCCGTTAAGCCAACGTTAAGGCCCTAAAATGATGCCTAAACATTGTGGACATGAAACATGCTCAAAAATATGCCGGATGTTGCTTCGTTTGGTCGTACGATCGCGATGTTCGCTTAATTACGACGGAATGCGCATAAGCGCGAAAAACGATCCAAATTGCGCGACGAATGGATTTTTCTTATGCCAAACACTAAAATAAAATATTTTAGTGCTTACATAAATTTTTGGATGTCCGGATGTATTCAGAACGTAAGTTATGCGCGAAAGTGCAAACTTGTGCACTTTTTGACGCTTTTAGTCCCTGAATGACCCAAAAGTTTATTTTAGCACACCGAACCCCTCAAAGCCTATTTCTAAGCTATATAAAGGATATTTAAGGTGTGTTTAACTTATGGTCATGTTCCGGAATGTTCGTTACTGTTCAAATTGGCATACTTTCGCAGTTTGTCAAGTTTAGTCCCTATAAGCGAATTAACTTGTTTTTGCCATACCAAAGCCTTCAAAACTTATGTCTAAGTTATGTAAAGGTTATTTAAGGTATGTTAAGTATATTTTGATGTTTCGGAGTATTTTTCGCATTAAACTGATTACGTTTACGCACCAGTTTGCGTATAACTCTCAAGAAAATGATATAGAGTTTGAAATTGAATAAAAGTCAAAACATGAAAAATGTAACACACAAACAAACAAACATTGGGATCAAATAACATTGTTTTATTGATAAATGAACTGTTAATAATGATTACAAGCACAGATGTTATAGTCTCCCCTACTTGTGGAAATTTCGTCCCGAAATTTATTTAGAGGAAACTCGTGGGAAAAGATGCGGATATTTCGCCTTCATTTGATCTTCGCGTTCCCAAGTAAACTCGGGTCCACGTTTAGCTTCCCAGTGAACTTTGACCAAAGGAATGCACTTGCGTTTAAGCCACTTGACTTCACGTTCCATGATTTCCACTGGTTTCTCAACAAATTTCAGTGTTTTGTCAACACGAATTTCGTCAATCGGTATGTGGAGGTTCTCATCAGCTAAACACCTCTTGAGATTGGACACGTGAAAAGTTGGATGAACATTTCCAAGTTCAGGAGGTAACTCAAGTCTGTAGGCTACCTTACCGATTCTTTCGACGATCTTGAATGGTCCAACGTATCTAGGTGCAAGTTTTCCTTTCTTTCCAAATCTGATCACACCTTTCCAAGGTGAGACCTTAAGTAATACACGATCACCGACTTGAAATTCCAAGGGTTTGCGTTTTGGGTCCGCGTAACTCTTTTTACGGCTTCTAGCTGTCTGAAGGTTATCACGAACTTTCTTGACCTTATCAGTTGTCTCTAAAATGAGGGCAGGTCCAGAAAGTTGAGCCTCGCCGATCTCATTCCAGCAGACTGGTGAACGACATTTTCGACCATAGAGAGCCTCGAAAGGAGCCATTTTGATGCTGGTGTGATAACTGTTGTTGTAGGAGAATTCAATCAACGGAAGATGTGAATCCCAACTACCACCAAAGTCGATCACACAAGCTCTAAGCATATCCTCCACAGTCTGGATTGTTCTTTCAGATTGACCATCCATTTGCGGATGATAAGCCGTGCTCAGATTAAGTTGGGTCCCCATAGCAGATTGCATGGTTCTCCAAAAATGAGAAGTGAAACGAGAATCTCTGTCAGAAATGATGTTCAAAGGAACACCATGTCGAGCTACGATTTCATCCACATAGATTTTAGCAAGTTTGTCAGCAGGAAAATCCTCACGGATTGGCAAGAAATGTGCTGACTTAGTAAGACGATCAACAACTACCCAGATGGCATCATGACCTTTCTTTGTGCGCGAAAGTTTAGTAATGAGATCCATAGTAATGTTTTCCCATTTCCAAACTGGGATCTCTGGTTGCGCCAATAAACCAGAAGGACGTTGATGTTCAGCCTTAACCTTAAGACAAGTAAGGAATTTTGATACATATAAGGCAATGTCTTTCTTCATACCAGGCCACCAATACTGGATACGAAGATCCTTATACATCTTATCTGAGCCAGGATGAACAGAATAACGAGACTTATGGGCTTCATCCATAAGCAAGGTGCGAAGGTTATCTTGGCTTGGGACCCACAAACGGTCCATGAAGTAATACGTTCCATTGTCCTTCAGTTCCAAATCAGGTGTTATGTGATAGGGAAATTCCTTATCCATTAAACCTTGTGAAACACAAGATTGTTGAGCCTGAGAAATGCGGGCTTGGATATCGGATCGAGCTTGAATAACAGATTGAACACGTACACAATGAAGCTTAGTACGTTCCTTACGACTCAATGCATCGGCTACGACATTCGCCTTACCAGGATGGTAGCGAATTTCGCAGTCATAGTCGTTTAGAAGCTCAACCCAACGTCGTTGCCTCATGTTAAGTTCTTTCTGATTGAAGATATGCTGAAGACTTTTATGGTCCGTGAAAACCACACATTTTGTACCGTACAAATAGTGTCTCCAGATCTTAAGAGCGAAGACAACTGCACCTAACTCAAGATCATGAGTGGTGTAGTTTTTCTCATGTATCTTTAACTGCCTCGATGCATATGCTATGAATTTGTTCCCTTGCATCAGAACACAGCCAAGACCCAATTTAGATGCATCGCAATAAACGACGAAATCATCATTGCCCTCAGGCAAAGTCAGAACAGGCGCGTTGCAAAGCTTTTGTTTCAAAGTCAGAAACGCTTCCTCTTGCTTGAATCCCCAATCAAAGGGCTTATTCTTCTGAGTTAGAGCAGTTAGAGGAACTGCAATCTTTGAGAAGTTTTCAATGAAGCGGCGGTAATAACCCGCTAGACCAAGAAAAGAACGAACTTCAGTAGGAGTAGTAGGCGTATCCCAATCCTTAATCGCACTGATCTTGGAGGGATCTACATGAATACCTTGTTCGTTGATAATATGTCCTAAGAATTGAACCTCTTTAAGCCAGAATTCACACTTGGAGAATTTGGCGAAAAGTTGCTCTTTCTTTAGGAGTTCCATAGTAAGACGAAGATGTTGCTCGTGATCAGCTCGCGTCTTAGAATAAATCAAGATGTCGTCAATAAAAACAATGACGAACTGATCCAAATAAGGCTTGCAGACCCTATTCATTAAGGCCATGAAAACAGCAGGAGCATTAGTCAAACCGAATGGCATGACTGTGAACTCATAATGCCCATAACGAGTGCGGAATGCTGTCTTGGGAATATCTTCTTCATGCACACGAAGTTGATGATATCCAGATCGCAGATCAATCTTTGAAAAATAAGAAGCGCCCTGTAACTGATCAAAGAGATCATCGATGCGAGGTAGGGGATATCGATTCTTGATGGTAAGCTTGTTAAGCTCACGATAATCGATACACATCCTAAAAGATCCATCCTTCTTCTTGACAAAAAGAACCGGAGCACCCCAAGGTGAAAAGCTAGGACGGATAAAACCTTTGTCAGAGAGCTCCTGAAGCTGCTTAGCCAACTCTTGCATCTCAGACGGTGCAAGACGATATGGAGATCTAGCAATGGGAATTGCACCAGGTACGAGATCAATTCGGAACTCGACTTGGCGTGCTGGGGGTAGACCAGGTAACTCTTCAGGGAATACTTCAGAATAATCCCGACAACAGGAATATCTTGAATAGACTTACCCTTACCCTTATCTGCTACAACATGTGCCAAAAAGGCCACATAGTTCTTTCGCAGATACTTCCGAGCTTTAAAACAAGACATGAGTTTGAGACCACTGGTAGGTTTCTCACCATGCACCTGTAGGATCTCTCCTGTTGAAAGCGGCACACGAACAATCTTCTCGAAACAAACTACCTCTGCGCGATGCTTGGCTAACCAATCCATACCCACAATAACATCGAAGCTTCCAAGTTGCATAGGCGTGAGGTCAATAGGAAAAAGATGGTCGTTAAGGTTCAACTGACAGTTGCGAAGAACAGAATCAAGAACAATGGGTTCACCACTAGCAACTTCTACTGTCAAGGGTTTTCCTAGTTTCGTTCTAGACACGCGAAGCAATGGCTCAAAAGATAATGACACAAAACTCTTATCGGCACCCGAATCAAAAAGGACAGATGCAGGCTGATTATTAATAAAGAACGTACCGTTCACCACTTCATTGTCCGCTTGTGCCTCTTGTGCATTCATGTTGAAAACTCGACCTCGAGCCTGAGCCTGATTCTGATTTGGATTTGCGTTAGCTAGTCTTGGGCACCGGTTTCTGTAGTGGGTCAAATCCCCACAATTGTAGCACGAACCAGGAGGAAAATGAGGTCGTGTAGCTTGACCTTGTTGCTGAGCAAGAGGCTGAGCAACTTGTTGGGCTTGGTTCTGAACTGCCTGATTCTGGTTAACAGGAATGCGACAAGTAGCGGCAAGATGACCATTTCTTCCATAGTTAGTGCAATGACGACATTGGAGATGTGGTAGGTGATGACCGTTACACCTGTTGCACAAAGGTGCATTTCCAAGATAAGGCCTCTTGGCGGGTGGTTGCGCAGGCTGATTTGGTGCAGCTTGAGCCTGTGCAGTAACGGCATAGTTTTGGGAAGCCTTTCGCTACCTAGACCCTCTTGAGGAACCAGAATCCTTTCCCTTCTTGTTTTGACCTTTCTTGCTATCTTCTTTGTCAGTCGCCTGTTTCTTACCCTTGTCACCCTTTTTGTGCAGCTTTCCCTTTCGAACCTGCGACTCAGTCAATGTCGCTGCTAACTCGATCGCCTAACGGAGTGTGGTAGGGTTACTACCAGTAATGATGTCTTGTACTGAGTCAGGTAGGCCATCGATGTACCTTTCGATAGCCTTGTCGAGTGGGGTAACCATTGTTGGGAAAAGCAGACTCAACTCCTCAAACCTATCAGTAATGTAACATCCGTGCTTGTAATCATTGTGAACAGTTCTATTATCAATAAAACAATGTTATTTGATCCCAATGTTTGTTTGGTTGTGTTTTACATTTTTCATGTTTTGACTTTTATGTAATTTCAAACTCTATATCGCTTTCTGGAGAGTTTTACGCAAACTGATGCGTAAACGTAATCAGTTTAATACGAAAAATACTCCGGAACATCAACATATACTTAACATACCTTAAATAACCTTTACATAACTTAGAAATAAGTTTTGAAGGCTTTGGTATAGCAAAAACAAGTTAATTCGCTTAGAGGGACTAAACTTGACAAACTACGAAAGTATGCCAATTTGAACTGTAACGAACATTCCGGAACATAACCATAAGTTAAACATACCATAAATATCCTTCACATAGCTTAGAAATAGACTTTGAGGGGTTCGGTATGCTAAAACAAACTTTTGGGTCATTCAGGGACTAAAAGCGTCAAAAAGTGCACACGTTTGCATTTTCGCGCATAACTTACTTTCTGAATACATCCAGACATCCAAAAATTTATGTAAGCATTAAAATATTTTATTTTAGTGTTTGGCATGAGAAAAATCCATTCGTCACGCCATTTGGATCGTTTTTCGCGCTTATGCGCATTCCGTCGTAATTAACCGAACATCGCAACCGTACGGCTAAACGAACCGACATCCGAGATATTTTTGAGCACATTTTAAGTTCCCTATACTTTAACTTCATTTTTGAGCCTTGAAATGAGGTTAACGGGGTTCAAACGCATCGAAAATAGCTTAAACGGGCTGCAGGGACCAAAACTGTAATTCTGCCAAAATATTTGTTGCGCACCGCAACAAATATTTGTTACGGTGCGCAAGCAGGGGTCAGTTATGCAGAAACTCATTTTCTCAGCAGTTAACAGCCTTTAACCCCTCCAAAGGGCCAAGGACAAGTGTCAAACTCTTGTGGTGGAGCAATATCAGTTACCACAACATTGTGACAAGTGTACGGGCTAGATCATTCCCTCTTCTCCAAGAAACGATCCTAACGGTGGACCGAAATCTATAAATACCCATCACATTTCACTTCATTTCTCAAAGAATCTGATCATTTGTGCTCTAAGTTGAAACCTTTGTTTCATACCTGAGCTATTTTGATCTAGATTAGCATTCGGGGACCCTTCGTAAGTGTTCCTTCGTTCTTTTATTGCTTTTCGAGTCCGAAAGTCAAACTTTGTTTGACTTTCTGCATTGACCAGTTTAGGGTCAATGCGAAGTTCGTTTGAACTTCATAACGTGAGCGTGATCACGATGGTTATAGTCCCTAGTGACTATACCTACTGATTACCACGTTATCTAGGCTCAGTGACGAGCCGTAGTTTCGGTCAGAATACGTATTCTTGCGTATTTTGTAACCAAACTACTCTTAGGTATCACAACCGTTTGTTGTGATACCAAACTTGTTTTCTAACTTAGGTAAGCATGTTTCAACATGCTTAGCTCGTCACTTTTAGTTTAGTGCTTATATAGGGTCGTAAGGTAAGCGATCTAAACAATCGCTTATACTTTCGAACCCGACCCGTTTGGTCGATCATTAGGATCCGACCAAGCACATTAGGTGACCATAGCATATAGGGAATAACCTTCTAAGGTTATACCTTATGGTCGCTTCGTTTAAGTAGTTGTATGATAGGTAGTTTATATGCCTTAGGTAAATTACCAAAATGCCCTTTTGACGCCAAAATTCATTTTAAGCATATGTAACATAAATTTTGACATCTAAACTGATTTGACAACCATATTAGACATGTTAAGGCATATATTACTTGTCATAGGACTAGTTAGGATGTCTGAACGCGTTTTACGCGAACGACGCGTTAAAGTAGCATAAGCTACCTAAACGGGTCATAATGGGTCGTAAGCACTTAGGTTAGGTTTCATTTAGCATGTAGGCTTTGTTAAACCATACTACATGAGTTCCCATACTCATTTGGTTTACGAGCCCTCATTCTATCCGATCTTCCGATTTAGGTCCGGTTTATTAATATAGTTACCTATATTAGGTGCCGTTTGATATTCCGAGATCTCTAGCATTGCTTGGTGGTTATCTTAGGACTTCTAAGCAATCTCAAGTGAGTACATAGAACCCCTCTTTTACTGTTTTCAAACTGTTTTGGGGTGGAACACATGTGCCTACTTGTTACTTTCGTGCTTTCCTGTTTTTAACATCATATATCGGCTATGTTTGTTAGTACATTATAGTACATGATTTCATTACATTTCATGCTATGTATGTCCATTGTGTGCATACTTAGTACATTGTTTTACATTATATTTCTGCTATGTATGTTGACTGATAGCATGCTAGCACATTGATTTACAAGACTTTTCTGCTTTGTATGTTAACTTAGCATACTTAGTACATTGTTTTCATATAACATGTTCACTTTTGCTATGACATTTGGTTTGCATAAACGAGAGTATTATACGTTCATTAACATTAGCTACGCCACTCGGTAGTAAGTACTGGTACCATAGGACTTGACAAATCCCATTCCTGACATCCCGGGTTTGTTTGGATGTAAGGAATGACTGAATCCGAAAACATTTCTTTTGATAACCTTGACTGAAAGGGTTATCCGACTGTCTCAAGGCTTGAATGTATGCGTTAACTTACCACATAAATGTTTGTATCAATGTAACATGCATTACTTTGCAAAACATAACTTTTTGATATATTCAAAATACTTTGTTTTGTACATTTATACATTTTGGACTATATGACAATACTTTACTTACAATACATAACTTTTGTTACACATTACTTGACTACTTTTGGACTTATAAACATTTGACATGGCTTATACAAGGACTTTTGACTATTGGTTTAAACATAGACTTTATACATTGGTGGTTTGTTTAAGTGATTTAAGTAACGAGGCATGTGTAATATGATACAAACATGGTGGATACGCCGCTAGTACTTCCTATATATAAGTGTTTGTATGGTATTACATATTGTAGCGTTATTTAAATCATTTCAATTTAGACATATGACTTTTTATACAAATAACATACTTTTCACAAGACATTGTTTTACCAATCAACTTATCTTATACAAACTCATTTTACTTGGTTATTTATTTAACCATACTTATTTCTCTTATTTATACATATCATCTGAATTTATGGTTTTTCACACGATTTATAAAACAAATCAAATTTACAAGGTTCATGACTGACTGTTATTAAACAAATTTTCTTAAACTTAAGTCATGAATCCTATTTTCACAAAACCTATGTATCTCACAGGCATTTTTATGCTGACGTACCTACTTTCACATGTGTTTTCAGGTGCTTTTCCGTAAGAGGATGATCATGACACTAGGGCGGACCTGTGCCTTAGAGACTTAAAAATGGAGATAGACTATGTTTAATTATGTTATAAACTCTTTATTTACTGTTTAAGACAATGAAACTCTTGTTTAATAAATAAAATACAACTTTGAATGCCATGGTTATGAAACAATTAATTCTGTTACAACACTCCCCGACGTTTTCCGCCACGTCTTGTATGTTATACGTGGTCGGGGTGTGACAGAAGAGTTGGTATCAGAGCCAATGGTTATAGGGAATTAGGTTATTAGTAATGCTTTGACCTAGACTATAACCTTTCTAGGACCCTAACACAAGTTATCTTGTGTTTAGATCTTAAAACATGTACATCACCTATCCTTAGGTGATTATCAAAACAAGAAACCAAATTTTTCGAAACGATTTTTGAAAAACAATCTTCTGTTTTTGAATGATTTATTACAAGGTTTTGAACCCTCTTTTGTAAGGTTTTGAACCCTTCCAGTTTGACTAAATTTTTGGCCTTGTGCCTTCAAATTTTCAAAATCTCGTCAACGTTTTGGGTTTTAAATAATGTGAACACGTGCAAACTGGAAGAGGGAATGCCTGTATTCTGGGTTTTCTGTCTAGGCAAGCACTTCGTATACATCTCATCAAACGCGAGACCAGTTGTGCTTACCTGGGAATTCTTGGGATGAGTGTTCACTTATAGGCGAGCATGTCTTCATGATACATTATTTTTGATCCATTTACTTTGATTAGTCACTGTGCGTCGTTTGTTTGCTTGGTAATGCGGACAAATGACCACCATCTTTGCTTTTGTTAATTTTGTTTCATCTCATTCTTTTCATCCAATCATCTCACTCGTTTCCTTTCACGTTTTCCTCTTTTAGAATGCCTCCTCGACGCGAGAACCAAATAGCGACTGCCGAACTGGCAGAAATCATTGCGCAGCAGATGGCTGCTCAATTCCCAAATCTCTTTGCTCAATGGCAACAAGCCAACAACAACAACAATGCTCCATGCAAATACAAGGATTTTAACTCGGCTAAACCACTCAAGTTTAGTGGTTCTGAGGGAGCGACTGGGCTTCTTCAATGGTTTGAGAGCATTGAGAATACTTTCCGCCACGTGCAGTGTCCGGATAATCGCAAGGTCGAGTTTTCTTCGAGCGTGTTTCAGAAGAGGGCTCTCACATGGTGGAACGGGGTTATGAGAGATCGGGGTGCAGAAGTTGCTCTAGCGCAAACTTGGGCTGAACTTAGGGCCCTTATGATGAGGGAATTCTGTCCTCGTCATGAACAGCGAGCGTTGGAGAAAGAGTTTGAGGACTTGAAACAAGACAGTGGCGAGCACAGGGCTTATACTGATAGGTTTGAAGAGTTGAGTCTGCTTTGCCCAACTATGGTTACCCCACTCGACAAGGCTATCGAAAGATACATCGACGGCCTACCTGACTCAGTACAAGACATCATTACTGGAAGTAACCCTGCCACACTCCGTCAGGCGATCGAGTTATCAGCGACATTGACTGAGTCGCAGATTCGAAAGGGGAAGCTGCACAAAAAGGGTGACAAGGGTAAGAAGCAGGTGTCTGATAATGAAGATAGCAAGAAAGGGCAAAACAAGAAGGGAAAGAATTCTGGAGGGTCTAGGAAGCGGAAGGCTTCCCAAAACTATACTGTTACTTCACAGGCTCAGGCTGCACCAAATCAGCCTGTGCAACCACTAGCCAAGAAGCCTTATCTTGGCAATGCACCTTTGTGCAACAGGTGTAACGGCCATCATCAACCACACCTCCAGTGCCGATAGTGCACCAACTGCGGAAGGCCTGGTCACCTTGCTGTCACCTGCCGCATTCCTGTTAACCAGAACCAGGCAGTTCAGAACCAAGCACAACAAGTTGCTCAGCCTCTTGCTCAGCAACAAGGTCAAGCTGCACGACCTCATTTTCCTCCTGGTTCGTGCTATAATTGTGGGGATCTGACCCACTACAGGAACCGGTGCCCAAGGCTAGTCAACCAAAACAAGAATCAGATCCAAAATCAGGCTCAGGCTCGAGGGCGAGCTTTTAACTTGAATGCCCAAGAGGCGCAGGTGGATGATAATGTGGTGAACGGTACGTTCTTTATTAATAATCAGCCTGCATTTGTTCTCTTTGATTCGGGTGCCGATAAGAGTTTTGTGTCATTGTCTTTTGAGCCATTACTTCGCGTGTCTAGAACAAAACTAGGTAAACCTTTGACAGTAGAAGTTGCTAGTGGTGAACCCATTGTTCTTGATTCTGTTCTTCACAACTGCCAGTTGAATCTTAACGATCATCTTTTTCCAATTAACCTCACGCCTATGCAACTTGGAAGCTTCGACGTCATAGTGGGTATGGATTGGTTATCTAAGCATCACGCAGAGATAGTTTGTTCTGAGAAGATTGTTCGTGTGCCGCTTTCGACAGGCGAGATCCTACAGGTTCAAGGTGAGAAACCTGCCGGTGGTCTCAAACTAATGTCTTTTTTTAAAGCTCGGAAGTATCTGCGGAAGAACTATGTGGCTTTCTTAGCACATGTTACAACAGATAAAGGCAAGGGTAAGTCTATTTCAGATATTCCTGTCGTTCGGGATTATTCTGAAGTTTTCCCTGAAGAGTTACCTGGTGTCACACCCCGACCACGTAGAACATACAAAACGTGGCGGAAACATCGGGGAGTGTTGTAACATAATTAATGTTTCACAACCATGGAAATTAAAGTTTCGCTTTATTGATTAAAAGTGTTACAATGTCTTAACAAACAAAGAAATACAACATAATTAACTAGTCTTGCATCTTTTATTTTCACTAAAGCCCAAGTCTGCCTATGTGTATCTTGATCATCTTATGCAACAGCTCCTGAAAAACACATGTGAAAATAGGTACGTCAGCATAAAAATGCCTGTGAGATACATAGGTTTTGTGAAAATAGGTTTCATGACTTATGTTTGAGAAAATGTTTAGTCATGAACCTTGTAATTTGCTTTGTCTTTGTAAATCATTTGAAAAACAATAAGTTCAGATGATATGTATAAATAAGAAAATAATGCATGGTTAAATGAGTAACCATGTAAAATGAGTTTGTAAAAGTTAAGTTGTTTGTAAAACAATGTATTGTGAAAGGTATGTTATTTGTATAAAATGTTATATGTATCAAATTGAAATGATTCAAATAACGCTACGATATATGTAATACCATACAAACACTTATATATAGGAAGTACCAGCGGCGTATCCACCATGCTTGTATCATATTACACACGCATCGTTACTTAATCACTTACTCAAACCACCAATGTAACAAGTCTATGTTTAAACCAATAGTCAAAAGTCCTTGTATAAACCATGTCAAATGTTTATAGTCCAAAAGTAGTCAAGTAATGTATAACCAAAATGATATGTATGGTAAGTAAAATTTAGACTACTTAAACCATAAGTAAAAATGTACAAAACAAAGTATTGAAGTAAAACTTGGTTTAAATCAAAGTTATGTTTTGTAAGATATATGCATGCTATACTGAATATGAACATTTATGCGGTATTGTGAAAATTCATACATCCAAGCCTTGAGACAGACGGATAACTATGTAAAAGTGAGTTATCAAGAGAATATGTATTCAGATTCGGTCATTCCTTTCATCCCCTTTCCCTGGGATGTCCGGAACGGGATTTGTCAAGTCCTATGGTACCACTACCTACTAACGAACGGCATGATCGGTGTTAATGAATGTATAGTATAGTTTAAACAAACCAAATGTCATACCAAAATGTAAGCATGTTTTATGAAGATAATGTACCTAGTATGCTAGAGTAAACATACAGGGTAGAGCTGTAAAACAATGTGTCCATATGTTACTGGAACATATGCAACAGAGATGCAGTATAAAACAATGTACTAAGTATGCAAAGTCATCATACAAAGTAGAAAAGTCATGTAAAACAATGTACTAAGTATGCAAAGTCATCATACAAAGCATAGAACACCATGAAATCATGTACTATAAATGTACTAATGAACATAGCAAGTATATGATGTGAAAACAGGAAAGCACGAAAGTAACAAGTAGGCACATGTGTTTCACCCCAAAACAGTTTGGAAAACAGTAAAAGAGGGGTCTATGTACTCACTTGAGAATGATCAGTAGTCCTTGAGTGACAACCAAACAATGCTAGAGATCACGGAAATCAAACGGCACCTAATATAGGTAACTACATTAATAAACCGGACCTAAATCGGAAGATCGGATAGAATGAGGTTTCGTAAACCAAACGAGTATAGAGACTCGTGTCATATGGTTTATCAAAGCCTACATGCTAAATGAAACCCAACCTAATAGCTTATGACCCATTACGACCCGTTTAGGTAGCTTATGCTACTTTAACGCGTCGTTCGCGTGAAACGCGTTCGGACCGCCTAACTAGTTCTACGACAAGTGTTATATGCGTAAACATGTTACATAATCAGTTATGTGACAAAAGTTTAGGTTACATATGCTTAATTACCAATTATACATGAAAAGGGTATTCTGGTAATTTACCTAAGGCATATAAACTACCTATCATACAACTACTTAAACGATGTGACCATAAGGTATAACCTCGGAAGGTTATTTCCTACCTACTATGGTCACCTAATGTATTTGGTCGGATCCTAATGATCGACCAAACTGGGTCGGGTTCGAGGGTATAGGCGATTTATCAGATCGCCTACCCTACGACCCTAGACAACGTGGTAATCAGTGGGCATAGTCCCAAGGGACTATGACCAACGTGATTACACTCACGTTGCGAAGTTCAAACGAACTTCGCATTGACCATTACTGGTCAACGCTGAAAGTCAAACAAAGTTTGACTTTCTGACTCGAAAAGCAATAAAATAAGGAAAAGAATGAAAGAATACTTACGAAGGGTCCCCGAATGCTAACCTCGATTCAAAAATCTCAGGTATGAAACAATAGTTTCAACTTAGAGTTTCTCAAATCAAAGTTCTTGTAAGTTTTGCATTGGGGTGATGGGGTATTTATAGTTTTCGGGTAACCGTTAGGATCGTTTCATGGAAAACGTGCCTTAATCCCATCCGTACATGTGTTGCAAAGTTGTGGTGACTAAAAATGGTCCTTATCATCTGACTAAGCAATTGAGAATGTGTGGGTGAGGATCAAACAGCTGCAATCTGCTGTTAAATGCAGTTAATCTGGTCTGATAGTGGGACGCGGGCCGCCTAAGGGTGTTCAAAAACTGAGGCGGGCCGCCTAGCCCTTCTGATCAGAAAACAAGTTTCAGAAATTACAGTTTCAGTCCCTGCACGTGTTTAAGGCCATTTCCGACACTTCTAAGGCCCGTAAAGCCAACTTTAAGGCCCTAAAATGATGCCTAAACATTGTGGACATGAAACATGCTCAAAAATATGCCGGGTGTTGGTTCGTTTGGTCGTACGAACGTGATGTTCGCTCAATTACGACGGAATGCGCATAAGCGCGAAAAACGATCCAAATGACGCGACGAATGGATTTTTGACAAGCCAAACACTAAAGCATAATATAGTCATGCTTACATAAATTTTTGGATGTCCGGATGTATTCAGAACGTGAGTTATGCGTAAAAATGCAAACTTGTGCACTTTTTGACACTTTTAGTCCCTGAATGACCCAAAAGTTTATTTTAGCACACCAAACACCTCAAAGCCTATTTCTAAGCCATGTAAAGGATATTTATTGTAACACCTGTGTCATTTCAACCATAAAACAAATGCCAAACCAATGAAATATTGTATTTCATACTTTGGACTTGTATAAATATGTGCATCATTTGCACATATCAACTCATGTTCGATTTCAAGCTCTAAATCGCTTTCTGGAAGGTTATACACGCACTGATGCGTAAATATAACCAGTTTAATGCAACGAACACTCCGGAATAGTGAAATAGGCTTAACATACCTTAAATAACCTTTACATAACTTAGATATAAGTTTTGGAAGGTTTGGTGTGGTGGAATCAAAGTTTAATCGCTTACAAGGACTAAATTTGACAAACTGCGAAAGTATGCCAATTTGAACTGTAACAGACCTTCCGGAACATGACCATAAGTTAAACATACCATAAATATCCTTTACATAGCTTAGAAATAGGCTTTGAGGGGTTCGGTATGCTAAAATAAACTTTTGGGTCATTCAGGGACTAAAAGTGTCAAAAAGTGCACAAGTTTGCATTTTTGCGCATAACTTACGTTCTGAATACATCCGGACTTCCAAAAATTTATGTAAGCACTAAAATATTTTATTTTAGTGTTCGGCATAAGAAAAATCCATTCGTTTCGTCATTTGGATCGTTTTTCGCGCTTGTGCGCATTCCGTCGTAATTAAACGAACATCGCATTCGTACGACCAAACGAACCGACATCCGAGACATTTTTGAGCATGTTTTGAGTCCCCTATACTTTAACTTCATTTTAGAGCCTTGAAATGAGGTTAACGGGGTTCAAACGCATCGAAAAAGGCCTTAAACACGTGCAGGGACCATTTCTGCCAACTTTGAAACATTTCTGAATCAGAGGGGTGCTAGCGTAGCGCGAGCCCTAAAGGCTTTACCCGTCGCGCTACGCGACTGCCTATTCTGGACAGAAAACATGCAGAAATATCAGTTTTGCACTTTCGGGACCAGATTCGATGTATAAACAGCTGTTTAATTCACAACCACACATTCTAACATGCTTAGTCAGCGGATAAGGATGGAATTTAGGCACCATAACTTTGCAACACATGTAAGGATGGAATTTAGGCACCATAACTTTGCAACACATGTACGGATGGGATTAAGGCACGTTTTCCATGAAACGATCTTAACGGTGCGGGTATTCCTATAAATACCCATCCACCCCCATTGCTAAAATCACTAGAATCTTGATCTTAGGAACTCTAAGTTGAAACCATTGTTTCATACCTGAGATTCTTGGATCGAGATTAGCATTCGGGGACCCTTCGTAAGTATTCTTTCGTTCTTTTCCTTATTTTATTGCTTTTCGAGTCAGAAAGTCAAACTTTGTTTGACTTTCAGCGTTGACCAGTAATGGTCAATGCGAAGTTCGTTTGAACTTCGCAACGTGAGTGTAATCACGTTGGTCATAGTCCCTTGGGACTATGCCCACTGATTACCACGTTGTATAGGGTCGTAGGGTAGGCGATCTGATAAATCGCCTATACCTTCGAACCCGACCCAGTTTGGTCGATCATTAGGATCCGACCAAATACATTAGGTGACCCTAGTATAGGGCATAACCTTCCGAGGTTATACCCTATGGTCACATCGTTTAAGTAGTTGTATGATAGGTAGTTTATATGCCTTAGGTAAATTACCAGAATACCCTTTTCATGTATAATTGGTAATTAAGCATATGTAACCTAAACCTTTGTCACATAACTGATTATGTAACATGTTTAGGCATATAACACTTGCCATAGGGCTAGTTAGGCGGTCCGAACGCGTTTCACGCGAACGACGCGTTAAAGTAGCATAAGCTACCTAAACGGGTCGTAATGGGTCGAAATCAGTTATGTTAGGTTTCATTTAGTATATAGGCTTTGTTAAACCAAATGACACGAGTCTCAACACTCGTTTGGTTTACAAACCCTAATGCTACCCGATCTTCCGATTTAGGTCCGGTTTATTAATGTAGTTACCTATAGTAGGTGCCGTTTGATTCCGTGATCTCTATCTTTGCTTGGTGGTTATCCTAGGACTTCTGAGCAATCTCAAGTGAGTACATAGACCCCTCTTTTACTGTTTTCCAAACTGTTTTGGGGTGAAACACATGTGCCTACTTGTTACTTTCATGCTTTCCTGTTTTGACATCATATACTTGCTATGTTCATTAGTACATTATAGTACATGATTTCATTACATCTTATGCTAGGTGTGCCCATTGTGTGCATTACTTAGTACATTGTTTTACATTACATTTTATGCTAGGTGTGCCCATTGTGTGCATTACTTGGTACATTGTTTTACATTACATTTTGTTGCATATGCTCATCCAGTATATGAACACATTATATTACATTTTGAACCGTTAATAACTATTTGTGTCACACCCCCAAAATCCACCTGCGGAGTACTACCGCTTGGAGGCGTGACTGACCAGGATCCAGCCACCAATCATATTGAACATACGAGCGAAAAGATATAAAAGTTTAACCGATACAATTGGTGTCCAAACAAACACATAATCAAGTTGCAAGCGGAAGCATAAGTCTTAAATCAAAACATAGGTTTCATTGTTTCATAGTTTAACATGGCACACAGTCGTCCATGTCCCACAACGATCCTCCTCCATGCAAGCTCCAGCTTAAGAACCTAAGGACCTGCAAAGCATGTAGTAACGAGTCAACAACTAGTTGAGTGAGTTCACGGTTGGGTGTTCGTTTTAAGTTGTTTCGAAAACAGTTTTCCTTTAGCTGGCATCCTGCCGTGGGGGTTACCCCTTAATTAAAAACGTGACTTGTTTATCCCCGGTTATTCTAGCAATCCTGCCGTGGGGGCTACCCCGTGTTAGTTATCTGGCATTTCGGCCGTGGGGGCTACCCCATGTATCTACTAGACTCGTTACCATATCGACTGCTGACTGTAGTCATGTTTAAGTGCCCTGAAACTGTCAATGTCTATCATCATTGACGTGCCCCAGATCCATTAGTTCACGCCCGTCCTCTGCGGCACGGTGTGAGGTTTGTCAGACCTAAATAGCGCTATCTAACTAATGACCCGCTCGCCATTGGCCCGGCGATTAAGTCGATATAAAAATGAGGGACTTCGTGATAGAGTTTTGGTCTAGTACGAGTTATCTGTCCGTGAGGACGAGGAATTTCATTCCTGAACCTTTACTGTCCTACCCAAGGAGGACGAGGAACCCAGTTCCTTAACCCCAATTCCCGACCCCTGGGAATCCCATGCTTTGTAGAGGGTGTGAACTCACCTTGGTTTGCTCGGTAGAAAACACAGAAAAGTCAAACAAGCAACGTTGAGGCTACTCACGTCCTATCATAGTTGTATCATACAATCAGGTTCGTATTCAAGTAGTGCACGTATGGGTTACACGTTTAATCATAGCAGTTCATCAACATTCACGTTCAACAGTAACATGTAAGGTCTGTACATTGGGCCCAAGAATCCGGCCCAAAGCAACTAAGTCCGAAATGAATTGTAAGCCCAAACAGTTATATCTGCGTATTGTCTCGAGTCGCAATTAGACGTTTGCGACTCGCAACCGGAGTCGCAAATCATGGTTTCGGTTCGTGCTGGTTTGGTTACGAGTCGCAACCGGACTCGCAACGGTGGTTTCGAGTTACAAGGTTTGGGGCTTGATCATATGCGGTTCCGAGTCGCAACCGGGTGTTTGCGACTCGCAATCTGTGTCGCAACCGGGAGGTTTCGACTCGTTGTGCTTGGTTTCGAGTCGCAACTGCTGGTTTCGAGTGGACATCTACTGATTCGGAACAGTGTACTATTCTGATTTCATGTAACAGTTGTACCAACCAACCAAATTCCTTAAACATGTTTATTTGTCTAGAAATTTCCTAAAATGGATCAAACAAATCAGAATTCAAAATATTCAACCATGCCCTTATGATGTTCATCAAGTTCTTCATACATTCATCAAATATTCAAGTAGTTCATATTGTTTATTCAAACTTGTTCATCTTGTTTCCGGGTTTATATCCTTAATCACGACATACAATCATGAACCACAATCAACAAATCACCCTAATAGCAAGCTTTCGGTTCTTCACACAAGAGCACACAATCCGATTTTTATGAACATCAACAACTAGTGTTTTGGACTACATTTAAACACAAAACATCATAGGTTCCTTATGCTACATATCCGAAATCAAGTATGCTATCTTATTAACCATTATCATGCATAAACTTAACAAATAACATACTATCACATAATCTCCATCATGTATCATCATCAACATCCGAAATATAACAAGAATCATTAACCAACAAGCATCATGAACACTAACCAACAAGCACTCAACATCAAGCACACATCATTCTTAAATCATGAAAAATACATGTGTTTGCACTAGAATTACTAACCGGTTGTGAGGTGGTGAAAGATGAAGCTTTGTTTGGTGTGAACAAGCCAAATCCGAGAAAGCCTTCTTGTGGCCGGTTGGTTTGATCCGAAAAGAAAGGAGAAGTATGGTGTTGAAGTTTAGGGTTTAGTGGTGTAGAGGAGTATGTGTGGATTGTCCAAAATGGTGAACATGGGTAGTTGCTAAGGCTATATACCCGCCCCCAAGTTGTGCACCCTAATGGGTTTCGGTTGGGTTAAATGGGGTGCGTGGCCCATCCGGCCCAAGTGTTACGGTTTACTCGAGACCACATGGTCTCGAGCCGGGTTCGTGTTATCTCGGTTCCTATATACATACATCGCATACATACAAGCACACATAAATAACACCAAGTCATATAAAGGTTCGTTGTCATTAATCACATAAGTTAACTAGTCACACGTTTAAACATACAACGAAAGGTTCTAAATTTCGAGTTGTCACATCATCCCCAAGTTGAAAGAAATTTCGTCCCGAAATTTGGTTGGCACTCACTGAGGAAGCTAGTTAAGTTGTATGGTTTTCCTGGTTTTCCTGGGGTGTCACATCCACCCCCCGTTGATCTGGAATTTCGTCCCGAAATTCCGTAGCTTCGGCCTCAGTAGTGGGTGTACTGTTTGCGAACAGTTGGGGATACTTTTGTTTCATCTGATCTTCGCGCTCCCAGGTGAACTCTGGGCCGCGACGTGAGTTCCAACGAACTCGAACGAGAGGTATCCTAGTGCTCTTGAGGACCTTAACATCCCGGTCCGTGATCTCGACTGGTTCCTCGACGAATCGTAACTGTTCGTCGATAGTGAGTTCCTTCAGAGGAACTACGTGGGTCTCATCTGACGGACACTGCTTCAGATTCGACACGTGAAAAACGTTGTGAACTGCACCGAGTTCCGCTGGTAAGTTTAATCTGTAGGCCACCCTGCCTATTTTCTCAATGACCTCGAAAGGTCCAACGTATCGTGGGTTAAGTTTACCGCGTTTACCAAAGCGAACCACACCCCTCCAGGGTGAAACTTTGAGTAGTACCCGCTCCCCAACCTGGAGCTCAAGTGGTTTCCTGCCCATGTCGGCGTAAACTTTCTGACGTTCACGAGCGGCTGTCATGCGTTTTCGTATCTGAGCGATCTGCTCGGTTGTATCTACCACATATTCTGGACCAGTGATCTGACTTTCTCCCACCTCTGCCCAGCAAAGAGGAGACCGGCATTTACGTCCGTACAATGCCTCAAACGGAGCAGCTCCAATGCTGGTGTGGTAGCTGTTATTGTACGAGAATTCCACAAGTGGCAGATGCTTTTCCCAGCGGTTGCCAAAGTCGATTACACATGCACGAAGCATGTCTTCTAAGGTTTGAATCGTGCGCTCGGACTGCCCGTCCGTCTGAGGATGGTACGCTGTGCTCATGTCTAGTCGTGAGCCGAAGGATTTGTGCATGGCTTGCCACAGCTCTGAAGTAAATCGTGCATCTCGATCTGAGATAATGGAGGTGGGCACCCCGTGCCTCGAAACAACTTCCTTGAGGTAAATTTCTGCAAGAGTGGAGAACTTATCCGTCTCCTTGATAGCCAAGAAGTGTGCAGATTTCGTGAGTCGATCCACGATCACCCAAATGGTATCGTTCCCGCGCTGGGATCTAGGTAGGCCAGTAACAAAATCCATGGAAATTTGCTCCCATTTCCATTGAGGTATCTCGGGTTGTTGGAGTAGGCCTGATGGTTTTTGGTATTCCGACTTGACCCTTGCACAAGTCAAACACTTGCTGACGTAGGTCGCTATGTGGGCCTTCATGCTAGGCCACCAGTATGTAGTCTTGATGTCGTGGTACATTTTATCCGATCCAGGATGCACCGAGTAGCGAGACTTGTGTGCTTCGTCCATCACAAGTTCTCGTAGGTTGCCATAGAGTGGGACCCAAATGCGCCCCGTTACGTAGTAAGCACCGTCTTCCTTCTGTTCTAAGCGTTGCCTCGATCCGCGTAGGGCTTCAGCCCTGACGTTTTCTGGTTTCAGTGCTTCTATCTGAGCTGCTCGTATCTGGGAGGGAAGACTAGAATGGATCGTGAGTTGTAAGGCTCGTACGCGCTTAGGCGTTGTGTCCTTCCGACTGAGGGCATCAGCCACAACATTGGCTTTGCCCGGGTGATATCTGATTGCGCACTCGTAATCATTTAGCAACTCGACCCATCGTCGTTGCTGCATATTCAGTTCCTTCTGCTTGAAGATGTGCTCGAGGCTCCTGTGGTCGGTGTAGATGGCGCACTTAGTACCATACAGGTAATGCCGCCATAACTTAAGTGCAAAAACGACAGCTCCCAGCTCTAGGTCGTGCGTCGTGTAGTTCTTTTCATGAACCTTGAGTTGGCGTGAGGCGTAGGCTATAACTTTATCTCGTTGCATCAACACGCAACCAAGACCTTGAATTGATGCGTCGCAATATACCACAAAGTCGTCTGTGCCTTCCGGCAAGGAAAGGATAGGTGCGCTACAAAGTCTATCCTTTAGGTGCTGAAATGCTAACTCCTGTGTGTTTCCCCAGCGATAAACAACGCCCTTCTGCGTTAGTGAGGTGAGGGGCTGTGCAATCTTAGAAAAATCCTTTATGAATCTCCGGTAGTATCCTGCCAAACCCAAGAATTGGCGAATTTCCTTTGGTGTACGAGGTGCGGCCAGTTCTTTATTGAGTCTACCTTGGATGGATCAACGTGAATCCCATCCTTGTTTACCACGTGGCCTAGGAAATGGACCTCTCGAAGCCAGAAGTCGCATTTCGAGAACTTTGCGTAAAGCTGTTCTGTTCGAAGAAGTTCCAGAATAAGTCGCAGATGCTGCTCATGTTCTTCCCGACTCTTGGAATAGATCAGGATGTCGTCGATGAAGACTATAACGAACTTGTCCAGGTAAGGCTTGCACACTCGGTTCATCAAGTCCATGAAAACCGCAGGTGCGTTTGTCATCCCAAAAGGCATGACCAAAAACTCATAGTGCCCGTATCGAGTTCTAAAAGCTGTCTTGGAGACGTCCTCTTCCCGGACTCTCAGCTGGTGATAACCCGATCTCAAATCGATCTTCGAATAGTAGCTCGACCCTTGCAACTGGTCGAACAAGTCGTCGATACGCGGTAGAGGATAACGATTCTTCACCGTCACCTTGTTGAGTTCTCGGTAGTCGATGCACATTCTGAAAGTACCGTCTTTCTTCTTTACAAATAGTACTGGAGCTCCCCAGGGCGATGAGCTAGGACGAATAAAATCCTTATCCAAGAGTTCTTGTAGTTGCGTGGAGAGTTCCTTTAACTCTGATGGGGCTAAACGATAAGGTGCACGAGCTATAGGCGCAGCTCCAGGAGCTAGTTCAATCTGAAACTCGACTTGGCGATGAGGCGGAAGGCCAGGTAATTCCTCAGGAAATACCTCAGGATAGTCGCGTACAACTGGAAAATCTTCTATCTTCTTCTCTTTCTCCGTGGTGTCAGTAATAAGAGCCAAAATGGCAGTGTGGCCCTTTCGCAAGTACTTTTGGGCCTTAAGGAGAGAAATGACGTTCTCAACAGCACTCCTCTTGTCGCCATGAATCATGAGAGGTTCACCATCGGGACCAGGAATACGGACAACCTTTTCGTTGCAAAGAATCTCTGCGCGGTGTTGGGATAACCAATCCATTCCAATGACAACGTCGAAACTACCCAAGACAATAGGGATGAGGTCGATAGAGAAGGTTTGGTCAGCGAGAATAAGTTTACAACCCTTGACTACGTGTGTGGCTTCTAAACTCTTACCATTTGCTAGCTCTACGGTGTGCTTGTTGTTCAAAGGGGTTGGAATACGCTTAAGCATTCGACTAACTTCTAGTGACACGTAGCTAGTATCGGCACCCGAATCAAATAAAACTGAAACATAAAAGTCGTCGAGAAGGAACTTACCCGCCACAACATTGGGGTCATTCCTTGCTTCACCTTGGCCGATCACAAACATTCGCCCCCTGGCGCCATTGTTGTTCCCATTGTTACCATTCCCCTGATTGTTGTTATTGTTGTTGTTGTTGTTCTGGTTCCTGTTCAGTTGGGGACAATCTCTCTTGAAGTGGCCCTCAGCTCCACACTGAAAGCACCCTTTGTTATCACCCTGCTGCTGCTGCTGGCGCTGGTTCTGTTGAGCTTGCTGACGATTCTGATTGGCGGGGTATAAGCTCCTGCAATCCTTTGCAGCGTGACCAGGCTTGTTGCACCGATGACAATTGCCCCTGGTGCATGGTCCGCTGTGGTGCAGGCTGCAGCGATTGCATTTGGGATGATTTCCTTTGTATCCACCACCAGACGATTGCTGACTAGGGCTCTTGTAGTCCTCAGTCTTTCTCTGCTGAGACTGGGACTGAACAGAAGTTGAACCCTTGCTTGAAGTTCCATCCCATTTCCGTTTGTTGTCACTAGAGGTACCAGTAGTAGTTGCAGCGCCAATGCGTTTTGGTAACTTGTTCTGCTCCACCGCCTGATCCGTGAGACGGTGAGCCAGCTGAACAGTTTGCTGGTAGGTGGCGAGGTTCGCTGAAGTCACATGACTTTGGATTTCTGGCACTAGGCCCTGAAGAAACAGTTCGATGCGTTTGATGGGAGGATCCACCATAGTAGGGCACAGAATTGCCAGTTCGTTCGACCTTTTCACATAAGCTTCAATTTCCGACCCCGTCATCTTGAGGTTGAAGAACTCCACCTCGAGTTTGTGAATCTCATCACGACTGCAGTATTCTTCTTTGATCATTTCCTTAAAAGTTTCCCATGGGGTGGCGTTGGCAGCAACCAACCCTAGCATCTGAACTTGAGCGTTCCACCATGTGAGGGCTAAACCCTCGAGAGTACCAGTAGCGTACTTCACCCTGCGCGCCTCAGGGCATTCACACATTTCGAAGACAGACTCTAGTTTCTCAAACCAGTGTAGGAGACCTACTGCTCCTTCAGTGCCGCTAAAAGTAGTTGGTCGGCAGTCCATGAAAGTCTTAAAAGTGCACACGGGTGGCTGAACATGCTGACCTATCGTAGGTGAAAGAAAAGACAGAGTTTAACACAAAGGTTGGTTCACGAGAGTAGGATCCTAAAGACCCTAGAATAAGTTCGGACTGCAGGATATACCTCCTGCGTGTGCAGCTGCAAGTGCTGCGGCAACTCGTTCGTTGATCAGAGCCGTCAACTGGGCTTGTGTCATGTTAACGCGTCCAGACATGATCTTCACATCAAGAAGAACGTGAGTGAGAGGGGTTCGCGTAAGTACGATGTCAGAAGTGAGCAAGTGCACACGTGTTCAAGCAACAATAGTTATACTAACCAAGCATACCGTAAGCAACGTACTATGTAACTAACAAGTAGGCAATATATATACTCAGATCATATTACCTAGAATGTCGAGCCTTGCATGTGGAGTGAAGCATCGTTGTGGACCGTTGAGCACTGTACAGGTTATAGTCTGGTTTTAACAAAAACGTTTTTTTTTTCCTTTATTAAAACCAAGTTCTCTATAACCAATGGCTCTGATACCAATCTGTCACACCCCCAAAATCCACCTGCGGAGTACTACCGCTTGGAGGCGTGACTGACCAGGATCCAGCCACCAATCATATTGAACATACGAGCGAAAAGATATAAAAGTTTAACCGATACAATTGGTGTCCAAACAAACACATAATCAAGTTGCAAGCGGAAGCATAAGTCTTAAATCAAAACATAGGTTTCATTGTTTCATAGTTTAACATGGCACACAGTCGTCCATGTCCCACAACGATCCTCCTCCATGCAAGCTCCAGCTTAAGAACCTAAGGACCTGCAAAGCATGTAGTAACGAGTCAACAACTAGTTGAGTGAGTTCACGGTTGGGTGTTCGTTTTAAGTTGTTTCGAAAACAGTTTTCCTTTAGCTGGCATCCTGCCGTGGGGGTTACCCCTTAATTAAAAACGTGACTTGTTTATCCCCGGTTATTCTGGCAATCCTGCCGTGGGGGCTACCCCGTGTTAGTTATCTGGCATTTCGGCCGTGGGGGCTACCCCATGTATCTACTAGACTCGTTACCATATCGACTGCTGACTGTAGTCATGTTTAAGTGCCCTGAAACTGTCAATGTCTATCATCATTGACGTGCCCCAGATCCATTAGTTCACGCCCGTCCTCTGCGGCACGGTGTGAGGTTTGTCAGACCTAAATAGCGCTATCTAACTAATGACCCGCTCGCCATTGGCCCGGCGATTAAGTCGATATAAAAATGAGGGACTTCGTGATAGAGTTTTGGTCTAGTACGAGTTATCTGTCCGTGAGGACGAGGAATTTCATTCCTGAACCTTTACTGTCCTACCCAAGGAGGACGAGGAACCCAGTTCCTTAACCCCAATTCCCGACCCCTGGGAATCCCATGCTTTGTAGAGGGTGTGAACTCACCTTGGTTTGCTCGGTAGAAAACACAGAAAAGTCAAACAAGCAACGTTGAGGCTACTCACGTCCTATCATAGTTGTATCATACAATCAGGTTCGTATTCAAGTAGTGCACGTATGGGTTACACGTTTAATCATAGCAGTTCATCAACATTCACGTTCAACAGTAACATGTAAGGTCTGTACATTGGGCCCAAGAATCCGGCCCAAAGCAACTAAGTCCGAAATGAATTGTAAGCCCAAACAGTTATATCTGCGTATTGTCTCGAGTCGCAATTAGACGTTTGCGACTCGCAACCGGAGTCGCAAATCATGGTTTCGGTTCGTGCTGGTTTGGTTACGAGTCGCAACCGGACTCGCAACGGTGGTTTCGAGTTACAAGGTTTGGGGCTTGATCATATGCGGTTCCGAGTCGCAACCGGGTGTTTGCGACTCGCAATCTGTGTCGCAACCGGGAGGTTTCGACTCGTTGTGCTTGGTTTCGAGTCGCAACTGCTGGTTTCGAGTGGACATCTACTGATTCGGAACAGTGTACTATTCTGATTTCATGTAACAGTTGTACCAACCAACCAAATTCCTTAAACATGTTTATTTGTCTAGAAATTTCCTAAAATGGATCAAACAAATCAGAATTCAAAATATTCAACCATGCCCTTATGATGTTCATCAAGTTCTTCATACATTCATCAAATATTCAAGTAGTTCATATTGTTTATTCAAACTTGTTCATCTTGTTTCCGGGTTTATATCCTTAATCACGACATACAATCATGAACCACAATCAACAAATCACCCTAATAGCAAGCTTTCGGTTCTTCACACAAGAGCACACAATCCGATTTTTATGAACATCAACAACTAGTGTTTTAGACTACATTTAAACACAAAACATCATAGGTTCCTTATGCTACATATCCGAAATCAAGTATGCTATCTTATTAACCATTATCATGCATAAACTTAACAAATAACATACTATCACATAATCTCCATCATGTATCATCATCAACATCCGAAATATAACAAGAATCATTAACCAACAAGCATCATGAACACTAACCAACAAGCACTCAACATCAAGCACACATCATTCTTAAATCATGAAAAATACATGTGTTTGCACTAGAATTACTAACCGGTTGTGAGGTGGTGAAAGATGAAGCTTTGTTTGGTGTGAACAAGCCAAATCCGAGAAAGCCTTCTTGTGGCCGGTTGGTTTGATCCGAAAAGAAAGGAGAAGTATGGTGTTGAAGTTTAGGGTTTAGTGGTGTAGAGGAGTATGTGTGGATTGTCCAAAATGGTGAACATGGGTAGTTGCTAAGGCTATATACCCGCCCCCAAGTTGTGCACCCTAATGGGTTTCGGTTGGGTTAAATGGGGTGCGTGGCCCATCCGGCCCAAGTGTTACGGTTTACTCGAGACCACATGGTCTCGAGCCGGGTTCGTGTTATCTCGGTTCCTATATACATACATCGCATACATACAAGCACACATAAATAACACCAAGTCATATAAAGGTTCGTTGTCATTAATCACATAAGTTAACTAGTCACACGTTTAAACATACAACGAAAGGTTCTAAATTTCGAGTTGTCACAATTTGACTATGTGAACCGTTGTAATCATTTGACTCAGTGAACCGTTTGTATTCGTGAACCGTTTGTATCTGTGAACCGTTTGTATCTGTGAACCGTTTGTATCTGTGAACCGTTTGTACTCTGTGAACCGTCTGTATCTGTGAACCGTTTGTATCGGTGAACCGTGTGAACCGTATTTGACCATACATAAACATTTCTACAACTGTTAAACATTACTTTGGTGTTTTGGTTTGATTAAGTGATTAAGTAACGATGCGTGTGTAATATGATACAAGCATGGTGGATACGCCGCTGGTACTTCCTATATATAAGTGTTTGTATGGTATTACATATTGTAGCGTTATTTGAATCATTTCAGTTTGAGGCATAGAACATTTTATACAAGTAACATACTTTTCACAAGACATTTATTTACAAACAACTTATCTTATACAAACTCATTTTACATGGTTATTCATTTAATCATACATTATTCACGTATTTATACATATCATCTGAACTCATTGTTTTTCAAATGATTTACAAGACAAAGCAAATTACAAGGTTCATGACTAAACATTTTCTCAAACATAAGTCATGAAACCTATTTTCACAAAACCTATGTATCTCACAGGCATTTTTATGCTGACGTACCTATTTTCACATGTGTTTTTCAGGAACTGTTGCATAAGATGATCAAGATACATATAGGCAGACTTGGGCTTTAGTGACAATAAAAGATGCAAGACTAGTTAATTATGTTGTATTTCCTTGTTTGATAACACATTGTAACACTTTAATCAATAAAACAAACTTCAATTGCCATGGATTTGAAACAATTAATTCTGTTACAACACTCCCCGACGTTTCCGCCACGTTTTGTATGTCTTACGTGGTCGGGGTGTGACAAAAAAGTGGTATCAGAGCCAATGGTTATAGGGAATTAGGTTATTAGTAATGCTTTGACCTAGTCTATAACCTTCTTAGGACCCTAACGCGAGTTTACTTGCGTTTAGTCATACAACAATACCGTCACCTATCCTTAGGCGACTACCACAACAAGAACAAAATTTTCAAAACCACTTTGAAAACTAATCATCTGTTCTAGGATGATTGATTACTAGGTTTTGAACCCTATGTTATATGGTTTTGAACCCCTTTGAATTTTCAAAATCTCGTCAAGGTTTTGGGTTTTAAATAATGTGAACACGTGCAAACTGGAAGGGTGAACGCCTGTATTCTGGGTTTTCTGTCTAGGCAAGCACTTCGTATACATCTCAACCAGACGCGAGACCAGTTGTGCTTACCTGGGAATTCTTGGGATGAGTGTTCACTTATAGGCGAGCATGTCTTCGCGATACATTATTTTTGACCTATTTACTTTGATTATTCACCGAGGTCGTTTGTTACTTTGTAGTAACAAACAAATGACCACTATCCTTGCTTTCATCAGATTTGCTTCATCTCATTCTTTTCGTCTAATTCTCTCACTCGTTTCCTTTCATGTTCCTCTTTTAGAATGCCTCCTCGACGCGAAAACCAGATATCGACTGCCGAACTGGCAGAAATTATTGCACAGCAAATGCCTGCTCAATTCCCAAACCTCTTTGCTCAATGGAATCAAGCCAACAACAACAACAATGGTCCATGCAATTTCTAGAGTTTTAACTCGGCGAAACCACTCAAGTTTAGTGGTTCTGAGGGAGCGACTGGGCTTCTTCAATGGTTCGAGAGCATTGAGAATACTTTCCGCCATGTGCAGTGTCCTGACAATCGCAAGGTCGAGTTTGCTTCGAGTGTGTTCCAGAAAAGAGCCCTTACGTGGTGGAACGGGGTTATGAGAGATCGTGGTGCAGAAGTTGCTCTAGCACAGACATGGACTGAACTTAGGGCCCTTATGATGAAGGAATTCTGTCCTCGACACGAGATCAGGGCTTTGGAAAGGGAATTCGACAATCTTGAGCAAGACAGCGGTGAGCATAGAGCCTACACGGACCGTTACGAGGAGTTGAGTCTGTTATGCCCAAACATGGTCACGCCTTTGGATAAGGCAATCGAAAAGTACATTGATGGCCTCCCTGACTCAATACAAGACATTTTGACTGGTAGCAACCCTACTACAGTTAGACAGGCCATTGAGCTATCTGCAACCTTGACTGAATCAAAGATCAGGAAAGGTAAACTTTTCCGAAAAGGTGACAAGAAGCCGGTCGAAGAATCGAAACCAATCGAGGAATCAAAGATCATGGATGAACAGACTGGATCCCCTAAGAGGTCAAAGAAGCGAAAGGCTTCTCAGAACTACGCTGTGGTCGCTCACAATGATCAAGCCGTCCTCAACCAACCAGCTCAACCCCCTGCCAGGAAACCCTACAATGGAACTGCACCTTTGTGCAACCAATGTGGCCTACATCATCATGCTGGGGTGAAGTGCCGCACATGCCAAGTTTGCAGACTTATAGGTCATACAGCTAGGGTTTGCCCAACCGCAGCTGCACCAAACCAAGCTGGCGACTATCCTGCTCAAGCTCGTTTTCCACCGGGATCTTGCTACAACTGTGGCGAGATGGGCCATTTTCGTAGGAATTGCCCAAGGCTTGCTAATGCAAATCCAGCGCAGGGATGAGCATATGACCAACTAGAAGACAACAGCGTTTAGAAATAATCACGTCTTATGTATTATTTTCTTTTCTTGTCAAGATCCAAGAAACAGTTGTTATTGTTGTTTATAAATAAATCTTTTATATACATTGCAATGTATTTATGTGATTGTATGTATAAACAACATATCCCCTACAATACCGACAATCAAGGAACCGCATTCCTTGAAGAACGGACTACTCCCAAATTTCTTCCATTATATGATCTCTTGCGTTTTTCACGAAAATCCTAAGTACCCGTTTCTTCCAAGAGAAACGAAGTACGAGGTGCCAAGTTAATAGCAATCAATAACAAGATAATAACAATTAAACAACTATGTGATTATGTGCTTATGAACATTACAAGACAAACTGTGCAGACTGTGCAAGGAATTACGTAATTATGGATGCATACGTAATTATGGAATTTAGTGCACAGAAACCACAGCGAGCTTAGTCATGTACCTAGAAGTTAACCCTATTCATTTCCAATTCTGATGAAGTATCCGTTGAGGAAAAATGAACTAGCTATTCATTTTTCACTTCTGAAGAATATCCGTTGAGGAAATGAATATCCGTTTATCCTTCATTTCCAATTCTGAAGAATAACCGTTGAGGAAAATGACTCCGTTTGTGCATTTTCGTTCTGAAGAGTATCCGTCGAGGGAAATGAATATTCGTTTATTTAATCCTTCATTTCCGAACCTGAGGAAACAACCATTGAAAATGACTCCGTTAGTTCATTTTCGTTTCTGAAGATTATCCGTTGAGGAAATGAATATCCGTTGTTTAATCCTTCATTTCTGAACCTGAGGAAACAACCATTGAAAATGACTCCGTTAGTTCATTTTCGTTTCTGAAGATTATCCGTTGAGGAAATGAATATCCGTTTGTCTATCATTTTCATTTCCATTTCTGAGGAAGCAACCGTTGAAAATGACTCTGTTTGTTCATTTTCGTTTCTGAAGATTTGTCCGTTGAGGAAATGAATATCCGTTTGTCTATCATTTTCATTTCCGTTTCTGAGGAAGCAACCGTTGAAAATGACTCTGTTTGTTCATTTTCGTTTCTGAAGATTTGTCCGTTGAGGAAATGAATATCCATTTGTCTATCATTTTCATTTCCATTTCTGAGGAAGCAACCGTTGAAAATGACTCCGTTTGTTCATTTTCGTTTCTCAGAATTGTCCGTTAAGGAAATGAATCCCCGTTTGTTTATTCCTTCATTTCCGCCTCTAAAGAATACTCGTTGAGGAAAATGACTCCGTTTGTTCATTTTCATTCTGAAGAATGTCCATTAAGGAAATGACAGGATTATGCTTCACATATCTCTGGTGGTTATCTGACACAAAGTCACAAATAGACTCCTACGAATTAATTTCGGGACGAAATTTCCTAAAGTAGGGGAGACTGTAACACCTGTATCATTTCAACCATCAAACAAATGCCAAACCAATGAAATATTGTATTTCATACTTTGGACTTGTATAAATATGTGCATCATTTGCACATATCAACTCATGTTCGATTTCAAGCTCTAAATCGCTTTCTGGAAGGTTATACACGCACTGATGCGTAAATATAACCAGTTTAATGCAACGAACACTCCGGAATAGTGAAATAGGCTTAACATACCTTAAATAACCTTTACATAACTGAGATATAAGTTTTGGAAGGTTTGGTGTGGTGGAATCAAAGTTTAATCGCTTACAGGGACTAAATTTGACAAACTGCGAAAGTATGCCAATTTGAACTGTAACAGACCTTCCGAAACATGACCATAAGTTAAACATACCATAAATATCCTTTACATAGCTTAGAAATAGGCTTTGAGGGGTTCGGTATGCTAAAATAAACTTTTGGGTCATTCAGGGACTAAAAGTGTCAAAAAGTGCACAAGTTTGCATTTTTGCGCATAACTTACGTTCTGAATACATCCGGACTTCCAAAAATTTATGTAAGCACTAAAATATTTTATTTTAGTGTTCGGCATAAGAAAAATCCATTCGTTTCGTCATTTGGATCGTTTTTCGCGCTTGTGCGCATTCCGTCGTAATTAAACGAACATCGCGTTCGTACGACCAAACGAACCGACATCCGAGACATTTTTGAGCATGTTTTGAGTCCCCTATACTTTAACTTCATTTTAGAGCCTTGAAATGAGGTTAACGGGGTTCAAACGCATCGAAAAAGGCCTTAAACACGTGCAGGGACCATTTCTGCCAACTTTGAAACATTTCTGAATCAGAGGGGTGCTAGCGTAGCGCGAGCCCTAAAGGCTTTACCCGTCGCGCTACGCGACTGCCTATTCTGGACAGAAAACATGCAGAAATATCAGTTTTGCACTTTCGGGACCAGATTCGATGTATAAACAGCTGTTTAATTCACAACCACACATTCTAACATGCTTAGTCAGCGGATAAGGATGGAATTTAGGCACCATAACTTTGCAACACATGTAAGGATGGAATTTAGGCACCATAACTTTGCAACACATGTACGGATGGGATTAAGGCACGTTTTCCATGAAACGATCTTAACGGTGCGGGTATTCCTATAAATACCCATCCACCCCCATTGCTAAAATCACTAGAATCTTGATCTTAGGAACTCTAAGTTGAAACCATTGTTTCATACCTGAGATTCTTGGATCGAGATTAGCATTCGGGGACCCTTCGTAAGTATTCTTTCGTTCTTTTCCTTATTTTATTGCTTTTCGAGTCAAAAAGTCAAACTTTGTTTGACTTTCAGCGTTGACCAGTAATGGTCAATGCGAAGTTCGTTTGAACTTCGCAACGTGAGTGTAATCACGTTGGTCATAGTCCCTTGGGACTATGCCCACTGATTACCACGTTGTATAGGGTCGTAGGGTAGGCGATCTGATAAATCGCCTATACCTTCGAACCCGACCCAGTTTGGTCGATCATTAGGATCCGACCAAATACATTAGGTGACCCTAGTATAGGGCATAACCTTCCGAGGTTATACCCTATGGTCACATCGTTTAAGTAGTTGTATGATAGGTAGTTTATATGCCTTAGGTAAATTACCAGAATACCCTTTTCATGTATAATTGGTAATTAAGCATATGTAACCTAAACCTTTGTCACATAACTGATTATGTAACATGTTTAGGCATATAACACTTGTCATAGGGCTAGTTAGGCGGTCCGAACGCGTTTCACGCGAACGACGCGTTAAAGTAGCATAAGCTACCTAAACGGGTCGTAATGGGTCGAAAGCAGTTATGTTAGGTTTCATTTAGTATGTAGGCTTTGTTAAACCAAATGACACGAGTCTCAACACTCGTTTGGTTTACAAACCCTAATGCTACCCGATCTTCCGATTTAGGTCCGGTTTATTAATGTAGTTACCTATAGTAGGTGCCGTTTGATTCCGTGATCTCTATCTTTGCTTGGTGGTTATCCTAGGACTTCTGAGCAATCTCAAGTGAGTACATAGACCCCTCTTTTACTGTTTTCCAAACTGTTTTGGGGTGAAACACATGTGCCTACTTGTTACTTTCATGCTTTCCTGTTTTGACATCATATACTTGCTATGTTCATTAGTACATTATAGTACATGATTTCATTACATCTTATGCTAGGTGTGCCCATTGTGTGCATTACTTAGTACATTGTTTTACATTACATTTTATGCTAGGTGTGCCCATTGTGTGCATTACTTGGTACATTGTTTTACATTACATTTTGTTGCATATGCTCATCCAGTATATGAACACATTATATTACATTTTGAACCGTTAATAACTATTTGACTATGTGAACCGTTGTAATCATTTGACTCAGTGAACCGTTTGTATTCGTGAACCGTTTGTATCTGTGAACCGTTTGTATCTGTGAACCGTTTGTATCTGTGAACCGTTTGTACTCTGTGAACCGTCTGTATCTGTGAACCGTTTGTATCGGTGAACCGTGTGAACCGTATTTGACCATACATAAACATTTCTACAACTGTTAAACATTACTTTGGTGTTTTGGTTTGATTAAGTGATTAAGTAACGATGCGTGTGTAATATGATACAAGCATGGTGGATACGCCGCTGGTACTTCCTATATATAAGTGTTTGTATGGTATTACATATTGTAGCGTTATTTGAATCATTTCAGTTTGAGGCATAGAACATTTTATACAAGTAACATACTTTTCACAAGACATTTATTTACAAACAACTTATCTTATACAAACTCATTTTACATGGTTATTCATTTAATCATACATTATTCACGTATTTATACATATCATCTGAACTCATTGTTTTTCAAATGATTTACAAGACAAAGCAAATTACAAGGTTCATGACTAAACATTTTCTCAAACATAAGTCATGAAACCTATTTTCACAAAACCTATGTATCTCACAGGCATTTTTATGCTGACGTACCTATTTTCACATGTGTTTTTCAGGAACTGTTGCATAAGATGATCAAGATACATATAGGCAGACTTGGGCTTTAGTGACAATAAAAGATGCAAGACTAGTTAATTATGTTGTATTTCCTTGTTTGATAAGACATTGTAACACTTTAATCAATAAAACAAACTTCAATTGCCATGGATTTGAAACAATTAATTCTGTTACAACACTCCCCGACGTTTCCGCCACGTTTTGTATGTCTTACGTGGTCGGGGTGTGACATTTATGGTATGTTTAACTTATGGTCATGTTCCGGAATGTCTGTTACAGTTCAAATAGGCATACTTTCGCAGTTTGTCAAATTTAGTCCCTGTAAGCGATTTAACTTGATCTTGCCATACCAAAGCCTTCAAAACTTATTTCTAAGTTATGTAAAGGTTATTTAAGGTATGTTAAGCCTATGTCACTATTCCGGAGTGTTTGTTGCATTAAACTGGTTATATTTACGCATCGGTGCGCGTATAACCTTCTAGAAAGCGATTTAGAGTTTGAAATTGAACAAGAATTGATATGTGCAAATGATACACATATTTTTACAAATCCCAAGTATGAAATATAATATTTCATTGGTTCGGTATTTCTTTGATGGCCGTGGAGGCACAGGTGTTACAGTCTCCCCTACTTTAGGAAATTTCGTCCCGAAATTTATTTAGAGGAAACTTGTGAGAGCTTGAAAACATGAAGTTGAAAAGATCGAACAATATTGATTAGGGTTCTGAACCTCTAGTAACCTTTAATAACATCATGATTGCAATGTAAGAGGGATACTTATATACAAGTATATGAAGCGTCATTGGTGCGTCCACCGTACCTCCATTACATCGTTCTCATTTCGTTATTGTTGTCACTATCGGCTCTTACACATAATAAATCTTACTGGGTTTCTGTGCACTAAATTTCATAATTATGTACGCGTCCATAATCAGACAATTTCTTGCACAGTACACATAGTCTATTTTATAGTGTGTAGGGGAAAACCAAATGAACAAACCGGTGATGAGTGTGACTAGACCACCATAGGGTCCTTTTGACTAAATCAATAAATGATCTAAATAGACTTATCAAGGAGTCTGTCCAGCTACATCACTAGATGTCGTCCTTTAACCAAATTGTGAATCAATCTTTTAGACTAGACCACTAAAAGGATCTCTTATGAAACATGGAGCGGTACTTATATAATCCAAGGGTCTTAACTATTACATAGAAGCCCATTAAGGATTGAAGGTAGTACCTTTTGAATATCCTGCTACGAATCCCTCATATGAAGATATGAAAGATTCTGCGAGGATTTGGATAACGAATATCCAGAGTATTAAAAACACAAAAATGCATAAAAGAAAACATAAGATGAATAAACACATAGTCACATAACCACAAAATTGTTTAACTAGAAGTTTGTTCTGCTAACAGAGTACATGTATTTAAAGCACACTAGGAATCCATCTCGTGGATTTCATTTGGCACTTTAAACATTATCAAGAATCTAACTATAAAGATAGAAAGATTCAAAAAGAAAATTCGATTTCGATTACTAGAACTCGAAATGTTCGAATTAAGGTACATAAAGAATCCAATTAAGGACTCTGATTTGAATGATGATCATCCACAAGGGTCTAAATATGAAGATAAAAAGATCCCATATGGATTTTAGAAGTTGAAGATGTTTTGAAACCTTGCACTGGACGTGCTTATGTCAAAACATGAAGTTGAAATGCCTTACAAAGTTGAGATGCCAGATATGCCAAGGCGACATATGAAGCGAAATTTGAAAGTTAAGTCGATGTACGAGGAAAATATTTTTGAAAACTGTGCATGGGGTTCTTTTAAGAAAAAAATGTGTTTACCGTTTTTGAAACCTTATATATAATACTTTTGAAATAAAGTAGGTGTATTAGATAGATATATTTACAAAAATGTTTTAAAATCATGAGAGATGAATTTTGAAATTATGTATAAGGTTTTTGAAAGACATGAATGATGCTTTTCGAAATCATGCACTTGATAAGGAAATGTATTGTGTTAATATTGCCTTCAGACTATATGAAATATTTTGAAATTAGGAAGGTTGGTTTTGATAACATGGCTAATGTTTTTGAAATAACATAGATAATGTATTTAGATAAATTGTTTTCAAACTATATGAAATGTTTTGAGATCATGAAGATTGTTTTTGAAATACTTGTACTGTATATGTTAAAAAAAATCAAAACGTAATGGGTATGAGATTTGAAAATACCCTTAGTTATTTAACCAAGGATTTCAAAGGCACAGATGTGCAGAAGCATGATTACTCATAATGTCACTTTATTTTCTGTACTTCGTATCTTAGAATGAAACGAGTACTTAAAATTTTCGAAGGAAATCATGAGCGATCATTTGAAAGAGAGAATCACAAGAGTAGTTTGTAAGGAACATAGTTCCTTGATGTAGGTATCATAGGAAAAGTCATACACATATGTAATTATACTTGTATATCAGAATTGTGAACAACAACTTTTATTTATGAACGAGACATATTGTTTCACAATACACGAAAACAAAAGAAACAAAGGCATAAGACAGCAACATCCTTTGTTCAGCTGAATGCTCATCCGTGGGTCGGATTTGCATTAGCAAGCTTTGGGCATCGGTTTCTGTAGTGGGTCAGATCCCCACAATTGTAACAGGCACCAGGTGGGTAGTGTGGTCGTGCAGCTTGACCCTGTTGCTGAGCAAGAGGCTGAGCAACTTGTTGAGCCGGGTTCTGAACTGGGCGATTCGGATTAGCAGGGATGCGGCAGGTGTCAGCAAGATGACCGGATCTTCTGCAGTTGGTGCACTGACGACACTGGAGGTGTGGTTGGTGATGGCCGTTACACTTGTTGCACAAAGGTGCATTACCCAAATAAGGCTTCTTGGCTAGTGGTTGCGCAGGCTGATTTGGTGCAGCTTGGGCCTGTGCAGTAATGGCATAGTTTTGGGAAACCTTACGCTTCCTTGCCCTCTTCGATGAACTAGAATCCTTCCCATTCTTGTTTTGACCTTTCTTGCTATCCTCCTTGTCAGACGACTGTTTCTCGCCCTTGTCACCCTTCCTGTGTAATTTATTCTTCCGAATCTGCGACTCAGTCAATGTCGCTGATAACTCGATCGCCTGACGGAGTGTGGCAGGGTTACTACCAGTAAGGATGTCTTGTACCGAGTCAGGTAGGCCGTCGATGTACCTTTCGATAGCTATGTCAAGTGGGGTAACCATTGTTGGGCAAAGCAGACTCAACTCCTCAAACCTATCAGTATACGCCCTGTGCTCACCACTATCTTGCTTCAACTCATCAAATTCCTTCTCCAAAGCTCGCTGCTCATGACGAGGACAGAATTCCCTCATCATGAGAGCCCTAAGTTCAGCCCATGTCTGTGCTAGAGCAACTTCTGCACCACGATCCCTCATAATCCCGTTCCACCATGTGAGAGCCCTCTTCTGAAACACACTCGAAGAAAACTCGACCTTGCGATTGTCAGGACACTGCATGTCACACCCCGACCGCGTAAAACAACAAATCGCGGCGGAAACACCGGGGCGTGTCGTAACAGAATTAATTGTTTCATAACCATGGCACACAAAGTGTATTTTATTTATTAAACAAGGGTGTTACATTGTCTCAAACAGGAAATTTAAGATTTCAGAACATAATTAAACATAGTCTATCTTCTTTTAAAGTTTCTAAGGCACAGGTCCGCCCTAGTATCATGATCAACATCCTATGGAAAAGCACCTGAAAACACATGTGAAAATAGGTACGTCAGCATAAAAATGCCTGTGAGATACATAGGTTTTGTGAAAATAGGATTCATGACTTAGGTTTAAGAAAAATGTTTAGTCATGAACCTAGTAATTTGCTTTGTCATGTAAATCATTTGAAAACAATAAGATCAGATGATATGTATAAGTAATTGTCAGGTTAAATAAATAACCATGTAAAAATGTGTTTGTATAAGATAAGTTGTTTGTAAATCAATGTCTTGTGAAAAGTATGTTATTTGTATAAAATGTTATATGTATCAAACTGAAATGATTCAAATAACGTTACGCCATGTAATACCATACAAACACTTATATATAGGAAGTACCAGCGGCGTATCCACCATGCTTGTATCATATTACACACGCATCGTTAACTTAATCACTTAATCAAACCAAACCAATCAATGTAAGAAGTCTATGTTTAACCAAATTGTCAAATGTATTGAATAATATGTCAAAGTGTTTATGTCCAGATGTAAATCATGTCAAATGTCTATGTCAAATATCCATGTCAAATGTCTATGTCAAATATCCATGTCAAATGTCTATGTCAAAATATCCATGTCAAATGTCTATGTCAAAATGTCATGTATGGCAAGTGAAATGTCTCAACTAAACCACATGCACAAAAACAAAATGTTGAAGTAAAACATGGTTTAAATCAATCTTATGTCTTTGTGGAAAAATGCATGCAACTATTTAATATGAACATTTATGCGGTATTGTGAAAATGCATACATCCAAGCCTGGCGACTGTGGTGATAAACCCTTTAAACAAATTAAAGGTCTATCTGTCTTATGTCAACGAATTCGGTCATTCCTTTCTGTCCCCTTACCCTGGGATGTCCGGAACGGGAGTTGTCAATTCCTATGGTACCACTACCTACTAACGAACGGCGTAGCTAATGTTAATGAATGTATTGTCCCATGTAAACAAACCAAATGTCATACCAAAATGTAAACATGTGAAAACAATGCACTAAGTATGTAATCAAATGAACATACATAGCGTGAAATGTCATGTAAAACGATGTACTAAGTAATGCACACAATGGGCACACCTAGCATGAAATGTCATGTAAAACAATGTACTAAGTAATGCACACAATGGGCAAAACAATGTACTAAGTAATGCACACAATGGGCACACCTAGCAGGAAATGTCATGTAAAACAATGTACTAAGTAATGCACACAATGGGCACACCTAGCAGGAAATGTCATGTAAAACAATGTACTAAGTAATGCACACAATGGGCACAACTAGCATAAGATGAAATGAAATCATGTACTATAATGTACTAACGAACATAGCATGTATATGATGTGAAAACAGGAAAGCATGAAAGTAACAAGTAGGCACATGTGTTCCACCCCAAAACAGTTTGGAAAACAGTAAAAGAGGGGTCTATGTACTCACTTGTGATTGCTCAGATGTCTAAAGATAATCACCAAGTAATGCTAGAGATCTCGGAATCAAACGACACCTAGTATAGGTAACTATGTTAATAAACCGGACCTAACTCGGAAGACTGGGTAGCATTAGGGTTCGTAAACCAAATGAGTGTCGGAACTCACGTGATATGGTTTAACAAAGCCTACATGCTAAATGAAACTTAACATAATTGTTTACGACCCATTACGACCCGTTTAGGAAGCTTATGCTACTTTAACGTGTCGTGCGCGTGAAACGCGTTCGGACCGCCTAACTAGTCCTATGACAAGTATTATATGCCTAAACATGTTACATAATCAGTTACGTGACAAAAGTTTAGGTTACATATGCTAAATTACCAATTATGTATGAAAAGGGTATTCTGGTAATTTACCTAAGGCATATAAACTACCTATCATACAACTACTTAAACGTCGTGACCATAAGGTATAACCTCGGAAGGTTATTCCCTACACTATGGTCACCTAATGTATTTGGTCGGATCCTAATGATCGACCAAACTGGGTCGGGTTCGAAGGTATAGGCGATTTATTAGATCGCCTACCCTACGACCCTAGACAACGTGGTAATCAGTAGGCATAGTCCCAAGGGACTATGACCATCGTGATTACAATCACGTTGCGAAGTTCAAACGAACTTCGCATTGACCATTACTGGTCAACGCTGAAAGTCAAACAAAGTTTGACTTTCTGACTCGAAAAGCAGTAAAAATAAGGAAAAGAACGAAAGAATACTTACGAAGGGTCCCCGAATGCTAATCTAGATCAGTATAGTTCAGGTATGAAACAAGGTTTCAACTTAGAACACAACTAATAAGATTCTAGTGCCTTAAAACAATGAAAGGCATGGGGTATATATAGTTTTCGGGTAACCGTTAGGATCGTTTCTTGAATAACGTGATCGAATCTCGTGCGTACACTTGTCGGAATGTTATGGTGCCACAAATGCTCCTTATCTTAGTGACACATCAACTCAAAACATGTGGTTAAGAATCAATTAGTTGCAACTTGTAATTAAAACATTGAATCTGGTCCAGAATAGGCAGTCGCGTAGCGCGACTGGTAAGGCTTTAGGCGTCGCGCTACGCCACTGACCCATCTGATTCAGAAATGTTTCTAAATTGGCAGAAATGGTCCCTGTTGTGTTTTAAGCCCTTTTTCGATGCGTTTGAACCCCGTTAACCTCATTTCAAGGCTCTAAAATGAAGTTAAAGTATAGGGAACTCAAAACATGCTCAAAAATATGCCGGAGGTTGGTTCGTTTGGCCGTACGAACGCGATGTTCGCTTAATTACGACGGAATGCGCATAAGCGCGAAAAACGATCCAAATGACGCGACGAATGGATTTTTCTTAAGGCGAACACTAAAATATAATGTAGTCATGCTTACATAAATTTTTGGATGTCCAGATGTATTCAGAACGTAAGTTATGCGCGAAAATGCAAACTTGTGCACTTTTTGACACTTTTAGTCCCTGAATGTTCCAAAAGTTTATTTTAGCACACCAAACCCCTCAAAGCCTATTTCTAAGCTATATAAAGGATATTTAAGGTGTGTTTAACTTATGGTCATGTTCCGGAATGTTCGTTACAGTTCAAATTGACATACTTTCACAGTTTGTCATATTTAGTCCCTGTAAGCGAATTAACTTGATTTTGCCATACCAAAGCCTTCAAAACTTATTTCTAAGTTATGTAAAGGTTATTTAAGGTATGTTGAGTATATGTTGATGTTCCGGAGTATTTCTCGCATTAAACTGAGTACGTTTACGCACTAGTTTGCGTATAACTCTCTAGAAAGCGATGTAGAGTTTGAAATTACATAAAAGTCAAAACATGAAAAATGTATAACATAACAAAACAAACATTGGGATCAAATAACATTGTTTTATTGATAACAGAACTGTTCATAGTGATTACAAGCACAGTTGTTACAGTCTCCCCTACTTGTGGAAATTTCGTCCCGAAATTTATTTAGAGGAAACTCGTGGAAAAAGATGTGGATATTTTGCCTTCATTTGATCTTCGCGTTCCCAAGTAAACTCAGGTCCACGTTTAGCTTCCCAGCGAACTTTGACCAAAGGAATGCGCTTGCGTTTAAGCCACTTGACTTCACGTTCCATGATTTCCACTGGTTTCTCAACAAATTTCAGTGTTTTGCCAACACGAATTTCGTCAAGCGGTATGGAGAAGTTTTCATCAGCTGAACACTTCTTGAGATTGGACACGTGAAAAGTTGGATGAACATTTCCCAGTTCAGGAGGTAACTCGAGTCTGTAGGCTACCTTTCCGATTCTTTCGACGATCTTGAATGGTCCAACGTATCTAGGTGCAAGTTTTCCTTTCTTTCCAAATCTGATCACACCTTTCCAAGGTGAGACCTTAAGTAATACTCGATCACCGACTTGAAATTCAAAGGCTTTGCGTTTTGGGTCCGCGTAAATCTTCTGACGGTTTCTAGCTGCCTGAAGGTTATCACGAACTTTCTTGACCTTGTCAGTTGTCTCTAAAATGAGGGCAGGTCCAGTAAGTTGAGCCTCGCCAATCTCATTCCAGCAGACTGGTGAACGACATTTTCAACCATAGAGAGCCTCAAAAGGAGCCATTTTGATGCTAGTGTGATAACTGTTGTTGTAGGAGAATTCAATCAATTTAAGATGTGAATCCCAGCTACCACCAAAATCGATCACACAAGCTCTTAGCATATCCTCCAGAGTCTGGATTGTTCTCTCAGATTGACCATCCGTTTGCGGATGATAAGCTGTGCTCAGATTAAGTTGGGTCCCCATAGCAGATTGCATGGTTCTCCAAAAGTGAGAAGTGAAACGAGCATCTCTGTCAGAAATGATGTTCAAAGGAACCCCATGTCGAGCCACAATTTCATCTACATATATTTGAGCAAGTCTGTCAGTAGGAAAATCCTCGCGGATTGGCAAGAAATGTGCTGACTTTGTAAGACGATCAACGACTACCCAGATGGCATCATGACCTTTCTTTGTGCGTGGAAGTTTAGTAATGAGATCCATAGTAATGTTTTCCCATTTCCAAACTGGGATCTCTGGTTGCTCCAATAAACCCGAAGGACGCTGATGTTCAGCCTTAACCTTAAGACAAGTAAGGCATTTGGATACGTATAAGGCAATGTCTTTCTTCATACCAGGCCACCAATAGTGAATACGAAGATCCTTATACATCTTGTCTGAGCCCGGATGAATGGAATAACGAGACTTATGGGCTTCATCCATAAGCAAGGTACGAAGATCATCCTGGCTTGGGACCCACAAACGGTCCATGAAGTAATATGACCCATTGTCCTTCAGTTCAAGAGCAGGTGTTATGTGATAGGGAAATTCTTTATCCATCAAACCTTGTGAAACACAAGATTGTTGAGCTTGAGAAATGCGTGCTTGAATATCGGATCGAGCTTGAATAACAGATTGAACACGTACACAATGAAGCTTAGTACGTTCCTTACGACTCAATGCGTCAGCTACGACATTCGCCTTACCAGGATGGTAGCGAATTTCGCAGTCGTAGTCGTTTAAAAGCTCAACCCAACGTCGCTGTCTCATGTTGAGTTCTTTCTGGTTGAAGATATGCTGAAGACTTTTGTGGTCAGTGAAAACCACACATTTTGTGTCACACCCCCAAAATCCACACGCGGAGTATCACCGCTTGGAGGCGTGACATGACCAGGATCGAGCCACCAATCATATTGAACAACATAATTAAGTAAATAAAACCAAACACAATACGATTGGTGACCAAAAGGAAGTAAACCGATTTTAGGTTAACAGCGGAAGCATAAAACGTAAGTTCAAAACATAAGTTCACAGTTCATAAGTTTAAAGTCTCAAACATAAGTTCCATAGGTTTATAAAGTTCAATTATTAAGTATGGGATATAACAACCCATGTTTCACAACAACCTCCTCCTCGTGCAAGCTCCCAAAAGCATCTAGCGACCTGTAAGGCATGTAACAACTAGTCAACAACAAAGTTGAGTGAGTTCACGTTTGGTCGTTTAGTTTTAAGTTGTTTCTGAAAAACGTGGTTTGACTTTCGTTGGCTTATTTGCCGTGGGGGTTACCCCGTAGTTGAAAGTATGTTTAACCATTTCCTTATTCTTTACCCAATCCCTAACCATGATCAGTGGGGGTTTTCCCCGTTTGAACTACTAGACGGAATGATATCGACTGCTACGCAAATAAGCTGTGCCCTTTATCAGTGTCTATCATCACTGACAATCTGCCATAGTCCATTAGTACACGCCCGTCCGACTGGCACGGTGTGAGGTTTGTTAAACCTAATAGCGCTATTAACTAATGACCCGCTCGCCATTGGCCTCGGCGATTAAGTCGATATAAATTGAGGGACTTCATGATAGAGTTTTGTCTAGCCAGTTTTAAGGTTGTTGTCCTGCACCAGGAGGACCACAACGTACGTATTCTGCACCAGGAGAATTCGTAGGATTAATAATGGCATCCAATCGTTGGAGGATGGCCGTACATATCCTACCCAAGGAGGATATGTAGATTTAGTTTTAATTCTTTAACCCATTCCCAAACCACCGGGAATCCCATGCCTTAGAAAGTGTGTGAACTCACCTCGGTTTGCTCGGTTAGATTCTCAATATAGTTAACAGTCAAGGTCGGTCAATCGCGTCCTAATAAGGTACGGATAACAATCAGTTTCTCATGCATAACACGTATCCTACGTACGGTTTATTTGCACATTACTTCTACCACATAACAGGCACACACTTTAACGATTTACGCCCATATATACTTCCCATCCATTCCCCACTCATAAGCAAACATACAATAATGCATATAACACATATAACATGTTAGATAATTCACAGATAGCATATTCGACATTTAGACACGCAAATCACTACTTATGTCGTTTCAGCTTTTATACTCGAAACTGGGCTGTTTTCGGGGATTTTAATAAAATAGTTAACATGTTCCAAAAATTCCCAAATTTTTACAGAATGTCTTAAACGTTCCATATTTTATTGTGTAAAAATATAGGGGTCCGGTTCATCACCAATATTTTATAAAAATTCATATTCGGGACTGAACTCAGATTTATGTATTTCTGACCACAGTCCACGAAACAATTTATTAAAAATTCATCGTAAGTCCGATTTGCGAAATTACAGTGGGGTAATTACAAATACTTCAGTTATCATCTACAGTAAAATTTTCATGGTCCGATTTATCACAAAACTCAGGTTATGACTGAAAGTACGACACCCATTTATTGCTGTCAAAATTCAGCTTAAGTAGCTGTTACAAATTAACACTTTAAAAATAGTAAACGGAGTCCAAAAATTACGATTCCGGTGCCATTAGAACCGTATTTCATAATAACATATTTTCGATTCAAAATATCGATTTTTCGTTGAGGTTAAGACCTGTTTACAGCCAACAGAAGTGGGCTGTAAAAGTTAGACAGATTCTGATTTAAAGTGTTTAACCTTCTAAATTGTGTTCGATCGATTCCTTTAACAAGTTTAGTGACCACAACAACATCATATACTAATATCATTCAGTAAAACATCAGATAATCACCCAATCATCATAATCACACAAGATCTACATGATTTACACACATATTCATTCTTTATCCATCATTAAACACTTATGTTCAAGACTTTGAGTTTTGTTCTTTAGTATTCTTAACTTTCAACCATTATATCACCTATTAACCACCATAAACAAGATCAAGATGATGATTAGAGACACTTACAACTAGCTCAAGGCTAGGGAAGAAACAAGGCGTAAAAGTGGTGGTTAAAAGAAAACGAGAGCGGTCCTTCAACTTCCGAACACACCGGGCTTCGTTGTTCACCTTCTTACACCTATGGATGCTCTTGGATTGTATGAATGATGACCAAAAATGGAGGTGGTGTGTGGTGGGGTTGGGGCCGTAGGTTAAGGAAGAAGAAGAGGGAGAGAGGTGGTGATCATGTGTTGAAGATGAATGGTGGATGGTTACTTATAAATCTCATTCTTCTAATGTCCAAGGGGTAATGTGCTACACAAAGTACAAACATGATCTTCCTATAATCTTATCAAAATCAAAATGGGATTTAGGAAGATTAGATGATCTTGAGTGGGGCCCCTACATGGGGACGGTCACAAGGGTGGGGGGGGGGTGTCTTGTTGGGTTTCAATGCTAAATTACAAGTCTAGTTAGAAATCAAGTGCTAAGTTAGTGGTTCATGGTGTGTTATTAATTATATAGGGTGTTAGGGTGTTCGGGGACCCTAACTAGCTTAGAAAAATAAAAACAATGTGTTTGACAATATTTTTGTGTTCCGGGTAAAGTCCGGTTGTTCGGTTGGGTATCGTTCCGTTAAAGTGCTTAATTAATCCGTAAAGTGTCCTACATGTATATTTTTGTAACGTTTATACTTTCTAACACTTAGGAAAATATAACAGATTATTTAGTGACCTTTCTGCATACTACTAGTATGTTGACAAGCACATGTAAGCACATCACAGATATCAGAAAGCAGTTAAGTAATTCCACACAGTCGTCAAACACATTAATTATTATTAATAAACTGTACGGTTACATGTAAATTCGAGGGTTGTCACATTCTCCCCCTGTTAAGAGAATTTCGTCCCGAAATTTAGCGCGTGGTTACTGAGGAAGCTAGTTAAGTTGCGTTGTTTTCCAGATTTTCCTGGGGTGTCACATCATCCCCCCATTGATTTGGAATTTCGTCCCGAAATTCTGCGGTAGCTTCAGCCTCAGTAGTGGTTGTGTTTTTCTTAAACAGTTGGGGATACTTGAGTTTCATTTGGTCTTCTCGTTCCCATGTATACTCTGGGCCACGACGAGCATTCCAACGAACTCGGACGAGAGGTATTCTTGTGTGCTTGAGGATCTTAACATCTCGATCCGTAATCTCTACTGGTTCCTCGACGAATCGCAGCTGGTCGTCGATTGTGAGTTCCTTGAGAGGAACTATGAAGGTCTCCTCTGACAGACACTTCTTTAGATTTGATACATGGAATACGTTGTGAACTCCGCTGAGTTCTTCAGGTAGATCCAACCTGTAGGCGACTTGGCCAATTTTCTCAATGACTTTGAATGGTCCGATATAACGCGGATTGAGTTTGCCTCGTTTGCCAAAGCGGACTACACCTTTCCAAGGTGAGACTTTGAGTAGCGCTCGATCCCCAACCTGGAGCTCGAGTGGTTTTCTTCCCTTATCAGCATAGCTTTTCTGACGGTCACGAGCTGCCGCCATTCGCTGTCGTATCTGAGCAATTTTCTCGGTGGTATCTACCACATGTTCTGGGCCAGTGATTTGGCTGTCACCAACTTCTGCCCAACATAGAGGCGATTGGCATTTGCGTCCATACAATGCCTCAAACGGAGCGGCTTGGATGCTGGTGTGGTAGCTGTTGTTATATGAGAACTCCACTAGCGGGAGGTGCTTTTCCCAGCCGTTACCAAAATCGATTACACATGCCCTAAGCATGTCTTCAAGGGTTTGGATGGTGCGTTCAGATTGCCCATCCGTCTGCGGGTGATAAGCGGTGCTCATATCTAAACGTGAGCCAAAGGACTTGTGCATTGCTTGCCACAGTTCAGAAGTAAAACGTGCGTCACGATCAGATATAATAGAGATTGGCACTCCGTGTCTTGATACCACTTCCTTTAGGTAAATGTCTGCAAGAGTAGAGAACTTGTCCGTTTCTTTGATAGCCAGAAAATGTGCAGACTTGGTTAGTCGATCTACGATTACCCAAATGGTATCGTTTCCGCGTTGAGATCTGGGCAGGCTAGTAACAAAATCCATGGAGATTTGCTCCCATTTCCATTTCGGGATCTCCGGTTGTTGAAGTAGGCCTGATGGTTTCTGGTATTCAGACTTGACTCTCGCACAAGTCAAGCACTTACTGACGTAGGTTGCTATGTGGGCTTTCATGCCAGGCCACCAATACGTAGTCTTGAGGTCGTGGTACATTTTGTCTGAACCATGGTGTATAGAATAACGAGACTTATGTGCTTCATCCATCACAAGCTCGCGTAAGTTGCCATAAAATGGAACCCAGATGCGTCCGTTAACATAGTAGGCACCGTCTTCCTTTTGTTCTAGCCGCTGCCTCGATCCTCGTAGGGACTCAGCCCTGATGTTCTCTGCTTTCAATGCTTCGACCTGGGCATCTCGAATCTGAGCCGGAAGGTTAGACTGGATGGTAAGCTGTAATGCTCGTACACGCTTAGGTAAAGTATCCTTTCGACTGAGGGCGTCAGCCACAACATTGGCTTTGCCCGGATGATACTTGATAGCGCATTCGTAATCATTCAAGAGTTCGACCCATCGGCGTTGTCGCATGTTTAACTCTTTTTGCTTGAAGATATGCTCGAGACTCCTGTGGTCGGTGTAAATGGTGCACTTTGTACCGTACAGGTAATGTCTCCATATCTTAAGTGCGAATACAACTGCTCCCAGCTCCAGATCGTGAGTAGTGTAGTTTCTTTCGTGAACTTTAAGTTGGCGCGATGCATAGGCAATGACCTTGTCACGTTGCATCAATACGCAACCAAGTCCTTGGATGGAAGCGTCGCAATAAACCACGAAATCATCGGTGCCTTCTGGCAATGAGAGGATAGGCGCGCTACAAAGTCTATCCTTTAGATGTTGAAATGCGGACTCCTGTGCATCACCCCAACGATAGATGACACCCTTCTGAGTCAGTGAAGTGAGAGGTTGCGCAATCTTGGAGAAATCTTTTATAAACCTTCTGTAATATCCGGCCAAACCCAAGAATTGGCGGATTTCTGTTGGTGTGCGGGGTGCGGGCCAGTTCTTGATCGATTCAACCTTAGATGGATCCACATGAATTCCATCCTTGTTTACCACGTGGCCTAGAAAGTGGACTTCGCGAAGCCAGAAATCACATTTCGAAAACTTGGCATACAACTGTTCTTTTCGAAGAAGTTCCAGCATAAGTCGTAGATGCTGCTCGTGTTCCTCCTGACTCTTAGAATAGATCAGGATATCATCGATGAACACAATAACGAACTTATCCAGGTAAGGCTTGCACACTCGGTTCATGAGATCCATGAAGACTGCCGGTGCATTCGTCAGCCCGAACGGCATAACCAGAAACTCGTAATGGCCGTAACGAGTTCTGAATGCTGTTTTGGAGACGTCCTCATCTCGGACTCTCAGCTGATGGTATCCCGATCTCAAATCAATCTTGGAGTAATAGCTCGACCCTTGCAACTGGTCAAACAAGTCGTCAATACGTGGAAGAGGATAACGATTTTTCACAGTCACCTTGTTAAGTTCGCGATAGTCAATACACATCCTGAAGGTACCGTCTTTCTTTTTCACGAACAAGACTGGAGCTCCCCAGGGTGAAGAGCTAGGACGTATAAAACCCTTTTCCAAGAGTTCTTGTAGTTGTGTGGACAGTTCTTCGAGTTCTGATGGGGCTAGACGATATGGTGCTCGAGCTACTGGCGCTGCTCCAGGAACTAGCTCGATTTGAAACTCAACTTGGCGATGAGGAGGAAGACCAGGTAATTCCTCAGGAAATACCTCGGGAAATTCGCGCACAATAGGGATGTCTTCAATTCTCTTCTCTTCCGTGGATGTGTCAGTAACGAGTGCTAAAATGGCAGTGTGGCCCTTTCGCAAACACTTCTGGGCCTTAAGGAAAGAGATGATGCCTTCGACAGCACCACTCTTGTCGCCATGAATCACGAGGGGTTCTTTATCAGAACGAGGAATGCGGATGATTTTCTCCTTGCAAACAATCTCGGCTTGATGATGAGATAGCCAATCCATCCCAATAACGACGTCGAAACTACCAAGTGTGATAGGAACAAGATCGATAGGGAAAGTCTGACCAGCTAAGACGAGGTTACAACCTTTAACTACATGTGTGGCTTCAAGACTTTTACCGTTAGCTAGTTCTACCATGTGTTTGGTGTTCAGGAGTGTTGGGGTGCGCTTAAGAATTTGGCTAACTTTCACGGACACATAACTAGTATCGGCACCCGAATCGAATAAAACAGTAACGAAGAAGTCGTCAAGAAGAAACTTACCCATCACAACGTTGGGATCGTTCCTTGCTTCTCCCTGACCAATCACGAACACACGACCCCTTGCCCCGTTGCCATTGTTGTCTCCCCCATTTCCGCCTCCATTGTTGTTCCCATTGTGGTTCCCATTTCCTTGGTTATTGTTCTGGTTTTGGTTTAGCTGGGGGCAGTTCCTCTTAAAGTGGCCTTCAGCGCCACACTGAAAGCATCCTTTATTTCCCTGCTGATGCTGTTGCTGGTGGTTCTGTGGGGCTTGTTGTTGTTGTTGGCGATTCTGATTCGCAGGACGTGGGCTCCTGCAATCTTTGGCTTCATGGCCCAGCCTGTGACATCTCTGACATCGACCTTTGTTGCACTGCCCGCTGTGATGCTTGTTGCACCGGTTGCACTTGGGGTGGTTTCCTCGGTATCCACCCTGTCCTTGATTACCAGAAGATTGCTGACCGGGACTCTGGTAGTCATCACTCTTTCGCTGTTGGGACTGAACTGAAGTAGACCCCCTTCCGGAGTTCCCATCCCATTTTCGCTTGTTGTCGGTAGGTGCATCAGAAGTAGCTGTGGCACTGATACGTTTGGGTAGCCTGTTTTGCTCCACCGCCTGGTCGGTGAGACGATGAGCCAACTTGATAATTTGCTGAATGGTACCCAGGTTGGCTGAAGTTACGTGACTTTGAATCGCTGGTGCAAGGCCCTTGAGGTAAAGCTCAATACGTTTGATGGGAGGGTCCACCATAGTTGGGCACAGGATGGCCAGTTCATTCGACCTCTTGGTATACGCCTCAATCTCAGATCCTGTCATCTTCAGATTGTAAAATTCCACTTCTAGCTTGTGGATGTCATCCCGACTACAGTACTCCTCTTTGATCAGCTCTTTGAAACCATTCCAGGGCGTGGCATTAGCAACTGCCAGCCCTAGTAGTTGAACCTGTGCCTTCCACCAGGTTAACGCAGCTCCTTCAAGTGTTCCGGTAGCATATTTCACCCTACGGTCTTCGGGGCATTCGCACATCTCGAAAACTGTCTCAAGCTTTTCAAACCAGTGAAGAAGGCCCACTGCTCCTTCGGTGCCACTGAAAGTGGTAGGTCGACAGTCCATGAACGTCTTGAACGTGCACACAGGAGGTTGAGCATGTTGACCTCCTGCAGGGTTAGCTGCGAGTGCCTCCGCAACTCGTTCGTTGATCAAAGCCGTCAACTGGGCTTGAGTGAGGTTGATACGTCCTTCGCGTCCGCTCATGATCTTCATAATGAAGCAACGTAAGTGAGGAAAGTGTCGCGAAAGTGTGTAAGTGTGGGACAACATTAGAGAGTATGCACACAAGGTTCAAATAGCAATTACCACATTATCTAATGCACAGTGAGAACTATCTAACCGATAATATAACATAAATCATACCACTTATGGTGTCGAGTCTTGCACGTGGAGCGAAGCGTCGTTGTGGACCGTTGAGCACTGTACAGGTTATAGTCTGGTTTTAATGAAAACTTTTCCCTTATTAAAACCAAGTTCTCTATAACCAATGGCTCTGATACCAATCTGTCACACCCCCAAAATCCACACGCGGAGTATCACCGCTTGGAGGCGTGACATGACCAGGATCGAGCCACCAATCATATTGAACAACATAATTAAGTAAATAAAACCAAACACAATACGATTGGTGACCAAAAGGAAGTAAACCGATTTTAGGTTAACAGCGGAAGCATAAAACGTAAGTTCAAAACATAAGTTCACAGTTCATAAGTTTAAAGTCTCAAACATAAGTTCCATAGGTTTATAAAGTTCAATTATTAAGTATGGGATATAACAACCCATGTTCCACAACAACCTCCTCCTCGTGCAAGCTCCCAAAAGCATCTAGCGACCTGTAAGGCATGTAACAACTAGTCAACAACAAAGTTGAGTGAGTTCACGTTTGGTCGTTTAGTTTTAAGTTGTTTCTGAAAAACGTGGTTTGACTTTCGTTGGCTTATTTGCCGTGGGGGTTACCCCGTAGTTGAAAGTATGTTTAACCATTTCCTTTTTCTTTACCCAATCCCTAACCATGATCAGTGGGGGTTTTCCCCGTTTGAACTACTAGACGGAATGATATCGACTGCTACGCAAATAAGTTGTGCCCTTTATCAGTGTCTATCATCACTGACAATCTGCCATAGTCCATTAGTACACGCCCGTCCGACTGGCACGGTGTGAGGTTTGTTAAACCTAATAGCGCTATTAACTAATGACCCGCTCGCCATTGGCCTCGGCTATTAAGTCGATATAAATTGAGGGACTTCATGATAGAGTTTTGTCTAGCCAGTTTTAAGGTTGTTGTCCTGCACCAGGAGGACCACAACGTACGTATTCTGCACCAGGAGAATTCGTAGGATTAATAATGGCATCCAATCGTTGGAGGATGGCCGTACATATCCTACCCAAGGAGGATATGTAGATTTAGTTTTAATTCTTTAACCCATTCCCAAACCACCGGGAATCCCATGCCTTAGAAAGTGTGTGAACTCACCTCGGTTTGCTCGGTTAGATTCTCAATATAGTTAACAGTCAAGGTCGGTCAATCGCGTCCTAATAAGGTACGGATAACAATCAGTTTCTCATGCATAACACGTATCCTACGTACGGTTTATTTGCACATTACTTCTACCACATAACAGGCACACACTTTAACGATTTACGCCCATATATACTTCCCATCCATTCCCCACTTATAAGCAAACATACAATAATGCATATAACACATATAACATGTTAGATCATTCACAGATAGCATATTCGACATTTAGACACGCAAATCACTACTTATGTCGTTTCAGCTTTTATACTCGAAACTGGGCTGTTTTCGGGGATTTTAATAAAATAGTTAACATGTTCCAAAAATTCCCAAATTTTTACAGAATGTCTTAAACGTTCCATATTTTATTGTGTAAAAATATCGGGGTCCGGTTCATCACCAATATTTTATAAAAATTCATATTCGGGACTGAACTCAGATTTATGTATTTCTGACCACAGTCCACGAAACAATTTATTAAAAATTTATCGTAAGTCCGATTTGCGAAATTCCAGTGGGGTAATTACAAATACTTCAGTTATCATCTACAGTAAAGTTTTCATGGTCCGATTTATCACAAAACTCAGGTTATGACTGAAAGTACGACACCCATTTATTGCTGTCAAAATTCAGCTTAAGTAGCTGTTACAAATTAACACTTTAAAAATAGTAAACGGAGTCCAAAAATTACGATTCCGGTGCCATTAGAACCGTATTTCATAATAACATATTTTCGATTCAAAATATCGATTTTTCGTTGAGGTTAAGACCTGTTTACAGCCAACAGAAGTGGGCTGTAAAAGTTAGACAGATTCTGATTTAAAGTGTTTAACCTTCTAAATTGTGTTCGATCGATTCCTTTAACAAGTTTAGTGACCACAACAACATCATATACTAATATCATTCAGTAAAACATCAGATAATCACCCAATCATCATAATCACACAAGATCTACATGATTTACACACATATTCATTCTTTATCCATCATTAAACACTTATGTTCAAGACTTTGAGTTTTGTTCTTTAGTATTCTTAACTTTCAACCATTATATCACCTATTAACCACCATAAACAAGATCAAGATGATGATTAGAGACACTTACAACTAGCTCAAGGCTAGGGAAGAAACAAGGCGTAAAAGTGGTGGTTAAAAGAAAACGAGAGCGGTCCTTCAACTTCCGAACACACCGGGCTTCGTTGTTCACCTTCTTACACCTATGGATGCTCTTGGATTGTATGAATGATGACCAAAAATGGAGGTGGTGTGTGGTGGGGTTGGGGCCGTAGGTTAAGGAAGAAGAAGAGGGAGAGAGGTGGTGATCATGTGTTGAAGATGAATGGTGGATGGTTACTTATAAATCTCATTCTTCTAATGTCCAAGGGGTAATGTGCTACACAAAGTACAAACATGATCTTCCTATAATCTTATCAAAATCAAAATGGGATTTAGGAAGATTAGATGATCTTGAGTGGGGCCCCTACATGGGGACGGTCACAAGGGTGGGGGGGGGTGTCTTGTTGGGTTTCAATGCTAAATTACAAGTCTAGTTAGAAATCAAGTGCTAAGTTAGTGGTTCATGGTGTGTTATTAATTATATAGGGTGTTAGGGTGTTCGGGGACCCTAACTAGCTTAGAAAAATAAAAACAATGTGTTTGACAATATTTTTGTGTTCCGGGTAAAGTCCGATTGTTCGGTTGGGTATCGTTCCGTTAAAGTGCTTAATTAATCCGTAAAGTGTCCTACATGTATATTTTTGTAACGTTTATACTTTCTAACACTTAGGAAAATATAACAGATTATTTAGTGACCTTTCTGCATACTACTAGTATGTTGACAAGCACATGTAAGCACATCACAGATATCAGAAAGCAGTTAAGTAATTCCACACAGTCGTCAAACACATTAATTATTATTAATAAACTGTACAGTTACATGTAAATTCGAGGGTTGTCACATTTTGTACCGTACAAATAGTGTCTCCAGATCTTGAGAGCGAAAACAACTGCACCCAACTCAAGATCATGAGTGGTGTAGTTCTTCTCATGTATCTTCAATTGTCTTGATGCATAGGCTATGACTTTGTTCCTTTGCATCAGAACACAGCCAAGACCTAATTTCGATGCATCACAATACACAACAAAATCATCATCACCCTCAGGCATTGATAGAACAGGCGCATCGCAAAGCTTCTGCTTCAGGTGTTGAAAAGCTTCCTCTTGTTTGAATCCCCAGTAAAAGGGCATTTTCTTCTGAGTTAGAGCAGTAAGAGGAACTGCAATCTTAGAGAAGTTTTCAATGAAGCGGCGATAATAACCCGCTAGACCAAGAAAAGAACGAACTTCAGTAGGAGTAGTAGGCGTATCCCAATCCTTAATCGCACTGATCTTGGAGGGATCTACATGAACACCTCGTTCGTTGATAATGTGCCCCAAAAATTGAACTTCTTTAAGCCAAAATTCGCACTTGGAGAATTTGGCGAAGAGTTGTTCTTTCTTCAGGAGTTCCAGAGTAAGACGAAGATGCTGCTCGTGATCAGCTCGCGTCTTAGAGTAAATCAAGATGTCGTCAATAAAAACAATGACGAACTGATCCAAATAAGGTTTGCAGACCCTATTCATTAAGTCCATGAAAACAACAGGAGCATTAGTCAAACCGAATGGCATGACTGTGAACTCGTAATGTCCATAACGAGTACGGAATGCTGTCTTCGGAATGTCTTCTTCTTGTACCCGAAGTTGATGATATCCAGATCGCAGATCAATCTTCGAAAAATAAGAAGCGCCTTGTAACTGATCAAAGAGATCATCGATGCGAGGTAGGGGATATCGATTCTTGATGGTAAGCTTGTTAAGCTCACGATAATCGATACACATTCTAAAGGATCCATCCTTCTTCTTGACAAAAAGAACGGGAGCACCCCAAGGTGAAAAACTAGGACGTATAAAACCTTTGTCAGAGAGCTCCTGAAGCTGCTTAGACAACTCTTGCATCTCAGACGGTGCAAGACGATATGGAGCTCTGGCAATGGGATTTGCACCAGGTACGAGATCAATGCGGAACTCGACTTGGCGTGCTGGAGGTAGACCAGGTAAGTCTTCAGGGAATACTTCAGAATAATCCCGTACGACAGGAATATCTGAAATAGACTTACCCTTGCCTTTATCTTCTGTAACATGTGCTAAGAAAGCCACATAGTTCTTCTGCAGATACTTCCGAGCTTTAAAACAAGACATGAGTTTGAGACCACCGGTAGGCTTCTCACCTTGAACCTGCAGGATCTTGCCTGTCGAAAGTGGCACACGAACAATCTTCTTAGAACAAACTATCTCTGCGTGATGCTTGGATAACCAATCCATTCCCACAATAACGTCGAAGCTTCCAAGTTGCATAGGCGCGAGGTCAATAGGAAAAAGATGGTCGTTAAGATTCAACTGGCAGTTGTGAAGAACAGAATCAAGAATAATGGGTTCACCACTAGCAACCTCTACTGTCAAAGATTTGCCTAGTTTCGTTCTAGACACTCGAAGCATTGGTTCAAAGGACAAAGACACGAAACTCTTATCGGCACCGGAATCGAAAAGAACAGATGCAGGCTGATTATTAATAAAGAACGTACCGTTCACCACATTATCGTCAGCCTGTGCCTCTTGGGCATTCATGTTAAAAACTCGGCCTCGAGCCGGAGCCTGATTCTGATTCTGGTTCTGGTTCTGGTTGACTAGTCTTGGGCACCGATTCCTATAGTGGGTCAGATCCCCACAATTGTAACAAGAACCTGGTGGGTATTGTGGTCGTGCAGCTTGACCCTGTTGCGGAGCAGGAGGCTGAGCAACTTGTTGAGCCGGGTTCTGAACCGCGGGATTCTGAGCAGATCGACAAACATTGGCGAGATGGCCTGATTTCCCACAGTTAGTACAGAAACGGCATGGAAGTTGCGGCTGGTGGTGACTGTTGCATCTATTGCACAAAGGTGCATTCCCTGTATAGGGTTTCTTTGCTGGAGGCTGTGCAGGTTGGTTGGGAGCTGCCAGATTAGCTTGGGCAGTGATAGCAAAATTTTGGGAAGCCTTACGCTTCCTTGACCTCTTCGAAGAACCAGAGTTCTTTCCATTCAAGTTTTGACTTTTCTTGCTATCTTCCTTGTCAGCCGACTGCTTCTTGCCCTTGTCACCCTTCCTGTGTAACTTGTTCTTCCGGATCTGCGACTCAGTCAATGTCGCAGATAACTCGATCGCCTGACGAAGTGTGGCAGGGTTACTACCAGTAAGAATGTCTTGTACCGAGTCAGGTAGGCCATCGATGTATCTCTCGATAGCCTTGTCGAGTGGGGTGACCATTGTTGGGCAAAGCAGACTCAATTCTTCAAACCGATCAGTATAAGCCCTGTGCTCACCACTATCTTGCTTCAACTCATCAAACTCCTTCTCCAACGCTCGTTGCTCATGACGAGGACAGAATTCCCTCATCATAAGGGCTCTAAGTTCAGCCCATGTCTGTGCGAGAGCAACTTCTGCACCCCGGTCTCTCATAACCCCGTTCCACCATGTCAAACCCCTCTTCTGAAATACGCTTGAGGAGAACTCGACCTTGCGATTATCCGGACACTGCACATGGCGAAAAGTATTCTCTATACTCTCGAACCACTGAAGAAGCCCAGTCGCTCCTTCAGAACCACTAAACTTGAGTGGTTTAGCCTGGTTAAAATCCTTGTATTTGCATGGAACATTGTTGTTGTTGTTGGCCTGGTTCCATTGAGCAAAGAGATTTGGAAATTGAGCAGCCATCTGCTGCGCAATAATTTCTGCCAGCTCGGCAGTAGCTATCTGGTTCTCGCGTCGAGGAGGCATTCTAAAAGAGGAAAACATGAAAAGAAACGAGTGAGATGATTGGATGAAAAGAATGAGATGATAAAAACAAGAATTGCCAACAGCATAGATAGTGGTCATTCGTCCGTATCACAAAGCAAACAAACGACTCACAGTGACTAATCAAAGTAAATGGATAAAAAATAATGTATAATGAAGACATGCTCTCCTATAAGTGAACACTCATCCCAAGAATTCCCAGGTAAGCACAACTGGTCTCGCGTCTGGTTGAGATGTATACGAAGTGCTTGCCTAGACAGAAAACTCAGAATACAGGCATTCACCCTTCCAGTTTGCACATGTTCACATTATTTAAAACCCAAAACGTTTGACGGGATTTTTGAAAATTAGAAGGCACAAGGCCAAAAACCAAACTTGAAAAGGGTTCAAAACCATAAAACAGAGGGTTCAAAACCTTACAATTGAGGGTTCAAAACCTTGTAAAAATTTATTCAAAAACAGATGATTGTTTTTCAAAAATCGATTCGGAAAAAAAAAAAAATTTTGGTTCCTTGTTTTGTTAATCACCTAAGGATAGGTGATGTACATGTTTTAAGATCTAAACACAAGATAACTTGTGTTAGGTTCCTAGAAAAGTTATAGTCTAGGTCAAAGCATTACTAATAACCTAATTCCCTATAACCATTGGCTCTGATACCAACTCTTCTGTCACACCCCGACCGCGTAAAACAACAAATCGCGGCGGAAACATCGGGGCGTGTCGTAACAGAATTAATTGTTTCATAACCATGGCACACAAAGTGTATTTTATTTATTAAACAAGGGTGTTACATTGTCTCAAACAGGAAATTTAAGATTTCAGAACATAATTAAACATAGTCTATCTTCTTTTAAAGTTTCTAAGGCACAGGTCCGCCCTAGTATCATGATCAACATCCTATGGAAAAGCACCTGAAAACACATGTGAAAATAGGTACGTCAGCATAAAAATGCCTGTGAGATACATAGGTTTTGTGAAAATAGGATTCATGACTTAGGTTTAAGAAAAATGTTTAGTCATGAACCTAGTAATTTGCTTTGTCATGTAAATCATTTGAAAACAATAAGATCAGATGATATGTATAAGTAATTGTCAGGTTAAATAAATAACCATGTAAAAATGTGTTTGTATAAGATAAGTTGTTTGTAAATCAATGTCTTGTGAAAAGTATGTTATTTGTATAAAATGTTATATGTATCAAACTGAAATGATTCAAATAACGTTACGCCATGTAATACCATACAAACACTTATATATAGGAAGTACCAGCGGCGTATCCACCATGCTTGTATCATATTACACACGCATCGTTAACTTAATCACTTAATCAAACCAAACCAATCAATGTAAGAAGTCTATGTTTAACTAAATTGTCAAATGTATTGAATAATATGTCAAAGTGTTTATGTCCAGATGTAAATCATGTCAAATGTCTATGTCAAATATCCATGTCAAATGTCTATGTCAAATATCCATGTCAAATGTCTATGTCAAAATATCCATGTCAAATGTCTATGTCAAAATGTCATGTATGGCAAGTGAAATGTCTCAACTAAACCACATGCACAAAAACAAAATGTTGAAGTAAAACATGGTTTAAATCAATCTTATGTCTTTGTGGAAAAATGCATGCAACTATTTAATATGAACATTTATGCGGTATTGTGAAAATGCATACATCCAAGCCTGGCGACTGTGGTGATAAACCCTTTAAACAAATTAAAGGTCTATCTGTCTTATGTCAACGAATTCGGTCATTCCTTTCTGTCCCCTTACCCTGGGATGTCCGGAACGGGAGTTGTCAATTCCTATGGTACCACTACCTACTAACGAACGGCGTAGCTAATGTTAATGAATGTATTGTCCCATGTAAACAAACCAAATGTCATACCAAAATGTAAACATGTGAAAACAATGCACTAAGTATGTAATCAAATGAACATACATAGCGTGAAATGTCATGTAAAACGTTGTACTAAGTAATGCACACAATGGGCACACCTAGCATGAAATGTCATGTAAAACAATGTACTAAGTAATGCACACAATGGGCACACCTAGCAGGAAATATCATGTAAAACAATGTACTAAGTAATGCACACAATGGGCACACCTAGCAGGAAATGTCATGTAAAACAATGTACTAAGTAATGCACACAATGGGCACACCTAGCATAAGATGAAATGAAATCATGTACTATAATGTACTAACGAACATAGCATGTATATGATGTGAAAACAGGAAAGCATGAAAGTAACAAGTAGGCACATGTGTTCCACCCCAAAACAGTTTGGAAAACAGTAAAAGAGGGGTCTATGTACTCACTTGTGATTGCTCAGATGTCTAAAGATAATCACCAAGTAATGCTAGAGATCTCGGAATCAAACGGCACCTAGTATAGGTAACTATGTTAATAAACCGGACCTAACTCGGAAGACTGGGTAGCATTAGGGTTCGTAAACCAAATGAGTGTCGTAACTCACGTGATATGGTTTAACAAAGCCTACATGCTAAATGAAACTTACCATAATTGTTTACGACCCATTACGACCCGTTTAGGAAGCTTATGCTACTTTAACGTGTCGTGCGCGTGAAACGCGTTCGGACCGCCTAACTAGTCCTATGACAAGTATTATATGCCTAAACATGTTACATAATCAGTTACGTGACAAAAGTTTAGGTTACATATGCTAAATTACCAATTATGTATGAAAAGGGTATTCTGGTAATTTACCTAAGGCATATAAACTACCTATCATACAACTACTTAAACGTCGTGACCATAAGGTATAACCTCGGAAGGTTATTCCCTACACTATGGTCACCTAATGTATTTGGTCGGATCCTAATGATCGACCAAACTGGGTCGGGTTCGAAGGTATAGGCGATTTATTAGATCGCCTACCCTACGACCCTAGACAACGTGGTAATCAGTAGGCATAGTCCCAAGGGACTATGACCATCGTGATTACAATCACGTTGCGAAGTTCAAACGAACTTCGCATTGACCATTACTGGTCAACGCTGAAAGTCAAACAAAGTTTGACTTTCTGACTCGAAAAGCAGTAAAAATAAGGAAAAGAACGAAAGAATACTTACGAAGGGTCCCCGAATGCTAATCTAGATCAGTATAGTTCAGGTATGAAACAAGGTTTCAACTTAGAACACAACTAATAAGATTCTAGTGCCTTAAAACAATGAAAGGCATGGGGTATATATAGTTTTCGGGTAACCGTTAGGATCGTTTCTTGAATAACGTGATCGAATCTCGTGCGTACACTTGTCGGAATGTTATGGTGCCACAAATGCTCCTTATCTTAGTGACACATCAACTCAAAACATGTGGTTAAGAATCAATTAGTTGCAACTTGTAATTAAAACATTGAATCTGGTCCAGAATAGGCAGTCGCGTAGCGCGACTGGTAAGGCTTTAGGTGTCGCGCTACGCCACTGACCCATCTGATTCAGAAATGTTTCTAAATTGGCAGAAATGGTCCCTGTTGTGTTTTAAGCCCTTTTTCGATGCGTTTGAACCCCGTTAACCTCATTTCAAGGCTCTAAAATGAAGTTAAAGTATAGGGAACTCAAAACATGCTCAAAAATATTCCGGAGGTTGGTTCGTTTGGCCGTACGAACGCGATGTTCGCTTAATTACGACGGAATGCGCATAAGCGCGAAAAACGATCCAAATGACGCGACGAATGGATTTTTCTTAAGGCGAACACTAAAATATAATGTAGTCATGCTTACATAAATTTTTGGATGTCCAGATGTATTCAGAACGTAAGTTATGCGCGAAAATGCAAACTTGTGCACTTTTTGACACTTTTAGTCCCTGAATGTTCCAAAAGTTTATTTTAGCACACCAAACCCCTCAAAGCCTATTTCTAAGCTATATAAAGGATATTTAAGGTGTGTTTAACTTATGGTCATGTTCCGGAATGTTCGTTACAGTTCAAATTGACATACTTTCACAGTTTGTCATATTTAGTCCCTGTAAGCGAATTAACTTGATTTTGCCATACCAAAGCCTTCAAAACTTATTTCTAAGTTATGTAAAGGTTATTTAAGGTATGTTGAGTATATGTTGATGTTCCGGAGTATTTCTCGCATTAAACTGAGTACGTTTACGCACTAGTTTGCGTATAACTCTCCAGAAAGCGATGTAGAGTTTGAAATTACATAAAAGTCAAAACATGAAAAATGTATAACATAACAAAACAAACATTGGGATCAAATAACATTGTTTTATTGATAACAGAACTGTTCATAGTGATTACAAGCACAGTTGTTACACTGCACGTGGCGGAAAGTATTCTCAATGCTCTCGAACCATTGAAGAAGCCCAGTCGCTCCTTCAGAACCACTAAACTTGAGTGGTTTAGCCTGGTTAAAATCCTTGTATTTGCATAGAACATTGTTGTTGTTGTTGGCTTGGTTCCATTGAGCAAAGAGGTTTGGGAATTGAGCAGCCATTTGCTGCGCAATGATTTCTGCCAATTCGGCAGTCTCTATCTGGCTTTCGCGTCGAGGAGGCATTCTAAAAGAGGAAACATGAAAGGAAACGAGAGAGAGAATTAGACAACAAGAATGAGATGAAACAAATCTGATGAAAGCAAGGATAGTGGTCATTTGTTTGTTACTACAAAGCAACAAACGACACACAGTGACAAATCAAAGTAAATGGGTCGAAAATAATGTATCGCGAAGACATGCTCGCCTATAAGTGAACACTCATCCCAAGAATTCCCAGGTAAGCACAACTGGTCTCGCGTCTGATGAGATGTATACGAAGTGCTTGCCTAGACAGAAAACCCAGAATACAGGCATTCACCCTTCCAGTTTGCACGTGTTCACATTATTTAAAACCCAAAACCTTGACGAGATTTTGAAAACTCAAAGGGGTTCAAAACCATATAACAGAGAGTTCAAAACCTTACAATAGAGGGTTCAAAACCTAGTAATCAATCATCCTAGAACAGATGATTAGTTTTCAAAGTGGTTCGGAAATTTATGTTCTTGTTGTGATCGTCGCCTAAGGATAGGTGACGGTATTGTTTTATGACTAAACGCAAGTAAACTCGCGTTAGGGTCCTAAGAAGGTTATAGACTAGGTCAAAGCATTACTAATAACCTAATTCCCTATAACCATTGGCTCTGATACCATCTTTTCTGTCACACCCCGACCACGTAGAACATACAAAACGTGGCGGAAACATCGGGGAGTGTTGTAACAGAATTAATGTTTCACAACCAGGGAAATTAAAGTTTCGCTTTATTGATTAAAAGTGTTACAATGTCTTAACAAACAAAGAAATACAACATAATTAACTAGTCTTGCATCTTTTATTTTCACTAAAGCCCAAGTCTGCCTATGTGTATCTTGATCATCTTATGCAACAGCTCCTGAAAAACACATGTGAAAATAGGTACGTCAGCATAAAAATGCCTGTGAGATACATAGGTTTTGTGAAAATAGGTTTCATGACTTATGTTTGAGAAAATGTTTAGTCATGAACCTTGTAATTTGCTTTGTCTTTGTAAATCATTTGAAAAACAATAAGTTCAGATGATATGTATAAATAAGAAAATAATGCATGGTTAAATGAGTAACCATGTAAAATGAGTTTGTAAAAGTTAAGTTATTTGTAAAACAATGTATTGTGAAAGGTATGTTATTTGTATAAAATGTTATATGTATCAAACTGAAATGATTCAAATAACGCTACGATATATGTAATACCATACAAACACTTATATATAGGAAGTACCAGCGGCGTATCCACCATGCTTGTATCATATTACACACGCATCGTTACTTAATCACTTACTCAAACCACCAATGTAACAAGTCTATGTTTAAACCAATAGTCAAAAGTCCTTGTATAAACCATGTCAAATGTTTATAGTCCAAAAGTAGTCAAGTAATGTATAACCTGTGACACCTGTGTCACTTCAACCATTAAACAAATTCCAAACCAATGAAATATTGTATTTCATACTTGGGATTTGTAAAAATATGTGTATCGTTTGCACATATCAACTCTTGTTCGATTTCAAGCTCTAAATCGCTTTCTGGAAGGTTATACGCGCACCGATGCGAAAATATAACCAGTTCAATGCAACGAACACTCCGGAATAGTGAAATAGGCTTAACATACCTTAAATAACCTTTACATAACTTAGAAATAAGTTTTGAAGGCTTTGGTATGGCAAAATCAAGTTAAATCGCTTACAGGGACTAAACTTGACAAACTGCGAAAGTATGCCAATTTGAACTGTAACAGACATTCCGGAACATGACCATAAGTTAAACATACCATAAATATCCTTTACATAACTTAGAAATAAGTTTTGAAGGCTTTGGTATGGCAAAATCAAGTTAAATCGCTTACAGGGACTAAACTTGACAAACTGTGAAAGTATGCCAATTTGAACTGTAACAGACATTCCGGAACATGACCATAAATTAAACATACCATAAATATCCTTTACATAGCTTAGAAATAGGCTTTGAGGTGTTCGGTATGCTAAAATAAACTTTTGGGTCATTCAGGGACTAAAAGCGTCAAAAAGTGCACAAGTTTGCACTTTCGCGCATAACTTACGTTCTGAATACCTCCGGACATCCAAAAATTTATGTAAGCACTAAAATATTTTATTTTAGTGTTTGGCATAAGAAAAATCCATTCATCGCGTCATTTGGATCGTTTTTCGCGCTTATGCGCATTCCGTCGTAATTAACCGAACAACGCAATCGTACGGCCAAACGAACCGACATCCGAGATATTTTTTATCACATTTTAAGTTCCCTATACTTTAACTTCATTTTAGAGCTTTGAAATGGGGTTAACGGGCCTTAAACGCGTCGGAAAAGGCCTTATTACACTACAGGGACCAAATCTGCCATTTTTGAAACTTTCTGTGTAGAAACATTGAATCTGGCCTATACCACCTTTGCACATGGTTTTGGGCAATACTATGGGCTGGTTTGATGTGCACATGGTATTACAATACCATGAGTGCAAGTGTATGGCCAAGATTGAAGCACGTTTTCCAAGAAACGAACCTAACGGTTCGGGAAATCCTATAAATACCCCATGCCTTCAATTGCAAAACCCACTAGAATTTTGATTTGAGAAACTCTAAGTTGAAACCATTGTTTCATACCTGAGTTACTTGAATCGAGATTAGCATTCGGGGACCCTTCGTAAGTATTCATTCGTTCTTTTATTGCTTTTCGAGTCCGAAAGTCAAACTTTGTTTGACTTTCTGCGTTGACCAGTTTATGGTCAATGCGAAGTTCGTTTGAACTTCACAACGTGATTGTAATCACGATGGTTATAGTCCCTTGGGACTATGCCTACTGATTACCACGTTGTCTAGGGTCGTAAGGGTAAGCGATCTAATAAATCGCTTATACCTTCGAACCCGACCCATTTGGTCGATCATTAGGATCCGACCAAATACCTTAGGTGACCATAGTATATAGGGAATAACCTTTCGAGGTTATACCTTATGGTCACGACGTTTAGTTAGTTGTATGATAGGTAGTTTATATGCCTTAGGTAAATTACCAAAATACCCCTTTGATGCCAAAATTCATTTTAAAAATATGTAACATAACCTATGACCTCTAAACTGATTTATCAACAATATTAGACATGTTAAGGCATATGTTACTTGTCATAGGACTAGTTAGGCGGTCCGAACGCGTTTCACGCGAACGACGCGTTAAAGTAGCATAAGCTACCTAAACGGGTCGTAATGGGTCGTAAGCACTTATGTTAGGTTTCATTTAGTATGTAGGCTTTGTTAAACCATATTACACGAGTCTCCATACTCGTTTGGTTTACGAACCCTCATTCTATCCGATCCTCCGACTTAGGTCCGGTTTATTAACATAGTTACCTATATTAGATGCCGTTTGATTCCGTGATCTCTAGCATTGCTTGGTGGTTATCTTAGGACTTCTGAGCAATCTCAAGTGAGTACATAGACCCCTCTTTTACTGTTTTCCAAACTGTTTTGGGGTGAAACACATGTGCCTACTTGTTACTTTCATGCTTTCCATGCTTTCACATCATATACCTACTATGTTCGTTAGTACATTATAGTACAAGATTTCATTACATTTCATGCTATGTATGCCCATTGTGTGCGTACTTAGTACATCTTTTTACATTACATGCTATGTATGCCCATTGTGTGCGTACTTAGTACATCGTCTTACATTACATGCTATGTATGCCCATTGTGTGCGTACTTAGTACATCGTTTTACATTACATGCTATGTATGCCCATTGTGTGCGTACTTGGTACATCGTTTTACATTTCATGCTATGTATGCCCATTGTGTGCATTACTTAGTACATTGTTTTACATTACATTATGCTATGTATGTCCATTACGTGCATACTTAGTACATTGTTTTACATTGCATTTTGTTGCATATGCTCATCCAGCATATGAACACATTATACTACATTTTGAACCGTTGTAACTATTTGACTATGTAAACCATCGTAACCATTTGATTATATGAACCGTTTGTAACTTTTGAACCGTGTGAACCGTTTGTAACCGTTGAACCATGTGAACCGCTTGTAACTGTTGAACCGTGTGAACCATTTGTATCTGTTGACATGATTTACATTTGACAATAGACATTTGACTATACATAAACATTTCTACAATTGTTAAACATTACATCTTGGTGGTTTGGTTTGAGTAAGTGATTTAAGTAACGAGGCGTGTGTAATATGGTACAAGCACGGTGGATACGCCGCTGGTACTTCCTATATATAAGTGTTTGTATGGTATTACATATCGTAGCGTTATTTGAACCATTTCAATTTGAGACATATAACATTTTATACAAATAACATACTTTTCACAAGACATTGTTTTACAAACAACTTATCTTATACGAACTCATTTTACATGGTTATTCATTTAACCTTACGTTCATTTATACATATCATCTGATCTTATCGTTTTTCAAATGATTTACAAGACAAAGAAAGTTACAAGGTTCATGACTAAACATTTTCTCAAACATAAGTCATGAATTCTGTTTTCACAAAACCTATGTATCTCACAGGCATTTTTATGCTGACGTACCTATTTTCACATGTGTTTTTCAGGAGATGATGCATAGGACTCATCAAGACATACTTAGGCAGACCTGTGCCTTAGTGACTTAAAACGAGACAAGAACTAGTTAATTTTTGTTATATACTCTTTGTTTCTTGTTTAAAACAATGTAACTCTCTTGTTTGATTAATAAAACGAAACTTTAATTGCCATGGATTTGAAACAATTAATTCTGTTACAACACTCCCCGACGTTTCCGCCACGTTTTGTATGTTCTACGTGGTCGGGGTGTGACAGAAAAGTTGGTATCAGAGCTAATGGTTATAGGGAATTAGGTTATTAGTAATGCTTTGACCTAGTCTATAACCTTTCTAGGACCCTAACGCGAGTTCACTTGCGTTTAGTCATAAAACAATACCGTCACCTATCCTTAGGCGACGACCACAACAAGAACGTAAATTTCAAAACCGCTTTGAAAACTAATCATCTGTTCTAGGATGATTGATTACTAGGTTTTGAACCCTCTATTGTAAGGTTTTGAACCCCTTTGAGTTTTCAAAATCTCGTCAAGGTTTTGGGTTTTAAATAATGTGAACACGTGCAAACTGGAAGGGTGAATGCCTGTATTCTGGGTTTTCTGTCTAGGCAAGCACTTCGTATATATCTCATCAGACGCGAGACCAGTTGTGCTTACCTGGGAATTCTTGGGATGAGTGTTCACTTATAGGCGAGCATGTCTTCGCGATACATTATTTTTGATCCATTTACTTTGATTAGTCACCGGGGTCGTTTGTTGCTTTGTAGTAACAAACAAATGACCACTATCCTTGCTTTCATCAGATTTGTTTCATCTCATTCTTTTCGTCTAATACTGTCACTCGTTTCCTTTCATGTTTCCTCTTTTAGAATGCCTCCTCGACGCGAAAACCAGATAGCGACTGCCGAACTGGCAGAAATTATTGCGCAACAAATGGCTGCTCAATTCCCAAACCTCTTTGCTCAATGGAACCAAGCCAACAACAACAACAATGGTCCATGCAATTTCAAGAGTTTTAACTCGGCTAAACCACTCAAGTTTAGTGGTTCTGAGGGAGCGACTGGGCTTCTTCAATGGTTCGAGAGCATTGAGAATACTTTCCGCCACGTGCAGTGTCCTAACAATCGCAAGGTCAAGTTTTCTTCGAGTGTGTTTCAGAAGTGGGCCCTTACATGGTGGAACGGGGTTATAAGAGACCGTGGTGCAGAAGTTGCTCTAGCACAGACATGGGCTGAACTTAGAGCTCTTATGATGAGGGAGTTTTGTCCTCATCATGAACTGCGAGCATTGGAAAGAGAGTTTGATGGTTTGAAGCAAGATAGCGGTGAGCATCGAGCCTACACGGACCGTTATGAGGAGTTAAGTCTGTTATGCCCAAACATGGTCACGCCGTTGGATAAGGCAATCGAAAAGTACATTGATGGCCTCCCTGACTCAATACAAGACATTGTGACTGGTAGCAACCCTACTACAGTTAGGCAGACCATTGAGCTAGCTGCAACCTTGTCTGAATCTCAGATCAGGAAACGTAAGCTTTTCCGAAAGGGTGACAAGAAACCGGTCGAGGAATCGAACCTAATCGAGGAATCAAAGACCATGGATGAACAGACTGGATCCCCTAAGAAGTCAAAGAAGCGAAAGGCTTCTCAGAACTTCGCCATGGTTACTCACAATGATCAAGCCGTCCCCAACCAACCATCTCAATCCCCTGCCAGGAAACCCTACAACGGAACTGCACCTTTGTGCAACCAATGTGGCCTACATCATCATGCTGGTGTGAAGTGCCGCACATGCCAAGTTTGCGGACTTATAGGCCATACAGCAAGAGTCTGCCCAGCTGCAGCTGCACCAAACCAAGCTGGCAACAATCCTGCTCAAGCTCGTTTTCCACCGGGGTCTTGCTACAACTGTGGCGAGATGGGCCATTTTCGTAGGAATTGCCCAAGGCTTGCTAATGCAAATCCAGCGCAGAGATGAGTATCAGACCGACAGGAGACAACGCTGTTTAGAAAATAATCGAGCCTTGTGTATTATTTTCTTTTGTTATCACGATCTATGAAACAGTTGTTGTTATTGTTGTTATGAATAAATCTTTCATTTACATTTTAATATGTTTATGTGGTTGCATGTATAAACATATCCTCTACAATACCAACAATCAAGGAACCATATTCCTTGAAGAACAGACTACCCCCAAATTTCTTCCATTGTATGATCTCTTGCGTTTTCCACGAAAATCCTAAGTACCCGTTTCTTCCAAGAGAAACGAAGTACGAGGTGCCAAGTTAATAGCAATCAATAACAAGATAATAACAATTAAACAATTATGTGATTATGTGTTTATGTGTTCCCTTTTATGTGTCATGTGATCCAAATTATGTTATCCAAATCCTCGTAGAATCTTACATATCCTTGTACAAGAGATTCATAGTAGGATACCCAAAGGTACTACCTAAAATCCTTAATGGACTTCTACGCTGTAGTTAAGTCCCTTGGATTATAAAGTACTGCTTCATAATTAGACCCCTTGGGTGGTCTAGTTAAATTGGATGATATAGCTGAAAGGACTCCTTGGTGGCCTAATTATGAAGATCCTCTGTTGATCTAATTAAAAGGACCCTATGGTAGTCTAGTCATCGTCGTCACAAGTTTGATATCCTTCCCCACAACATTACAAAACGAACTGTGCGGACTGTGCAAGGAATTACGTAATTATGGATGCATACATAATTATGGAATTTAGTGCACAGAAATCACAGCAAGTTCTATCATGTATCTAAGTTAACCCGATTCATTTCCAATTCTGATGAAGCATCCGTTGATGAAAAATGAACTAGCTATTCATTTTTCACTTCTGAGGAATATCCTTTGAGGAAATGAATATCCGTTTATCCTTCATTTCCAACTCTGAGGAAGCAACCGTTGAAAATGACTCCGTTAGTTCATTTTCGTTTCTGAAGATTATCCGTTGAGGAAATGAATATCCGTTGTTAAATCTTTCATTTCCAACTCTGAGGAAGCAACCGTTGAAAATGACTCCGTTAGTTCATTTTCGTTTCTGAAGATTTTCCGTTGAGGAAATGAATATCCGTTGTTAAATCCTTCATTTCCAACTCTGAGGAAGCAACCGTTGAAAATGACTCCGTTAGTTCATTTTCGTTTCTGAAGATTATCCGTTGAGGAAATGAATATCCGTTGTTAAATCTTTCATTTCCGTACCTGAGGAAGCAACCGTTGAAAATGACTCCGTTAGTTCATTTTCGTTTCTGAAGATTATCCGTTGAGGAAATGAGTATCCGTTGATTATTCCTTCATTTCAAATTCTGAAGAATAACCGTTGAGGAAAATGACCCCGTTAGTTCATTTTCGTTTCTGAAGATTATCCGTTGAGGAAATGAATATCCGTTGATTATTCCTTCATTTCAAATTCTGAAGAATAACCATTGAGGAAAATGACTCCGTTTGTTCATTTTCGTTCTGAAGAATATCCATTAAGAGAAATGAATATCCGTGGATTATTCCTTCATTCCCGTTTCTGACGAAGGACCCGTTGAGGAAGAATGAATCATCCATTCGTTTTCACTTCTAAAGAATATCCGTTGAGGGAAATGTATATCAGTTTAGTTAAAAATCCTCTATTTTCCTTTTCCGAAGAACCCGTTTAGGAAAATGACTCCGTTCGTTCATTTTCGCTTCTGAAAAATATTCGTTGAGGGAAATAACAAAATTATGCTTTACATATCTTTGATGGCTATTTAACACAAAGTCACAGACAGACTTCTACGAATAAATTTCGGGATGAAATTTCCTTAAGTAGGGGAGACTGTGACACCTGTGTCACTTCAACCATTAAACAAATTCCAAACCAATGAAATATTGTATTTCATACTTGGGATTTGTAAAAATATGTGTATCGTTTGCACATATCAACTCTTGTTCGATTTCAAGCTCTAAATCGCTTTCTGGAAGGTTATACGCGCACCGATGCGAAAATATAACCAGTTCAATGCAACGAACACTCCAGAATAGTGAAATAGGCTTAACATACCTTAAATAACCTTTACATAACTTAGAAATAAGTTTTGAAGGCTTTGGTATGGCAAAATCAAGTTAAATCGCTTACAGGGACTAAACTTGACAAACTGCGAAAGTATGCCAATTTGAACTGTAACAGACATTCCGGAACATGACCATAAGTTAAACATACCATAAATATCCTTTACATAACTTAGAAATAAGTTTTGAAGGCTTTGGTATGGCAAAATCAAGTTAAATCGCTTACAGGGACTAAACTTGACAAACTGCGAAAGTATGCCAATTTGAACTGTAACAGACATTCCGGAACATGACCATAAGTTAAAAATACCATAAATATCCTTTACATAGCTTAGAAATAGGCTTTGAGGTGTTCGGTATGCTAAAATAAACTTTTGGGTCATTCAGGGACTAAAAGCGTCAAAAAGTGCACAAGTTTGCACTTTCGCGCATAACTTACGTTCTGAATACCTCCGGACATCCAAAAATTTATGTAAGCACTAAAATATTTTATTTTAGTGTTTGGCATAAGAAAAATCCATTCATCGCGTCATTTGGATCGTTTTTCGCGCTTATGCGCATTCCGTCGTAATTAACCGAACAACGCAATCGTACGGCCAAACGAACCGACATCCGAGATATTTTTTATCACATTTTAAGTTCCCTATACTTTAACTTCATTTTAGAGCTTTGAAATGGGGTTAACGGGCCTTAAACGCGTCGGAAATGGCCTTATTACACTACAGGGACCAAATCTGCCATTTTTGAAACTTTCTGTGCAGAAACATTGAATCTGGCCTATACCACCTTTGCACATGGTTTTGGGCAATACTATGGGCTGGTTTGATGTGCACATGGTATTACAATACCATGGGTGCAAGTGTATGGCCAAGATTGAAGCACGTTTTCCAAGAAACGAACCTAACGGTTCGGGAAATCCTATAAATACCCCATGCCTTCAATTGCAAAACCCACTAGAATTTTGATTTGAGAAACTCTAAGTTGAAACCATTGTTTCATACCTGAGTTACTTGAATCGAGATTAGCATTCGGGGACCCTTCGTAAGTATTCATTCGTTCTTTTATTGCTTTTCGAGTCCGAAAGTCAAACTTTGTTTGACTTTCTGCGTTGACCAGTTTATGGTCAATGCGAAGTTCGTTTGAACTTCACAACGTGATTGTAATCACGATGGTTATAGTCCCTTGGGACTATGCCCACTGATTACCACGTTGTCTAGGGTCGTAAGGGTAAGCGATCTAATAAATCGCTTATACCTTCGAACCCGACCCATTTGGTCGATCATTAGGATCCGACCAAATACCTTAGGTGACCATAGTATATAGGGAATAACCTTTCGAGGTTATACCTTATGGTCACGACGTTTAGTTAGTTGTATGATAGGTAGTTTATATGCCTTAGGTAAATTACCAAAATACCCCTTTGATGCCAAAATTCATTTTAAAAATATGTAACATAACCTATGACCTCTAAACTGATTTATCAACAATATTAGACATGTTAAGGCATATGTTACTTGTCATAGGACTAGTTAGGCGGTCCGAACGCGTTTCACGCGAACGACGCGTTAAAGTAGCATAAGCTACCTAAACGGGTCGTAATGGGTCGTAAGCACTTATGTTAGGTTTCATTTAGTATGTAGGCTTTGTTAAACCATATTACACGAGTCTCCATACTCGTTTGGTTTACGAACCCTCATTCTATCCGATCCTCCGACTTAGGTCCGGTTTATTAACATAGTTACCTATATTAGGTGCCGTTTGATTCCGTGATCTCTAGCATTGCTTGGTGGTTATCTTAGGACTTCTGAGCAATCTTAAGTGAGTACATAGACCCCTCTTTTACTGTTTTCCAAACTGTTTTGGGGTGAAACACATGTGCCTACTTGTTACTTTCATGCTTTCCATGCTTTCACATCATATACCTGCTATGTTCGTTAGTACATTATAGTACAAGATTTCATTACATTTCATGCTATGTATGCCCATTGTGTGCGTACTTAGTACATCTTTTTACATTACATGCTATGTATGCCCATTGTGTGCGTACTTAGTACATCGTCTTACATTACATGCTATGTATGCCCATTGTGTGCGTACTTAGTACATCGTTTTACATTACATGCTATGTATGCCCATTGTGTGCGTACTTGGTACATCGTTTTACATTTCATGCTATGTATGCCCATTGTGTGCATTACTTAGTACATTGTTTTACATTACATTTATGCTATGTATGTCCATTACGTGCATACTTAGTACATTGTTTTACATTGCATTTTGTTGCATATGCTCATCCAGCATATGAACACATTATACTACATTTTGAACCGTTGTAACTATTTGACTATGTAAACCGTCGTAACCATTTGATTATATGAACCGTTTGTAACTTTTGAACCGTGTGAACCGTTTGTAACCGTTGAACCATGTGAACCGCTTGTAACTGTTGAACCGTGTGAACCATTTGTATCTGTTGACATGATTTACATTTGACAATAGACATTTGACTATACATAAACATTTCTACAATTGTTAAACATTACATCTTGGTGGTTTGGTTTGAGTAAGTGATTTAAGTAACGAGGCGTGTGTAATATGGTACAAGCACGGTGGATACGCCGCTGGTACTTTCTATATATAAGTGTTTGTATGGTATTACATATCGTAGCGTTATTTGAACCATTTCAATTTGAGACATATAACATTTTATACAAATAACATACTTTTCACAAGACATTGTTTTACAAACAACTTATCTTATACGAACTCATTTTACATGGTTATTCATTTAACCTTACGTTCATTTATACATATCATCTGATCTTATCGTTTTTCAAATGATTTACAAGACAAAGCAAGTTACAAGGTTCATGACTAAACATTTTCTCAAACATAAGTCATGAATTCTGTTTTCACAAAACCTATGTATCTCACAGGCATTTTTATGCTGACGTACCTATTTTCACATGTGTTTTTCAGGAGATGATGCATAGGACTCATCAAGACATACTTAGGCAGACCTGTGCCTTAGTGACTTAAAACGAGACAAGAACTAGTTAATTTTTGTTATATACTCTTTGTTTCTTGTTTAAAACAATGTAACTCTCTTGTTTGATTAATAAAACGAAACTTTAATTGCCATGGATTTGAAACAATTAATTCTGTTACAACACTCCCCGACGTTTCCGCCACGTTTTGTATGTTCTACGTGGTCGGGGTGTGACATAACCAAAATGATATGTATGGTAAGTAAAATTTAGACTACTTAAACCATAAGTAAAAATGTACAAAACAAAGTTATGTTTTGTAAGATATATGCATGCTATACTGAATATGAACATTTATGCGGTATTGTGAAAATTCATACATCCAAGCCTTGAGACAGACGGATAACTATGTAAAAGTGAGTTATCAAGAGAATATGTATTCGGATTCGGTCATTCCTTTCATCCCCTTTCCCTGGGATGTCCGGAACGGGATTTGTCAAGTCCTATGGTACCACTACCTACTAACGAACGGCATGATCGGTGTTAATGAATGTATAGTATAGTTTAAACAAACCAAATGTCATACCAAAATGTAAGCATGTTTTATGAAGATAATGTACCTAGTATGCTAGAGTAAACATACAAGGTAGAGCTGTAAAACAATGTGTCCATATGTTACTGGAACATATGCAACAGAGATGCAGTATAAAACAATGTACTAAGTATGCAAAGTCATCATACAAAGTAGAAAAGTCATGTAAAACAATGTACTAAGTATGCAAAGTCATCATACAAAGCATAGAACACCATGAAATCATGTACTATAAATGTACTAATGAACATAGCAAGTATATGATGTGAAAACAGGAAAGCACGAAAGTAACAAGTAGGCACATGTGTTTCACCCCAAAACAGTTTGGAAAATAGTAAAAGAGGGGTCTATGTACTCACTTGAGAATGCTCAGTAGTCCTTGAGTGTCAACCACACAATGCTAGAGATCACGGAAATCAAACGACACCTAATATAGGTAACTACATTAATAAACCGGACCTAAATCGGAAGATTGGATAGAATGAGGTTTCGTAAACCAAACGAGTATAGAGACTCGTGTCATATGGTTTATCAAAGCCTACATGCTAAATGAAACCCAACCTAATAGCTTACGACCCATTACGACCCGTTTAGGTAGCTTATGCTACTTTAACGCGTCGTTCGCGTGAAACGCGTTCAGACCGCCTAACTAGTTCTACGACAAGTGTTATATGCCTAAACATGTTACATAATCAGTTATGTGAAAAAAGTTTAGGTTACATATGCTTAATTACCAATTATACATGAAAAGGGTATTCTGGTAATTTACCTAAGGCATATAAACTACCTATCATACAACTACTTAAACGATGTGACCATAGGGTATAACCTCGGAAGGTTATTTCCTACCTACTATGGTCACCTAATGTATTTGGTCAGATCCTAATGATCGACCAAACTGGGTCGGGTTCGAGGGTATAGGCGATTTATCAGATCGCCTACCCTACGACCCTAGACAACGTGGTAATCAGTGGGCATAGTCCCAAGGGACTATGACCAACGTGATTACACTCACGTTGCGAAGTTCAAACGAACTTCGCATTGACCATTACTGGTCAACGCTGAAAGTTAAACAAAGTTTGACTTTCTGACTCGAAAAGCAATAAAATAAGGAAAAGAATGAAAGAATACTTACGAAGGGTCCCCGAATGCTAACCTCGATTCAAAAATCTCAGGTATGAAACAATAGTTTCAACTTAGAGTTTCTCAAATCAAAGTTCTTGTAAGTTTTGCATTGGGGTGATGGGGTATTTATAGTTTTCGGGTAACCGTTAGGATCGTTTCATGGAAAACGTGCCTTAATCCCATCCGTACATGTGTTGCAAAGTTGTGGTGACTAAAAATGGTCCTTATCATCTGACTAAGCAATTGAGAATGTGTGGGTGAGGATCAAACAGCTGCAATCTGCTGTTAAATGCAGTTAATCTGGTCTGATAGTGGGACGCGGGCCGCCTAAGGGTGTTCAAAAACTGAGGCGGGCCGCCTAGCCCTTCTGATCAGAAAACAAGTTTCAGAAATTACAGTTTCAGTCCCTACACGTGTTTAAGGCCATTTCCGACACTTCTAAGGCCCCTAAAGCCAACTTTAAGGCCCTAAAATGATTCCTAAACATTGTGGACATGAAACATGCTCAAAAATATGCCAGGTGTTGGTTCGTTTGGTCGTACGAACGTGATGTTCGCTCAATTACGACGGAATGCGCATAAGCGCGAAAAACGATCCAAATGACGCGACGAATGGATTTTTGACAAGCCAAACACTAAAGCATAATATAGTCATGCTTACATAAATTTTTGGATGTCCGGATGTATTCAGAACGTGAGTTATGCGTAAAAATGCAAACTTGTGCACTTTTTGACACTTTTAGTCCCTGAATGACCCAAAAGTTTATTTTAGCACACCAAACACCTCAAAGCCTATTTCTAAGCCATGTAAAGGATATTCATGGTATGTTTAACTTATGGTCATGTTCCGGAATGTCTGTTACAGTTCAAATTGGCATACTTTCACAGTTTGTCAAATTTAGTCCCTGTAAGCGATTTAACTTGATTTTGCCATACCAAAGCCTTCAAAACTTATTTCTAAGTTATGTAAAGGTTATTTAAGGTATGTTAAGCCTATGTCACTATTCCGGAGTGTTTGTTGCATTAAACTGGTTATATTTACGCATCGGTGCGCGTATAACCTTCCAGAAAGCGATTTAGAGTTTGAAATTGAACAAGAATTGATATGTGCAAATGATACACATATTTTTACAAATCCCAAGTATGAAATATAATATTTCATTGGTTCGGTATTTGTTTGATGGCCATGGAGGCACAGGTGTTACACCTGGACTACCCCCAGCACGCCAAGTAGAGTTCCGTATTGATCTCGTACCTGGTGCAAATCCCATTGCCAGAGCCCCATATCGTCTTGCACCATCTGAGATGCAAGAGTTGGCTAAGCAGCTTCAGGAACTCTCTGACAAAGGTTTTATCCGTCCTAGCTTTTCACCCTGGGGTGCTCCCGTTCTTTTTGTCAAGAAGAAGGATGGATCTTTTAGGATGTGTATCGATTATCGTGAGCTTAACAAGCTTACCATCAAGAATCGATATCCCCTACCGCGCATAGATGATCTCTTTGATCAGTTACAGGGCGCTTCTTATTTTTCGAAGATTGATCTTCGTTCGGGGTATCATCAACTTCGGGTGCATGAAGAAGACATTCCCAAGACAGCGTTCCGTACTCGGTATGGGCATTATGAATTCACAGTCATGCCATTCGGTTTGACTAATGCTCCTGCTGTTTTCATGGACTTAATGAATAGGGTCTGCAAACCTTATTTGGATCAGTTCTTCATTGTTTTTATTGACGACATCTTGATTTACTCCAAGACGCGAGCTGATCACGAGCAACATCTACGTCTTACTTTGGAACTCCTAAAGAAAGAGCAACTTTTCGCCAAATTCTCCAAGTGCGAATTTTGGCTTAAAGAAGTTCAATTTTTGGGGCATATCATCAACAAACATTGTATTCATGTAGATCCCTCCAAGATCAGTGCGATTAAGGATTGGGATACGCCTACTACTCCCACTGAGGTTCGTTCTTTTCTTGGTCTAGCGGGTTATTACCGCCGCTTCATTGAGAACTTCTCAAAGATTGCAGTTCCTCTAACTACTTTAACTCAGAAGAACAAGCCCTTTGAATGGGGATTCAAGCAAGAGGAAGCTTTTCAACACTTGAAGCAGAAACTTTGCGACGCGCCTGTTCTAACTTTGCCTGAGGGCAATGATGATTTCGTCGTTTATTGCGATGCATCTAAATTGGGTCTTGGCTGTGTCCTGATGCAAAGGAACAAAGTCATAGCATATGCATCGAGGCAGTTGAAGGTACATGAGAAGAACTACACCACTCATGATCTTGAGTTGGGTGCAGTTGTTTTCGCTCTAAAGATCTGGAGACACTATTTGTACGGTACAAAATGTGTGGTTTTCACGGACCACAAAAGTCTTCAGCATATCTTCAACTAGAAAGAACTCAACATGAGGCAACGACGTTGGGTTGAGCTTTTAAACGACTATGACTGCGAAATTCGCTACCATCCTGGTAAGGCGAATGTCGTAGCTGATGCATTGAGTCGTAAGGAACGTACTAAGCTTCATTGTGTACGTGTTCAATCTGTTATTCAAGCTCAATCCGATATCCAAGCACGCATTTCTCAGGCTCAACAATCTTGTGTTTCACAAGGTTTAATGGATAAGGAATTTCCCTATCACATAACGCCTGCCTTGGAACTGAAGGACAATGGATCGTATTACTTCATGGACCGTTTGTGGGTCCCAAGCCAGGATGATCTTCGTACCTTGCTTATGGATGAAGCCCATTAGTCTCGTTATTCTATTCATCCGGGCTCAGATAAGATGTATAAGGATCTCCGTATTCATTATTGGTGGCCTGGTATGAAGAAAGACATTGCCTTATACGTATCAAAATGCCTTACTTGTCTTAAGGTTAAGGCTGAACATCAGCATCCTTCTGGTTTATTGGAGCAACCAGAGATCCCAGTTTGGAAATGGGAAAACATTACTATGGATCTTGTTACTAAACTTCCGCGCACAAAGAAAGGTCATGATGCCATCTGGGTAGTTGTTGATCGTCTTACTAAATCAGCGCATTTCTTGCCAATCCGTGAGGATTTTCCTGCTGACAGACTTGCTCAAATCTATGTGGATGAAATTATAGCTCGACATGGTGTTCCTTTGAACATCATTTCTGACAGAGATGCTCGTTTCACTTCTCATTTTTGGAGAACCATGCAATCTGCTATGGGGACCCAACTTAATCTGAGCACAGCTTATCATCCGCAAACGGATGGTCAATCTGAAAGAACAATCCAGACTCTGGAGGATATGCTTAGAGCTTGTGTGATCGATTTTGGTGGTAGTTGGGATTCACATCTTAAGTTGATTGAATTCTCCTACAACAACAGTTATCACACCAGCATCAAAATGGCTCTTTTCGAGGCTCTCTATGGTCGAAAATGTCGTTCACCAGTCTGCTGGAATGAGATCGGCGAGGCTCAACTTACTGGACCTGCCCTCATTTTAGAAACTACTGACAAGATCAAGAAAGTTCGTGATAACCTTCAGACAGCTAGAAGCCGTCAGAAGAGTTACGCGGACCCAAAACGCAAGGCCTTGGAATTTCAAGTCGGTGATCGAGTATTACTTAAGGTCTCACCTTGGAAAGGTGTGATCAGATTTGGAAAGAAAGGAAAACTTGCACCAAGATACGTTGGACCATTCAAGATCGTCGAAAGAATCGGAAAGGTAGCCTACAGACTTGAGTTACCTCCTGAACTGGGAAATGTTCATCCAACTTTCCACGTGTCCAATCTCAAGAGGTGTTTAGCTGATGAGAACCTCCACATACCGCTTGACGAAATTCGTGTTGGCAAGACACTGAATTTGTTGAGAAGCCAGTGGAAATCATGGAACGTGAAGTCAAGTGGCTCAAACGCAAGTGTATTCCTTTGGTCAAAGTTCGCTGGGAAGCTAAACGTGGACCTGAGTTTACTTGGGAACGCGAGGATCAAATGAAGGCGAAATATCCGCATCTTTTCCCACGAGTTTCCTCTAAATAAATTTCGGGGCGAAATTTCCACAAGTAGGGGAGACTGTAACATCCGTGCTTGTAATCATTGTGAACAGTTCTATTATCAACAAAACAATGTTATTTGATCCCAATGTTTGTTTGGTTGTGTTTTACATTTTTCATGTTTTGACTTTTATGTAATTTCAAACTCTATATCGCTTTCTGGAGAGTTTTACGCAAACTGATGCGTAAACGTAATCAGTTTAATACGACAAATACTCCGGAACATCAACATATACTTAACATACCTTAAATAACCTTTACATAACTTAGAAATAAGTTTTGAAGGCTTTGGTATAGCAAAAACAAGTTAATTCGCTTAGAGGGACTAAACTTGACAAACTACGAAAGTATGCCAATTTGAACTGTAACGAACATTCCGGAACATGACCATAAGTTAAACATACCATAAATATCCTTCACATAGCTTAGAAATAGGCTTTGAGGGGTTCGGTGTGCTAAACCAAACTTTTGGGTCATTCAGGGACTAAAAGCGTCAAAAAGTGCACAAGTTTGCATTTTCGCGCATAACTTACGTTCTGAATACATCCGGACATCCAAAAATTTATGTAAGCATTAAAATATTTTATTTTAGTGTTTTGCATGAGAAAAATCCATTCGTCACGCCATTTGGATCGTTTTTCGCGCTTATGCGCATTCCGTCATAATTAACCGAACATCGCAACCGTACGGCTAAACGAACCGACATCCGAGATATTTTTGAGCACATTTTAAGTTCCCTATACTTTAACTTCATTTTTGAGCCTTGAAATGAGGTTAACGGGGTTCAAACGCATCGAAAATAGCTTAAACGGGCTGCAGGGACCAAAACTGTAATTCTGCCAAAATATTTGTTGCGCACCGCAACAAATATTTGTTACGGTGCGCAAGCAGGGGTCAGTTATGCAGAAACTCGTTTTCTCAGCAGTTAACATCCTTTAACCCCTCCAAAGGGCCAAGGACAAGTGTCAAACTCTTGTGGTGGAGCAATATCAGTTACCACAACATTGTGACAAGTGTACGGGCTAGATCATTCCCTCTTCTCCAAGAAACGATCCTAACGGTGGACCGAAATCTATAAATACCCATCACATTTCACTTCATTTCTCACAAGAATCTGATTATTTGTGCTCTAAGTTGAAACCTTTGTTTCATACCTGAGCTATTTTGATCTAGATTAGCATTCGGGGACCCTTCGTAAGTGTTCCTTCGTTCTTTTATTGCTTTTCGAGTCCGAAAGTCAAACTAAGTTTGACTTTCTGCATTGACCAGTTTAGGGTCGATGCGAAGTTCATTTGAACTTCATAACGTGAGCGTGATCACGATGGTTATAGTCCCTAGTGACTATACCTACTGATTACCACGTTATCTAGGCTCAATGACGAGCCGTAGTTTCGGTCAGAATACGTATTCTTGCGTATTTTGTAACCAAACTACTCTTAGGTATCACAACCGTTTGTTGTGATACCAAACTTGTTTTCTAACTTAGTTAAGCATGTTTCAACATGCTTAGCTCGTCACTTTTAGTTTAGTGCTTATATAGGGTCGTAAGGTAAGCGATCTAAACAATCGCTTATACTTTCGAACCCGACCCGTTTGGTCGATCATGTCACACCCGCTCGTAGCGGAAGCGCGAGGTGTGATCTGATCGGTTCTCATTGCATAACAATATAAGTGAACATTCTAAATGAATAAAAACAAGCTCCCATGCCATTGTCATAATTGTTTCAAAAGAATGCAACATAAGTTGAATGTATTGGTTACAAACCATCAAATGAAAATAAGTTGTCATCGTTTTATACATCAAAATGTAAGTCTTAAAATGTCAAGACTTTGACCACTATATCACCGCAAAGAGGCGGTATATAACAGGCAAACCCTTCAATAGTTGGCATTGAGTATTGATACTTGTTTTCCTTGAACTGAAATCGTTGCATTGGTCCACTAATTCCCTGAAATACATGTAAGTTTGAAAACATCAACAAAAGTTGAGCGAGTTCATGCAGTTTAGTTGTATGAGATGTATCTGTAAAACGTGAGTTGTATAAAATGTATCTGTAAAATGTGAGTTGTATAAACTGTATCCATAAAATGTGAGTTGTATAAACTGTATCCATAAAATGTGAGTTGTATAAAATGTATCTGTATGTAATGATGTAGTATGTAAAGCGTCAATGAAATCGTTGATCATTAATGTTTTGCAAGGACATTAATATGTGTGACGAAAAAGGAAGCAATCCAACCCTAGACGATTTTTATGTCGATTCCTATCGACTGGGACACAAAAGCACTCTTCCGTAGGGGTCCATGACCAAGAGTGGGGCTCGCCAAAACCCATTAGATCTAACCACTTGTACCTAGGTCCAAACAGGATTAATGGTGCTTAGATGTATAACCCTAATTCGCACATGATCTAAGGTGTTTCATTCCCTAACTTTAACATACGTTGAACATGTATTTTCCCCGATAGTTGTAAAGTTGTAAAACATTTAAATGAATAGGGGACATGAACTCACAGTATCGCGTCCTGTGAATAGATGTAAATAAGATCTCAAGTGCGGTCGTCCTGAATAGCGTTGCGACCTACAAATGTTCTTGTATTTGTTAGACACTTCGGTCTTTGTAAATAACTTGAGTACAAGTCTTGTTTCTTCAATATGTGTAAGACTTGTATGTCTTTACTGTTCGTTAACTGTGTATTCGATGAATGAGTTGTTCAAATGTTATATATATATTTTTCACCAAATATATATATATAAATGTTATCTTGTGAGTTGTATCATCGGGTCTTGTCTTCTTGATTTCGTGTCGTTGTGTAAGTACATTGTATAATTGAATTTCCAATAATGGTGTCATTGGGCCGAGCCCATGTTTTCATGTTATTGGGCCCCAAATAGTGTTGGGCCTAAATCGTGTTGGGCCTAAATAGTGTTGGGCCTAAATAGTGTTGGGCCTAAATAGTGTTGGGCCTCAATAGTGTTGGGCCTTAATAGTGTTGGGCCTCAATAGTGTTGGGCCTAAATAGTGTTGGGCCTAAATAGTGTTGGGCCTAAATAGTGTTGGGCCTCAATAGTATTGGGCCTCAATAGTATTGGGCTTAATGTTATTGGGCCTTGGCCCATATGTTTGATAAGCCCATTATGAAGTTAAGCCCATTTATAAATAATAGCCCATTTGTAAAAGATAGCCCATTAGTATAAGCTAGCCCATTAAGAAGTGTAAGCCCATTTGAAAGTATAAGTCTTACATTTTTATAAAAACATTTTTATAAAAATAACTAAGTATACTTTTTAGTTAATAAAAACATAATAGTTTTTATAAGTTTCAAAATGTCCGAATTATGTTAATGGTAACGTAAATTTTGTGTCCGCGTCGAAAGATCGCCTATACGTCGTAGTAAGTCCTGGGATTGGCGATATGTTTATAGATTCGCCCGTCGTCCGTTTTGACCATAAGTTGTGTCCGAAAGCTCGGAATGTCCGTAGGTTGTTTTCAAGTGTGTCTATATGTATTCTTGTAAGTCTTTAGTTGTAAGTATGTCTTGTATTTATTTGTGTCATTGTTATCCAGTCTCTAACTTTTATATATTACTAATACAAATAATAACACACAGCACATACTTGATATGTTCAATAAATATGTATTTTACCAAAATATATATTTATGTCAATTTTTATGTTTAGAAATACCAACTTTCTAATCTTGTAAAGACTTTGTAAAAAAATGATAGTTTTTCTAACATATGATTTCTAAGAAAAGTTGGCCATAGTTCCTTTATAATATGAACTTTGCCATGTTTATTTACATATCGTTTTCTTTTCAAATCATCAACAATTTCTCATATCATTTATACAAAAAAAAAACACATGAGATTTATAACATAACCTCATTAAGATGATCTCAAAATCATGTAGGATTTTATACATGATCATAACATATGCTAACTAGTTCAAAAACCAAGTTTAATTCTAGTTTTAACAACTTTTATAAAAATCTCAAGTTGTATGTTACTTTTTATAATCTTGTAAAAGTATTGTTTTTAGTGAAAAACCTCAAATACTTTCACAAGATCAAATGTTATGATCATCCCTTTAAACCTTTATGTTAAAAACCCTTTAACAAAAACATGTATAATTGTTAGATCATATTTTTAAAACATCCTCTAACAATTTATTTATATCATAATCATCATAACAAGATCAAATATGCATATAACAAGTCTTAGATCACAATATAAACCAACATAAATATATCATGATTATTATTTTTGCTTCTTTGTATTTTTCATGTTTATTATGTATGATTATTTAGTTATTTATTAGTTATAATAACAATCATAAACATAATATAAGTATGAAAAAAAATAGATCTTGAAGCTTACTTCTAGCACTTGGCTAGGGATGATCTTAGAAGATGATTAAGAACTAAGAAGATGAAGATCTTGATGGTAGAATACTCTTGAATGGATGAAAACCCTTCCTTTTACTTACAAAAGCTTTAGATCTTCTTATGTTACTTGGAAATCCATTTTGATCAACAAATAAAAGACTAAAGTGAAGTGGGTTTTTGGTGTTCTTGGTAAGATGGATGAAGATGATGAGAGAGTTTTAGTGAAAGTAATAAAAGATGAAAAATGAGTGGTAAAGTGCTAGTTTACTTAGTGGTTAAGTGTTGTAATAATTCACCAACATAATCCACTTGCAAACTAATAAAATATCTAGATATTTAACAAAAAAAAATTAGGGTGTGGACCCCTTTAAAAACGTTCACAACAACATGGGGGGGGGGGGGGTCTTGAATTGTTGAAATGTTGTTAAGTGTTTAAAGTGTTAGAAACTTTTAGCAAAGTTTAGGTGTTTTGGTGTTTAAATGTTTCAAGTGTATAAATGTGTTAAGAAGGTGTTAAGTGACAATTACTAGTCTAATATGATCTAAATAATATTAGATGGTCACTAAAAAAAAGATCCGACATTGTTCGGATATTCGTTTCGAATTGTTTCGGTTAAACGTTATTTGAACGCTAAGTTGTGTAACTCATGTGAATTGATGTAGTTATTGGTTCGGATGATACCCGAAAGTATCCTCATATGAATTATATGTTTAATAACATTTTTACATGTCGTAAAAATATTAGAAAGCTGATTTCTGCAGAATTTCTGCGGAAAAGTGTTGAAATTGTCGCTTTTAGTGCTTTTCGGCAGTTTTTAGTGTTATCGGACATCGGGAAAGTATTAAACCAAACCCTTGTATTTCCATATAGGGTTTAATGTATATTTGATGTTGGACTTTCGTCTGAGTCCTAAAGATGTAATTTAGATGGTTTATGTGGATCCTGAGTTTTCGTCAGCACACTAGTTTACTAGGTACTACTCTAGTTGTTTCGATGCATTGTTTAGACTATTTCAAATGTAACCAATAAAAATGAATAATGTGCATCATAAATGAATATTCCATGAGTGTTCTAAGATGTATATCATGTAATCATGCAGTTTGAATATTCAAAACATATACCTGTATAATGTAAATCATTGCTTTAAATGTACGTAGATTACCAGAAAGTGGCAGTTGTCACATTCTCCCCCTGTTATTGAGAATTTCGTCCCAAAATTCAAGCTGAGTCATCCTTTGCAGGAGTATTCTCGAACAGGTGGGGGTATTTTGGTTTTGATTTGATTTTCACGTTCCCAAGTATATTCGGGTCCGTGTCGAGAGTTCCAATGAATTTTTGTTAATATGTTACGACTCCTTCATGTTTCTTGGACCTTCCGGTCCATGACCTCAACAGGTCCTTTGGCGAATTGGAGTTTGTTATCTATATGAACCTCATCCTCCGGGATGAAAACTGTTTCTTGCGTTGGACTCTTCTTGAGATTCGACAAATGAAATATGTCGTGTACTCTACTTAGTTCTTCTAGTAACTTTAGTTTGTAGAAAACGGTGCCAATCTTTTCCAAGATTTCAAATGGAACTACATAACAGAGGTTAAGCTTTCCACGCTTACCAAACCTCGCTACACCCTTCTAAGGCGAGACTTTCAACAAGACTTTGCCTCCAACCTAGAAAGATAATGGCTTCCGCTTCTTGTCTGCATAGCCCTTTTGTCGATCGCGAGCCGCCATGATACGGTCTCTGATCTGAAAGATTTTATCTGTAGTCTTTTGGACTAACTCCGGACCGATAAGTTGTTTATTGCCCGCTTCCGCCCAACATAGCGGAAAGCGACTCTTTCGAACGTAGAGAGCTTCGAACGGTGCAGCCTGTATACTTGTGTGGTAGCTGTTGTTGTAGGAAAACTCAACCAATGGTAAGTGAGTATCTCAGTTGCCGCCCAAATCCATAACACATGCACGAAGCATATCTTCGAGTGTTTGGATTGTCCGTTCGCTCTGGCCGTCAGTTTGTGGATGAAAGGTCGTGCTTAGATTTAAATGAGATCCAAAGGCCTGTTGGAATGACTTCCAAATTCTTGACACAAAGCGATCGTCTCGGTCTGAGATGATTGAAATAGGCACTCTATGACGAGCCACTATTTCCTTGAGATAGGGTTCCTCTAGTTTCTCTGTACTATCCTCCTCTCGAATCGGTAAGAAGTGTGCGGACTTTGTTAGTCTATCGATGATTACTCAATCATGTTATGACCGCATGAGGTCCTGGATAACTTCGTAATGAAGTCCATCGATATTTGTTCCCATTACCAAACATGAATCTCGGGTTGTTGTAACAAGTCCGAGGGATTTTGCTATTCGACTTTGACTTTCGCGCAAGTCAAGCATTCTCCGACATAAGTCGCGATATCACTTTTGAGGTTAGGCCACCAATAGTATTCTTTCAATACTTAGGCCTATGTGCTTCCTCAACATATCATCTCGAAGGCCGCCAAAGAATGGAACCCAATTTCGACCCATAAGGTATAAAGTTCCATCTTCTTTCGGCACTAATTGTTCCTTCATGCCTCGAAGTGTTTCTGCTTGAATATGCTCTTCCTTGAGCGCTTGTGAATCATCTTCTCTAATGCTTGAACTCTCACTGTTCTAACTCGCTCCTTGCGGCTCAAGGCGTCAGCTACAACGTTTGCCTTGCCCGGATGGTACTTTATTTCACAATCGTAGTCGTTCAACAATTCAACCCAATATCGTTGACGCATATTTAATTCTCTTTGGTTGAATATGTGTTGAAGATTTTTATGATCCGTGTAAAATAATGCATTGAGTACCATATAAATAATGTCGTCATATTTTGAAAGCGAATACCACCGTACCTAACTCGAGGTCGTGAATGGTATAGTTATTTTCATGAACTTTCAGTTGACGTGATGCGTACGCGATAACTTTATCCCGTTGCATAAGTACGCAACCCAATCCTTGATGCGAAGCATCACAGTAAACTACGAAGTCATCGGTACCATTGGGTAGTGATAAGGTTGTAAAATGCTATGAACCAATCTTAAGAATAAGTTGTAATGCTATTTCCTGTTTTTCGGTTGGGGCGGATTTATTGTCTTTATTGGTGAGGGAGGTTAGCAATTGAGTAATTTAAAAAAAATCTCAATAGATCTCCGATGATATCCCGCTAATCCCAAATAAAAATTGTCGGATTCCAGTTGGAGTCTTGGGCATTTCCCAATTCTCATTTGTTTCAATCTTAGATGAGTCTACTTGAATGCCTTTCTCGTTCACTACATGCCTGAGAAATTATACCTCGCGAATCCAAAATTCGCACTTGGAAAATTTCGCGTATAGTTTCCCCTTCTTTAGTAGCTCCAAAATGGTTCTCAAATGTTGTTCGTGTTCATCAGTCGGTCGTGAGTATATTAATATGTCGTCAATAAATACTATGAAATTTGTCGAGGTACGGCTTGCACACACGATTCATTAAATCCATGAAGATCACTGTTGCTTTCGTTAAACCAAAAGGCATAACGAGAAACTCGTAATAACTATAACGAGTTTTCAAAGCCATTTTTGGTATGCTTTCCTCATGAATTCGTAACTGATAATACTCCGATCGTAAGTATATCTTAGAGTAGAAGCTAGAACCTTTCATAAACCATTTGAGTTAGTTGGAAATTCATTTGTAACATGGTTTAGAAATATGAATTTTCATTCATCGAAATGTTGTGCAATTTTGCAAAACTTTCATGTCTTTCCACCCCCAAAACCTTTATAAAGATGTATAATGGTAAAGAGTGGGGGCTATGAACTCACAACATCCTTATTCGGTCAACTACAAGGTTCGGAAGGTGCTAATCGATATGATGATCTGGATATGGGTGTGGCTCCCGTTACCAAGTCGATGTGAAACTCGACTTGTCGATATGGTGGTAGTCCTGGCAAGTCTTCAGGAAAGACTTCAGGGAATTCTTTTACCACAGGTATATCTGTCATCTGAGGCCCATCGGCCTTCTTGTCAACAACAAGTGCTAGAAAGGCAATACAACCTTTCCGTAAGCACTTTTGTGGCTTCATGCAATTTATGGTCCGCAATGATGTGTTGCGCTTCTCTCCATGGATAACAAGTGTCTCTTCGTTCAGTAGTGGTAGGCGAATGATCTTCTCGTGACATAAGACTTTGGCTAGGTTATCGGATAACCAATCCATGTCAACCACTACTTCGAAAATACTCAACTGAACGGGGAATAGATCGATATTGAATTTTAGCTCTAGACTCGACTAGTTTACTTTTTGCCAATTCTATAGAATGAGGAGACGTCTAGCTTACTTGACTCTAGGCCAAGTACATTTTAAATTCTGTGTGGCGAGGACTTCACTGTATAGTCTTAGGAACCCTATGTTTAAATGTAGGATAACCCAATCCATATGTTTAGATGTAGGATAACCCAATCCCTAATTGTAGCTAGGACAATCCCGTCCCTAGCCATGAAACTCATGTATGTGAAATCTTGAGATGAAGCTAAAATTGCCAATTGTATAAAATAACATGGATGTGAAATGTTGACGAATAGGATACATACCGGTGGCCCTTAATGATTTGATATGTCTCAGCTAATTACCCATTAGCTAACTTGATATAGTAATGTGTGTCCAACATGACTCTAATTCTAGTATACGCTTAACATTTAAAAGCAATAGCTAAGCTCAGTGTTGGTATTAAAAGAATTGATACATGATGATCGTAGAGTGTACGTACTCATGACTTCATTGGGATTTTGTGGAGTATTCATAGTTCTAACCACACACACACTTATTCACATTTAGGATTTCGACAAGTTACCAGCATACATCTTGGTACCAAAATCGTTTATGGCAGCAGTTGCCTTCATTTCTCTCATGGCGAGAGTTATTGTTTGAGTGATTGAGGTAGGGAGGGATGATGTTGTCATGCTTCGGATCTCCGAGGCTAAACCCGAAATGTAACACTCAGTGTGTTTGAATTCGGGTGTTTCCCAGTATGGAACAACCCTTGAGAGACCGTGAAAGCACCAAGTGTAACCATCAACATTGGCTCCAGTTATGATCGAGTTCTTTTATAAAATCATATGAAAATTAGATGATATAAAAGAATGATGTATGGTTAAATAAATAACCAATAAAAATGTAGTGTATAAATATATCATGTCTTGAAAAAAAATATTATGTCTTGTGTAGAGGATGTCGCGTCTTGTGCAAAAATGTCATGTCTTGTCTTTGTCGAAGAGATTTGAATAACACCACGATATGCAATATAACATAAGCACTTATATATAGGAAGTACCAGCGGCGTATCCACCATGCTTTTATCATATTACACACGTCTCATCACTTACAAATAACCACCAAAAATGTCTTGTGTAAAAGCAATAGTTTTCAACACATAACTTTTAACTTAAACAATTGATTCTTTTGGCGCCATGATCTTTTTAATACACACTATTAAAAGAATCTAGACATTTATTTGAATAAATAAAGTCTATCATGTGCCCAAGAATGAAGAATACAATCAATCGGTCATGGAAACCTCAAGACCATATTGTTCATACATGTTTGAATAAATGATAATGTGGATAACCAAAACCAAAAGGTGTAATGCCTCTTGCGTGTATTGGTCATATGTTTAAATGGAAAAAGAAAAAAAAATAACTCGTTGAGGAGGGGAAACCAACCAGTGGTCTTCGTCCATATAATATGTATTCCCTACTCTATGGACCTCGATCGTCCTAAGTAGAGAAAATCCTTTGTCTTACTTGTCTATGTGACAATTATGGTAATAGTTCTTGAGTTTCACGAGATCTAGCAAGATTGTTAGAATCTCCAAAAATGTCGAATAGTATGCAATGAGGGAGTTGCAGCATGGCTCATGCCATACCATTCATTGGGAATAGACAAATGTCAAGCGACAGAATTTATTGTATCATTTCCAATAAATATGATAAGGTGGAATATGATAACGTAAGGTAAGGTAAAGCAGGGTAAAGTGTCATAGACACCATGGAACCAACCCATGTTCAATAATTTCGAGAATGTTGAGGAAAAACCTCCATGAGTGGATAACAAGTTTTGTTTGTTTAAATGACTAGTCTCAACTGAATCGTGATATAGATCGAATGTTAGGTGTGAAAAAATACGTGTCGTCTTCCTGTATTGTATTGTGTTGTATTGTATTGTATTGTATTGTATTGTATTATACTAACCACCTCAGTTTGTGTTCTAATAGATAAGAAAAATTGAATCTCAAGTAATAACCTAAGAATTTTGAAGGAATAGTGATCATTAGCTTGGCCCGCAGAGTCCACCAGAATTCCCATGCACTACAAGTTGTTATTACGTAGGCCTCCGTAATAATAAATTGCCTTGCATGGTCACCCTAGCGTTCTCTCGTACAAAATAGCCGATCAGTCAGAGGGGGGACACTATTGTCTGTATACCTTCAACATAGGAGGGACCTTTGTGATAGATCACGTGTCATCGTCCGTTTTCATTACTCACAAAACAGCACAGCGTTAGATGGAATAGAAATGGAAAGAATCTGTAACAATAACAACTGAAGGGGCACCTTCAAGATGAGTACTTCATCTTCCTTATAGGGACAAGAGTATATCAACCTTGATTAGTATGAGTCACAGGGATCTCGTCCCACTAATGGAGTTGTTGTCCAAGGTTACCACCTTCGCCTCGCCGTCATTATCATGGTCAGGCATCTCAGCATTCGCGAGAAAGCAACCATATTTTACGGAATTAAGTTTAAGATTTCACTTAGGAATCATGTTCGCCATAAGCTCCGCAATAGACATGAGGTCGATATTTTCATCGTGTGAGTAAAGAATAATAATAGAGTTTGAAGTCGAAGGTATTTTGTTCTTGGCAAAATATTTCATGCAACATATATATGAACCACCTATATATATAATCATGTAAAATCCTATCAATCAAGGATTTCTATCTTGTATAAGCTGAACTTGTAAACTGTTTATAATGCATAAACTGATAATGTAATGTATTGTAGGCACATAGTCTATTAATGTATTGTGTCTGTTTCTCATAGACTTCACCCATGGAAATGTCCTCGCTTGATTTATGTGAAATGAATTTTTGCTGTAGTGGACCTTGAAAAATGTTTATGCAATGAAAACCTTTTGACTTGTCCAATTTTATTTATAATCTGTTCAACATGAACAAGAGGTTTTCGTGAGAGATCCCTAGTGATTGTAGACTTAGACTCGAGAAAGAATCCTGGTTCACTACAATCGATGCTCTGATACCAATCTGTCACACCCGCTCGTAGCAGAAGCGCGAGGTGTGATCTGATCGGTTCTCATTGCATAACAATATAAGTGAACATTCTAAATGAATAAAAACAAGCTCCAATGCCATTGTCATAATTGTTTCAAAAGAATGCAACATAAGTTGAATGTATTGGTTACAAACCATCAAATGAAAATAAGTTGTCATCGTTTTATACATCAAAATGTAAGTCTTAAAATGTCAAGACTTTGACCACTATATCACCGCAAAGAGGCGGTATATAACAGGCAAACCCTTCAATAGTTGGCATGGAGTATTGATACTTGTTTTCCTTGAACTGAAATCGTTGCATTGGTCCACTAATTCCCTGAAATACATGTAAGTTTGAAAACATCAACAAAAGTTGAGCGAGTTCATGCAGTTTAGTTGTATGAGATGTATCTGTAAAACGTGAGTTGTATAAAATGTATCTGTAAAATGTGAGTTGTATAAACTGTATCCATAAAATGTGAGTTGTATAAACTGTATCCATAAAATGTGAGTTGTATAAAATGTATCTGTATGTAATGATGTAGTATGTAAAGCGTCAATGAAATCGTTGATCATTAATGTTTTGCAAGGACATTAATATGTGTGACGAAAAAGGAAGCAATCCAACCCTAGACGATTTTTATGTCGATTCCTATCGACTGGGACACAAAAGCACTCTTCCGTAGGGGTCCATGACCAAGAGTGGGCCTCGCCAAAACCCATTAGATCTAACCACTTGTACCTAGGTCCAAACAGGATTAATGGCGCTTAGATGTATAACCCTAATTCGCACATGATCTAAGGTGTTTCATTCCCTAACTTTAACATACGTTGAACATGTATTTTCCCCGATAGTTGTAAAGTTGTAAAACATTTAAATGAATAGGGGACATGAACTCACAGTATCGCGTCCTGTGAATAGATGTAAATAAGATCTCAAGTGCGGTCGTCCTGAATAGCGTTGCGACCTACAAATGTTCTTGTATTTGTTAGACACTTCGGTCTTTGTAAATAACTTGAGTACAAGTCTTGTTTCTTCAATATGTGTAAGACTTGTATGTCTTTACTGTTCGTTAACTGTGTATTCGATGAATGAGTTGTTCAAATGTTATATATATATTTTTCACCAAATATATATATATAAATGTTATCTTGTATCTTATGAGTTGTATCATCGGGTCTTGTCTTCTTGATTTCGTGTCGTTGTGTAAGTACATTGTATAATTGAATTTCCAATAATGGTGTCATTGGGCCGAGCCCATGTTTTCATGTTATTGGGCCCCAAATAGTGTTGGGCCTAAATCGTGTTGGGCCTAAATAGTGTTGGGCCTAAATAGTGTTGGGCCTAAATAGTGTTGGGCCTAAATAGTGTTGGGCCTAAATAGTGTTGGGCCTAAATAGTGTTGGGCCTCAATAGTGTTGGGCCTAAATAGTGTTGGGCCTCAATAGTGTTGGGCCTCAATAGTGTTGGGCCTTAATAGTGTTGGGCCTAAATAGTGTTGGGCCTAAATAGTGTTGGGCCTAAATAGTGTTGGGCCTCAATAGTATTGGGCCTCAATAGTATTGGGCTTAATGTTATTGGGCCTTGGCCCATATGTTTGATAAGCCCATTATGAAGTTAAGCCCATTTATAAATAATAGCCCATTTGTAAAAGATAGCCCATTTGTATAAACTAGCCCATTAAGAAGTGTAAGCCCATTTGAAAGTATAAGTCTTACATTTTTATAAAAACATTTTTATAAAAATAACTAAGTATACTTTTTAGTTAATAAAAACATAATAGTTTTTATAAGTTTCAAAATGTCCGAATTATGTTAATGGTAACGTAAATTTTGTGTCCGCGTCGAAAGATCGCCTATACGTCGTAGTAAGTCCTTGGATTGGCGATATGTTTATAGATTCGCCCGTCGTCCGTTTTGACCATAAGTTGTGTCCGAAAGCTCGGAATGTCCGTAGGTTGTTTTCAAGTGTGTCTATATGTATTCTTGTAAGTCTTTAGTTGTAAGTATGTCTTGTATTTATTTGTGTCATTGTTATCCAGTCTCTAACTTTTATATATAACTAATACAAATAATAACACACAGCACATACTTGATATGTTCAATAAATATGTATTTTACCAAAATATATATTTATGTCAATTTTTATGTTTAGAAATACCAACTTTCTAATCTTGTAAAGACTTTGTAAAAAAAAATGATAGTTTTTCTAACATATGATTTCTAAGAAAAGTTGGCCATAGTTCCTTTATAATATGAACTTTGCCATGTTTATTTACATATCGTTTTCTTTTCAAATCATCAACAATTTCTCATATCATTTATACAAAAAAAAAACACATGAGATTTATAACATAACCTCATTAAGATGATCTCAAAATCATGTAGGATTTTATACATGATCATAACATATGCTAACTAGTTCAAAAACCAAGTTTAATTCTAGTTTTAACAACTTTTATAAAAATCTCAAGTTGTATGTTACTTTTTATAATCTTGTAAAAGTATTGTTTTTAGTGAAAAACCTAAAATACTTTCACAAGATCAAATGTTATGATCATCCCTTTAAACCTTTATGTTAAAAACCCTTTAACAAAAACATGTATAATTGTTAGATCATATTTTTAAAACATCCTCTAACAATTTATTTATATCATAATCATCATAACAAGATCAAATATGCATATAACAAGTCTTAGATCACAATATAAACCAACATAAATATATCATGATTATTATTTTTGCTTCTTTGTATTTTTCATGTTTATTATGTATGATTATTTAGTTATTTATTAGTTATAATAACAATCATAAACATAATATAAGTATGAAAAAAAATAGATCTTGAAGCTTACTTCTAGCACTTGGCTAGGGATGATCTTAGAAGATGATTAAGAACTAAGAAGATGAAGATCTTGATGGTAGAATACTCTTGAATGGATGAAAACCCTTCCTTTTACTTACAAAAGCTTTAGATCTTCTTATGTTACTTGGAAATCCATTTTGATCAACAAATAAAAGACTAAAGTGAAGTGGGTTTTTGGTGTTCTTGGTAAGATGGATGAAGATGATGAGAGAGTTTTAGTGAAAGTAATAAAAGATGAAAAATGAGTGGTAAAGTGCTAGTTTACTTAGTGGTTAAGTGTTGTAATAATTCAACAACATAATCCACTTGCAAACTAATAAAATATCTAGATATTTAACAAAAAAAATTAGGGTGTGGACCCCTTTAAAAACGTTCACAACAACATGGGGGGGGGGGGGGGGTCTTGAATTGTTGAAATGTTGTTAAGTGTTTAAAGTGTTAGAAACTTTTAGCAAAGTTTAGGTGTTTTGGTGTTTAAATGTTTCAAGTGTGTAAATGTGTTAAGAAGGTGTTAAGTGACAATTACTAGTCTAATATGATCTAAATAATATTAGATGGTCACTAAAAAAAAGATCCGACATTGTTCGGATATTCGTTTCGAATTGTTTCGGTTAAACGTTATTTGAACGCTAAGTTGTGTAACTCATGTGAATTGATGTAGTTATTGGTTCGGATGATACCCGAAAGTATCCTCATATGAATTATATGTTTAATAACATTTTTACATGTCGTAAAAATATTAGAAAGCTGATTTCTGCAGAATTTCTGCGGAAAAGTGTTGAAATTGTCGCTTTTAGTGCTTTTCGGCAGTTTTTAGTGTTATCGGACATCGGGAAAGTATTAAACCAAACCCTTGTATTTCCATATAGGGTTTAATGTATATTTGATGTTGGACTTTCGTCTGAGTCCTAAAGATGTAATTTAGATGGTTTATGCGGATCCTGAGTTTTCGTCAGCACACTAGTTTACTAGGTACTACTCTAGTTGTTTCGATGCATTGTTTAGACTATTTCAAATGTAACCAATAAAAATGAATAATGTGCATCATAAATGAATATTCCATGAGTGTTCTAAGATGTATATCATGTAATCATGCAGTTTGAATATTCAAAACACATACCTGTATAATGTAAATCATTGCTTTAAATGTACGTAGATTACCAGAAAGTGGCAGTTGTCACAGATCATTAGGATCCGACCAAGCACATTAGGTGACCATAGCATATAGGGAATAACCTTCCAAGGTTATACCTTATGGTCGCTTCGTTTAAGTAGTTGTATGATAGGTAGTTTATATGCCTTAGGTAAATTACCAAAATGCCCTTTTGACGCCAAAATTCATTTTAAGCATATGTAACATAAATTTTGACATCTAAACTGATTTGACAACCATATTAGACATGTTAAGGCATATATTACTTGTCATAGGACTAGTTAGGCGGTCCGAACGCGTTTTACGCGAACGATGCGTTAAAGTAGCATAAGCTACCTAAACGGGTCATAATGGGTCGTAAGCACTTAGGTTAGGTTTCATTTAGCATGTAGGCTATGTTAAACCATACTACATGAGTTCCCATACTCATTTGGTTTACGAGCCCTCATTCTATCCGATCTTCCGATTTAGGTCCGGTTTATTAATGTAGTTACCTATATTAGGTGCCGTTTGATATTCCGAGATCTCTAGCATTGCTTGGTGGTTATCTTAGGACTTCTAAGCAATCTCAAGTGAGTACATAGAACCCCTCTTTTACTGTTTTCAAACTGTTTTGGGGTGGAACACATGTGCCTACTTGTTACTTTCGTGCTTTCCTGTTTTTAACATCATATATCGGCTATGTTTGTTAGTACATTATAGTACATGATTTCATTACATTTCATGCTATGTATGTCCATTGTGTGCATACTTAGTACATTGTTTTACATTACATTTCTGCTATGTATGTTGACTGATAGCATGCTAGCACATTGATTTACAAGACTTTTCTGCTTTGTATGTTAACTTAGCATACTTAGTACATTGTTTTCATATAACATGTTCACTTTTGCTATGACATTTGGTTTGCATAAACGAGACTATTATACGTTCATTAACATTAGCTACGCCGCTCGGTAGTAAGTACTGGTACCATAGGACTTGACAAATCCCATTCCTGACATCCCGGGTTTGTTTGGATGTAAGGAATGACTGAATCCGAAAACATTTCTTTTGATAACCTTGACTGAAAGGGTTATCCGACTGTCTCAAGGCTTGAATGTATGCGTTAACTTACCACATAAATGTTTGTATCAATGTAACATGCATTACTTTGCAAAACATAACTTTTTGATATATTCAAAATACTTTGTTTTGTACATTTATACATTTTGGACTATATGACAATACTTTACTTACAATACATAACTTTTGTTACACATTACTTGACTACTTTTGGACTTATAAACATTTGACATGGCTTATACAAGGACTTTTGACTATTGGTTTAAACATAGACTTTATACATTGGTGGTTTGTTTAAGTGATTTAAGTAACGAGGCATGTGTAATATGATACAAACATGGTGGATACGCCGCTAGTACTTCCTATATATAAGTGTTTGTATGGTATTACATATTGTAGCGTTATTTAAATCATTTCAATTTAGACATATGACTTTTTATACAAATAACATACTTTTCACAAGACATTGTTTTACCAATCAACTTATCTTATACAAACTCATTTTACTTGGTTATTTATTTAACCATACTTATTTCTCTTATTTATACATATCATCTGAATTTATGGTTTTTCACACGATTTATAAAACAAATCAAATTTACAAGGTTCATGACTGACTGTTATTAAACAAATTTTCTTAAACTTAAGTCATGAATCCTATTTTCACAAAACCTATGTATCTCACAGGCATTTTTATGCTGACGTACCTACTTTCACATGTGTTTTCAGGTGCTTTTCCGTAAGAGGATGATCATGACACTAGGGCGGACCTGTGCCTTAGAGACTTAAAAATGGAGATAGACTATGTTTAATTATGTTATAAACTCTTTATTTACTGTTTAAGACAATGAAACTCTTGTTTAATAAATAAAATACAACTTTGAATGCCATGGTTATGAAACAATTAATTCTGTTACAACACTCCCCGACGTTTTCCGCCACGTCTTGTATGTTATACGTGGTCGGGGTGTGACAAGTATACTCCCTGTGCTCGCCACTGTCTTGTTTCAAGTCATCAAACTCTCTCTCCAAAGCTCGCTGTTCATGACAAGGACAGAACTCCCTCATCATAAGGGCCCTAAGTTCAGCCCATGTCTGTGCTAGAGCAACTTCTGCACCCCGATCTCTCATAACCCCGTTCCACCACGTAAGAGCCCTCTTCTGAAACACACTCGAAGAAAACTCGACCTTGCGATTATCAGGACACTGAACGTGATGGAAAGTGTTCTCAATGCTCTCGAACCATTGAAGGAGCCCAGTTGCTCCTTCAGTACCACTAAACTTGAGTGGCTTAGCCGAATTGAAGCTCTTGAAATTGCATGGAGCATGATTGTTGTTGTTGGCTTGGTTCCATTGAGCAAAAAGATTTGAGAAAGCAGCCGCCATTTGCTGTGCGATGATTTCTGCCAGTTCGGCAGTCACTATCTGATTCTCGCGTCGAGGAGGCATTCTAAAAGAGGACACATGGAAGGAAACGAGTGAGATGATTGAATGAAAAGGATGAGATGAAACAAAATCAACAAAAGCAAAGATGGTGGTCATTCGTCCGCATCACAAAGCAAGCAAACGACACACAGTGACTAATCAAAGTAAATGGGTGAAAAATAATGTGTCGCGAAGACATGCTCGCCTATAAGTGAACACTCATGTGACAACCCTCAAACTCCATGTATTCCGTACAATTTATTAATGACAATTAAAGTGCTTGACGACTGTGTGGAATTATTTAACTGCTATCTGATTTATGTGTTATGCTTACATGTACTTGTTAACACACTAATAAAGTACAAAAAAGTCATTAAATAAGTCCGTTATGATTTCCTAAGTATTAGAAATTAAAAACGTTACAAAATATATAAATAGGACACTTTTCGGATTAATTAAACGCTTTAACGGAACAGTGTCAAACCGAACAACCGGACTTTACCCGGAACCTAAAAATATTGTCTATGACATTGTTTTCTTTTTCTGAGCCAGTTAGGGTCCCCGAACACCCTAACACATCTTATATTATACAACACACCTTCATGCACTAACTTAACAATTTAATCCTAACTAGTTCTCTAACCATTTAGTTGAAACCCAACCCTATACCCCCCCCCCCCCCTTTGTGACCGTCCCCATGTGGATCACACATCAAGATCTTGAAATCTTCCTATTTCCCATGTAATATTTCCTCTTGGATTTAGAAATATCTTGTAGTGTACTTTGGTAGCACATGACCCATTGGACATCAAGGTTTAGAGAATATATATGGGTCCATCATCCTCCATCTTCACATATCACCACAACACACTCTTTCTCCCTCTAACAAGGCTACGGCCAAACACCCCTCTTACACTTCCACCATTTTTGATTTCCTTTCATTCATTCCAAGAGCTCTCAAAGGTGTAGCAAGGTGATTAACGAAGCTTGGTGCACTCGGAACGCGAAGGACCACTTCCGTTAGCTTTTATCCACCCATTTTCCATCAAGAATCTTCCCTAGCCTCGAGCTAGAGGTATATCACTTAAAACTCACTCTTGAACGTATCTAGAGTGGTTAATAAGAGTTTCGTCGGTTAAAAATTACGAACATATAAGATCAAAGTCTAAAAGTTTACTAAAGCAATGAACAAGGTGGTTAATGGATGAATATGTGTGTAAATCATGTAGATCTTGTGTGATTATGATGATTGGGTGATTATCTGATGCTTTACTGAATGATATTAGTATATGATGTTGTTGTGGTCACTAAACTTGTTAAAGGAATCGATCGAACACGATTTAGAAGATTAAACACAAAAGAATCAGAATCTGTCTAACTTTTACAGCCCACTTCTGTTGGCTGTAAACAGGTCTTAACCTCAACGAAAAATCGATATTTTGAATCTAAAATATGTTATTATGAAATACGGTTCTAATGGCACCGGAATCGTAATTTTTGGACTCCGTTTACTATTTTTAAAGTGTTAATTTGTAACAGCTTAAGCTGAATTTTGACAGCAATAAATGGGTGTCGTACTTTCAGTCATAACCTGAGTTTTGTGATAAATCGGACCATGAAAGTTTTATTGTAGATGATAACTGAAGTATTTGTAATTACCCCACTGGAATTTCGCAAATCGGACTTACGATGAATTTTTAATAAATTGTTTCGTGGACTGTGGTCAGAAATACATAAATCTGAGTTCAGTCCCGAATATGAATTTTTATAAAATATTGGTGATGAACCGGACCCCGATATTTTTACACAATAAAATATGGAACGTTTAAGACATTCTGTAAAAATTTGGGAATTTTTGGAACATGTTAACTATTTTATTAAAATCCCCGAAAACAGCCCAGTTTCGAGTATAAAAGCTGAAACGACATAAGTAGTGATTTGCGTGTCTAAATGTCGAGTATGCTATCTGTGAATGATCTAACATGTTATATGTGTTATATGCATTATTGTATGTTTGCTTATGAGTGGGGAATGGATGGGAAGTATATATGGGCGTAAATCGTTAAAGTGTGTGCCTGTTATGTGGTAGAAGTAATGTGCAAATAAACCGTACGTAGGATACGTGTTATGCATGAGAAACTGATTGTTATCCGTACCTTATTAGGACGTGATTGACCGACCTTGACTGTTAACTATATTAAGAATCTAACCGAGCAAACCGAGGTGAGTTCACACACTTTCTAAGGCATGGGATTCCCGGTGGTTTGGGAATGGGTTAAAGAATTAAAACTAAATCTACATATCCTCCTTGGGTAGGATATGTACGGCCATCCTCCATAGAGTGGATGCCATTATTAATCCTACGAATTCTCCTGGTGCAGAATATGTACGTTCGTCCTCCTGGTGCAGGACAACAACCTTAAAACTAGCTAGACAAAACTCTATCATGAAGTCCCTCAATTTATATCGACTTAATCGCCGAGGCCAATGGCGAGCGGGTCATTAGTTAATAGCGCTATTAGGTATAACAAACCTCACACCGTGCCGGTAGGACGGGCGTGTACTAATGGACTATGGCAGATTGTCAGTGATGATAGACACTGATATAGGGCACAACTTATTTGCGTAGCAGTCGATATCATTCCGTCTAGTAGTTCAAACGGGGAAAACCCCCACTAATCATGGTTATGGATTGGGTAAAGAAAAAGGGGATTGGTTAAATGTACTTTCAACTACGGGGTAACCCCCACGGCAAATAAGCCAACGAAAGTCAAACCACGTTTTCAGGAACACTTAAAACTAAACAACCAAACGTGAACTCACTCAACTTTGTTGTTGACTAGTTGTTACATGCCTTACAGGTCGCTAGATGCTTTTGGGAGCTTGCACGAGGAGGAGGTTGTTGTGGAACATGGGTTGTTATATCCCATACTTAATAATTGAACTTTATAAACCTATGGAACTTATGTTTGAGACTTTAAACTTATGAACTGTGAACTTATGTTTTGAACTTACGTTTTATGCTTCCGCTGTTAACCTAAAATCGGTTTACTTCCTTTTGGTCACCAATCGTATTGTGTTTGGTTTTATTTACTTAACTATGTTGTTCAATATGATTGGTGGCTCGATCCTGGTCATGTCACGCCTCCAAGCGGTGATACTCCGCGTGTGGATTTTGGGGGTGTGACAGATTGGTATCAGAGCCATTGGTTATAGAGAACTTGGTTTTAATAAGGGAAAAGTTTTCATTAAAACCAGACTATAACCTGTACAGTGCTCAACGATCCACAACGACGCTTCGCTCCACGTGCAAGACTCGACACCATAAGTGGTATGATTTATGTTATATTATCGGTTAGATAGTTCTCACTGTGCATTAGATAATGTGGTAATTGCTATTTGAACCTTGTGTGCATACTCTCTAATGTCGTCCCACACTTACACACTTTCGCGACACTTTCCTCACTTACGTTGCTTCATTATGAAGATCATGAGCGGACGCGAAGGACGTATCAACCTCACTCAAGCCCAGTTGACGGCTTTGATCAACGAACGAGTTGCGGAGGCACTCGCGGCTAACCCTGCAGGAGGTATAACCCGCCATACCAACCCACCTTAGGACGTTTAGGTCCTACCTTCACAAACCAACCCTCGTGCTTAACCATGCCTATTATTCTCGCACTACAGGTCAACATGCTCAACCTCCGGTGTGCACGTTCAAGACGTTCATGGACTGCCGACCTACCACTTTCAGTGGCACCGAAGGAGCAGTGGGTCTTCTTCACTGGTTTGAAAAGCTTGAGACAGTTTTCGAGATGTGCGAATGCCCCGAAGACCGTAGGGTGAAATATGCTACCGGAACACTTGAAGGAGCTGCGTTAACCTGGTGGAAGGCACAGGTTCAACTACTAGGGATGGCAGTTGCTAATGCCACGCCCTGGAATGGTTTCAAAGAGCTGATCAAAGAGGAGTACTGTAGTCGGGATGATATCCACAAGCTAGAAGTGGAATTTTACAATCTGAAGATGACAGGATCTGAGATTGAGGCGTATACCAAGAGGTCGAATGAACTGGCCATCCTGTGCCCAACTATGGTGGACCCTCCCATCAAACGTATTGAGCTTTACCTCAAGGGCCTTGCACCAGCGATTCAAAGTCACGTAACTTCAGCCAACCTGGGTACCATTCAGCAAATTATCAAGTTGGCTCATCGTCTCACCGACCAGGCGGTGGAACAAAACAGGCTACCCAAACGTATCAGTGCCACAGCTACTTCTGATGCACCTACCGACAACAAGCGAAAATGGGATGGGAACTCCGGAAGGGGGTCTACTTCAGTTCAGTCCCAACAGCGAAAGAGTGATGACTACCAGAGTCCCGGTCAGCAATCTTCTGGTAATCAAGGACAGGGTGGATACCGAGGAAACCACCCCAAGTGCAACCGGTGCAACAAGCATCACAGCGGGCAGTGCAACAAAGGTCGATGTCAGAGATGTCACAGGCTGGGCCATGAAGCCAAAGATTGCAGGAGCCCACGTCCTGCGAATCAGAATCGCCAACAACAACAACAAGCCCCACAGAACCACCAGCAACAGCATCAGCAGGGAAATAAAGGATGCTTTCAGTGTGGCGCTGAAGGCCACTTTAAGAGGAACTGCCCCCAGCTAAACCAAAACCAGAACAATAACCAAGGAAATGGGAACCACAATGGGAACAACAATGGAGGCGGAAATGGGGGAGACAACAATGGCAACGGGGCAAGGGGTCGTGTGTTCGTGATTGGTCAGGGGGAAGCAAGGAACGATCCCAACGTTGTGATGGGTAAGTTTCTTCTTGACGACTTCTTCGTTACTGTTTTATTCGATTCGGGTGCCGATACTAGTTACGTGTCCGTGAAAGTTAGCCAAATTCTTAAGCGCACCCCAACACTCCTGAACACCAAACACACGGTAGAACTAGCTAACGGTAAAAGTCTTGAAGCCACACACGTAGTTAAAGGTTGTAACCTCGTCTTAGCTGGTCAGACTTTCCCTATCGATCTTGTTCCTATCACACTTGGTAGTTTCGACGTCGTTATTGGGATGGATTGGCTATCTCACCATCAAGCCGAGATTGTTTGCAAGGAGAAAATCATCCGCATTCCTCGTTCTGATAAAGAACCCCTCGTGATTCATGGCGACAAGAGTGGTGCTGTCGAAGGCATCATCTCTTTCCTTAAGGCCCAGAAGTGTTTGCGAAAGGGCCACACTGCCATTTTAGCACTCGTTACTGACACATCCACGGAAGAGAAGAGAATTGAAGACATCCCTATTGTGCGTGAATTTCCCGAGGTATTTCCTGAGGAATTACCTGGTCTTCCTCCTCATCGCCAAGTTGAGTTTCAAATCGAGCTAGCTCCTGGAGCAGCGCCAGTAGCTCGAGCACCATATCGTCTAGCCCCATCAGAACTCGAAGAACTGTCCACACAACTACAAGAACTCTTGGAAAAGGGTTTTATACTGTGACACCCCAGGAAAACCGGGAAAACCATACAACTTAACTAGCTTCCTCAGTGAGTGCCATCAAATTTCGGGACGAAATTTCTTTCAACTTGGGGATGATGTGACAACTCGAAATTTAGAACCTTTTATCTGTATCTCGATGTAACATGCTTAAACGTGTGACTAGTTAACTATGTTGGTTTAATGAGATAAGCGAACATTCTATGTGATTATATATTATGCTTATGTGTATGCTTGTATGTATGCGACCCGAGACAACAAGGACCCGACTCGAGACCATGTGGTCTCGAGTGAACAGTAGCCATTAGGCCGGTTTGGGCCTTTGGCCGGTTGGGCCATTTGGGCCGTAAACCCTCATCCGAAACCCTTTAGGGTGCACCACTTGAACTAGTATATATATATCACACTAGCTAACCTTGTCATTTTTGATCAACACACACCCACACTCTCACTCTTTCCCTCTCTAAAAACCCTTGAAACCAAACATCACCTTCACTCCCTCACTCTCGGATTTTTGGACTCTCGGATTTGTTGGAAGCGCACACACATCCTCAAAACCCATCAACCGGTTAGTGTTCTTGATGTTTATTGTTGAATGTTAGTGATTCATGTTGTGTTTTGGTGTTTGGATTGATGGTCATGACATTATGTTTGCTTGCTAAGAGGTTTGCTTGATAGAAAATAGCTATTTGTTGTCAAGTGATGATATTATATGCATGATTGTGATAAATCGGTTAATATGCCTTGATTTCGGATATATTGCATGATGGGTTATGATATCTTGTGTTTAAGTGAAGTTTAAACTACTAGTTGTTGATGTTCATGAAACCGGTTTACATACGTCATGTAATCGGCTTAATATAGGACCGAATTGTGGTATTAAGTTCAAGTGCTTTGATAGTTGTTCATGTTGTAATTAGGATAATGCATGATGTGCTTGAACAAGGGTTGAATGTGTTATGAATATGTTTTTGAATATATGAAGAACATGATGAATAAGTGAAGAACAACTTGAATATGCAATGAAAGTGTGCTGAATATTTGAAATCTGCACTGTTTGATCCATTTTGGGTAAATATTAGACAACAAAACATGTTTAGTGGATAGTACATAATTCTGCATGATTTTCATTGGATAGTACAAACTGTGAAGGATCAGCAGGTGCTGGGGAGTCGGAACCCCTGGTTGCGACTCGCAATCACAGCCTTACAAGCCGAGACCACCAGTTGCGACACAGGTTGCGAGTCCCGTTGCGACTCGAAACCTTAGCATGATCAGCCGAAACCACGGTTGCGACATAGGTTGCGACTCGCAACCATCCATGATCAACACGAACAGCATAACCCGCAACCACGCTTGCGAGTCCGGTTGCGACTCGAAACCACGCCTATTGGGTTTGCTTAATTATGGGCCTACGATAATGGGCCGGGCTTATGGGCTTCTGTGTTAACTGTTTAATACGTGTTTTGGGCTTAAGAAGTTGGACCGAACTTATGAGCCAAATGTGCTGTTGTTAATTGAATATGCTGTGCACCGTTGTTGAAACTGCCACGATAGAACTATATGATCGTTACTTGTACGTGCACTGCTTGGTTTGAATCTGATTATAAATGGTATCTATGTTAGGACGTAATTGACTACTTGCGACTTGATTGACCTTTCTGTGTTACTACCGAGCAAACCAAGGTGAGTTCACACCCTCTACAAAGCATGGGATTCCCAGGGGTCGGGAATTGGGGTTAAGGAACTGGGTTCCTCGTCTTCCTTGGGTAGGACAGCAAAGGTTCAGGAATGTAATTCCTCGTCCTCACGGACAGATAACTCGTACTAGACCAAGACTCTATCACGAAGTCCCTCATCTTTATATCGACTTAATCGCCGGGCCAATGGCGAGCGGGTCATTAGTTAGATAGCGCTATTTAGGTCTGACAAACCTCACACCGTGCCGCAGAGGACGGGCGTGAACTAATGGATCTGGGGCACGTCAATGATGATAGACATTGACAGTTTCAGGGCACTTAAACATGACTACAGTCAGCAGTCGATATGGTAACGAGTCTAGTGTATACATGGGGTAGCCCCCACGGCCGGAATGCCAGATAACTACACGGGGTAGCCCCCACGGCTGGATTGCCAGAGTAACCGGGAATAAACAAGTCACGTTTTTAACTATGGGGTAACCCCCACGGCAGGATGCCAGTTAAAGGAAACTGTTTTCGAAACAACTTAAAACAAACACCCAACCGTGAACTCACTCAACTAGTTGTTGACTCGTTACTACATGCTTTGCAGGTCTTTAGGTTCTTAAGCTGGAGCTTGCATGGAGGAGGATCGTTGTGGGATATGGACGACTGTGTGTCCACATTGAACTATGAAACAATTAAACTTATGTTTTGATTTAAGACTTATGCTTCCGCTTGCAACTTAACTATGTTTTGTTTGAACACCAATTGTATTGGTTGGATTTTATAACTACTTATATGCTTGTTCAATATGATTGGTGGCTGGATCCTGGTCAGTCACGCCTCCAAGCGGTGGTACTCCGCAGGTGGATTTTGGGGGTGTGACAGATTGGTATCAGAGCCATTGGTTATAGGGAACTTGGTTTTAATAAAGGAGAAAACGTTTTTATTAAAATCAGACTATAACCTGTACAGTGCTCAACGGTCCACAACGATGCTTCACTCCACATGCAAGGCTCGACATTCTAGGTGATATGGTCTGTATATTACCTACTTGTTAGATACATAGTACATTGCTCATGGTATGCTTGGTTAGTATGACTATTGTTGCTTGAACACGTGTGCACTTACTCGCTTCTGACATCGTACTTTTGCGAACCCCTCTCACTTACGTTCTTCTTGATGTGAAGATCATGTCTGGACGCGTTAACATGACACAAGCCCAGTTGACGGCTTTGATCAACGAACGAGTTGCCGCAGCACTTGCAACTGCACACGCAGGAGGTATATCCTGCAGTCCGAACTCAATCTAGGACCTTTAGGATCCTACTCTCGTGAACCAACCTTTGTGTTAAACTCTGTCTTTTCTTTCGCCTACGATAGGTCAGCACGTTCAGCCACCCGTGTGCACTTTTAAGACTTTCATGGACTGCCGGCCAACTACTTTTAGCGGCACTGAAGGAGCAGTAGGACTCCTACACTGGTTTGAGAAACTAGAATCTGTCTTCGAAATGTGCGAATGCCCTGAGGCGCGCAGGGTGAAGTATGCTACGGGTACTCTCGAGGGTTTGGCCCTCACATGGTGGAACGCTCAAGTTCAGATGCTAGGGTTGGTTGCTGCCAACGCCACCCCATGGGAAACTTTTAAGGAAATGATCAAGGAAGAATACTGCAGCCGTGATGAGATTCACAAACTCGAGGTGGAGTTCTTCAACCTCAAGATGACGGGGTCGGAGATTGAGGCTTATGTGAAAAGGTCGAACGAACTGGCAATTCTGTGCCCTACTATGGTGGATCCTCCCATCAAACGCATCGAACTGTTTCTTCAGGGCTTAGTGCCAGAGATCCAAAGTCATGTGACTTCAGCGAACCTCGCTACCTACCAGCAAACTGTATAGTTGGCTCACCGTCTCACGGATCAAGCGGTGGAGCAGAACAAGTTACCAAAACGCATTGGCGCTGCAACTACTACTGGTACCTCTAGTGACAACAAACGGAAATGGGATGGAACTTCGAGTAAGGGTTCGACTTCAGTTCAGTCCCAGTCTCAGCAGAGAAAGACTTAGGACTACAAGAGCCCTAATCAACAATCGTCTGGTGGTGGATACAAAGGAAATCATCCCAAATGCAATCGCTGCAGCCTGCACCACAGCGGGCCATGCACCAGGGGCAACTGTCATCGGTGCAACAAGCCTGGTCACGCTGCAAAGGATTGCAGGAGCTTATACCCCGCCAATCAGCATCGTCAGCAAACTCAACAGAACCAGCGCCAGCAACAGCAACAGGGTGATAACAAAGGGTGCTTTCAGTGTGGAGCTGAGGGCCACTTCAAGAGAGACTGTCCCCAACTGAACAGGAACCAGAACAACAACAACAATAACAACAATCAGGGGAATGGTAACAATGGGAACAACAACAACAATGGCGCCAGGGGGCGGATGTTTGTGATCGGCCAAGGTGAAGCAAGGAACGACCCCAATGTTGTGGCGGGTAAGTTCCTTCTCGACGACTTTTATGTTTCAGTTTTATTTGATTCGGGTGCCGATACTAGCTACGTGTCACTAGAAGTTAGTCGAATGCTTAAGCGTATTCCAACACCTTTGAACAACAAGCACACCGTAGAGCTAGCAAATGGTAAGAGTTTAGAGGCCACACACGTAGTCAAAGGTTGTAAACTTATTCTCGCTGACCAAACCTTCTCTATCGACCTCATTCCTATTGTCTTGGGTAGTTTCGACGTTGTCATTGGGATGGATTGGTTATCCCAACACCGAGCAGAGATTCTTTGCAACGAGAAGGTTGTCCGTATTCCAGGTCCCGATGGTGAACCTCTCATGATTCATGGCGACAAGAGGAGTGCTGTTGAGAACGTCATTTCTCTCCTTAAGGCCCAAAAGTACTTGCGAAAGGGCCACACTGCTATTTTGGCTCTTATTACTGACACCACGGAGAAAGAGAAGAAGATAGAAGATTTCCCAGTTGTACGCGATTATCCAGAGGTATTTCCTGAGGAATTACCTGGTCTTCCGCCTCATCGCCAAGTCGAGTTTCAGATCGAACTAGCTCCTGGAGCTGCGCCTATAGCTCGTGCACCTTATCGTTTAGCTCCATCAGAGTTGAAGGAACTCTCCACGCAACTACAAGAGCTCCTGGAGAAGGGTTTTATTCGTCCTAGCTCATCGCCCTGGGGAGCTCCAGTGTTATTTGTGAAGAAGAAAGACGGTACTTTCAGAATGTGCATCGATTACCGGGAACTCAACAAGGTGACGGTGAAGAATCGTTATCCTCTACCGCGTATCGACGACTTATTCGACCAGTTGCAAGGGTCGAGCTACTATTCGAAGATTGATTTGAGATCGGGTTATCACCAGCTGAGGGTCCGGGAAGAGGACGTCTCTAAAACAGCTTTCAGAACTCGATACGGGCACTATGAGTTTTTGGTCATGCCTTTTGGAATGACAAACGCACCTGCGGTTTTCATGGACTTGATGAACCGAGTGTGCAAGCCTTACCTGGACAAGTTCGTTATAGTCTTCATCGACGACATCCTGATCTATTCCAAGAGTCGGGAGGAACATGAGCAGCATCTGCGACTTATTCTGGAACTCCTTCGAACGGAACAACTTTATGCAAAGTTCTCGAAATGCGACTTCTGGCTTCGAGAAGTCCATTTCCTAGGCCACGTGGTGAACAAGGATGGGATTCATGTTGATCCATCCAAGGTAGACTCGATTAAGAACTGGCCTGCACCTCGTACACCGAAGGAAATTCGCCAATTCTTGGGTTTGGCAGGATACTACCGAAGATTCATAAAGGATTTTTCTAAGATTGCACAGCCTCTCACCTCACTAACGCAGAAGGGTGTTGTTTATCGCTGGGGAAACGCACAGGAGTTGGCGTTTCAGCACCTAAAGGATAGACTTTGTAGCGCACCTATCCTTTCCTTGCCGGAAGGCACAGACGATTTTGTGGTTTATTGTGACGCATCAATTCAAGGTCTTGGTTGCGTGTTGATGCAACGAGACAAGGTTATAGCCTACGCTTCACGCCAACTCAAGGTTCATGAAAGGAACTACACTACGCACGATTTAGAGCTGGGAGCTGTTGTCTTTGCGCTTAAGTTATGGCGGCATTACCTGTATGGTACCAAGTGCGCGATCTACACTGACCACAGGAGCCTCGAGCACATCTTCAAGCAGAAGGAACTGAATATGCGACAACGACGATGGGTCGAACTTCTGAATGACTACGAGTGCGCAATCAGATATCACCCGGGCAAAGCCAATGTTGTGGCTGACGCCCTCAGTCGGAAGGACACTGCGCCTAAGCGCGTGCGAGCTTTACAACTCACGATCCATTCTAGTCTTCCCTCCCAGATACGAGCAGCTCAGATAGAAGCGCTGAAACCAGAAAACGTCAGGGCTGAAGCCCTACGCGGATCGAGGCAACGATTGGAACAGAAGGAAGACGGTGCTTATTACGTAACGGGACGCGTTTGGGTCCCACTCTATGGCAACCTACGAGAGCTTGTGATGAACGAAGCGCACAAGTCTCGCTACTCGGTACATCCGGGGTCGGATAAAATGTACCACGACATCAAGACCACGTATTGGTGGCCTAGCATGAAGGCCCACATAGCAACTTACGTCAGCAAGTGTTTGACTTGTGCGAGAGTCAAGTCGGAATACCAGAAACCATCAGGCCTGCTCCAACAACCAGAGATACCTCAATGGAAATGGGAGCAAATTTCCATGGATTTTGTTACTGGCCTACCTAGATCCCAGCGCGGGAACGATACTATTTGGGTGATCGTGGATCGACTCACAAAATCTGCACACTTCCTGGCCATTAAGGAAACGGATAAGTTCTCCACTCTTGCAGAAATTTACCTCAAGGAAGTTGTTTCGAGGCACGGGGTGCCCACCTCCATCATCTCGGATCGAGATGCACGTTTTACTTCAGAGCTATGGCAAGCAATGCACAAATCCTTTGGCTCACGATTAGACATGAGCACAGCGTACCATCCTCAGACGGACGGGCAGTCCGAGCGCACTATTCAAACCTTAGAAGACATGCTTCGTGCATGTGTAATCGACTTCGGCAACCGCTGGGAAAAGCATCTGCCACTTGTGGAATTCTCGTACAATAACAGCTACCACACCAGCATTGGAGCTGCTCCGTTTGAGGCATTGTACGGACGTAAATGCCGGTCTCCCCTTTGCTGGGCAGAGGTGGGAGATAGTCAGATTACTGGTCCAGAATATGTGGTAGATACAACCGAGCAGATCGCTCAGATACGAAAACGCATGACGGCCGCTCGCGAACGTCAGAAAGTTTACGCCGACATGGGCAGGAAACCACTTGAGCTCCAGGTTGGGGAGCGGGTACTACTCAAAGTCTCACCCTGGAAGGGTGTGGTTCGTTTTGGCAAACGCGGCAAACTCAACCCACGATACGTTGGACCTTTCGAAGTCATTGAGAAAATAGGCAGGGTGGCCTACAGACTAAACTTACCAGCGGAACTCGGTGCAGTTCACAACGTTTTTCACGTGTCGAATCTGAAGAAGTGTCCGTCAGATGAGACCCACGTAGTTCCTCTGAAGGAACTCACTATCGACGAACAGTTACGATTCGTCGAGGAACCAGTTGAAATCACGGACCGGGATGTTAAGGTCCTCAAGAGCACTAGAATACCCCTTGTACGAGTTCGTTAGAACTCACGTCGCGGCCCAGAGTTCACCTGGGAGCGCGAAGATCAGATGAAACAAAAGTATCCCCAACTGTTCGCAAACGGTACAACCACTACTGAGGCTGAAGCTACGGAATTTCGGGACGAAATTCCAGATCAACGGGGGGAGGATGTGACACCCCAGGAAAACCGGGAAAACCATACAACTTAACTAGCTTCCTCAGTGAGTGCCATCAAATTTCGGGACGAAATTTCTTTCAACTTGGGGATGATGTGACAACTCGAAATTTAGAACCTTTTATCTGTATCTCGATGTAACATGCTTAAACGTGTGACTAGTTAACTATGTTGGTTTAATGAGATAAGCGAACATTCTATGTGATTATATATTATGCTTATGTGTATGCTTGTATGTATGCGACCCGAGACAACAAGGACCCGACTCGAGACCATGTGGTCTCGAGTGAACAGTAGCCATTAGGCCGGTTTGGGCCTTTGGCCGGTTGGGCCATTTGGGCCGTAAACCCTCATCCGAAACCCTTTAGGGTGCACCACTTGAACTAGTATATATATATCACACTAGCTAACCTTGTCATTTTTGATCAACACACACCCACACTCTCACTCTTTCCCTCTCTAAAAACCCTTGAAACCAAACATCACCTTCACTCCCTCACTCTCGGATTTTTGGACTCTCGGATTTGTTGGAAGCGCACACACATCCTCAAAACCCATCAACCGGTTAGTGTTCTTGATGTTTATTGTTGAATGTTAGTGATTCATGTTGTGTTTTGGTGTTTGGATTGATGGTCATGACATTATGTTTGCTTGCTAAGAGGTTTGCTTGATAGAAAATAGCTATTTGTTGTCAAGTGATGATATTATATGCATGATTGTGATAAATCGGTTAATATGCCTTGATTTCGGATATATTGCATGATGGGTTATGATATCTTGTGTTTAAGTGAAGTTTAAACTACTAGTTGTTGATGTTCATGAAACCGGTTTACATATGTCATGTAATCGGCTTAATATAGGACCGAATTGTGGTATTAAGTTCAAGTGCTTTGATAGTTGTTCATGTTGTAATTAGGATAATGCATGATGTGCTTGAACAAGGGTTGAATGTGTTATGAATATGTTTTTGAATATATGAAGAACATGATGAATAAGTGAAGAACAACTTGAATATGCAATGAAAGTGTGCTGAATATTTGAAATCTGCACTGTTTGATCCATTTTGGGTAAATATTAGACAACAAAACATGTTTAGTGGATAGTACATAATTCTGCATGATTTTCATTGGATAGTACAAACTGTGAAGGATCAGCAGGTGCTGGGGAGTCGGAACCCCTGGTTGCGACTCGCAATCACAGCCTTACAAGCCGAGACCACCAGTTGCGACACAGGTTGCGAGTCCCGTTGCGACTCGAAACCTTAGCATGATCAGCCGAAACCACGGTTGCGACATAGGTTGCGACTCGCAACCATCCATGATCAACACGAACAGCATAACCCGCAACCACGCTTGCGAGTCCGGTTGCGACTCGAAACCACGCCTATTGGGTTTGCTTAATTATGGGCCTACGATAATGGGCCGGGCTTATGGGCTTCTGTGTTAACTGTTTAATACGTGTTTTGGGCTTAAGAAGTTGGACCGAACTTATGAGCCAAATGTGCTGTTGTTAATTGAATATGCTGTGCACCGTTGTTGAAACTGCCACGATAGAACTATATGATCGTTACTTGTACGTGCACTGCTTGGTTTGAATCTGATTATAAATGGTATCTATGTTAGGATGTAATTGACTACTTGCGACTTGATTGACCTTTCTGTGTTACTACCGAGCAAACCAAGGTGAGTTCACACCCTCTACAAAGCATGGGATTCCCAGGGGTCGGGAATTGGGGTTAAGGAACTGGGTTCCTCGTCCTCCTTGGGTAGGACAGCAAAGGTTCAGGAATGTAATTCCTCGTCCTCACGGACAGATAACTCGTACTAGACCAAGACTCTATCACGAAGTCCCTCATCTTTATATCGACTTAATCGCCGGGCCAATGGCGAGCGGGTCATTAGTTAGATAGCGCTATTTAGGTCTGACAAACCTCACACCGTGCCGCAGAGGACGGGCGTGAACTAATGGATCTGGGGCACGTCAATGATGATAGACATTGACAGTTTCAGGGCACTTAAACATGACTACAGTCAGCAGTCGATATGGTAACGAGTCTAGTGTATACATGGGGTAGCCCCCACGGCCGGAATGCCAGATAACTACACGGGGTAGCCCCCACGGCTGGATTGCCAGAGTAACCGGGAATAAACAAGTCACGTTTTTAACTATGGGGTAACCCCCACGGCAGGATGCCAGTTAAAGGAAACTGTTTTCGAAACAACTTAAAACAAACACCCAACCGTGAACTCACTCAACTAGTTGTTGACTCGTTACTACATGCTTTGCAGGTCTTTAGGTTCTTAAGCTGGAGCTTGCATGGAGGAGGATCGTTGTGGGATATGGACGACTGTGTGTCCACATTGAACTATGAAACAATTAAACTTATGTTTTGATTTAAGACTTATGCTTCCGCTTGCAACTTAACTATGTTTTGTTTGAACACCAATTGTATTGGTTGGATTTTATAACTACTTATATGCTTGTTCAATATGATTGGTGGCTGGATCCTGGTCAGTCACGCCTCCAAGCGGTGGTACTCCGCAGGTGGATTTTGGGGGTGTGACATATACGTCCTAGCTCTTCACCCTGGGGAGCTCCAGTCTTGTTCGTAAAGAAGAAAGACGGTACCTTCAGGATGTGTATTGACTATCGCGAACTTAACAAGGTGACTGTGAAGAATCGTTATCCTCTTCCACGTATTGACGACTTGTTTGACCAGTTGCAAGGGTCGAGCTATTACTCCAAGATTGATTTGAGATCGGGATACCATCAGCTGAGAGTCCAAGATGAGGACGTCTCCAAAACAGCATTCAGAACTCGTTACGGCCATTACGAGTTTCTGGTTATGCCATTCGGGCTGACGAATGCACCGGCAGTCTTCATGGATCTCATGAACCGAGTGTGCAAGCCTTACCTGGATAAGTTCGTTATTGTGTTCATCGATGATATCCTGATCTATTCTAAGAGTCAGGAGGAACACGAGCAGCATCTACGACTTATGCTGGAACTTCTTCGAAAAGAACGGTTGTATGCCAAGTTTTCGAAATGTGATTTCTGGCTTCGCGAAGTCCACTTTCTAGGCCACGTGGTAAACAAGGATGGAATTCATGTGGATCCATCTAAGGTTGAATCGATCAAGAACTGGCCTGCACCCCGCACACCAACAGAAATCCGCCAATTCTTGGGTTTGGCCAGATATTACAGAAGGTTTATAAAAGATTTCTCCAAGATTGCGCAACCTCTCACTTCACTGACTCAGAAGGGTGTCATCTATCGTTGGGGTGATGCACAGGAGTCCGCATTTCAACATCTAAAGGATAGACTTTGTAGCGCGCCTATCCTCTCATTGCCAGAGGGCACCGATGATTTCGTGGTTTATTGCGACGCTTCCATCCAAGGACTTGGTTGCGTATTGATGCAACGTGACAAGGTCATTGCCTACGCATCGCGCCAACTTAAAGTTCACGAAAGAAACTACACTACTCATGATCTGGAGCTGGGAGCAGTTGTATTCGCACTTAAGATATGGAGACATTACCTGTACGGTACAAAGTGCACCATTTACACCGACCACAGGAGTCTCGAGCATATCTTCAAGCAAAAAGAGTTAAACATGCGACAACGCCGATGGGTCGAACTCTTGAATGATTACGAATGCGCTATCAAGTATCATCCGGGCAAAGCCAATGTTGTGGCTGACGCCCTCAGTCGAAAGGATACTTTACCTAAGCGTGTACGAGCATTACAGCTTACCATCCAGTCTAACCTTCCGGCTCAGATTCGAGATGCCCAGGTCGAAGCATTGAAAGCAGAAAACATCAGGGCTGAGTCCCTACGAGGATCGAGGCAGCGGCTAGAACAAAAGGAAGACGGCGCTTACTATGTAAACGGACGCATCTGGGTTCCATTTTATGGAAACTTACGCGAGCTTGTGATGGACGAAGCGCACAAGTCTCGTTATTCGGTACATCCTGGTTCGGATAAAATGTACCACGACCTCAAGACTACGTATTGGTGGCCTGGCATGAAAGCCCACATAGCAACCTACGTCAGCAAGTGCTTGACTTGTGCGAGGGTCAAGTCTGAATATCAGAAACCATCAGGCCTACTTCAACAACCGGAGATCCCGAAATGGAAATGGGAGCAAATTTCCATGGATTTCGTTACCGGCCTGCCCAGATCTCAACGCGGAAACGATACCATTTGGGTAATCGTAGATCGACTAACCAAGTCTGCACATTTTCTGGCTATCAAAGAAACGGACAAGTTCTCTACTCTTGCAGACATTTACCTAAAGGAAGTGGTATCAAGACACGGAGTGCCAATCTCTATTATATCTGATCGTGACGCACGTTTTACTTCTGAACTGTGGCAAGCAATGCACAAGTCCTTTGGCTCACGATTAGATATGAGCACCGCTTATCACCCGCAGACGGATGGGCAATCTGAACGCACCATCCAAACCCTTGAAGACATGCTTAGGGCATGTGTAATCGATTTTGGTAACGGCTGGGAAAAGCACCTCCCGCTAGTGGAGTTCTCATATAACAACAGCTACCACACCAGCATCCAAGCCGCTCCGTTTGAGGCATTGTACGGACGCAAATGCCGATCGCCTCTCTGTTGGGCAGAAGTTGGTGACAGCCAAATCACTGGCCCAGAACATGTGGTAGATACCACCGAGAAAATTGCTCAGATACGACAGCGAATGGCGGCAGCTCGTGACCGTCAGAAAAGTTATGCTGATAAGGGAAGAAAACCACTCGAGCTCCAGGTTGGGGATCGAGCGCTACTCAAAGTCTCACCTTGGAAAGGTGTAGTCCGCTTTGGCAAACGAGGCAAACTCAATCCGCGTTATATCGGACCATTCAAAGTCATTGAGAAAACTGGCCAAGTCGCCTACAGGTTGGATCTACCTGAAGAACTCAGCGGAGTTCACAACGTATTCCACGTATCAAATCTAAAGAAGTGTCTGTCAGAAGAGACCTTCATAGTTCCTCTCAAGGAACTCACAATCGACGACCAGCTGCGATTCGTCGAGGAACCACTAGAGATTACGGATCGAGATGTTAAGATCCTCAAGCACACAAGAATACCTCTCGTCCGAGTTCGTTGGAATGCTCGTCGTGGCCCAGAGTATACCTGGGAACGAGAAGACCAAATGAAACTCAAGTATCCCCAACTGTTTAAGAAAAACGCAACCACTACTGAGGCTGAAGCTACTGCAGAATTTCGGGACGAAATTCCAAATCAACGGGGGGATGATGTGACACCCCAGGAAAATCAGGAAAACAACGCAACTTAACTAGCTTCCTCAGTAACCACGCGCTAAATTTCGGGACGAAATTCTCTTAACAGGGGGAGAATGTGACAACCCTCAAACTCCATGTATTTCGTACAATTTATTAATGACAATTAAAGTGCTTGACGACTGTGTGGAATTATTTAACTGCTATCTGATTTATGTGTTATGCTTACATGTACTTGTTAACACACTAATAAAGTACAGAAAAGTCATTAAATAAGTCCGTTATGATTTCCTAAGTATTAGAAATTAAAAACGTTACAAAATATATAAATAGGACACTTTTCGGATTAATTAAACGCTTTAACGGAACAGTGTCAAACCGAACAACCGGACTTTACCCGGAACCTAAAAATATTGTCTATGACATTGTTTTCTTTTTCTGAGCCAGTTAGGGTCCCCGAACACCCTAACACATCTTATATTATACAACACACCTTCATGCACTAACTTAACAATTTAATCCTAACTAGTTCTCTAACCATTTAGTTGAAACCCAACCCTATACCCCCCCCCCCCCTTTGTGACCGTCCCCATGTGGATCACACATCAAGATCTTGAAATCTTCCTATTTCCCATGTAATATTTCCTCTTGGATTTAGAAATATCTTGTAGTGTACTTTGGTAGCACATGACCCATTGGACATCAAGGTTTAGAGAATATATATGGGTCCATCATCCTCCATCTTCACATATCACCACAACACACTCTTTCTCCCTCTAACAAGGCTACGGCCAAACACCCCTCTTACACTTCCACCATTTTTGATTTCCTTTCATTCATTCCAAGAGCTCTCAAAGGTGTAGCAAGGTGATTAACGAAGCTTGGTGCACTCGGAACGCGAAGGACCACTTCCGTTAGCTTTTATCCACCCATTTTCCATCAAGAATCTTCCCTAGCCTCGAGCTAGAGGTATATCACTTAAAACTCACTCTTGAACGTATCTAGAGTGGTTAATAAGAGTTTCGTCGGTTAAAAATTACGAACATATAAGATCAAAGTCTAAAAGTTTACTAAAGCAATGAACAAGGTGGTTAATGGATGAATATGTGTGTAAATCATGTAGATCTTGTGTGATTATGATGATTGGGTGATTATCTGATGCTTTACTGAATGATATTAGTATATGATGTTGTTGTGGTCACTAAACTTGTTAAAGGAATCGATCGAACACGATTTAGAAGATTAAACACAAAAGAATCAGAATCTGTCTAACTTTTACAGCCCACTTCTGTTGGCTGTAAACAGGTCTTAACCTCAACGAAAAATCGATATTTTGAATCTAAAATATGTTATTATGAAATACAGTTCTAATGGCACCGGAATCGTAATTTTTGGACTCCGTTTACTATTTTTAAAGTGTTAATTTGTAACAGCTACTTAAGCTGAATTTTGACAGCAATAAATGGGTGTCGTACTTTCAGTCATAACCTGAGTTTTGTGATAAATCGGACCATGAAAGTTTTACTATAGATGATAACTGAAGTATTTGTAATTACCCCACTGGAATTTCGCAAATCGGACTTACGATGAATTTTTAATAAATTGTTTCGTGGACTGTGGTCAGAAATACATAAATCTGAGTTCAGTCCCGAATATGAATTTTTATAAAATATTGGTGATGAACCGGACCCCGATATTTTTACACAATAAAATATGGAACGTTTAAGACATTCTGTAAAAATTTGGGAATTTTTGGAACATGTTAACTATTTTATTAAAATCCCCGAAAACAGCCCAGTTTCGAGTATAAAAGCTGAAACGACATAAGTAGTGATTTGCGTGTCTAAATGTCGAGTATGCTATCTGTGAATGATCTAACATGTTATATGTGTTATATGCATTATTGTATGTTTGCTTATGAGTGGGGAATGGATGGGAAGTATATATGGGCGTAAATCGTTAAAGTGTGTGCCTGTTATGTGGTAGAAGTAATGTGCAAATAAACCGTACGTAGGATACGTGTTATGCATGAGAAACTGATTGTTATCCGTACCTTATTAGGACGCGATTGACCGACCTTGACTGTTAACTATATTAAGAATCTAACCGAGCAAACCGAGGTGAGTTCACACACTTTCTAAGGCATGGGATTCCCAGTGGTTTGGGAATGGGTTAAAGAATTAAAACTAAATCTACATATCCTCCTTGGGTAGGATATGTACGGCCATCCTCCATAGAGTGGATGCCATTATTAATCCTACGAATTCTCCTGGTGCAGAATATGTACGTTCGTCCTCCTGGTGCAGGACAACAACCTTAAAACTAGCTAGACAAAACTCTATCATGAAGTCCCTCAATTTATATCGACTTAATCGCCGAGGCCAATGGCGAGCGGGTCATTAGTTAATAGCGCTATTAGGTTTAACAAACCTCACACCGTGCCGGTAGGATGGGCGTGTACTAATGGACTATGGCAGATTGTCAGTGATGATAGACACTGATATAGGGCACAACTTATTTGCGTAGCAGTCGATATCATTCCGTCTAGTAGTTCAAACGGGGAAAACCCCCACTAATCATGGTTATGGATTGGGTAAAGAAAAAGGGGATTGGTTAAATGTACTTTCAACTACGGGGTAACCCCCCACGGCAAATAAGCCAACGAAAGTCAAACCACGTTTTCAGGAACACTTAAAACTAAACAACCAAACGTGAACTCACTCAACTTTGTTGTTGACTAGTTGTTACATGCCTTACAGGTCGCTAGATGCTTTTGGGAGCTTGCACGAGGAGGAGGTTGTTGTGGAACATGGGTTGTTATATCCCATACTTAATAATTGAACTTTATAAACCTATGGAACTTATGTTTGAGACTTTAAACTTATGAACTGTGAACTTATGTTTTGAACTTACGTTTTATGCTTCCGCTGTTAACCTAAAATCGGTTTACTTCCTTTTGGTCACCAATCGTATTGTGTTTGGTTTTATTTACTTAACTATGTTGTTCAATATGATTGGTGGCTCGATCCTGGTCATGTCACGCCTCCAAGCGGTGATACTCCGCGTGTGGATTTTGGGGGTGTGACAACTCACCCCAAGAGTTCCCAGGTAAGAGTGACTGGTCCGATTATGTGGATTTGTACGAACACTCTAGCCTTAGACAGAAAACCCAGGGTACAGGCATTCACTTTTCCAGTTTGCACGTGTTCACACTATTTAGAACCCAAAACTTTGACGAGATTTTGAAAATTTGGAAGGCAGAAGGCCAAAAATCAAACTGGAAGGGTCAAAACCTTACAACAGAGGGTTCAAAACCTAGTAATCAATCATCCTAGAACAGATGATTAGTTTTCAAAGTGGATTCGAACTTGATGTTCCCGTTGTGGTTATCACCTAAGGATAGGTGAAGTGCATGTTTTAAAATCTAAACACAAGATAACTTGTGTTAGGGTCCTAGAAAGGTTATAGTCTAGGTCAAAGTATTACTAATAACCTAATTCCCTATAACCATTGGCTCTGATACCAACTCTTCTGTCACACCCCGACCACGTATAACATACAAAACGTGGCGGAAAACATCGGGGAGTGTTGTAACAGAATTAATTGTTTCATAACCATGGCATTCAAAGTTGTATTTTATTTATCAACATAAGAGTTACATTGTCTTAAACAGGAAACAAAGAGTACAGAACATAATTAAACTAAGTCTATCTTCATTTTATGTCTCTAAGGCACAGGTCCGCCCTAGTGTCACGATCATCATCCTATGCAAAAGCTCCTGAAAACACATGTGAAAATAGGTACGTCAGCATAAAAATGCCTATGAGATACATAGGTTTGTGAAAATAGGATTCATGACTTATAAGTTTAGAAAAAAAGTTGTTTAGCAAAAGTCAGTCATGAACCTTGTAAATTGTTTTGTTTTATAAATCATTTAAAAAGCGATAAGATCAAATGATATGTATAAATAAAGGAATAATGTGTGGTTAAATGTATAACCAAGTAAAATGAGTTGTATAAAGTAAATTGTTTGTAAACCAAAGTCTTGTGAAAATCGTGTTACTTGTATGAAATATATAAGTCCAAATTGAATGATTTACATAACGCTATGCTATGTAATATAATACAAACACTTATATATAGGAAGTACCAGCGGCGTATCCACCATGCTTGTATCATATTACTCACATCTCGTTACTTAAGTCACTTAAACAAACCAATAATGCATAAAGTCTATGTTTAAACCAATTGTTAAAAGTCCTTGTATAAATCATATCAAATGCAAATAGTCCAAAAGTAGTCAAGTAATGTGTAACAAATGTTATGTATTGTAAGTAAAGTATTGTCACATAATCCAAATGTAGAAATGTACAAAACAAAGTATTTTGAATATATCAAAAAGTTATGTTTTGCAAAGTAATGCATGTTACATTGATACAAACATTTATGTGGTAAGTTAACACATACATTCAAGCCTTGAGACAGTCGGATAACCCTTTCAGTCAAGGTTATCAAAAGAAATGTTTTCGGATTCAGTCATTCCTTACATCCAAACAAACCCGAGATGTCAGGAATGGGATTTGTCAAGTCCGATGGTACCAGTACTTACTACCGAGCGGCGTAGCTAATGTTAATGAACGTATAATAGTCTCGTTTGTGCAAACCAAATGTTATAGCAATTGTATACATGTCATATGAAAACAATGTACTAAGTATGCTAAGTTAACATACAAAGTAGAAAAGTCTCGTAAATCAATGTGCTAGCATGCTATCAGTTAACATACGTAGCAGAAATGTAAAGTAAACAATGTACTAAGTATGCACACAATGGGCATACATAGCATGAAATGTAATGTAAAACGATGTACTAAGTACGCACACAATGGGCATACATAACATGAAATGTAATGAAATCATGTACTATAATGTACTAACAAACATAGCAGGTATATGATGTAAAAACAGGAAAGCATGAAAGTAACAAGTAGGCACATGTGTTCCACCCCAAAATGTTTGGAAAACAGTAAAAGAGGGGTCTATGTACTCACTTGAGATTGCTCAGAAGTCCTAAGATAACCACCAAGCAATGCTAGAGATCTCGGAATCAAACGGCACCTAATATAGGTAACTATGTTAATAAACCGGACCTATATCGGAGGATCGGATAGAATGAGGGCTCGTAAACCAAATGAGTATGGGAACTCATGTAGTATGGTTTAACAAAGCCTACATACGAAAATGAAACCTAACCTAAGTGCTTACGACCCATTACGACCCGTTTAGGTAGTTTATGCTACTTTAACGTGTCGTTCGCGTAAAACGCGTTCGGAACGCCTAACTAGTCCTATGATAAGTAAAATATGCCTTAACATGTCTAATATTGTTACCAAATCAGTTTAGATACCAAACGTTATGTTACATATGCTTAAAATGAATTTTGGCGTAAAAAGGGCATTTTGGTAATTTACCTAAGGCATATAAACTACCTATCATACAACTACTTAAACGAAGCGACCATAAGGTATAAACTTGGAAGGTTATTCCCTATATACTATGGTCACCTAATGTATTTGGTCAGATCCTAATGATCGACCAAATGGGTCGGGTTCGAAAGCATAAGCGATTGATTAGATCGCTTACCCTTACGACCCTAGACAAGCACAAAACTAAAAGTGACGAGCTAAGCATGTTAAAACATGCTTAACTAAGTTAGAAAACAAGTTTGGTATCAAAACAAATGGTTTTGATACCCAAGAGTAGTTTGGTTACAAAATACGCAAGAATACGCATTTTGGCCGAAACTACGACTCGTCACTGAGCCTAGATAACGTGGTAATCAGTAGGTATAGTCACTAGGGACTATGACCATCGTGATCACGCTCACGTTATGAAGTTCAAATGAACTTCGTGTTGACCATAAACTGGTCGATGCAGAAAGTCAACATAGTTCGACTTTCGGACTAGAAAAGCGATAAAAGAACGAAGGAACACTTACAAAGGGTCCCCGCTAGTAAATCTTGATCGAATAGCTCAGGTATGAAGTGTTGGCTTCAACTTAGAGCACTTTTGATCAGATTTGTGAGGAATGAAGTGAAAATGTGGTGGGTATTTATAGAATTCTTCGAACCGTTAGGATCGTTTCTTCAATATCGTGCCTTGATCTCACCCGTACACTTGTCGGAATGTTGTGGTAGCTCATTTTGCCCCCACCACAAGAGTTTGACAAGTGGCCTTGGCCTTTGGGGTGTTTGAAAGGCTGTTTGTAGCTGTTAATACACTGAATCTGGTCTGGGAGCCTGATGCGGGCCGCGTAAAGGATCACCCTGGACTTACGCGGGCCGCCTGGGTGTCCTGATCAGAATCAACTTTCAGAAATGACAGTTTAGGTCCCTGTTGTGGTTTGAGGCCATTTCCGACATGTTTAAGGCCCGTTAAGCCAACGTTAAGGCCCTAAAATGATGCCTAAACATTGTGGACATGAAACATGCTCAAAAATATGCCGGATGTTGGTTCGTTTGGTCGTACGATCGCGATGTTCGCTTAATTACGACGGAATGCGCATAAGCGCGAAAAACGATCCAAATTGCGCGACGAATGGATTTTTCTTATGCCAAACACTAAAATAAAATATTTTAGTGCTTACATAAATTTTTGGATGTCCGGATGTATTCAGAACGTAAGTTATGCGCGAAAGTGCAAACTTGTGCACTTTTTGACGCTTTTAGTCCCTGAATGACCCAAAAGTTTATTTTAGCACACCGAACCCCTCAAAGCCTATTTCTAAGCTATATAAAAGATATTTAAGGTGTGTTTAACTTATGGTCATGTTCCGGAATGTTCGTTACTGTTCAAATTGGCATACTTTCGCAGTTTGTCAAGTTTAGTCCCTATAAGCGAATTAACTTGTTTTTGCCATACCAAAGCCTTCAAAACTTATTTCTAGGTTATGTAAAGGTTATTTAAGGTATGTTAAGTATATCTTGATGTTCCGGAGTATTTGTCGCATTAAACTGATTACGTTTACGCACCAGTTTGCATATAACTCTCCAGAAAGTGATATAGAGTTTGAAATTGAATAAAAGTCAAAACATGAAAAATGTAAAACACAAACAAACAAACATTGGGATCAAATAACATTGTCTTATTGATAAAAGAACTGTTCATAATGATTACAAGCACATATGTTACATCATAGGACTAGTTAGGCGTTCCGAACGCGTTTTACGCAAACGACGCGTTAAAGTAGCATAAGCTACCTAAACGGGTCGTAATGGGTCGTAAGCACTTAGGTTAGGTTCCATTGTAGTATGTAGGTTTTGTTAAACCATATTACATGAGTTTCCATACTCATTTGGTTTACGAACCCTCATTCTATCCGATCCTCCGATTTAGGTCCGGTTTATTAAGGTAGTTACCTATATTAGGTGCCGTTGATTTTCCGTGATCTCTAGCATTGCTTGGTTGTTACTCAAGGACTTCTAGGCAATCTCAAGTGAGTACATAGACCCCTCTTTTACTGTTTTCAAACTGTTTTGGGGTGAAACACATGTGCCTACTTGTTACTTTCGTGCTTTCCTGTTTTCACATCATATACTTGCTATGTTCATTAGTACATTTATAGTACATGATTTACATTACATTGTTTTGCTATGTATGTTTACTTAGCATACTTAGTACATTGTTTTAAATTACAATTTGTTGCATATGCTCATCCAGCATATGAACACATTATATTACATTTTGAACCGTTTGTAACTATTTGACTATGTGAACCGTTGTAACCATTTGATTATGTGAACCGTTTGTAACTGTTGAACCGTGTGAACCGTATTTGACCATACATAACCATTTCTACAATTGTTAAACATTACATTTTGGTGGTTGTTTGGGTAAGTGATTTAAGTAACGAGGCGACGTGTAATACGATAAAATCATGGTGGATACGCTGCTGGTACTTCCTATATATAAGTGCTTTTATGGTATTACACATCGTAGCGTTATTTAAACCATTTCAGTTTAGACATATTACATCTACAATACAATCTTCACATAAATATCACTTTACAAATGACTTAACTTATACAAGCTCATTTTACTTGGTTATTCGCTTAACCATACATTGTTCTTTATACATATATATCATTTGGTTTATTTATCACTTTTCAAATGATTTATGAAAGGAAACACTCAACAAGATTCATGGCTACTTTTATTAAGCAGTTTCTTTAAACGCAAGTCATGAATCCTATTTTCACAAAACCTATGTATCTAACAGGCATTTTTATGCTGATGTACCTATTTTCACATGTGTTTTCAGGACCTGTTCCATAGGATGATCGAGACACACTTAGGCGAACCTCTGCCTTAGTGACTTAAAACGAAGCAAGAACTATTTAAATTATGTTATGTACTCTTTATTTCTTGTTTAAGACAATGTAACTCTCTTGTTTGATAAATAAAACGTAACTTTAATTTCCATGGTTGTGAAACAATTAATTCTGTTACAACACTCCCCGATGTGTCCGCCACGTTTTGTTGTTTTACGTGGTCGGGGTGTGACAGAAAAGATGGTATCAGAGCCAATGGTTATAGGGAATTAGGTTATTAGTAATGCTTTGACCTAGACTATAACCTTCCTAGGACCCTAACGCAAGTTTACTTGCGTTTAGTCATAAAACAATACTGTTGCCTATCTTTAGGCAGCAACCACAACGAGAACAACAATTCCGAATCCACTTTGAAAATTAATCATCTGTTTTTGGATGATTGATTACTAGGTTTTGAACCCTCTGTTATAAGGTTTTGAACCCTCTGTTGTAAGGTTTTGAACCCTCTGTTATAAGGTTTTGAACCCCTTTGAGTTTTCAAAATCCCGTCGAAAGTTTTGGGACCTAAATAGTGTGAACACGTGCAAACTGGAAGAGTGAACGCCTGTACCCGAGGTTTTCTGTCTAAGGCTAGAGTGTTCATACAAATCCACATAATCGGACCAGTCACTCTTACCTGGGAACTCTTGGGGTGAGTGTCTACTTATAGGCGAGCATGTCTTCGCGATACATTATGAGGACCTACTTACTTTGATTCAGCCTTTGTGTGTCGTTTGTTTGCTTCGTGGTTCAAACAAATGACCATCACCCATGATTTTGGTCGGTAGTTATAACATCCTATTCTTACCCAACGCCATTTCATTTGTTTTCTCTCCTATTTCCTCTTTTTAGAATGCCTCCTCGACGCGACAATCAGATAGCGAATGCCGAAATGGCAGAAATCATCGCGCAACAAATGGCTGCTGCTTTCCCAAATCTTTTTGCTCAACTGAACCAAGCCAACAACAACAATAATGCTCCATGCAATTTCAAGAGTTTCAATTCGGCTAAGCCACTCAAGTTTAGTGGTTCTGAAGGAGCAACTGGGCTCCTACAATGGTTCGAGAGCACTGAGAGTACGTTTCGTCACGTTCAGTGTCCTGATAATCGCAAGGTCGAGTTTGCTTCCAGTGTGTTTCAGAAGAGGGCTCTTACGTGGTGGAACGGGGTGATGAGAGACCGTGGTGCTGAGGTTGCTTTAGCACAGACTTGGGCCGAGCTTAGGGCCCTTATGATGAAGGAGTTTTGTCCTCGTCATGAACTGAGGGCTTTAGAAAGGGAATTTGATGATCTTAAGAAAGATAGCGATGAGCATCGAGCCTACAAGGATCGTTATGAGGAGTTAAGTCTGTTATGCCCAAACATGGTCACGCCTTTGGATAAGGCAATCGAAAAGTACATTGATGGCCTCCCTGACTCAGTACAAGACATTATAACTGGTAGTAAACCCACTACAGTTAGACAGGCCATTGAGCTATCCGCTACCTTGACTGAATCTCAGATCAGGAAAGGTAAACTTTTCCGAAAAAGTGACAAGAAACCAATCGAGGAATCAAAGACCATGGATGAACAGACTGGATCCCCTAAGAAGTCAAAGAAGCAAAAGGCTTTTCAGAACTTCGCCGTGGTCGCTCACAATGGTCAAGCCGTCCCCAACCAACCAGCTCAACCCCCTAATAGGAAGCCCTACAACGGAACTGCACCCTTGTGCAACCAATGTAGCCTACATCATCATACTGGTGTGAAGTGCCGCACATGCCAAGTTTGTGGACTTATAGGTCATACGGCGAGAGTTTGCCCAACAGTAACTGCACCAAATCAAGTTAACAACAATCCTGCTCAAGGTCGTTTTCCACCAGGATCTTGCTTTAACTGTGGCGAGATGGGCCATTTCCGAAGAAACTGCCCAAAGCTTGCTAATGTGAATCCAGTGCAGGGATGAGCATCTGACCGAATGGAAGACAACGCTGTTTAGAAATAATCACGTCTTATGTATTATTTTCTTTTGTTGTCAAGGTCCATGAAATAGTTGTTGTCATTGTTTATAAATAAAGCTTTTATTTTACAATGCAATATACAAATATTGATGTGGTTGCATGTGTAAACAACATATCCCCTACGATACCAACAATCAATGAACCACATTCTTCCACTTTATGATCTCTTGCGTTTTCCACAAAAATCCTAAGTACCCGTTTCTTCCAAGGAAAAATGAAGTACAAGGCGCAAGTTACAACTCTGGACAAATACCCACTCCTTAATGGGGTACCTAAGGATATTCCCGTAATTCCTTAATTGTTGTATACCTTAATTCGAATGTGGTGATTCCTTATAATCAAAAATTGAATTTTTAGAAGATCATCCTATCTTTTCAGATAGATGCTTGAGGATGTTGAAGTCCATCAACTGGGTTCCTGGTATGCCTTGAATACCCATGTTCAAATCAACGCCTAGTTAATAACAATCAATAACAATTAATAACCAAGAAAACAATTATGTGATTATGTGCTTATGTGTTCCCTTTTATGTTTTTGTGTGATCCAAATTATGTTATCCAAATCCTCATAGAATCTTCCATATCTTCGTATAAGGAATTCATAGTAGGATACCCAAAGGTACTACCTAAAATCCTTAATGGACTTCTATGTTGTAGTTAAGTCCCTTGGATTATAAAGTACTACTCCATAATTAGACCCCTTGAGTGGTCTAGTTAAACAGATTGATCCAAAAATCTGGTTAGGAATATCATGTGATGATATAGCTGAAAGGACTCCTTAGTGGCCTAATTAAAAAGATCATCTGTCGATCTAATTAAAAGGACCCTATGGTAGTCTAGTCACCCTCATCACAGGTTTGATTTTTCTTCCCCTAAACAATTACAAAACAAACTGTGCGGACTGTGCAAGAAATTACGTAATTATGGATGCATACATAATTATGGAATTTAGTGCACAGGAATCACAGCAAGTTCTGTCATGTATCTTGAGTTAACCCAATTCATTTCCAACTCTGATAAAGCAACCGTTGAAAATGACTCCTTCAGTTCATTTTCGTTTCTAAAGATTACCCGTTGAGGAAATGAATATCCGTTTGTTTATCCTTCTCATTTCCGTTTCTGAGGAAGCAACCATTGAAGATGACTCCGTCTGTTCATTTTCGTTTCTAAAGATTATCCGTTGAGGAAATGAATATCCGTTTGTCTAATCCTTCATTTCCATTTCTGATGAAGCAACCGTTGAAAATGACTCCTTCAGTTCATTTTCGTTCCTGAAGATTACCCGTTGAGGAAATGAATATCCGTTTGTCTAATCCTTCATTTCCATTTCTGATGAAGCAATCGTTGAAAATGACTCCTTCAGTTCATTTTCGTTCCTGAAGATTACCCGTTGAGGAAATGAATATCCGTTTGTTTATCCTTTTCATTTCTGTTTCTGAGGAAGCAACCATTGAAGATGACTCCGTCTGTTCACTTTTGTTTCTGAAGATTTCCCGTTGAGGAAATGAATATCCGTTGTTTAATCCTTCATTTCCGCTTCTGAAGAATACTCGTTGAGGAAAATGACTCCGTCCGTTCATTTTCATTTTTGAAGAATGTCCGTTAAGGAAATGACAGGATTATGCCTTGCATATCTCTGGTGGATTATTTACAAAGTCACAGACAGACTCCTACGAATAAATTTCGGGACGAAATTTCCTAAAGTAGGGGAGACTGTGACACCTGTGTCACTGTGACCATCAAACAAATACCAAACCAATGAAATATTGTATTTCATACTTGAGATTTGCATAAATATGTGTATCTTTTGCACATATCAATTCTTGTTCGATTTCAAGCTTTAAATCGCTTTCTGGAGAGTTATACGCAAACTGGTGCGTAAACGTAATCAGTTTAATGCGACAAACACTCCAGAACATCAACATATGCTTAACATACCTTAAATAACCTTTACATAACTTAGAAATAAGTTTTGAAGGCTTTGGTATGGCAAAATCTAGTTTAATCGCTTGCAGGGACTAAATTCGACAAACTGCGAAAGTATGACGATTCGTACTGGAACAGACATTCCGGAACATGACCATAAGTTAAACATACCATAAATATCCTTTACATAGCTTAGAAATAGGCTTCGAGGGGTTCGGTGTGCTAAAATAAACTTTTGGGTCATTCAGGGACTAAAAGCGTCAAAAAGTGCACGAGTTTGCATTTTCGCGCATAACTTACGTTCTGAATACATCTGGACATCCAAAAATTTATGTAATCATTAAAATATTATGTTTTTGTGATTGGCTTGTCAAAAATCCATTCGTCGCGCAATTTGGATCGTTTTCGCGTCCGTTACGACTTCCGTCGTAATTTACCGAAGAACGCAACCGTACGACCAAACGAGCCGACATCCGAGATATTTTTGAGCACATTTTAAGTTTCCTATACTTTAACTTCATTTTAGAGCTTTGAAATGGGGTTAACGGGGCTTAAACGTGTCAAAAATGCATCGAAAACCAAGTTTGGGGCTTCAGGGGCTAAAACTGTCATTTCTGAAAGTTGCTGGTCTGCAGGTCCCTTACGGACCATATGGAGACTTGCTTACAGTCCGTAAGCAGGTGCCAGAACATCAGAAAGTGTTTTCCAGCTTGATCCAGCTGTTACCCACCTGTAATCTCACTTGCACATGGTTTTGGGCAATACTAGGGGCTCTAATGGTTTCATAAAACCATGGGCTTGATGTGTACGGCTTAGATCAAAGCTCGGTTTATGAGGAACGATATTAACGGCTCTCCGAACACTATAAATACCCCATCCCAATTACTTGCAAACCCACTTGATTTCTGAAATTTCTCTAAGTTGGGGTGTTTCATCACCTCATACCTGAGAATACTTGGAAAATCAATCTTGTGGGGACCCTTTGTAAGTATTCTTTCGTTCTTTTAGCGTTTTCTGCGTTGACCAGTTTATGGTCAACAAGAAGTTCGGTTGAACTTCGCAACGTGAGCGTAATCACAATGGCTATAGTCCCTTGTGACTATGCCTACTGATTACCACGTTGTCTGGGCTCAGTGACGAGTCGTAGTTTCGGCCAAAATGCGTATTCTTGCGTATTTTGTAACCAAACTACTTTTAGGTATCAAAACCGTTTGTTTTGATACCAAACTTGTTTTCTAACTTAGTTAAGCATGTTTTAACATGCTTAGCTCGTCACTTTTAGTTTAGTGCTTATATAGGGTCGTAAGGTAAGCGATCTAAACAATCGCTTATCCTTTCGAACCCGACCCGTTTGGTCGATCTTTAGGATCCGACCAAATACATTAGGTGACCATAGTTGTATAGGGAATAACCTTCCGAGGTTATACCTTATGGTCACGACGTTTAGTTAGTTGTATGATAGGTAGTTTATATGCCTTAGGTAAATTACCAAAATGCCCTTTTTACGCCAAAATTCATTTTAAGCATATATAACATAATTTTTTATATCTAAACTGCTTTGGAAACAATATTAGACATGTTAAGGCATATTTTACTTATCATAGGACTAGTTAGGCGTTCCGAACGCGTTTTACGCGAACGACGCGTTAAAGTAGCATAAGCTACCTAAACGGGTCGTAATGGGTCGTAAGCACTTAGGTTAGGTTCCATTGTAGTATGTAGGTTTTGTTAAACCATATTACATGAGTTTCCATACTCATTTGGTTTACAAACCCTCATTCTATCCGATCCTCCGATTTATGTAACATCTGTGCTTGTAATCATTGTGAACAGTTCAGTTATCAATAAAACAATGTTATTTGATCCCAATGTTTGTTTGGTTGTGTTTTACATTTTTCATGTTTTGACTTTTATTCAATTTCAAACTCTATATCGCTTTCTGGAGAGTTATACGCAAACTGGTGCGTAAACGTAACCAGTTTAATGCGACAAATACTCCGGAACATCAACATATACTTAACATACCTTAAATAACCTTTACATAACTTAGAAATAAGTTTTGAAGGCTTTGGTATGTCAAAAAAACAAGTTAATTCGCCTACAGGGACTAAATTTGACAAACTGCGAAAGTATGCCAATTTGAACTGTAACGAACATTCCGGAACATGACCATAAGTTAAACACACCTTAAATATCCTTTATATAGCTTGGAAATAGGCTTTGAGGGGTTCGGTGTGCTAAAATAAACTTTTGGCTCATTCAGGGACTAAAAGCGTCAAAAAGTGCACAAGTTTGCACTTTCGCGCATAACTCACGTTCTGAATACCTTCGGACATCCAAAAATTTATGTAATCATTAAAATATTATGCTTTAGTGTTTGGCTTGTCAAAAATCCATTCGTCGCGTCATTTGGATCGTTTTTCGCGCTTATGCGCATTCCGTCGTAATTAACCGAACATCGCGATCGTACGGCCAAACGAACCGACATCCGAGATATTTTTTAGCACATTTTAAGTTCCCTATACTTTAACTTCATTTTAGAGCTTTGAAATGGGGTTAACGGGCCTTAAACGTGTCGGAAATAGCTCAAAACACTAACAGGGACCAAATCTGCCATTCTGCCAAAGTTGGTCCTTGCGCACCTCAACAATGTGAGTGTTGCGGTGCGCAAGCAGTCCCCAGACAGCAGAAAACTTGCAGAAACATTGAATCAGGTCCATTCCTCTTATGCACATGGTATTGGGCAATACAAGGGGCTCAAATGGTTTTCAAAGACCACTATCTTAAGGTGTATGGCCAAGATCAAAGCACGGTTTCCAAGAAACGATCTTAACGGCTCACCAAAAACTATAAATACCCCCTCCCATGCCATTGCAAAACCCACTAGAATTTTGATTTGAGAAGCTCTAAGTTGGAACCATTGTTTCATACCTGAGCTACGTGGATCGAAATTAGCATTCGGGGACCCTTTGTAAGTATTCCTTCGTTCTTTTATTGCTTTTCGAGTCCGAAAGTCAAACTTTGTTTGACTTTCTGCATTGACCAGCTTATGGTCAATGCGAAGTTCGTTTGAACTTCGCAACGTGATTGTAATCACGATGGTTATTGTCACACCCCGACCACGTAGAACACACAAAACGTGGTGGAAACATCGGGGAGTGTTGTAACAGAATTAATTGTTTCAAATCCATGGCAATTGAAGTTTCGTTTTATTGATTAAAAGTGTTACAATGTCTTAACAAACAAAGAAATACAACATAATTAACTAGTCTTGCATCTTTTATTGTCACTAAAGCCCAAGTCTGCCTATGTGTATCTTGATCATCTTATGCAACAGCACCTGAAAAACACATGTGAAAATAGGTACGTCAGCATAAAAATGCCTGTGAGATACATAGGTTTTGTGAAAATAGGTTTCATGACTTATGTTTGAGAAAATGTTTAGTCATGAACCTTGTAATTTGCTTTGTTTTGTAAATCATTTGAAAAACGATAAGATCAGATGATATGTATAAATAAGAGAATACTGTATGGTTAAATGAATAACCATTATAAAATGAGTTTGTATAAGTTAAGTTGCTTGTAAAACAATGTCTTGTGAAAAGTATGTTATTTGTATAAAATGTTATATGTATCAAAATGAAATGATTCAAATAACGCTACGATATGTAATACCATACAAACACTTATATATAGGAAGTACCAACGGCGTATCCACCATGCTTGTATCGTATTACACATGCATCGTTACTTAATCACTTAATCAAACCAAACCAAACAATGTAAGATGTCTATGTTTAAACCAATAGTCAAAAGTCCTTGTATAAACCATGTCAAATGTTTATAATCCAAAAGTAGTCAAGTAATGTATAATCAAAATGATATGTATGGTAAGTAAAATTTAGACTACTTAAACCATAAGTAAAAATGTACAAAACAAAGTATTGAAGTAAAACTTGGTTTAAATCAAAGTTATGTTTTGTAAAATATATGCATGCTATACTAAATATGAACATTTATGCGGTATTGTGAAAATTCATACATCCAAGCCTTGAGACAGACGGATAACTATGAAAAAGTGAGTTATCAAGAGAATATGTATTCGGATTCGGTCATTCCTTACGTCCAAACAAACCCGAGATTTCAGGAATGGGATTTGTCAAGTCCTATGGTACCACTACCTACTACCGAGCGGCATGATCGGTGTTAATGAATGTACATTGTATCATTTAAACAAACCAAATGTCATACCAAAATGTAAGCATGTGATGAAGATAATGTACCTAGTATGCTAGAGTAAACATACAAGGTAGAGCTGTAAAACAATGTGTCCATATGTTACTGGAACATATGCAACAGAGATGCAATGTAAAATGATGTACTAAGTATGCTAAGTTAACATACAAAGTAGAAAAGTCATGTAAATCAATGTGCTAGCATGCTATCAGTCAACATACATAGCAGAAATGTAATGTAAATCATGTACTAATAGTGTACTACTGAACATAACAAGTATATGATGTGAAAACAGGAAAGCACGAAAGTAACAAGTAGGCACATGTGTTTCACCCCAAAACAGATTGGAAAACAGTAAAAGAGGGGTCTATGTACTCACTTGAGATTGCTCAGTAGTCCTTGAGTAACAAACAAACAATGCTAGAGATCGCGGATATCAAACGGCACCTAATATAGGTAACTATGTTAATTAACCGGACCTAGATCGGAAGATTGGGTAGCATTAGGGTTTGTAAACCAAACGAGTGTAGAGACTCGTGTCATTTGGTTTAACAAAGCCCACATACTAAATGAAACCTAACATAATTGTTTACGACCCATTACGACCCGTTTAGGTAGCTTATGCTACTTTAACGCGTCGTTCGCGTGAAACGCGTTCGGACCGCCTAACTAGTCCTATGACAAGTGTTATATGCCTAAATATGTTACATAATCAGTTATGTGACAAAAGTTTAGGTTACATATGCTTAATTACCAATTATACATGAAAAGGGTATTCTGGTAATTTACCTAAGGCATATAAACTACATATCATACAACTACTCAAACGATGTGACCATAGGGTATAACCTCGGAAGGTTATTCCCTATATACTATGGTCACCTAATGTATTTGGTCGGATCCTAATGATCGACCAAACTGGGTCGGGTTCGAAGGTATAGGCGATTTATCAGATCGCCTACCCTACGACCCTAGACAACGTGGTAATCAGTAGGCATAGTCCCAAGGGACTATAACCAACGTGATTACACTCACGTTGCAAAGTTCAAACGAACTTCGCATTGACCATTACTGGTCAACGCTGAAAGTCAAACAAAGTTTGACTTTCTGACTCGAAAAGCAATAAAATAAGGAAAAGAACGAAAGAATACTTACGAAGGGTCCCCGAATGCTAATCCCGATCCAAGAACTCAGGTATGAAACAATGGTTTCAACTTAGAGCTCTCAAATCAGGATTCTAGTGATTTTAGCTATGGAATGGGTTGGGTATTTATAGGAATACCCGAACCGTTAGGATCGTTTCTTGTAAAACGTGCCATGATCCAAGGCGTACACTTGTCGGAACCTTATGGTGACTAAAAATGATCCTTATCTTCATGACTAGATAATTTGAAACATGTGGGTGAGAATCAAACAGCTGCAACCTTCTGTGAAAAACATTGAATCTGGTCTGCAGACAGGCTAGCGCACCGTTACATTAAAAGCCTAGCGGTGCGCTAGGCCTTAGTTTGGCAGATTTACACTTTTGGTCCCTGTCCTGCGTTCAGCCCATTTTCGACACGTTTAAGGCCCGTTAACCCCATTTCAAAGCTCTAAAATGAAGTTAAAGTATAGGGAACTTAAAATGTGTTCAAAAATATCTCGGATGTCGGTTCGTTTGGCCGTACGAACGCGATGTTCGCTTAATTACAACGGAATGCGCATAAGCGCGAAAAACGAACCAAATGACGCGACGAATGGATTTTTCTTATGGCGAACACTAAAATAAAATATTTTAGTGCTTACATAAATTTTTGGATGTTCGGATGTATTCAGAACATAAGTTATGCGCGAAAATGCAAACTTGTGCACTTTTTGACACTTTTAGTCCCTGAATGACCCAAAAGTTTATTTTAGCACACCAAACCCCTCAAATCCTATTTCTAAGCCATGTAAAGGATATTTATGGTGTGTTTAACTTATGTTCATGTTCCGGAATGTCTGTTACAGTTCAAATTGGCATACTTTCGCAGTTTGTCAACTTTAGTCCCTGTAAGCGATTTAACGTTGATTTCACCACACCAAACCTTCCAAAACTTATATCTAAGTTATGTAAAGGTTATTTAAGGTATGTTAAGCCTATTTCACTATTCTGGAGTGTTCGTTGCATTAAACTGGTTATATTTACACATCAGTGCGCGTATAACCTTCCAGAAAGCGATTTAAAGCTTGAAATCGAACAAGAAATGATATGTGCAAACGATACACATATTTTTACAAATCCCAAGTATAAAATACAATATTTCATTGGTTTGGAATTTGTTTGATGGTCGCAGTGACACAGGTGTCACAGTTATAGTCCCTTGGGACTATGCCTACTGATTACCACGTTGTCTAGGGTCGTAAGGGTAAGCGATCTAATAAATCGCTTATACCTTCGAACCCGACCCATTTGGTCGATCATTAGGATCCGACCAAATACTTTAGGTGACCATAGTATATAGGGAATAACCTTCCGAGGTTATACCTTATGGTCGCTTCGTTAAGTAGTTGTATGATAGGTAGTTTATATGCCTTAGGTAAATTACCAAAATACCATTTTCATGTGTAATTGGTAATTAAGCATATGTAACCCAAAATTTCGTCACTTAACTGATTATGTTACATAATTAAACATTTTAGGCATATAATACTTCGCATAGGACTAGTTAGGCGAACGCGTTTCACGCGAACGACGCGTTAAAGTAGCATAAGCTACCTAAACGGGTCGTAATGGGTCGTAAGCAATTATGTTAGGTTTCAATTAGTATGTAGGCTTTGTTAAACCATATTACACGAGTTTCCATACTCGTTTGGTTTACGAACCCTCATTCTATCTAAATCCTCCAATTTAGGTCCGGTTTATTAACATAGTTACCTATATTAGGTGTCGTTTGATTCCGTGATCTCTAGCATTGCTTGGTGGTTATCTTAGGACTTCTGAGCAATCTCAAGTGAGTACATAGACCCCTCTTTTACTGTTTTCCAAACTGTTTTGGGGTGAAACACATGTGCCAACTTGTTACTTTTGTGCTTTCCTGCTTTCACATCATATACTTGCTATGTTCATTAGTACAATTATAGTACATGATTTCATTGTGTTCATGCTATGTATGTCCATTGTGTGCATACTTAGTACATTGTTTTACATTACATTTCATGCTATGTATGTCCATTGTGTGCATACTTAGTACATTGTTTTACATTACATTTCATGCTATGTATGCCCATTGTGTGCATACTTAGTACATTGTTTTACATTACATTTCATGCTATGTATGTCCATTGTGTGCATACTTAGTACAGTTGTTTTCATCACATGCTTACATTTTGTTATGACATTTGGGTTGTTTACAATGGAACAATACATTCATTAACATTAGCTACGCCGTTCGTTAGTAGGTAGTGGTACCATAGGAATTGACAACTCCCGTTCCTGAAATCCTGGGTTTGTTTGGATTGGAAGGAATGACCGAATTCGATACACATAACTTAGATAAACCTTTAATTTGTTTAAGGGTTTATCGCCACAGTCTCAAGGCTTGGATGTATGCATTTTCACAATACTGCATAGATGTTTATATCAGTATAGCATGCATTTGTTCCACAAAACATAACTTTGATTTAAACCATGTTTTACTTCAATACCTTGTTTTTGTGCTTTTCACATATGGTTTAGTTGATATATTTCACTTACCATACATGATATTTTTGGGTATACATTACATGATCTACATTTAACATAAACATTTTGACATTGATATACACAATTAGTGGTTTACATTGGACATAGACATTTCGATTTGGTTTACACATTAACACATTACAATTCATTTATACATAAACAATTTACATTGGTGGTTGGTTTGAGTAAGTGATTTGAGTAACGAGGCGTGTGTAATATGATACAAGCATGGTGGATACGCCGCTGGTACTTCCTATAAACAAGTGTTTGTATGATATTACATGTCGTAGCGTTACTTAAATCATTTCAATATTTGACATATTACGTTTTACATAAACAACTTATTTTCACACGACATTGATTTGCAAAACAACTTATCTTATACAAACTCATTTTTCTTGGTTATTCATTTAACCTTACATTATTCTCTTATTTATATATATCATTGCTTTTTGAATGATTTACAAAACAAAACAAAACAACTTACAAGGTTCATGACTGACTTTTGTTAAACAACTTTTCCTAAACTTATAAGTCATGAATCCTATTTTTACAAATCCTATGTATCTCACAGGCATTTTTATGCTGACGTACGTATTTTCACATGTGTTTTCAGGAGCTTTTGCGTAGGATGATGATCGTGACACTAGGGCGGACCTGTGCCTTAGAGAATAAAACTGAAGATAGACTAGTTTAATTATGTCATGAACTCTTTTATTCCTGTTTAAGACAATGTAACACTCTTGTTTAATAAATAAAATATAACTTTGTATGCCATGGTTGTGAAACAGTAATTCTGTTACAACACTCCCCGATGTTTTCCGCCACGTTTTGTATGTTATACGTGGTCGGGGTGTGACAGAAGAGTTGGCATCAGAGCCAATGGTTATAGGGAATTAGGTTATTAGTAATGCTTTGACCTAGACTATAACCTTTCTAGGACCCTAACACAAGTTATCTTGTGTTTAGATCTTAAAACATGTACATCACCTATCCTTAGGTGATTATCAAAACAAAAAAACCAAATTTTTCCGAAAATTTTTTTTGTAAAACAATCATCTGTTTTTGGATGATTTATTACAAGGTTTTGAACCCTCTATTGTAAGGTTTTGAACCCTCTATTGTAAGGTTTTGAACCCTCTGTTATATGGTTTTGAACCCCTTTGAGTTTTCAAAATCTCGTCAAGGTTTTGGGTTTTAAATAATGTGAACACGTGCAAACTGGAAGGGTGAATGCCTGTACCCTGGGTTTTCTGTCTAAGGCTAGAGTGTTCGTATAAATCCACATAATCGGACCAGTCACTCTTACCTGGGAACTCTTGGGGTGAGTGTTCACTTATAGGCGAGCATGTCTTTGCGATACATTATTTTTGACCCATTTACCTTGATTAGTCACTGTGTGTTGTTTGTTTGCCTTATGGTAACAAACAAATGACCACCATCTTTGCTGTTGTCAATTTTTGTTTCATCTCATTCTTTTCACCCAATCATCTCACTCGTTTCCTTTCATGTTTCCCTCTTTTAGAATGCCTCCTCGACGTGAAAACCAGATAGCGACTGCCGAACTGGCAGAAATCATTGCGCAGCAGATGGCTGCTCAATTCCCAAACCTCTTTGCTCAATGGAACCAAGCCAACAACAATAACAATGCTCCATGCAAATACAAGGATTTTAACTCGGCTAAACCACTCAAGTTTAGTGGTTCTGAAGGAGCGACTGGGCTTCTTCAATGGTTTGAGAGCATTGAGAATACTTTCCGCCACGTGCAGTGTCCTGACAATCGCAAGGTCGAGTTTTCTTCGAGTGTGTTTCAGAAGAGGGCTCTCACATGGTGGAACGGGGTTATGAGAGACCGTGGTGCAGAAGTTGCTCTAGCACAGACATGGGCTGAACTTAGGGCTCTTATGATGAGGGAGTTCTGTCCCCGTCATGAACAGCGAGCGTTGGAGAAAGAGTTTGATGACTTGAAACAAGACAGTGGCGAGCACAAGGCATATACTGATAGGTTTGAGGAGCTGAGTTTGCTATGCCCAACGATGGTTACCCCACTCGACAAGGCTATCGAAAGGTACATCGACGGCCTACCTGACTCTGTGCAAGACATCATTACTGGTAGTAACCCTGCCACACTCCGTCAGGCTATTGAGTTAGCGGCGACATTGACTGAGTCGCAGATTCGGAAGAATATGTTACACAGGAAGGGTGACAAGGGTATGAAGCAGGCGTCTGACAAGGGGGATAGCAAGAAAGGTTAAAACAAGAATGGAAAGAATTTTGATTCCTCAAAGAGTTCTAGGAAGCGAAAGGCTTCCCAAAACTATGCTGTCACTGCCCAAGCTAACCAGGCAGCTCCCAACCAACCCGCACAGCCTCCAGTGAAGAAGCCCTATTCAGGGAATGCAACTTTGTGCAATAGATGCAACAGTCACCATCAGCCGCAACATCCATGCCGTTTCTGTAATAACTGTGGGAAGTCGGGTCATCTTGCCAATGTTTGTCGATTTGCTCAGAATCAGGCAGTTCAGAACCCGGCTCAACAAGTTGCTCAGCCTCTTGCTCAGCAACAGGGATAAGCTGCACGACCACACTAACCACCAGGTGCTTGTTATAACTGTGGGGATTTGACCCACTACAGAAACCGGTGCCCAAGGCTAGCTAACCAGAATCAGAATACAAACCAGAATCAGGCTCAGGCTCGAGGGTGAGTCTTCAACATGAATGCCCAAGCGGCGCAGGCGGACGATAACGTGGTGAACGGTACGTTCTTTATTAATAATCAGCCTGCATCTGTTCTTTTTGATTCGGGTGCCGACAAGAGTTTTGTGTCATTGTCATTTGAGCCAATGCTTCGCGTGTCTAGAACGAAACTAGGTAAACCTTTGACAGTAGAAGTTGCTAGTGGTGAACCCATTGTTCTTGATTCTGTTCTTCGCAACTGCCAGTTGAACCTTAACGACCATCTTTTTCCTATTAACCTCACGCCTATGCAACTTGGAAGCTTCGACGTTATTGTGGGTATGGATTGGTTAGCCAAGCATCGCGCAGAGGTAGTTTGTTTTGAGAAGATTGTTCGTGTGCCGCTTTCGACAGGCGAGATCCTACAGGTTCGTGGTGAGAAACCTGCTGGTGGTCTCAAACTCAGGTCTTGTTTTAAAGCTCGGAAGTATCTGCGAAAGAATTATGTGGCCTTCTTGGCACATGTCACAGCAGATAAAGGCAAAGGTAAGTCTATCCAAGATATTCCCGTTGTTCGGGATTATTCTGAAGTATTCCCTGAAGATTTACCTGGTCTACCCCCAGCACGCCAAGTCGAGTTCCGTATTGATCTCGTACCGGGAGCAAATCCCATTGCCAGAGCTCCATATCGTCTTGCACCGTCTGAGATGCAAGAGTTGGCTAAGCAGCTTCAGGAGCTCTCTGACAAAGGTTTTATCCGTCCTAGCTTTTCACCTTGGGGTGCTCCCGTTCTTTTTGTCAAGAAGAAGGATGGATCTTTTAGGATGTGTATCGATTATCGTGAGCTTAACAAGCTTACCATGAAGAATCGATATCCCCTACCTCGCATCGATGATCTCTTTGATCAGTTACAGGGTGCTTCTTATTTTTCAAAGATTGATCTGCGATCGGGATATCATCAACTTCGGGTGCATGAAGAAGACATTCCCAAGACAGCGTTCCGCACTCGTTATGGGCATTACGAGTTCACAGTCATGCCATTCGGTTTGACTAATGCTCCTGCTGTATTCATGGACTTAATGAATAGGGTCTGCAAGCCTTATTTGGATAAGTTCGTCATTTTTTTTATTGACGACATCTTGATTTATTCTAAGACGCGAGCTGATCACGAGCAACATCTTCGTCTTACTCTGGAACTCCTAAAGAAAGAGCAACTTTTTGCCAAATTCTCCAAGTGTGAATTTTGGCTTAAAGAAGTTCAATTTTTAGGACATATTATCAACGAACAAGGTATTCATGTAGATCACTCCAAGATCAGTGCGATTAAGGATTGGGATATGCCTACTACTCCTACTGAGGTTCGTTCTTTTCTTGGTCTAGCGGGTTATTACCGCCGCTTCATTGAGAACTTCTCAAAGATTGCAGTTCCTCTAACTGCTCTAACTCAGAAGAACAAACCCTTTGATTGGGGATTCAAACAAGAGGAAGCTTTTCAAAACTTGAAGCAGAAGCTTTGCGATGCGCCTGTTCTATCATTGCCTGAGGGTGATGATGATTTTGTCGTGTATTGTGATGCATCGAAACTGGGTCTTGGCTATGTTCTAATGCAAAGGAACAAAGTCATAGCATATGCATCGAGGCAATTGAAGATACATGAGAAAAACTACACCACTCATGATCTTGAGTTAGGTGTAGTTGTTTTCGCTCTCAAAATCTGGAGACACTATTTGTACGGAACAAAATGTGTGGTTTTCACTGACCATAGAAATCTTCAACATATCTTCAATCAGAAAGAACTCAACATGAGGCAACGACGTTGGGTTGAGCTACTAAACGACTATGACTGCGAAATTCGCTACCATCCTGGTAAGGCGAATGTCGTAGCCGATGCATTGAGTCGTAAGGAACGTACTAAGCTTCATTGTGTACGTGTTCAATCTGTTATTCAAGCTCGATCCGATATCCAGTCACGCATTTCTCAGGCTCAATAATCTTGTGTTTCACAAGGTTTAATGGATAAGGAATTTCCCTATCACATAACACCTGATTTGGAACTGAAGGACAATGGATCGTATTACTTCATGGACCGTTTGTGGGTCCCAAGCCTAGATAACCTTCGCACCTTGCTTATGGATGAAGCCCATAAGTCTCGCTATTCTGTTCATCCTGGCTCAGATAAGATGTATAAGGATCTTCGTATTCAGTATTGGTAGCCTGGTATGAAGAAAGACATTGCCTTATATGTATCAAAATGCCTTACATGTCTTAAGGTTAAGGCTGAACATCAACGTCCTTCTGGTTTATTGGTGCAACCAGAGATCCCAGTTTGGAAATGGGAAAACATTACTATGAATCTTGTTACCAAACTTCCACGCACAAAGAAAGGTCATGATGCCATCTGGGTAGTCGTTGATCGTCTTACTAAGTCAGCACATTTCTTGCCAATCCGTGAGGACTTTCCTGCTGACAGACTTGCAAAAATCTATGTGGATGAAATTGTAGCTCGACATGGTGTTCCTTTGAACATCATTTCTGACAGAGATGCTCGTTTCACTTCTCATTTTTGGAGAACCATGCAATCTGCTATGGGGACCCAACTTAATCTGAGCACGGCTTATCATCCGCAAACGGATGGTCAATCTGAAAGAACAATCCAGACTCTGGAGGATATGCTTAGAGCTTGTGTGATCGATTTTGGTGGTAGTTGGGATTCACATCTTCCGTTAATTGAATTCTCCTACAACAACAGTTATCACACCAGCATCAAAATGGCTCCTTTCGAAGCTCTCTATGGTCAAAAATGTCATTCACCAGTCTGCTGGAATGAGATTGGCGAGGCTCAGCTTACTAGACCTGCCCTCATTTTAGAGACAACTGATAAGGTCAAGAAAGTTCGTGATAACCTTCAGACAGCTAGAAGCCGTCAAAAGAGTTACGCGGACCCAAAACGCAAACCCTTGGAATTTCAAGTCGGTGATCGAGTATTACTTAAGGTCTCACCTTGGAAAGGTGTGATCAGATTTGGAAAGAAAGGAAAACTTGCACCTAGATACGTTGGACCATTCAAGATCGTCGAAAGAATCGGAAAGGTAGCCTACTGTGACAACCCGTAATTTACGGCTCTTAATTACGTGATTAACAGGTAATTAACGCGACAATAAATAGTGTTTACAGCGCAAATGAACATAATTAGGCCTTTGGAGTGCCCAGAAACGTTTATTGGACATTACAGTGCGCGTGTGGGATTTATGGGAAATCTGCTGAATATCATGCGGCAACGGATTGAAACCGAACGGGATACTGACAACGCTGACAAATATTAAATTGTTACGATATATTAGCTTGGTAATTAAATTTTGGTAACTACAGTCGAAACCGGATCGAAAAATGGATTAAAGAAGGCAAAGATGTACTTTTGCGCGATTATTACGGTTATCAACGCACAAACGCGACTACGATGGATACAGACACTATTTTACACGTTTTTAAATCTGAAAAATTACCGTACGAGGATATGGTGATGTCGGGTTTCTTAGACGGTTCGTTAGGGTTAACGGGCCACATAAAAACGCGATTGCACTTGTGGGCCCTAGGCCCAAGCCCAAGACCCACAAGCCTAAACCTACACACAATAGGCAAAATCCCTACAAAATCTTTGCAAAATATTCAAAATCTATACAAGAGATTTTAATCCTAAAAATAAAGCAAATGACCTGAATGTCATTTGTTTGCTCAATAGTCATAAGGAACACTGTGTTCTATAAATAAAGGCCATTCACCTCTCCTAAAGAAACACAGAGAACTCATGCTCTCTAGTACACACAAACAAAACAATACATAGTCCCATCTTCACTAACAGATGACTCACAACCCACCCCTTACCCCTTGATGTCCCAATCGGAGAGCCACAGGTGGAGCTGGCTGAGCTTCGGGCGAGATACCCCCCCCCCTTTTTTGTCTTCTGCTTATCGGCAGCCACCACCAGATGGTGGTGGCGTGTGACGGTTGCAACAGGAAGGAACGAAGAGAGAGAGAGTTGCGGTGAGGAGAGAGAGAGAGAAACCGGCGGTCGGCTCGATTACCCGGCGGTTCGTTCGGTTATCCGGTGGTCGGTTCGGTTATCCGGCGGTCGGTTCGATTATCCGACGGTCCCTGTTTCTGTCCGACAAATTTCCGGTAAGGACCAAACCCCTTCCGATCTTCTTCATTTCTTTTTCTGAATATTGACTGATGATGTTTGGTTTGGGTGATGTTCACGGCTCGGGTCAAAGATGGTCAAGGCTCGATTGGATATGGTTAACAACATCAGTTTCCGCTCGGTTCGGTGTTAAAGTCAGATTTCGGGTTTCTGTTTGGTCAACGCAAGTCAACAGGTTGTTGGAGTCAACAACTGGTCAACAGGTTTCGGTTCGGTTCGGGTCTCAGGTTCGGGTTCCGAGCAGGATTCGGGAAGGTGCGGGTCAACTCAGTTCAGTTCGGGTCAACTCGGTCAAACCCGAGTCAACTCGGTCGGCACATTCAAAACGAGTCAACTCAGTTGACTCAGTCAACGTTTCGACACGAAGATGGTAAAGATTAACGGCGCGTTTTATTTCGTTATTTTTATCGTTATTATCACGTGAAACGAGCTCGAACCGGTTAATTATAGCTTACGTTTAATACATTTGGTGAATTACATATTATTGATTGAATCTTGATTTGAATTTTGATAAAATAACGACACTTAAATTGTCGGGGGTATCCAAAAACAGAGGAAACTCTGCCCGTTTTTCGAGAAAATCCGTAAAATAAAGGGCGTCTATTTATAAAACAAAACATGGTTTTTTTTTTTTTTGAGAAACGACGACTAGTGATATCAAGCGACTACGAGATTTGGTTTAAACATCAAGAATACGGAAACTTTTTATAGAATAAATATGATTATTCTATTTATTTCAAACATCTAAAACTCGAATTCTTTTATGAATAAATATAGTGCATATTTATTTCAAATACCTTACGACTCGAATTCGTTTTATAAAATAAATATAGTTTATATATTTATTTCAAACTTCCAACGGTGATGCTTTTATAAATAAATATAACTTTTCATATTTATTTTATACGCCTAAACGGCATATACGTATATTTTGACAAAGATCATACAAGACGCGATACCTAATACGAACTTGTTATATGATATTTTTTTCATATAAACAATCTTTTTATACGCATACGACTTCTCGGAGCGACTAACATTATTTCGTCGATATATGGATATTTTTGTATAAATATTTATATATTTGAAATTCTCGAAAACTAAGTACTTTTCAGGCTTAGTAAACTATTACCGACATTAGACGAAACTTAACGAATACGACTTCTTCGTTCTTTTAAGGCAATTTACCGTTGAATCGTTCGATTAACGATTCGGTAGAGCTCGATGACACGTAGTTTAGATACTGCGTTTATTTAGAAACTTATTAGGTATTCCGTGTTAGGAATATTGTAGAATGCACGCTAGCAAGTCAAGCCTTGGAAACGACATCATCGAAGTCGTAATTAGCTAGCTTTGCACAGGGAATATTCAGGTGAGTTCATAACCCCACTTTTTACGGCTTTACATTTTTTTTATAAATGTTTTCGGGGTGGAAAGACATGCACGTTTTGCAAAAACATACAAAGTTTAGAACAAACGCAAAACTCGTATTTTCTAAATCATATTACGAAGGGATTTCGAGGAACTCGAATGATTTACGAAAGGTTTATACTAAACATACCGGTTTTTACAGAACAAATGCTTATTTTCGAAATGTGAATGATATTCGGCCAGGGTGACCAGGAATCTGGTCAGGGTGACCAGGGATTTATTTTATACATGGTATGGTTAGCGTAAGGAGGGTTATTATTTAGATCATGTGAGTGGGTAGGAGCAACATGAGGCCATTAGTCCTCATGGTAGGACCGAGGGACAGGAGCGGTAGATCTATCTGGGTGTAGCGAGCCCAGACCCAGGCCAAACTAAAAACGGACCTCGGGGTGACTTTGTGCCCGACGCATAAATCTGCTAGGTTTGAGTCTCCCTATTTGCACTTCACACATATCAATGGCCTTGCAAACCATTGGTGATCTCTTTTTCCTTATTTGCTACATACCAGGAATTTTATATTTACGGAAACTTCTTGTTCATACAAATTAACTACTATGTTTTATACAAATTCAAAGCATTATGCGGGTATGGAGTCAAAGTCAGGGTGGGCATTGACGGTTATGCGAACATTACAAATACAAGGTTTTACAAATACATGGTTTTATGAACATAACGTGTTACAAACACAACGTTTCCATATAACTTGGCAAGAAAATGATTTTTAAATTCATTTTCTCAATACTATTTCAAAAACCGGTTATTCCAAGGATTTATTTCAAATCTTTCATAACTTAAAAGGTTTATTTCAAATCTTTTACAAACAAACTATGAACTCGCTCAACTTTATGTTGATTTTTCGCATGTTTCTTTCTCAGGTTGCTTTTCAAAGTCAAGGCACGGTTGGAATAGGAGGAACATCAAGGATTCGAGTACTTAGCAGGCGTTAAATTTCTAGAAAGTCTTAGCATATTTTGCTTCCGCTGTGCAATGACGATACCAGTCTAGTCACGCCAGCTCTGATAATTTCGGGGTGTGACAGATTGGTATCAGAGCTATAGGTTACAACGAATTAGGTTCCTGTTGTGATACCTAGGCTCTAACCTCACTTTTCTCTGGGACTTAGACTATTAAGACGTTGAATACATACAGAACACCTAGTACTCGAATATGGTCTCCAACCGTTGCCGAAAAACAAACAGTCAAAATTTTGTTTTCAAACATACGCTATTGCGATGTTTTATACACGGTATACAAAACAATTACATACAGTACACAACAGTCTGAGAGTTTAGGAAACATGCATTTAAGACCTTCGGAAAAGGAGATTCAGTCTGAGAGGCTGGGAGGATAGTCTAGTGGGACTAGGAGATTCAGTCTGAGAGGCTGGGAGGATAGTCTAGTGGGACTAGGAGATTCAGTCTGAGAGGCTGGGAGGATAGACTAGTGGGACTAGGAGATTCAGTCTGAGAGGCTGGGAGGATAGTCTAGTGGGACTAGGAGATTCAGTCTGAGAGGCTGGGAGGATAGTCTAGTGGGACTAGGAGATTCAGTCTGAGAGGCTGGGAGGATAGTCTAGTGGGACTAGGAAGTTCAGTCTTAGAGGCTGGGAGGATAGACTAGTGGGACTAGGGGAATTACTTGATTGCTTATTGGTGACCAACATGTTTATTTGATTATATGATTGATTATTTGCGCATGTGTGTGTTTATTAAGGTCATCACGTAGGAACCGCGAATATTAACTCGGGCACACACTATTATCCATATTTTAACATCCCGAGCAGGCATCCTACGCATAACAAAACGCTAGCGCACGAGAATACATGAAACTCAAATTTTACGTCAACGGATGTCGGAGTACATCACATTCTACGCAAAACGAAACGCTAGTGCACAGGTATACGTGAAACTTAAACTATACATCAACGGAGGTTGAAGCACGTCACATCCGACTGTCGACGCGAGGCCTTTAAAAAGGAACGATGACGCAAATTTAACGACGACGCTAGATTCCTGTCAGCAGGAGAACTAACAATCAGGAAACGACAACTTGTCACGCGATCCTGCAACGACACGAATCACGCCAGGAAGAAGACGATTGTCTCCGCATTCCCCCCCCCCCTACCTAACTAATGACGAATACGCTATGTTCGACATTCCATGGTAATGTCACCTAACAATTGGTCGTCACACGAAACCCCAGGTAAAGTCCTCAAATTTCTTTTATTGAAATTTCGAATTTCACACTTACTGAGTAGATTTTCGTATCTCTACTCCTCTTAATGGTCATTGTGTCACGATCATTTCTTTACAAGTTACATACATGGTTTTCGTTGCGACCATGCCGAAAGTTGTCTTGTTGGTACATGTATTTATTGTCGGATTGCGCTAAAACCAAGTTCAATTGTTTGAACTTGCTCATTACACTTATTCGATTCGAGACACCATATGATGTATTGGGAGCATCATATTCAAATCAATTTTTAACGAGCACTTCGTTTGTTCCGAGTCGTGGTAAACTTGTTTGGTATTTGACTCCATTAAATTGTTTGTTGATTTCGACACCTTATGGTGGTATTTTCACTTATTTAAAGCTTGCGCTAAACTCGTTTACGCATCTCATGCACGGATCTAAATATATATTGATTGTTTTCCAATCCACTTCGATTTATTATATCAAAGCGGTCTTAATACAATAGTGTGTTAAGACAATGGTACACAAATTCATTTTATATTCCGGTGTACCTACTAACGTTTCTTTCATTATCGATCGAAAGTCTTGCGATATTCATTGCTCCTTCCTCTTCGATCGAAACAGTAATTCTTTGGTGTTCCATCTTCAATTGAAAATTCTTTGATGTTTGTTGGAAACAAACATTCATATTTACTTCGTTGTGCTTTCAATTGACTTCAAACATGGTGAATTTGTTTGATCACCGCTATTATTGAATTATTTCAATCACTACGACACTTTGTGGTGTCAGTACAAACTTGTAGCTTGGGCTAATTATGATTGAGCGTTTTATGCAAAACACAGGTGATACTTGTTCGATCACCTCTATTATTGAATTGTTTCATTCATTGCGACACCTTGTGGCGTCGGTATAACTTACAGCTTGTGCTGATCACGATCAAGCGTTTAATGCAAACTATTACTTTTGAGCTTGTTGATTCTAAGTACATCTAGTGGATGTTATTGCTTCTAGAACTCATTTACATATTGTGAACGTTCATATGGAATTCGATTGGTCGAAGTTCCTGTTCATTGTTGGATCCCTGTTAACTTAGTCACATTAGTGACTTTACCTATACGTCTTGTTTCCTTTGACATCGATTTGCTGAGACACATTTCTTTTAAACCGTAGGGATTCCTATTGTGGAGGAATGTCATTAAATTCACATGACTCGAATAAGTCTTGTTTCGATTATGCGGTCATTCACTTTGTTATTATTCGGACTTACATGCGAATAACACAATTCTGAGGGGATAACATAGTCTAAATTTCGAGGATGAAATTTCTGTAACAGGGGGAGAATGTGACAACCCGTAATTTACGGCTCTTAATTACGTGATTAACAGGTAATTAACGCGACAATAAATAGTGTTTACAGCGCAAATGAACATAATTAGGCCTTTGGAGTGCCCAGGAACGTTTATTGGACATTACAGTGCGCGTGTGGGATTTATGGGAAATCTGCTGAATATCATGCGGCAACGGATTGAAACAGAACGGGATACTGACAACGCTGACAAATATTAAATTGTTACGATATATTAGCTTGGTAATTAAATTTTGGTAACTACAGTCGAAACCGGATCGAAAAATGGATTAAAGAAGGCAAAGATGTACTTTTGCGCGATTATTACGGTTATCAACGCACAAACGCGACTACGATGGATACCGGCACTATTTTACACGTTTTTAAATCTGAAAAATTACCGTACGAGGATATGGTGATGTCGGGTTTCGTAGACGGTTCGTTAGGGTTAACGGGCCACATAAAAACGCGATTGGACTTGTGGGCCCTAGGCCCAAGCCCAAGACCCACAAGCCTAAACCTACACACAATAGGCAAAATCCCTACAAAATCTTTGCAAAATATTCAAAATCTATACAAGAGATTTTAATCCTAAAAATAAAGCAAATGACCTGAATGTCATTTGTTTGCTCAATAGTCATAAGGAACACTGTGTTCTATAAATAAAGGCCATTCACCTCTCCTAAAGAAACACAGAGAACTCATGATCTCTAGTACACACAAACAAAACAATACATAGTCCCATCTTCACTAACAGATGACTCACAACCCACCCCTTACCCCTTGATGTCCCAATCGGAGAGCCACAGGTGGAGCTGGCTGAGCTTCGGGCGAGATACCCCCCCCCCTTTTCTGTCTTCTGCTTATCGGCAGCCACCACCAGATGGTGGTGGCGTGTGACGGCTGCAACAGGAAGGAACGAAGAGAGAGAGAGAGCTGCGGTGAGGAGAGAGAGAGAGAAACCGGCGGTCCGCTCGATTACCCGGCGGTTGGTTCGGTTATTCGGTGGTCGGTTCGGTTATCCGGCGGTCGGTTCGATTATCCGACGGTCCCTGTTTCTGTCCGACAAATTTCCGGTAAGGACCAAACCCCTTCCGATCTTCTTCATTTCTTTTTCTGAATATTGACTGATGATGTTTGGTTTGGGTGATGTTCACGGCTCGGGTCAAAGATGGTCAAGGCTCGAATGGATATGGTTAACAACATCAGTTTCCGCTCGGTTCGGTGTTCAAGTCAGATTTCGGGTTTCTGTTTGGTCAACTCAAGTCAACAGGTTGTTGGAGTCAACAACTGGTCAACAGGTTTCGGTTCGGTTCGGGTCTCAGGTTCGGGTTCCGAGCAGGATTCGGGAAGGTGCGGGTCAACTCAGTTCAGTTCGGGTCAACTCGGTCAAACCCGAGTCAACTCGGTCGGCACATTCAAAACGAGTCAACTCAGTTGACTCAGTCAACGTTTCGACACGAAGATGGTAAAGATTAACGGCGCGTTTTATTTCGTTATTTTTATCGTTATTATCACGTGAAACGAGCTCGAACCGGTTAATTATAACTTACGTTTAATACATTTGGCGAATTACATATTATTGATTGAATCTTGATTTGAATTTTGATAAAATAACGACACTTAAATTGTCGGGGGTATCCAAAAACAGAGGAAACTCTGCCCGTTTTTCGAGAAAATCCGTAAAATAAAGGGCGTCTATTTATAAAACAAAACATGGTTTTTTTTTTTTTGAGAAACGACGACTAGTGAAATCAAGCGACTACGAGATTTGGTTTAAACATCAAGAATACGGAAACTTTTTATAGAATAAATATGATTATTCTATTTATTTCAAACATCTAAAACTCGAATTCTTTTATGAATAAATATAGTGCATATTTATTTCAAATACCTTACGACTCGAATTCGTTTTATAAAATAAATATAGTTTATATATTTATTTCAAACTTCCAACGGCGATGCTTTTATAAATAAATATAACTTTTCATATTTATTTTATACGCCTAAACGGCATATACGTATATTTTGACAAAGATCATACAAGACGCGATACCTAATACGAACTTGTTATATGATATTTTTTTTCATATAAACAATCTTTTTATACGCATACGACTTCTCGGAGCGACTAACATTATTTCGTCGATATATGGATATTTTTGTATAAATATTTATATATTTGAAATTCTCGAAAACTAAGTACTTTTCAGGCTTAGTAAACTATTACCGACATTAGACGAAACTTAACGAATACGACTTCTTCGTTCTTTTAAGGCAATTTACCGTTGAATCGTTCGATTAACGATTCGGTAGAGCTCGATGACACGTAGTTTAGATACTGCGTTTATTTAGAAACTTATTAGGTATTTCGTGTTAGGAATATTGTAGAATGCACGCTAGCAAGTCAAGCCTTGGAAACGACATCATCGAAGTCGTAATTAGCTAGCTTTGCACAGGGAATATTCAGGTGAGTTCATAACCCCACTTTTTACGGCTTTACATTTTTTTTATAAATGTTTTCGGGGTGGAAAGACATGCACGTTTTGCAAAAACATACAAAGTTTAGAACAAACGCAAAACTCGTATTTTCTAAATCATATTACGAAGGGATTTCGAGGAACTCGAATGATTTACGAAAGGTTTATACTAAACATACCGGTTTTTACAGAACAAATGCTTATTTTCGAAATGTGAATGATATTCGGCCAGGGTGACCAGGGATCTGGTCAGGGTGACCAGGGATCTGGTCAGGGTGACCAGGGATCTGGTCAGGGTGACCAGGGATTTATTTTATACATGGTATGGTTAGCGTAAGGAGGGTTATTATTTAGATCATGTGAGTGGGTAGGAGCAACATGAGGCCATTAGTCCTCATGGTAGGACCGAGGGACAGGAGCGGTAGATCTATCTGGGTGTAGCGAGCCCAGCCCCATGCCAAACTAGAAACGGACCTCGGGGTGACTTTGTGCCCGACGCATAAATCTGCTAGGTTTAAGTCTCCCTACTTGCACTTCACACATATCATTGGCCTTGCAAACCATTGGTGATCTCTTTTTCCTTATTTGCTACATACCAGGAATTTTATACTTACGGAAACTTCTTGTTCATACAAATTAACTACTATGTTTTATACAAATTCAAAGCATTATGCGGGTATGGAGTCAAAGTCAGGGTGGGCATTGACGGTTATGCAAACATTACAAATACAAGGCTTTACAAATACATGGTTTTATGAACATAACGTGTTACAAACACAACGTTTCCATATAACTTGGCAAGAAAATGATTTTTAAATTCATTTTCTCAATACTATTTCAAAAACCGGTTATTCCAAGGATTTATTTCAAATCTTTCATAACTTAAAAGGTTTATTTCAAATCTTTTACAAACAAACTATGAACTCGCTCAACTTTATGTTGATTTTGCGCATGTTTCTTTCTCAGGTTGCTTTTCAAAGTCAAGGCACGGTTGGAATAGGAGGACCATCGAGGATTCGAGTACTTAGCAGGCGTTAAATTTCTAGAAAGTCTTAGCTTATTTTGCTTCCGATGTGCAATGACGATAACAGTCCAGTCACGCCAGCTCTGATAATTTCGGGGTGTGACACCTACAGACTTGAGTTACCTCCTGAACTTGGAAATGTTCATCCAACTTTTCACATGTCCAATCTCAAGAGGTGTTTAGCTGATGAAAACCTCCACATACCGCTTGACGAAATTCGTGTTGATAAAACACTGAAATTTGTTGAGAAGCTAGTGGAAATCATGGAACGTGAAGTCAAGTGGCTTAAACGCAAGCGCATTCCTTTGGTCAAAGTTCGCTGGGAAGCTAAACGTGGACCCGAGTTTACTTGGGAATGTGAAGATCAAATGAAGGCGAAATATCCGCATCTTTTCCCACGAGTTTCCTCTAAATAAATTTCGGGACGAAATTTCCACAAGTAGGGGAGACAGTAACATCTGTGCTTGTAATCATTGTGAACAGTTCAGTTATCAATAAAAAAATGTTATTTGATCCCAATTTTTGTTTGGTTGTGTTTTACATTTTTCATGTTTTGACTTTTATTCAATTTCAAACTCTATATCGCTTTCTGGAGAGTTATACGCAAACTGGTGCGTAAACGTAACCAATTTAATGCGACAAATACTCCGAAACATCAACATATACTTAACATACCTTAAATAACCTTTACATAACTTAGAAATAAGTTTTGAAGGCTTTGGTATGTCAAAAAAACAAGTTAATTCGCCTACAAGGACTAAATTTGACAAACTGCGAAAGTATGCCAATTTGAACTGTAACGAACATTCCGAAACATGACCATAAGTTAAACACACCTTAAATATCCTTTATATAGCTTAGAAATAGGCTTTGAGGGGTTCGGTGTGCTAAAATAAACTTTTGGCTCATTCAGGGACTAAAAGCGTCAAAAAGTGCACAAGTTTGCACTTTCGCGCATAACTCACGTTCTGAATACCTCCGGACATCCAAAAATTTATGGAAGCATTATAATATTATGCTTTAGTGTTTGGCTTGTCAAAAATCCATTCGTCGCGTCATTTGGATCGTTTTTCGCGCTTATGCGCATTCCGTCGTAATTAACCGAACATCGCGATCGTACGGCCAAACGAACCGACATCCGAGATATTTTTGAGCACATTTTAAGTTCCCTATACTTTAACTTCATTTTAGAGCTTTGAAATGGGGTTAACGGGCCTTAAACGTGTCGAAAATAGCTCAAAACACTAACAGGGACCAAATCTGCCATTCTGCCAAAGTTGGTCCTTGCGCACCTCAACAATGTTAGTGTTGCGGTGCGCAAGCAGTCCCCAGACAGCAGAAAACTTGCAGAAACATTGAATCAGGTCCATTCCTCTTATGCACATGGTATTGGGAAATACTAGGGGCTCAAATGGTTTTCAAAAACCACTATCTTAAGGTGTATGGCCAAGATCAAAGCACGGTTTCCAAGAAACGATCTTAATGGCTCACCGAAAACTATAAATACCCCCCCCCCCCATGCCATTGCAAAACCCACTAGAATTTTGATTTGAGAAGCTCTAAGTTGGAACCATTGTTTCATACCTGAGCTACTTGGATCGAAATTAACATTCGGGGACCCTTTGTAAGTATTCCTTCGTTCTTTTATTGCTTTTCGAGTCCGAAAGTCAAACTTTGTTTGACTTTCTGCATTGACCAGCTTATGGTCAATGCGAAGTTCGTTTGAACTTCGCAACGTGATTGTAATCACGATGGTTATAGTCCCTTGGGACTATGCCTAGTGATTACCACGTTGTCTAGGGTCGTAAGGGTAAGCGATCTAATAAATCGCTTATACCTTCGAACCCTACCCATTTGGTCGATCATTAGGATCCGACCATATACTTTAGGTGACCATAGTATATAGGGAATAACCTTCCGAGGTTATACCTTATGGTCGCTTCGTTAAGTAGTTGTATGATAGGTAGTTTATATGCCTTAGGTAAATTACCAAAATACCCTTTTCATGTGTAATAGGTAATTAAGCATATGTAACCGAAACTTTCATCACTTAACTGATTATGTTACATAATTAAACATTTTAGGCATATAATACTTGTCATAGGACTAGTTAGGCGAACGCGTTTCACGCGAACGACGCGTTAAAGTAGCATAAGCTACCTAAACGGGTCGTAATGGGTCGTAAGCACTTATGTTAGGTTTCAATTAGTATGTAGGCTTTGTTAAACCATATTACACGAGTTTCCATACTCGTTTGGTTTACGAACCCTCATTCTATTTAAATCCTCCGATTTAGGTCCGGTTTATTAACATAGTTACCTATATTAGGTGCCGTTTGATTCCGTGATCTCTAGCATTGCTTGGTGGTTATCTTAGGACTTCTGAGCAATCTCAAGTGAGTACATAGACCCCTCTTTTACTGTTTTCCAAACTGTTTTGGGGTGAAACACATGTGCCTACTTGTTACTTTCGTGCTTTCCTGCTTTCACATCATATACTTGCTATGTTCATTAGTACAATTATAGTACATGATTTCATTGTGTTCATGCTATGTATGTCCATTGTGTGCATACTTAGTACATTGTTTTACATTACATTTCATGCTATGTATGTCCATTGTGTGCATACTTAGTACAGTTGTTTTCATCACATGCTTATATTTTGTTATGACATTTGGGTTGTTTACAATGGAACAATACATTCATGAACATTAGCTACGCCGTTCGTTAGTAGGTAGTGGTACCATAGGAATTGACAACTCCCGTTCCTGAAATCCTGGGTTTGTTTGGATTGGAAGGAATGACCGAATTCGATACACATAACTTAGATAAACCTTTAATTTGTTTAAGGGTTTATCGCCACAGTCTCAAGGCTTGGATGTATGCATTTTCACAATACCGCATAGATGTTTATATCAGTATAGCATGCATTTCTTCCACAAAACATAACTTTGATTTAAACCATGTTTTACTTCAATACCTTGTTTTTGTGCTTTTCACATATGGTTTAGTTGATATATTTCACTTACCATACATGATATTTTTGGGTATACATTACATGATCTACATTTAACATAAACATTTTGACATTGATATACACAATTGGTGGTTTACATTGGACATAGACATTTCGATTTGGTTTACACATTAACACATTACAATTCATTTATACATAAACAATTTACATTGGTGGTTGGTTTGAGTAAGTGATTTGAGTAACGAGGCGTGTGTAATATGATACAAGCATGGTGGATACGCCGCTGGTACTTCCTATAAACAAGTGTTTGTATGATATTACATGTCGTAGCGTTACTTAAATCATTTCAATATTTGACATATTACATTTTACATAAACAACTTATTTTCACAAGACATTGATTTACAAAACAACTTATCTTATACAAACTCATTTTTCTTGGTTATTCATTTAACCTTACATTATTCTCTTATTTATATATATCATTGCTTTTTGAATGATTTACAAAACAAAACAACTTACAAGGTTCATGACTGACTTTTGTTAAACAACTTTTCCTAAACTTATAAGTCATGAATCCTATTTTTACAAATCCTATGTATCTCACAGCCATTTTTATGCTGACGTACCTATTTTCACATGTGTTTTCAGGAGCTTTTGCGTAGGATGATGATCGTGACACTAGGGCGGACCTATGCCTTAGAGAATAAAACTGAAGATAGACTAGTTTAATTATGTCATGAACTCTTTTATTCCTGTTTAAGACAATGTAACACTCTTGTTTAATAAATAAAATATAACTTTGTATGCCATGGTTGTAAAACAATAATTCTGTTACAACACTCCCCGACGTTTTCCGCCACGTTTTGTATGTTATACGTGGTCGGGGTGTGACAATTTAGGTCCGGTTTATTAACGTAGTTACCTATATTAGGTGCCGTTGATTTTCCGTGATCTCTAGCATTGCTTGGTTGTTACTCAAGGACTTCTAGGCAATCTCAAGTGAGTACATAGACCCCTCTTTTACTGTTTTCAAACTGTTTTGGGGTGAAACACATGTGCCTACTTGTTACTTTCGTGCTTTCCTGTTTTCACATCATATACTTGCTATGTTCATTAGTACATTTATAGTACATGATTTACATTACATTGTTTTGCTATGTATGTTTACTTAGCATACTTAGTACATTGTTTTACATTACAATTTGTTGCATATGCTCATCCAGCATATGAACACATTATATTACATTTTGAACCGTTTGTAACTATTTGACTATGTGAACCGTTGTAACCATTTGATTATGTGAACCGCTTGTAACTGTTGAACCATGTGAACCGTATTTGACCATACATAACCATTTCTACAATTGTTAAACATTACATTTTGGTGGTTGTTTGGGTAAGTGATTTAAGTAACGAGGCGACGTGTAATACGAAAAAATCATGGTGGATACGCTGCTGGTACTTCCTATATATAAGTGATTTTATGGTATTACATATCGTAGCGTTATTTAAACCATTTCAGTTTAGACATATTACATCTACAATATAATCTTCACATAAACATCATTTTACAAATGACTTAATTTATACAAGCTCATTTTACTTGGTTATTCACTTAACCATACATTGTTCTTTATACATATATATCATTTGGTTTATTTATCACTTTTCAAATGATTTATGAAAGGAAACACTCAACAAGATTCATGGCTACTTTTATTAAGCAGTTTCTTTAAACGCAAGTCATGAATCCTATTTTCACAAAACCTATGTATCTCACAGGCATTTTTATGCTGACGTACCTATTTTCACATGTGTTTTCAGGACCTGTTGCATAGGATGATCGAGACACACTTAGGCGGACCTGTGCCTTAGTGACTTAAAACGAAGCAAGAACTAGTTAAATTATGTTATGTACTCTTTATTTCTTGTTTAAGACAATGTAACTCTCTTGTTTGATAAATAAAACGTAACTTTAATTTCCATGGTTGTGAAACAATTAATTCTGTTACAACACTCCCCGACGTGTCCGCCATGTTTTGTTGTTTTACGTGGTCGGGGTGTGACAGAAAAGATGGTATCAGAGCCAATGGTTATAGGGAATTAGGTTATTAGTAATGCTTTGACCTAGACTATATAACCTTCCTAGGACCCTAACGCGATTTTACTTGCGTTTAGTCATAAAACAATACCGTTTCCTATCTTTAGGCAGCAACCACAACGAGAACAACAATTCCGAATACGCTTTGAAAATTAATCATCTATTTTTGGATGATTGATTACTAGGTTTTGAACCCTCTGTTGTAAGGTTTTGAACCCTCTGTTGTAAGGTTTTGAACCCTCTATTATAAGGTTTTGAACCCCTTTGAGTTTTCAAAATCTCGTCAAAAGTTTTGGGTCCTAAATAGTGTGAACACGTGCAAACTGGAAGAGTGAATGCCTGTACCCTGGGTTTTCTGTCTAAGGCTAGAGTGTTCGTACAAATCCACATAATCGGACCAGTCACTCTTACCTGGGAACTCTTGGGGTGAGTGTCCACTTATAGGCGAGCATGTTTTCGCGATACATTATGAGGACCTACTTACTTTGATTCAGCCTTTGTGTGTCGTTTGTTTGCTTCGTGGTTCAAACAAATGACCATCACCCATGATTTTTGTCGGTAGTTATAACATCATATTCTTACCCAATGCCATTTCATTTGTTTTCTCTCTTATTTCCCCTTTTTAGAATGCCTCCTCGACGCGACAATCAGATAGCGAATGCCGAACTGGCAGAAATCATCGCGCAGCAAATGGCTGCTGCTTTCCCAAATCTTATTGCTCAACTGAACCAAGCCAACAACAACAATAATGCTCCATGCAATTTCAAGAGTTTCAATTCGGCTAAGCCACTCAAGTTTAGTGGTTCTGAAGGAGCAACTGGGCTCCTACAATGGTTCGAGAGCACTGAGAGTACGTTTCGTCACGTTCAGTGTCCTGATAATCGCAAGGTCGAGTTTGCTTCCAGTGTGTTTCAGAAGAGGGCTCTTACGTGGTGGAACGGGGTGATGAGAGACCGTGGTGCTGAGGTTGCTTTAGCACAGACTTGGGCCGAGCTTAGGGCCCTTATGATGAAGGAGTTCTGTCCTCGTCATGAACTGAGGGCTTTAGAAAGGGAATTTGATGATCTTAAGCAAGATAGCGGTGAGCATCGAGCCTACACGGACCGTTATGAGGAGTTAAGTCTGTTATGCCCAAACATGGTCACGCCTTTGGATAAGGCAATCGAAAAGTACATTTATGGCCTTCCTGACTCAGTACAAGACATTATAACTGGTAGTAAACCCGCTACAGTTAGACATGCCATTGAGCTATCCGCTACCTTGACTGAATCTCAGATCAGGAAAGGTAAACTTTTCCGAAAAAGTGACAAGAAACCAATCGAGGAATCAAAGACCATGGATGAACAGACTGGATCCCCTAAGAAGTCAAAGAAGCGAAAGGCTTCTCAGAACTTCGCTGTGGTCGCTCACAATGGTCAAGCCGTCCCCAACCAACCAGCTCAACCCCCTGCTAGGACGCCCTACAACGGAACTGCACCCTTGTGCAACCAATGTAGCCTACATCATCATACTGGTGTGAAGTGCCACACATGCCAAGTTTGTGGACTTATAGGTCATATGGCGAGGGTTTGCCCAACAGCAACTGCACCAAATCAAGTTAACAACAATCCTGCTCAAGGTCGTTTTCCACCAGGATCTTACTTCAACTGTGGCGAGATGGGCCATTTCCGAAGAAACTGCCCAAAGCTTGCTAATGCGAATCCAGTGCAGGGATGAGCATCTGACCGAATGGAAGACAACGCTGTTTAGAAATAATCACGTCTTATGTATTATTTTCTTTTGTTGTCAAGGTCCTTGAAACAGTTGTTATCATTGTTTATAAATAAAGCTTTTATTTTACAATGCAATATACAAATATTGATGTGGTTGCATGTGTAAACAACATATCCCCTATGATACCAACAATCAAGGAACCACATTCTTCCACTTTATGATCTCTTGCGTTTTCCACAAAAATCCTAAGTACCCGTTTCTTCCAAGGAAAAACGAAGTACAAGGCGCAAGTTACAACTCTGGACAAATACCCACTCCTTAATGGGGTACCTAAGGATATTCCCGTAAGTCCTTAATTGTTGTATACCTTAATTCGAATGTGGTTATTCCTTGTAATAAAAAATCAAATTTTTAGAAGATCATCCTATCTTTTCAGATAGATGCTTGAGGATGTTGAAGTCCATCAACTGGGTTCCTGGTATGCCTTGAATACCCATGTTCAAATCAACGCCTAGTTAATAACAATCAATAACAAGATAATAACAATTAATAACCAAGAAAACAATTATGTGATTATGTGCTTATGTGTTCCCTTTTATGTTTTTGTGTGATCCAAATTATGTTATCCAAATCCTCGTAGAATCTTCCATATCTTCGTATAAGGAATTCATAGTAGGATACCCAAAGGTACTACCTAACTTAGATATAAGTTTCGAAGGATTCGGTATGGCAAAAACACGTTTATTCGAACTTTAGAACTATTTACGACAAAACTGCGAAACAAACGTTGGTGACTGCCCAGATAATATTTAAATCCTGAAAATATTCTGTTATGATTAAAATTTTATTTTTAATCATGTTCATATTGAAAAATAAATTAAAACGCTTAAAAACATTATTTTTCAAAGTTTAAGCACGTACCGCGTGTTACTGCGTAACACAGTGCTTCTACTGCAAAACACAGACAACGCAGCCAGTCTCGGCAACTGAAATTTATTTTAGTAATATTTTGGCGAGATTATTTTTATAGAATAATAAAAATAATTTAGAACGCCATAAACCGGGATTTAAACGCTAGATAAAATACCCAGTATCCAGTTTAATACCCGTTTTTTTTAACCTACACATATTAAATTATGTATAAATGTGTTGTCATATGCACATAATGGAGAGTGCCACTTCTCTCTAGTCCATGCCACTTGTTGATGCATGAAGACTCTTGTAATCCTTCCATATCTTATAAAATCCACCATATCTTGCATCTTCACAATCCAAGATCACAAACAAATCAAAACAAATCCTTCTCTCTCTCTCTCCTCCCAACCGTCCACACCATCACCATCACCATTCTCATCTTTGCAACTTTGTTCTTCAAGATCCAACCCCATTTCAAGCTAAATTCAAGTTGGTGTGAAGATCCAAAGGAGTTTCCAAGGTGCTTTCAAGTGATTTCAACCTCCATATCATCAAAATCTCATCTAAGAACTTACTTGAATCTTGAAGGTATAAAGTTTATGTTTAAATCATACTTTTGATTCTTAGTTGTTCTTGATGATTTGAAGTTTCTCTTGAATCTTGGAATTTTTCACAAACTTGAAATCTAAAAAGAAATGGGTCTTGATACAAAAAAATGGTGATATATATATGTGTGTGTATAACCGTGTATATATATATATATATGTGTGTGTGTGTGTGTGTGTGTATGGGTATGAGATTTGAGTTTGATTTCTTGATAAATACTTGTTTAGGTTGTATGCTTGCATGAACAAGATTACGTACAAGTATGTTAGAGATATAAAGAAGTGATTTAATCATGAGTTATACTTTGGAATAATGTTAGTATTTTGACATGTAAATGACTAAAAATTTATTAGACACATTTGAGAAATTTTAAGTTATTGCTTGTTCTTGAAGGATTGTTAAAATGCAAGTGTTGGATGATTTGTGTATAATATGATAAAGGTTCAATTACATCAGCAAATAAACATGAATAAATCACATGTTTGATGCATTTAAATTCATATGAAATGATGTTGATATGATAGTGTGCTTTAGACACTTGTACATAAGAATACATGTTGATTTAAAGCTCAAGAAATGATAAAAAAAATGATTGTATGACAAAAGTGTTTTAGAACAGATTATAAACACTAAAAATAACATTATTTGGTATATTATAATGGCATGAAACTTTGTCATAGGTTTGATAGCTTTGCATGTTGTACATATAGCTTAAAAAGTGGTAAAATATGTGAAATTTGCATTATTTATGTGCTTTATGTGAGACCTGCACTATCATAAGTATAACCATTATTTTATTCAGTAAATAACATGGGTTATGTTAAAATATCAAGCCGTTTCGATTTGGGATTGTTAGGGTAATGTTTGATGCAAATCTATGCTGTAAAACGGTTAAAAATCGGCTTTTCGGATGGTTTTAATAAAACTGTTTTAGATCAGTAACCAAACTGATATTTTTGATATACAAATAAGTATTTTAACTTATATTAAGTTTACTTGGTGTTTGGTTAGTCAATGTACACTAGAATGGGTTGTTCATGGGAAAATATTTTGTGTTACAATGTGCTATGTGTTTTACAATATGTGTATGATGACATGTTAATACTTGACAAAATTATTTGTATTACGTTATTATTTGTATATTACATTTGAGTATATGTATTACGACGCGCAAATCGTAGATATATTGCTTATAACGTGATGAGGGTCACCAATAAAAATCGTTCAAGTCGCAAAAGTTTTTAAATATATATATGAACTCATATATATATATATAAATACACCAATATAATAAAAAATAATAACTTTTCGAGAAATCTCAAAGTTTGTGCGAAAATTCTAAGTATCGGAGAAACTTAGTTATTTTTGGTGAGTTTTGATTATTAAATCGCTCTTATTTAATTTAGGACGAATAAACAATTTGAGGGATTGTATTAACATATAAAAACGCACTCAAAGGTGAGTACATAGTTCCCCTATTTTACGCTTTCAAATGTTTTGGGGTGAAGCATATGTGCATAAACTTTACTTTCCGTTTTCATGACACTATACATTTTTTGTTACATATTACATATAATACATTATTTGAAAGACATTTTATGGTATATTAACTTAGTATACCTAACATTTGGTTACAAAGACATTTTCATGACATGCTTACATTGAAAAAGACATTTGGTACGTTAAGTAGTACATTCATTAACATTGATCACGCCGCTCGGTAGTATGTAATAGGCTATAGGACTTGACAAATCCCGTTCCCGCTTTCTAGGTATTTCGTTAGGGGAATGACAGAATCCGAATACATTTTTGATAAATTCCTGATCCTGATAAGGTTTTATCCGACAGTCTCAAGGCTTGAGTGTATACGATAAACAAACCACATAAATGTTCATATCAATAAAAGCAATGATTTTCAAAACATAACTTTTGTTTTAAACTTTGGTTTATTCAAAGACTTTGTTTTGTACATGACATTTGATTACATTTGACATTGGTTATACATGACATTGACATATTTTATACATATTATTTTCATTTGGTTATTCACTTAACCATACATCATTCTTTTATATCATTTGATTTACATATGATTTTATAAAAGAAAACATTTTTATAAGGTTCATGACTACTTTTCGTTAAACATTTCTTTTAACATCCAAAGTCATGAATCTTCAACACTAAACCTATGTTACTCACAGACAATTTTATGCTGACGTATTTACTTTCACATATGTTTCAGGAGCGATTGTTTGATGTGAGCAAGCTTCACTTAGGGCGACTTGGGCCTTAGCAAATCTAAAATCAAGAAAGTTATCATGTTTTATGTTATGTGTTTCGTTTGAACTAAGACAATGTAATAATTTAAGCTTGTAAAACATAACTTTAATTATCATGTGTTTTGAAACAATAATTCTGCCACATCACTCCCCGACGTTTCCGCCGCGGTTTGTTGTTTTACACGGTCGGGGTGTGACAGAAGAGGTGGTATCAGAGCTCATGGTTATAGAGAATTAGGTTATTAGTAAAATTTTGACCTAGACTATAACCTTTCTAGGACCCTAACACAAGTTACCTTGTGTTTAGATCTTAAAACAATACTATCACCTATCCTTAGGTGATTACCAAAACAAGTACACAAATCTCAATTTCATTTGAAAATCAATCATCTATCCTTAGATGATTTATTTTTAGGCTTTACGCCTTTAAAGTTTTCAAATCTCGTCAAAGTTTCGGTCTTAATAATGTGAACATGTGCAATCTGGAAGGGTGGGTGCCTGTACCCTGAGTTTTCTGTCTAAGGCTAGAGTGTTCGTACAAATCCACATAATCGGACCAGTCACTCTTACCTGGGAACTCTTGGGGTGAGTGTCCACTTATAGGCTAAAGCATGTCTTCATTATGTATTATGTAGACCTATTTACTTTGATTAGTCACTGTGTTGTTTGTTTGTTTTAAGTAATGGACAAATAACCACCTTCCTTTGTGTTGTCGATATTTTCAATACTCCTTTTGATTGCCCTTTGTCGATCTCACACATTTCCTCATGTTCTTTTTAGATGCCTCCTCGACGTGATCCAACTCAAGACGCCGCAATGGCAGCCTTGATCGCTCAGCAAATTGCTGCTGTACTCCCAAACCTAGTAACTTAGTTAAACCAAGCGAACAACAACAACAACGCACCTGCTCTGTGCAACTTTAAGAGATTCAATTCGGCTAAACCACTTCAGTTTTCTGGGTCAGAAGGAGCCACTGGGCTCCTACAGTGGTTCGAGAGTCTCGAGAGTACGTTTCGTCACGTTCAATTCCCGAATGAGCGAAAGGTTGAGTTTGCGTCAAGTGTGTTTCAGAAAAGGGCGCTTACTTGGTGGAATGGTGTGATTAGGGACAGAGGTGCCAACGTGGCATTGGCTCAAACATGGGAAGAGCTTCGCGCACTTATGATGAGGGAGTTTTGTCCTCATCATGAACAGAGGGCACTGGAAAACAAATTCCATGATCTCAAGCAAGATAGTGGAGAGCACCGTGCCTACACAGACCGATACGAAGAACTGAGCCTGCTGTGTCCCACCATGGTCACGCCTTTGGACAAGGCTATTGAGAAGTACATAGATGGTCTTCCTGATCCTGTTCAGGATATTGTCACCGGCAGCAACCCTACCACGGTGAGACAGGCTATTGAGCTAGCTGCAACCTTGACTGAGTCTCAAGTCAAAAAGGGTAAACTCCACCGCAAGGGTGACAAGAAACGATCTGACAAGACAGAGAAGAAGAAGGGAAAGAAAGCTGAAACCTCGAAGAGATCTAAGAAGCATAAGGCTTCCCAAAACTTTGCGGTTACTGCACAACCTAACCAGAACACTCAGAACCAGCCAACACAACCACCTGCCAAGAAACCGTATGTTGGTACTGCACCTCTTTGTAACAAGTGCAATTGTCATCATCAACCACATCTTCAGTGTCGTCTTTGCAACAACTGTGGAAGATATGGTCATTTGGCTAACACATGTCGCTCTCCTCCTGCTTCGAATCAAGCGGCACAAAACCCTGCTCAATAGCCAGCAAATCCTGCACGACCTCCTTTTCAGCCTGGGTCTTGCTACAATTGTGGAGATCTGACTCACTATAGGAACAATTGCCCGAAGTTGGCTAATGCGAACCCGGCTCGTGGACGAGTATACAACATCAATGCCAATGAAGCGCGTGCCGACAATGAGGTGGTCAATGGTATGTTCTATGTTAACAACCAACTTGCTTCTATTCTTTTTTATTTAGGTGCCTACAAGAGTTTTGTATCCCTAGCTTTTGAACCTTTGATTGAAAAACCTAGAACAAAACTAGGAAAACCCTTGACATTAGAGTTAGCCAGTGGTGAATCCTTTGTACTCGATTCCGTCATTCGAAATTTCCAGTTGAACCTCAACGATCATCTTTTTCCCATTGACCTCACGCCAATGCAAGTTGGAAGTTTCGACGTTATAGTAGGGATGGATTGGTTGACCAAATACCGTGCAGAAGTGGTTTGTTTTGACAAGATTGTTCGTGTGCCTCTTTCGTCTGGTGAAGTCTTAGAAGTTCGTGGAGAAAAACCCGCTAGTAGCCTCAAACTGATGTCTAGCACCCAAGCTCATAGATATCTACGAAAGAATTATATGGCTTTCTTGGCACATGTCATAGAGGAGAAAGACAAGGGTAAAACTGTTCAAGACATCCCTGTCGTTCGGGATTATCCTGAGGTGTTTCCTAAAGAGTTACCTGGTTTACCCCCAACACGTCAAATCGAGTTCCGTATTGACCTTGCACCTGGTGCTAACCCGATTGCTAAATCTCCATACCGTCTTGCACCGTCTGAGATGCAAGAGCTATCGAAGCAGCTGGATGAGTTATCAGACAAAGGATTTATTCGTTCGAGCTTTTCCCCTTGGGGCTTGCCTGTTCTTTTTGTAAAGAAGAAGGATGGATCTTTCCAAATGTGTATCGATTACCGTGAGCTTAACAAACTCACCATCAAAAATCGATATCCCCTACCTCGCATTGATGATCTCTTTGATCAGCTTCAGGGTGCTACCTGCTTTTCGAAGATTGATCTACGTTCTGGGTATCATCAGCTTCCCGTATCCGAAGAAGATATCCCCAAGACTGCTTTCCGCACACGATACGGCCACTATGAGTTTACTGTTATGCCTTTTGGTTTAACGAATGCTCCTGCTGTCTTCATGGATTTAATGAATAGGGTTTGTAAGCCTTATTTAGATAAGTTCATCATCGTCTTCATTGATGACATCTTGATTTATTTCAAGACACGAGCTGACCACAAACAACATCTCCGTCTAACAATGGAACTCCTAAAGAAGGAACAACTTTTCGCTAAATTCTCCAAGTGTGAATTTTGGCTTAGGGAAGTTCAATTTTTGGGACATATTGTTAACGAACAAGATATACATGTAGATCCCGCCAAAATCAGTGCGATTAAAGATTGGAATACACCAACTACTCCTACCGAGGTTCGTTCATTTCTGGGTCTCGCGGGTTATTACCGCCACTTTATTGCAAACTTCTCCAAGATTGCGGTTCCTCTCACAGCCTTAACTCAAAAGAATAAACCTTTTGAGTGGGGACCCAAACAAGAAGAAGCTTTTCAGACCTTGAAACAAAAACTCTGCGATGCTCCTGTGTTGTCTTTACCTAAGGGAAACGACGACTTTGTCGTATATTGTGACGTATCGAATCTAGGTCTTGGTTGTGTTCTCATGCAAAGGAACAAAGTCATAGCCTACGCGTCAAGACAATTGTAAATCCATGAGAAAAACTACACAACTCATGATCTTGAGTTAGGCGCTGTGGTTTTTGCTCTCAAGATTTGGAGACACTACCTTTACGGAACAAAATGTGTGGTTTTCACTGACCACAAAAGTCTCCAACACATCTTCAATCAGAAAGAACTAAACATGAGGCAACGACGTTGGGTTGAACTTCTAAACGACTACGACTGCGAGATTCGCTATCATCCTGGTAAGGCGAATGTCGTAGCCGATGCGTTAAGTCGAAAAGAAAGAGTCAAGCTTCATTGTGTTCGAGTTCGATCTGATATTCAAACCCGCATCTTTCAAGCTCAACATACTTGTGTTACACAAGGCCTGATGGGTAAAGAATTACCGTGTCACATTAAACCTGAGCTTAAATTGAGAAACTTTGGGATATTCTATTTCATGGGTCGTTTGTGGGTCCCAAGTATAGACAGTCTTCGCACTTTGCTTATGGATGAAGCTCATAAGTCTCGTTATTCAATTCATCCTGGTGCAGACAAAATGTATAAGGATCTTCGAACCCAATATTGGTGGCCGGGAATGAAGAAAGACATTGCCTTATACGTATAAAAATGCCTTACTTGTCTGAAGGTTAAGGCAGAACATCAACATCCTTCTGGTTTATTGGAACAACCAGAGATTCCCATTTGGAAATGGGAAAACATCGCTATGGATCTTATTACCAAACTTCCGCGCACTAAGAAAGGTCATGATGCCATTTGGGTAGTAGTTGATCGTTTGACAAAATCAGCGCACTTCTTGCCAATCCGTGAGGATTTATCTGCTGACAAGCTTGCCAAGATCTATGTAGATGAAATTGTATCCCGACATGGTGTTCCTTTGAACATCATATCAGACCGAGATGCTCGATTCTCATCTCACTTTTGGAGAACCATGCAATCTGCTATGGGAACCCAACTCAATTTGAGCACAACTTATCATCCCCAAACAGATGGACAATCTGAAAGAACAATCCAGACATTGGAGGATATGCTTAGAGCCTGTGTGATCGATTTTGGTGGTAGTTGGGATTCGCATCTTCCGTTGATCGAATTCTCTTACAATAATAGTTATCACTCCAGCATCAACATGGCTCCTTTTGAAGCTTTATACGGTCGAAAATGTCGTTCGCCGGTCTGCTGGAATGAGATTGGTGAAGCTCAGCTCACTGGACCTGAACTCATTCTAGAGACTACAGACAAAGTCAAGAAAATTCGAGACAACCTCTTAACAGCTAGAAGCCGTCAAAAGAATTATGCGGATAGACGACGCAAGCCTTTGGAATTCCAAGTCAGTGATCTCGTCCTACTCAAGGTATCCCCTTGGAAAGGTGTAATCAGATTTGGGAAGAAAGGAAAACTTGCACCACGATATGTTGGACCATTCAAGATCATTGAAAGGATCGGAAAAGTAGCCTACAGACTTAAGCTGCCTCCTGAATTTGGAAATGTTCATCCAACTTTCCACGTGTCCAATCTGAGAAAGTGCTTGGCTGACAAAAACCTCACATCCCCCTTGATGAGATTCGTGTCGACAACACGATGCACTGCGTCGAGAAACCTGTGGAAATATTGGACCATCAAGTCAAGAAACTCAAGCGCAAGCGCATACGGATAGTCACAGTTCGCTGGGAATCCAAACGTGGCCCAGAGTTTACTTGGGAACGAGAGGATCAAATGAAGGCGAAATATCCACACCTTTTCCCACAAGTTTCCTCTAATTAAATTTCGGGACGAAATTTCCAAAAGTAGGGGAGACTGTGACATCTGTGTATTTTAATTCTTGTACTGTTCTGAACAACTTTGTATTTAATAAAATATGGTGTTTTAATTTCAATATTTGTTTAATTATTTGTAACATTAGTACGTTTTCAATCATTTTTCAATTCCAAACTCTCAAACCTGTTCTGGAAGTGAAATCATAAATCGTTACGTAAACATAATCAGTTTAACGTGACGTGTGACAACCGGTAATTTACGCCCTTAATTACGTGATTAACAAGTGATTAACGCAATAATAAATAGTGGTTACATCGTAAATTAACTTAATTAGGCCCTTGGAGTGCCCAGGAACGTTCATTCAACTTTACAGTGCGCGAACGGTGATTTACAAAGAAACCTGCTGAATACTACGCGACTACGGACTGATATCGTACGAAATACTGACAAAGCCGACAAATATTAAATTTTACGACATATTCTAGCTTCGTAATTAGATTTTAGTAACCGTGTTCGAACCGGATCGAAAAACGGATTTAAACGGAAAACGACGCGTTTTACGCGATTTAATGCAACAACGAACGAGCACGTCAAAAACCATCTACAAGCATACATTTTACATGATTTCGGTCCCACAAATGTGTTTCATTATATTTCACAAGACTCGGGTTTCGAAAACGGGTTTGTAGGTTTTATACGGGCCACGTACACACGAATTGGGCTTGTGGGCCTTGGGCCCAAGCCCAAAGCCCACAAGACTACATCTGCTTATATATAAGACCTTTGTCTTTTTAGTCCTCATTTGTAACAACAGACCAAACAATAACACACACCTACACTCCTCTCACTCTCTCTCTCGTGAACCCTCACCGGCAAAAAGGAATCGGCCGGATTTCCGGCGACCGGCGACGGCGCCGCCGTAAGTGGTGGCCGTGGGGTTTTTCCGGCGGCCCTTTCTTCTCCAACGAGCACAACACCCCCCTTCCTTCTTCCTTCTCGACTGACGGAACGGACCACCACCACCTGAATCCGGTGGTGGTGCGGCGGCTACAAGCGGAGAGAAGAGAGAGAGAGAGCCGAGAAGAGTGAAAGAACCGGCGGTCGGTACCATTGACCGCCGGACATTGCCCTTACCCGGCGAGTTCACCGGTTTCGGGCTCGACCCGGGTCAAGTTCGAGTCAGTTTTTGGGGTTTGAGTAGAAGAGAGCGAGATGGAGACTCGGACCACCGGTCGGTTCGTTTATCCGGTGGTCGATGTTTTTATCCGACGAGCTTCGATTCAGGTGGTGACATTCACGACATCAGAAGTAGCGGAGGTTGCTGTTGGCGGCGGTGGTGGTGGTGACCGGCGGTCCTTGTCTCGGACCGGCGGCCCTTGCTTCGGTCCGTCGGGTTTCAGCGATTCAAGCATGTACCAGTTCGGGTTTTCACGTTCAGTCTCATCTCAGAACGGGTTCGATTAGATTCAGTTTTGGTTTCGGTTGACTCGGTCAAGCAAGTCAACAGATCAGTTCGTGTTCGGGTCTCGACTCGGTGCAACTCGGTGCGACTCGGTTCAACTCGGTGTATTTCGGTTCAACTCGGTCAAACCCGAGTCAACTCGGGTCAGCAACAGTCAACGTCCGGTTAACGCAGCCAGACCCGGTAACAAGATTTAACATACGCGAAACTTTCGGTTACATAGTTATAGATTTTAGAAATACGCGAACCGAGCTCGAACCATCGTTTATTTAGTGATTATATACGTTTAATCTTTGGTGCATTTTGACGAAAAGTTTATATATATTATGATACTGTTGAGTAATTGATTGAATTTTGAAAATAAATCGACACTTTAGTTGTCGGGATCGTCCAAAAACAGAGGAAACTCTACCCGTTTTTCGAGAAAAACCATAAACAAAATGTATTTTACAATAAAGCGAACCTTACGGATCCGAATTTAATTATGAAATGAATATGTCTAGCACGAATGTTTTTAAACAAAACGACGATACGGATATTGTTCACAACAATAAATATAGATATTATATTTATTCTAAACTTCGAATGGTCGACGATTATTTTATAAAATAAATATAGCTTTTATATTGCAAACATCAAACGACTTGTATTCGTTTATAGAAAAAATATAGTTTATATATTTATTTCAAACTTCCAACGACGATTCTTTTATAAAATAAATATAACTTTTCATATTTATTTTATACGCCTAAACGGCATATACGTATATTTTTGGCAAATATACACAAGACGTGATATATATAATACAAGTTTATTATATACTACTTTCATACGAATATTCCTTTATATCAACATACGACTTCTTAAAAGGAGCTAACAAGTATAACTTCTTCGCTTCTTTTAAGTTGACAATTTACCGTCAAATCGTTCGATTAACGATTCGGTAGAGCTCGATTACACGTAGTTAGTTACTGCGTTATTTAGAAACTTACTAGATATTCCGTGTTAGGAATATTGTAGAATGCACGCTAGCAAGTCAAGTCTTGGAAACGTCATCACGAAGTCGTAATTAGCTAGCTTTGCACAGGAATATTCAGGTGAGTTCATAACCCCACCTTTTACGGTTTTACATTTTTCTAAATGATTTCGGGGTGGAAAGACATGCACTTTTTTCAAAGCATACAAGAATTACATATTTCTAAACCATTTTACAATCAAGATTTAACTGACACAAATGGTTTACGAGAAGCTTATGTTTTATACCGGTTTTTCAAACAAGCGTATTTTTCGAAATATGCATACACACGAATTCTAGTTTTCTAAACTACGAGAAAATACAAATACAAGAGTATACGAACACATGAGAATTGATACTCGATATAATCAATACAAGAACTGAGAATTGATACTTGATATGATGAATACATAAACAAGAAGCACTCTTGGTGATCACTAGTACCAAGTATGATGCGATTTTAGGAATGATACAAGAAATCGTGTCACGAATAGGGTACCATAAGCACCATTAATCGTGTACATACTTAGACCGCAGAACAAAAGGTTAGATCTAAAGTGTGTCAGGGCAGCCCCACTCTTGGTGACAACTAGTACCGAGTAGTGTTTTTGTGTCTCAGTCGTGAATCGACTACTAGAAAAATGCCTATGGTTTGGTGACTTCATATGTCGTGTCACATGTTAATGGCCTTGCAACCCATTAACAACATGATACATACAAGAATACTTGATTTATACAAGAAAACATGATACATACAAGAATACTTGACTTATACAAGAATACATGGTACATACAAGAATACTTGATTTACACAAGAAAACCTTGATACATACATAAATACTTGAATTATACGAGATACATACCATGTTTTCATACAAAGTTTCTGTATAACATGACAAGAAAATGATTTTTAAATTCGTTTTCTCAACTAAAACCGGTTATTCAAAAAGATTTATTTCAAATCTTTTACAAACAATCTATGAACTCGCTCAACTTTATGTTGACTTTTTCGCATGTTTCTTTCTCAGGTTACTTTTCAAACAATGGAACGGTTGGAATACGAGAACCATGAAGAGTCGAGTACTTAGTGGGCGTTCACATACTAAAAGTCTTAGCTTATTTGCTTCCGCTGTGCAATGAAGATACCAGTCCAGTCACGCCAATGCTCTGATATTTCGGGGTGTGACAGATTGGTATCAGAGCTATAGGTTACAGCGAATAGGGTTTCCTGTAGGAATACCTTGGGTCTAACCTCACTTTCCTTTGGGAACTTAGAATACTAAAACCTGAATACATACAGAATGCACAGTACTCGAATATGGTCTCCAACCGTTGCCGAAAAACAAACAGTCAAAAGTTTTGTTTCCCAACATACGCTAAAGTGGTGTTTTACCCACGATACACAAAACAGTCGCATACAGTACACGAAACTCTGAGAGTTTAGGAAACATGCATGTAAGACCTTCAGAAACTTATGTTGAAGTTCATTAAAGGTCATCACGTAGGAACTGCAAATATTAATTCGGGCACACACAATTATACATATTGTCTATGATGTTTTAACTTCCCGAGCAGGCAGCCTACGCATAACGAAACGCTAGTGCACGAGAATACATAGAACTCAAATTTTACGTCAACAGATGTCGGAGTACATCACATTCTACGCGAAACGAAATGCTAGCGTACAGGCATACGTGAGACTTAAGCTATACATCAACGGAGGTTGAAGTACGTCACATGCGACTATCGATCAGGAAGCGGCAGTTGGCACGCGGTCCTGCAAACGACACGAGTCATGCTAAGGAAAAGACGCAAGTCACCGTATTCCCCCTATTTCAGTTAACGACGAGTACGCTATATTCGACATTCTATGGTAATGTCACCTAACAAACGGTTATCACATGCAACCCCAGGTAAAGTCCTTAAATTTCTTTTATTGAAATTTTGACTTTCACATTTACTGAGTAGATTTTCGTATCTCTACTCCTCTTAACGGTCATTGTGTCACAATCATTTCTTTCAGTATAGCGAATAGTCATTTGCTTCATTTCTTGAAAATTCATATGATACGCATGCATCGTTTGTTACGAATGTGGTTTCGTTTCGAATAAGCGTTTCATTAAAGTTCAAATATTATTCCGCTTGTGATTCGAATGACCCGCATTATTGTAATTGTTGGCTTCTTTGCTATCAAGTCAACACACTTTCTTGAAATTTCTTTTCTTTTCAAGTTACATACATGGTTTTTCGTTGTGACCATGCCGAAAGTTTTCTTGACGATACATGTATTTATTGTCGGCTTGCGCCGAAATCAAATTCAATTGTTTGAACTTGTTCATTACACATATTCAATTCAAGACACCATATGATGTATTGAAAGCATCATATTCGAAGTCGTTTTAACAAGCGTTTCATTGTTCCGAGTCGTGGTAGATTTGTTTGGTCTACGACTACATTAAGTCGTTTGTTGATTTCGACACCTTGTGGTGTCAGTACAAACTTGTAGCTTGGGCTAATTTATGCAAAACACAGGTGATACTTGTTCGATCACCGCTTTATTTGAATTGTTTCATTCACTACGACACCGTGTGGCGTCGGTAGAACTTACAGCTTGGGCTGATCATGATCGAGCGTTTCATGCAAACTATTACATTTGAGCTTGTTGAAATCTAAATTCATTTATTGGATGCAATCATTTCTAGAATGAATTTGTATCTTGTGATACGTCCTTTAATTCACATCATTCGAATAAGTCTTGATTCGATTTCATGATCATTCACTTTGGTACTATTCGGGTTTTCTAAGCATAATGTAACTCTAAGGAGTTAACGTAAACTAAATTTCGAGGACGAAATTTCATTAACATGGGGAGAATGTGACAACCGGTAATTTACGCCCTTAATTACGTGATTAACAAGTGATTAACGCAATAATAAATAGTGGTTACAGCGTAAATTAACTTAATTAGGCCCTTGGAGTGCCCAGGAACGTTCATTCAACTTTACAGTGCGCGAACGGTGATTTACAAAGAAACCTGCTGAATACTACGCGACTACGGACTGATACCGTATGAAATACTGACAAAGCCAACAAATATTAAATTTTACGACATATTCTAGCTTCGTAATTAGATTTTAGTAACCGTGTTCGAACCGGATCGAAAAACGGATTTAAACGGCAAACGACGCGTTTTACGCGATTTAACGCAACAACGAACGAGAACGTCAAAAACCATCTACAAGCATACATTTTACATGATTTCGGTCCCAAAAATGTGTTTCATTATATTTCACAAGACTCGGGTTTCGAAAACGGGTTTGTAGGTTTTATACGGGCCACGTACACACGAATTGGGCTTGTGGGCCTTGGGCCCAAGCCCAAAGCCCACAAGACTACATCTGCTTATATATAAGACCTTTGTCTTTTTAGTCCTCATTTGTAACAACAGACCAAACAATAACACACACCTACACTCCTCTCACTCTCTCTCTCGTGAACCCTCACCGGCAAAAAGGAGCCGGCCGGATTTCCGGCGACCGGCGACGGCGCCGCCGTAAGCGGCGGCCGTGGGGTTTTTCTGGCGGCCCTTTCTTCTCCAACGAGCACAACAACCCCCCCTTCCTTCTTCCTTCTCGACTGACGGAACGGATCACCACCACCTGAATCCGGTGGTGGTGCGGCGGCTACAAGCGGAGAGAAGAGAGAGAGAGCCGAGAAGAGTGAAAGAACCGGCGGTCGGTACCATTGACCGCCGGACATTGCCCTTACCCGGCGAGTTCACCGGTTTCGGGCTCGACCCAGGTCAAGTTTGAGTCAGTTTTGGGGGTTTGAGCAGCAGAGAGCGAGATGGAGACTCGGACCACCGGTCGGTTCGTTTATCCGGTGGTCGATGTTTTTATCCGACGAGCTTCGATTCAGGTGGTGACATTCACGACATCAGAAGCAGCGGGGGTTGCTGTTGGCGGCGGTGGTGGTGGTAACCGGCGGCCCTTGTCTCGGACCGGTGGCCCTTGCTTCGGTCCGTCAGGTTTCAGCGATTCAAGCATGTAGTAGTTCGGGTTTTCAGGTTCAGTCTCATCTCAGAACGGGTTCGATTAGATTCAGTTTTGGTTTTGGTTTCGGTTGACTCGTTCAAGCAAGTCAACAAATCAGTTCGGGTTCGGGTCTCGACTCGGTGCAACTCGGTGCAACTCGGTGCGACTCGGTGCAGCTCGGTGTATTTCGGTTCAACTCGGTCAAACCCGAGTCAACTCGGGTCAGCAACATTCAACGTCCGGTCAACGCTGCCAGACCCGGTAACAAGATTTAACATACGTGAAACTTTCGGTTACATAGTTATAGATTTTAGAAATACGCGAACCGAGCTCGAACCATCGTTTATTTAGTGATTATATACGTTTAATCTTTGGTGCATTTTGACGAAAAGTTTATATATATTATGATACTGTTGAGTAATTGATTGAATTTTGAAAATAAATCGACACTTTAGTTGTCGGGATCGTCCAAAAACAGAGAAAACTCTACCCGTTTTTCGAGAAAAACCATAAACAAAATGTATTTTACAATAAAGCGAACCTTACGGATCCGAATTTAATTATGAAATGAATATGTCTAGCACGAATGTTTTTAAACAAAACGACGATACGGATATTGTTCACAACAATAAATATAGATATTATATTTATTCTAAACTTCGAATGGTCGACGATTATTTTATAAAATAAATATAGCTTTTATATTGCAAACATCAAACGACTTGTATTCGTTTATAGAAAAAATATAGTTTATATATTTATTTCAAACTTCCAACGACGATTCTTTTATAAAATAAATATAACTTTTCATATTTATTTTATACGCCTAAACGGCATATACGTATATTTTTGGCAAATATACACAAGACGTGATATATATAATACAAGTTTATTATATACTACTTTCATACGAATATTCCTTTATATCAACATACGACTTCTTAAAAGGAGCTAACAAGTATAACTTCTTCGCTTCTTTTAAGTTGACAATTTACCGTCAAATCGTTCGATTAACGATTCGGTAGAGCTCGATTACACGTAGTTAGTTACTGCGTTATTTAGAAACTTACTAGATATTCCGTGTTAGGAATATTGTAGAATGCACGCTAGCAAGTCAAGTCTTGGAAACGTCATCACGAAGTCGTAATTAGCTAGCTTTGCACAGGAATATTCAGGTGAGTTCATAACCCCACCTTTTACGGTTTTACATTTTTCTAAATGTTTTCGGGGTGGAAAGACATGCACTTTTTGCAAAGCATACAAGAATTACATATTTCTAAACCATTTTACAATCAAGATTTAACTGACACAAATGGTTTACGAGAAGCTTATGTTTTATACCGGTTTTTCAAACAAGCGTATTTTTCGAAATATGCATACACACGAATTCTAGTTTTCTAAACTACGAGAAAATACAAATACAAGAGTATACGAACACATGAGAATTGATACTCGATATAATGAATACAAGAACTGAGAATTGATACTTGATATGATGAATACATAAACAAGAAGCACTCTTGGTGATCACTAGTACCAAGTATGATGCGATTTTAGGAATGATACAAGAAATCGTGTCACGAATAGGGTACCATAAGCACCATTAATCGTGTACATACTTAGACCGCAGAACAAAAGGTTAGATCTAAAGTGTGTCAGGGCAGCCCCACTCTTGGTGACAACTAGTACCGAGTAGTGTTTTTGTGTCTCAGTCGTGAATCGACTACTAGAAAAATGCCTATGGTTTGGTGACTTCATATGTCGTGTCACATGTTAATGGCCTTGCAACCCATTAACAACATGATACATACAAGAATACTTGATTTATACAAGAAAACATGATACATACAAGAATACTTGACTTATACAAGAATACATGGTACATACAAGAATACTTGATTTACACAAGAAAACCTTGATACATACATAAATACTTGAATTATACGAGATACATACCATGTTTTCATACAAAGTTTCTGTATAACATGACAAGAAAATGATTTTTAAATTCGTTTTCTCAACTAAAACCGGTTATTCAAAAAGATTTATTTCAAATCTTTTACAAACAATCTATGAACTCGCTCAACTTTATGTTGACTTTTTCGCATGTTTCTTTCTCAGGTTACTTTTCAAACAATGGAACGGTTGGAATACGAGAACCATGAAGAGTCGAGTACTTAGTGGGCGTTCACATACTAAAAGTCTTAGCTTATTTGCTTCCGCTGTGCAATGAAGATACCAGTCCAGTCACGCCAATGCTCTGATATTTCGGGGTGTGACAGATTGGTATCAGAGCTATAGGTTACAGCGAATAGGGTTTCCTGTAGGAATACCTTGGGTCTAACCTCACTTTCCTTTGGGAACTTAGAATACTAAAACCTGAATACATACAGAATGCACAGTACTCGAATATGGTCTCCAACCGTTGCCGAAAAACAAACAGTCAAAAGTTTTGTTTCCCAACATACGCTAAAGTGGTGTTTTACCCACGATACACAAAACAGTCGCATACAGTACACGAAACTCTGAGAGTTTAGGAAACATGCATGTAAGACCTTCAGAAACTTATGTTGAAGTTCATTAAAGGTCATCACGTAGGAACTGCAAATATTAATTCGGGCACACACAATTATACATATTGTCTATGATGTTTTAACTTCCCGAGCAGGCAGCCTACGCATAACGAAACGCTAGTGCACGAGAATACATAGAACTCAAATTTTACGTCAACAGATGTCGGAGTACATCACATTCTACGCGAAACGAAACGCTAGCGTACAGGCATACGTGAGACTTAAGCTATACATCAACGGAGGTTGAAGTACGTCACATGCGACTATCGATCAGGAAGCGGCAGTTGGCACGCGGTCCTGCAAACGACACGAGTCATGTTAAGGAAAAGACGCAAGTCACCGTATTCCCCCTATTTCAGTTAACGACGAGTACGCTATATTCGACATTCTATGGTAATGTCACCTAACAAACGGTTATCACATGCAACCCCAGGTAAAGTCCTTAAATTTCTTTTATTGAAATTTTGACTTTCACATTTACTGAGTAGATTTTCGTATCTCTACTCCTCTTAACGGTCATTGTGTCACAATCATTTCTTTCAGTATAGCGAATAGTCATTTGCTTCATTTCTTGAAAATTCATATGATACGCATGCATCGTTTGTTACGAATGTGGTTTCGTTTCGAATAAGCGTTTCATTAAAGTTCAAATATTATTTCGCTTGTGATTCGAATGACCCGCATTATTGTAATTGTTGGCTTCTTTGCTATCAAGTCAACACACTTTCTTGAAATTTCTTTTCTTTTCAAGTTACATACATGGTTTTTCGTTGTGACCATGCCGAAAGTTTTCTTGACGATACATGTATTTATTGTCGGCTTGCGCCGAAATCAAATTCAATTGTTTGAACTTGTTCATTACACATATTCAATTCAAGACACCATATGATGTATTGAAAGCATCATATTCGAAGTCGTTTTAACAAGCGTTTCATTGTTCCGAGTCGTGGTAGATTTGTTTGGTCTACGACTACATTAAGTCGTTTGTTGATTTTGACACCTTGTGGTGTCAGTACAAACTTGTAGCTTGGGCTAATTTATGCAAAACACAGGTGATACTTGTTCGATCACCGCTTTATTTGAATTGTTTCATTCACTACGACACCGTGTGGCGTCGGTAGAACTTACAGCTTGGGCTGATCATGATCGAGCGTTTCATGCAAACTATTACATTTGAGCTTGTTGAAATCTAAATTCATTTATTGGATGCAATCATTTCTAGAATGAATTTGTATCTTGTGATACGTCCTTTAATTCACATCATTCGAATAAGTCTTGATTCGATTTCATGATCATTCACTTTGGTACTATTCGGGTTTTCTAAGCATAATGTAACTCTAAGGAGTTAACGTAAACTAAATTTCGAGGACGAAATTTCATTAACATGGGGAGAATGTGACAACCGGTAATTTACGCCCTTAATTACGTGATTAACAAGTGATTAACGCAATAATAAATAGTGGTTACAGCGTAAATTAACTTAATTAGGCCCTTGGAGTGCCCAGGAACGTTCATTCAACTTTACAGTGCGCGAACGGTGATTTACAAAGAAACCTGCTGAATACTACGCGACTACGGACTGATACCGTACGAAATACTGACAAAGCCAACAAATATTAAATTTTACGACATATTCTAGCTTCGTAATTAGATTTTAGTAACCGTGTTCGAACCGGATCGAAAAACGGATTTAAACGGCAAACGACGCGTTTTACGCGATTTAACGCAACAACGAACGAGAACGTCAAAAACCATCTACAAGCATACATTTTACATGATTTCGGTCCCAAAAATGTGTTTCATTATATTTCACAAGACTCGGGTTTCGAAAACGGGTTTGTAGGTTTTATACGGGCCACGTACACACGAATTGGGCTTGTGGGCCTTGGGCCCAAGCCCAAAGCCCACAAGACTACATCTGCTTATATATAAGACCTTTGTCTTTTTAGTCCTCATTTGTAACAACAGACCAAACAATAACACACACCTACACTCCTCTCACTCTCTCTCTCGTGAACCCTCACCGGCAAAAAGGAGCCGGCCGGATTTCCGGCGACCGGCGCCGCCGTAAGCGCCGGCCGTGGGGTTTTCCTGGCGGCCCTTTCTTCTCCAACGAGCACAACAACCCCCCCTTCCTTCTTCCTTCTCGACTGACAGAACGGATCACCACCACCTGAATCCGGTGGTGGTGCGGCGGCTACAAGCGGAGAGAAGAGAGAGAGAGCCGAGAAGAATGAAAGAACCGGCGGTCGGTACCATTGACCACCGGACATTGCCCTTACCCGGCGAGTTCACCGGTTTCGGGCTCGACCCAGGTCAAGTTTGAGTCAGTTTTGGGGGTTTGAGCAGCAGAGAGCGAGATGGAGACTCGGACCACCGGTCGGTTCGTTTATCCGGTGGTCGATGTTTTTATCCGACGAGCTTCGATTCAGGTGGTGACATTCACGACATCAGAAGCAGCGGAGGTTGCTGTTGGCGGCGGTGGTGGTGGTGACCGGCGGTCCTTGTCTCGGACCGGTGGCCCTTGCTTCGGTCCGTCGGGTTTCAGCGATTCAAGCATGTAGCAGTTCGGGTTTTCAGGTTCAGTCTCATCTCAGAACGGGTTCGATTAGATTCAGTTTTGGTTTTGGTTTCGGTTGACTCGGTCAAGCAAGTCAACAAATCAGTTCGGGTTCGGGTCTCGACTCGGTGCAACTCGGTGCAACTCGGTGCGACTCGGTGCGACTCGGTGCAACTCGGTGTATTTCGGTTCAACTCGGTCAAACCCGAGTCAACTCGGGTCAGCAACAGTCAACGTCCGGTCAACGCTGCCAGACCCGGTAACAAGATTTAACATACGTGAAACTTTCGGTTACATAGTTATAGATTTTAGAAATACGCGAACCGAGCTCGAACCATCGTTTATTTAGTGATTATATACGTTTAATCTTTGGTGCATTTTGACGAAAAGTTTATATATATTATGATACTGTTGAGTAATTGATTGAATTTTGAAAATAAATCGACACTTTAGTTGTCGGGATCGTCCAAAAACAGAGGAAACTCTACCCGTTTTTCGAGAAAAACCATAAACAAAATGTATTTTACAATAAAGCGAACCTTACGGATCCGAATTTAATTATGAAATGAATATGTCTAGCACGAATGTTTTTAAACAAAACGACGATACGGATATTGTTCACAACAATAAATATAGATATTATATTTATTCTAAACTTCGAATGGTTGACGATTATTTTATAAAATAAATATAGCTTTTATATTGCAAACATCAAACGACTTGTATTCGTTTATAGAAAAAATATAGTTTATATATTTATTTCAAACTTCCAACGACGATTCTTTTATAAAATAAATATAACTTTTCATATTTATTTTATACGCCTAAACGGCATATACGTATATTTTTGGCAAATATACACAAGACGTGATATATATAATACAAGTTTATTATATACTACTTTCATACGAATATTCCTTTATATCAACATACGACTTCTTAAAACGAGCTAACAAGTATAACTTCTTCGCTTCTTTTAAGTTGACAATTTACCGTCAAATCGTTCGATTAACGATTCGGTAGAGCTCGATTACACGTAGTTAGTTACTGCGTTATTTAGAAACTTACTAGATATTCCGTGTTAGGAATATTGTAGAATGCACGCTAGCAAGTCAAGTCTTGGAAACGTCATCACGAAGTCGTAATTAGCTAGCTTTGCACAGGAATATTCAGGTGAGTTCATAACCCCACCTTTTACGGTTTTACATTTTTCTAAATGTTTTCGGGGTGGAAAGACATGCACTTTTTGCAAAGCATACAAGAATTACATATTTCTAAACCATTTTACAATCAAGATTTAACTGACACAAATGGTTTACGAGAAGCTTAAGTTTTATACCGGTTTTTCAAACAAGCGTATTTTTCGAAATATGCATACACACGAATTCTAGTTTTCTAAACTACGAGAAAATACAAATACAAGAGTATACGAACACATGAGAATTGATACTCGATATAATGAATACAAGAACTGAGAATTGATACTTGATATGATGAATACATAAACAAGAAGCACTCTTGGTGATCACTAGTACCAAGTATGATGCGATTTTAGGAATGATACAAGAAATCGTGTCACGAATAGGGTACCATAAGCACCATTAATCGTGTACATACTTAGACCGCAGAACAAAAGGTTAGATCTAAAGTGTGTCAGGGCAGCCCCACTCTTGGTGACAACTAGTACCGAGTAGTGTTTTTGTGTCTCAGTCGTGAATCGACTACTAGAAAAATGCCTATGGTTTGGTGACTTCATATGTCGTGTCACATGTTAATGGCCTTGCAACCCATTAACAACATGATACATACAAGAATACTTGATTTATACAAGAAAACATGATACATACAAGAATACTTGACTTATACAAGAATACATGGTACATACAAGAATACTTGATTTACACAAGAAAACCTTGATACATACATAAATACTTGAATTATACGAGATACATACCATGTTTTCATACAAAGTTTCTGTATAACATGACAAGAAAATGATTTTTAAATTCGTTTTCTCAACTAAAACCGGTTATTCAAAAAGATTTATTTCAAATCTTTTACAAACAATCTATGAACTCGCTCAACTTTATGTTGACTTTTTCGCATGTTTCTTTCTCAGGTTACTTTTCAAACAATGGAACGGTTGGAATACGAGAACCATGAAGAGTCGAGTACTTAGTGGGCGTTCACATACTAAAAGTCTTAGCTTATTTGCTTCCGCTGTGCAATGAAGATACCAGTCCAGTCACGCCAATGCTCTGATATTTCGGGGTGTGACACGACGTACACACCAGAACTGTGACATAAGCCAAACATACCCTAAATACCCTTTACATAACTTAGAAATAAGTTTCGAAGGATTCGGTATGGCAAAAACATGTTTATTCGAACTTTAGAACTATTTACGACAAAACTGCGAAACAAACGTTGGTGACCGCCCGGACAATATTTAAATCTAGAAAATATTCTGTTATGATTAAAATTTTATTTTTAATCATGTTCGTATTGAAAACTAAATTAAAACGCTTAAAAACATTATTTTTCAAAGTTTAAGCGCGTACCGCGTGTTACTGCGTAACACAGTGCTTTTACTGCAAAACGCAGACAACGCAGCCAGTCTCGGCAACTGAAATTTATTTCAGTAATATTTTGGCGAGATTATTTTTATATAAAAATAAAAATAATTTAGAACGCCATAAACCGGGATTTAAACGCTAGATAAAATACCCGGTATCCAGTTTAATACCCGTTTTTTTAACCTACACATATTAAATTATGTATAAATGTGTTGTCATATGCACATAATGGAGAGTGCCACTTCTCTCTAGTCCATGCCACTTGTTGATGCATGAAGACTCTTGTAATCCTTCCATATCTTATAAAATCCACCATATCTTGCATCTTCACAATCCAAGATCACAAACAAAACAAATCAAAACAAATCCTTCTCTCTCTCTCCTCCCAACCGTCCACACCAACACCATCACCATTCTCATCTTTGCAACTTTGTTCTTCAAGATCCAACCCCATTTCAAGCTAAATTCAAGTTGGTGTGAAGATCCAAAGGAGTTTCCAAGGTGCTTTCAAGTGATTTCAAGCTCCATATCATCAAAATCTCATCCAAGAACTAACTTGAATCTTGAAGGTATAAAGTTTATGTTTAAATCATACTTTTGATTCTTGGTTGTTCTTGATGATTTGAAGTTTCTCTTGAATCTTGAAATTTTTCACAAACTTGAAATCTAAAAAGAAATGGGTCTTGATACAAAATAAAAAAATGGTGATATATATATGTGTGTGTATAACTATATATATATATATATATATATATATATATATATATATATGGGTATGAGATTTGAGTTTGATTTCTTGATAAATACTTGTTTAGGTTGTATGCTTGCATGAACAAGATTATGTACAAGTATGTTAGAGATATAAAGAAGTGATTTAATCATGAGTTATACTTTGGAATAATGTTAGTATTTTGACATGTAAATGACTAAAAATTTATTAGACACATTTGAGAAATTTTAAGTTATTGCTTGTTCTTGAAGGATTGTTAAAATGCAAGTGTTGGATGATTTGTGTATAATATGATAAAGTTTCAATTACATCAGCAAATAAACATGAATAAATCGCATGTTTGATGCATTTAAATTCATATGAAATGATGTCGATATGATAGTGTGCTTTAGACACTTGTACATAAGAATACATGTTGATTTAAAGCTCAAGAAATGATAAAAAAATGATTGTATGACAAAAGTGTTTTAGAACAGATTATAAACACTAAAAATATAATTTTTGGTATATTATAATGGCATGAAACTTTGTCATAGGTTTGATAGCTTTGCATGTTGTACATATAGCTTAAAAAGTGGTAAAATATGTGAAATTTGCATGATTTGTGTGCTTTATGTGAGACCTGCACTATCATGAGTATAACCATTATTTTATTCAGTAAATAACATGGGTTATGTTAAAATATCAAGCTGTTTCAATTTGGGATGGTTAGGGTAATGTTTGATGCAAAACTATGCGGTAAAACGGTTAAAAATCGGCTTTTCGGATGATTTTTATAAAACTGTTTTAGATCAGTAACCAAACTGATATTTTTATATAAAAATAAGTATTTTAACTTATATTAAGTTTACTTGGTGTTTGGTTAGTCATACGTGACTTCCGGCGCCTAAAAATGTTACCGAATCGCTAAAATACGTGTTTTTCAATGTACACTAGAATGGGTTGTTCATGGGAAAATTTTATGTGTTACAATGTGCTATGTGTTTTACAATATGTGTATGATGACAAGTTAATACTTGACAAAATTATTTGTATTACGTTATTATTTGTATATTACATTTGAGTATATATATTACGACGCGCAAATCGTAGATATATTGCTTATAACGTGATGAGGGTCACCAATAAAAATCGTTTGAGTCGCAAAAGTTTTTAAATATATATATTAACTCATATATATATATAAATACACCAATATAATAAAAAATAATAACTTTTCGAGAAATCTCAAAGTTTGTGCGAAAATTCTAAGTATTGGGGAAACTTAGTTATTTTTGGCGAGTTTTGATTATTAAATCGCTCTTATTTAATTTAGGACGAATAAACAATTTGAGGGATTGTGTTAACATATAAAAACGCACCCAAAGGTGAGTAAATAGTTCCCCTATTTTACGCTTTCAAATGTTTTGGGGTGAAGCATATGTGCATAAACTTTACTTTCCGTTTTCATGACACTATACATTTTTGTTACATATTACATATAATACATTATTTCAAAGACATTTTATGGTACATTGACTTAGTATACCTAACATTTGGTTACAAAGACATTTTCATGACATGCTTACATTGAAAAAGACATTTGGTACGTTAAGTAGTACATTCATTAACATTGATCACGCAGCTCGGTAGTATGTAATAGCGGTATAGGACTTGACAAATCCCGTTCCCGCTTTCTAGGTATTTCGTTAGGGGAATGACAGAATCCGAATACATTTTTGATAAATTCCTGATCCTGATAAGGGTTTATCCGACAGTCTCAAGGCTTGAGTGTATACGATAAACAAACCACATAAATGTTCATATCAATAAAAGCAATGATTTTCAAAACATAACTTTTGTTTTAAACTTTGGTTTATTCAAAGACTTTGTTTTGTACATGACATTTGATTACATTTGACATTGGTTATACATGACATTGACATATTTTATACATATTATTTTCATTTGGTTATTCACTTAACCATACATTATTCTTTTATATCATTTGATTTACTTATGATTTTATAAAAGAAAACATTTTTATAAGGTTTATGACTACTTTTCGTTAAACATTTCTTTTAACATCCAAAGTCATGAATCTTCAACACTAAACCTATGTTACTCACAGGCATTTTTATGCTGACGTATTTACTTTCACATATGTTTCAGGAGCGATTGTTTGATGTGAGCAAGCTTCACTTAGGGCGACTTGGGCCTTAGCAAATCTAAAATCAAGAAAGTTATCATGTTTTATGTTATGTGTTTCGTTTGAACTAAGACAATGTAATAATTTAAGCTTGTAAAACTTAACTTTAATTATCATGTGTTTTGAAACAATAATTCTGCCACATCACTCCCCGACGTTTCCGCCGTGGTTTGTTGTTTTACGCGGTCGGGGTGTGACATCAAAACACTGTCTGTCTATGTACTGGCACTGTCAGTATATTTCTGAGTTATCCGCTCACTGTGCTAACTGTGCTTTGTGCATCATGTATGTCACTAAAGTTTGTGTGTAATAAATGGTGTGACAGTATGAAATGTGATGCACATGTATGTATGATGCAGGAATCATAAAGCAATTTAAGTAATTCAGCACAGTCATTAAGCACTTATTTGAAATTAATTTAATTGTATGGGTACCTGGTTTAATGAGGGTTGTCACACAAAAAGCTTGCCTTATAAAGTCCCCTATCTGGCAACTTCTAAAGCTGCGTTGACAAATCTTGTATCTCAGGAAGTGCAAGTCGATAAGGTGCCTTGGCTACAGACGCGGCGCCTGGAACCAAATTGATATGAAATTCGACTTGTCGTTGAGGAGATGACCCTGTCGTGTCTTCGGGGAAGACTTCAGGATATTCCCTTACCACAGGGATATCTTCAAGCTTTGGTTCTTCGGCTTCCTTATCAACAACATGAGCCAAGAAGGCAACACATCCTTTGCGCGAATACCTCCGTGCCTTCAACGACTGATAATTCGTAGGGGCGTATCCTGCTTCATGAATCACGTTCGTTTCTTCGTTCGCCATCGGGATGCGGATAATAATCTCCGCTCGGTTGCTCAACAACCATTCCATCCCAATTACCACATCGAAGCTTCCCTTTAGCTAGTTCTATTGTGTATGGGTTATCTAACTTACTTGCTACTAAACCAAGTATACTCTTAAACTCTAGAGGTGCAAAGCTAAAATTGGCAACAGTATCTGGCAGCACAGATGCATAACGTTGGCTAATATGGGACGTACCGATGACCATGTTTGGATCCTGGCGTACTTCCCAAGCTCCGCTATTGAGCTTTCATCCACGTGCCTGAGTGTTTTTAGGGCAGTATTTTCTAAAATGCTTTTTGTCTCCACAGTCAAAACAACCTTGAGCACGTTTTTGTTTGTCACTCGTTCTGCCTTGATAGTCGTCGTTGTCGTTGTTTCCTCCGTGATTCTCGCTAGCATCTTGGCCTCCATTTCTATGTTCAGTATCTTGTCTAGAAGTCTCCTTGGGATGCCCCCTCTTGCCACAGTTATCACATTTTCCATATTTACATCGCCCGACATGATAACGTAGACAATTGTCGCACTTAGGTAGGAGACCCATATACTCTTTTCCCTTTTTGGCCTTCTTCTTGTTATTCGCCCGAGTACCCTTCTTGAAATTTGCGAGCTTCCTCTTGTTATCTCCAGATGGCTCCACAGGAATCTCCTTTCTCTCCTCCGAGGTGGAAAATTTTCCTAGTCTATCCGCTTCTTCCGTGAGCGCCACACTTAAGTCGATAGCATCGGTGATTGTTGGAGATTTAGATGTTGTCACCAGGCTTAGAATCTGAGGTTCCAATCCCCCGATAAAGCGTTCGATCCTCTTAAACTCTGGTTCCACCAGATATGGAACAACTTGTGATAAATCATGAAATCTCTGCACATACTCGGCTATCTTTGGACCTTCCATTTTCAAGTTCCAAAGTTCAGTCTCCAACTTCTTGACTTCTGCCCTCGAGCAATATCTTTTACGCATCTGCTCTTTCAGTTCGTCCCATGTCAAAGCATACGCAGCAGTCTCGCCCAACGTCTGAACCTGAAGGTTCAACCATGACAGAGCCCCATCTTGAAACCGTCCAGATATGTATGTGACCTGATGCTCTGGGGCACATTTTCTCATCCGTAAAACAGAATCCGTCTTCTCAACCCAGCGCACGAAGGCTACAACACCCCCAGTGCCGTCAAAATCCCGGGGCTTGCAGCTCAAGAACTGCTTGTAGGTGCAGCCTGCGACATAAGCAACATCATTCACATAAGGCATTAGCAAAGCGCACTTGGAAATGTCCAAACGTTTTGTAATGTGTCTTAAGTGACTAAACATTACCGTTGGGTGGGTTATTTCCTGAGGTACCTCCGCTGCGTTCGGAGCGAAGGGCCTCATGCTGTGCGATGGCCTCTGAGATGCGCTCTTGTAATTCCGCCTCTGTCGTCAGCAGAGGGTTGTTGGTATCGGTGTTCCTTTGAATCGACATCTTCTAAGAAGAAGATCGATTAGGTCAGGTCTTATTAAGGATACTGGCACATAAGCATCTACTTAACGAATAAGACCTAGGAGGTGTATTTACATACATATATAAGCAATCGTTATAACAATCAATCATATAACATCACAATTATAGCACAAGCTTGTAGTTCAATAACCAACTATACTGGTGACTGAGGTGGAGGAAGGAAGAAAAAGCAACTGCTAACATGTGCGAGTTTCTCCTCGAACTTGTATATATGGCGAAGTAAGTATCTGGTCTGCTGCTTGATAGTAGAGAAACGAGCATCAACACCTAGGTAAGGTGTAAGGGCAGCAGGTGAGAGTGCATAAGGAGACAGTGATGAATGTGGAGGATCAAAGTATACTGGCATAGACAGGGTGGAGGACGTGATGTCAGCTCAAGCTCCAAAACTCTATAACTCAAAACCTCAAACTGTAGCTGAAGTAACAAGAGAAATTCATCCCGTGTGTAGCCTCTATGATGTGAGGGATGGTAGGGGTCTGGAATCAGCATAGTGTATGGTGGGAACCATCGGAATGGCTCGTCCAGCGGTGAAGAAATGGGAGGAGCAAAAGGTGCAGCCTGTGAGGTCGGAGAAAATGCTGCTGAAGTAAAAGGGATCGTCGCGCGGGTGCTGGCCAGAAGTAACTTCCTCTGAACGGGGTGCAGGTATGTCCTGAAAGAAAAACGATAGGCATGTTAGTGCGATGGACGTCGGTCTCCATAGTGGGAAAAGGAGCAACATCAGCTGGTGCAGGCGGGGGAATAAATAGCTCAACAAAAGGAGGATCAACAGATGCAGGAACTGGATCTGGATCTGGTATAAGGGGTGCAATGTCTGGTAAACGAAAAGAAGCATGGTCAGGATCAGGAATCGGCTCAAGATCAATAAGTGCAACATCAGGCTGACCCAAAAGGAACAGGAGCTAGCTCAGGAGCAGGCTCTGGGTCGTGTGGAGGTGTGGGATCTCGAGCAGTGATAGTGCGGCAGACATAGCAGTGTCGTCGTCCGAGTCAGTAGTAGAAAGCTGCAATCCGGACGTCTGTAAGGCTGCAGATGTCACAGACTCAAAGGAGTCTGAAATCGAGTGTAAAATGGAAGCAGAGGATACTTCAATGGCAGGAATCTCAGGAGGTAGCATAGCAACGACATCCTCAGCTATCTCCCCATCACCCTGGGCGTCAACAGGAGGATCATCAACTAACAAATCAATGTAATCATCAAACAAATCGTCGATAAGGCAGATCCTCGGGAGGAATGACCACGAGAGGTACGACATCGAGGATCGGAGCCACGATGTGCTCGCCATCGGGGTGTCCAAATGACGAGGTGGCCATGGAGAACAGGGATGTCAAAAAGGGTCCTCGTCAGGGAAGCCATCAGCAAGGGGGGGTAAATCATCGCCCAAGTCTGGTAGGGCGAATGGCTGGAAGTCGTCCTCATCCTTGGTCAGCATGTCAGGGTCACTCTCAGTGTCTGACGTAAACATCTCCGGTGTCACACCCCAAAAACGTCGCAACAAAATATTTAAACGTAGTGGAGACGGAAGTTGGTGCCCATTTATATCTTGTCGAGCGATGCATTTTATTGTTGGACATATTGGTTTATTTTAAACATAAGTTTTTAAACATTACGTTTTAAGTCACGACACAATTACAAAAGTCCTAGAAAGTTTAAAAGATGTCCAACATATTTAAAAGAAACAACATGCATCATCCACCACAAGATACGCCATGATTTCCCGACGCCGAGTTCAAGTACCTGTAGAACACGTTAAAATCAAGTGTCAACACAAAGGAAGGTGAGTTCACTTATTCGTTTACTAACAAATTTTATTCCAAGGAAAACTTTCTAATTAGGTGTTTATTTAAAAACAATTCAGGAAATTTTTAGAAAGTCCATTTTACTTCCTTAATAAAATCCATGGGTATCCATCGGTTCATTACTCCGACGATTGCAGTATTGCCCAGGTTTTGTATATTAAATTCTAGTGTCAACTTTCAGACTCGTATGTTAGCTAGACGATACGAACTATATATTAACCATGCAGGGATAATCAATGCTAGACAATAAACAGAATCTTAATTCGTCATTTGACATTGACTCGGGGCGACCGGTCACGACGGGGTTGTCAACCCGATAGATCTAACAACAATTCCTCGCGTACCATACTTAACTTATTAAACGACATCATGGGCGCAGGGTTCTTTCTCGAAGAACAATATGATGTCTACCTCACCTACAATATACATACCCTACTAATATGACAATTTAATATACTACGACTTACGAATTCCCCTGGCACTCAAGTGCTGAGATTCAGTCCGGAATTCATTCCCTTTTCGTACGGTCTCGTTTCTCTTAAGAAATACCGCACTCCTCATATTCATTCTTCAAAATCGTTTTATTTTGAAACGTATGACTTATCAAATTTATATATTTTCAGCAAAAATATATATATTTTATATTAAAAGGTAGTTTTTATTTCGAAAACATTATTAAACCCTTTTAACAACGTGTTCCACCCCCAAAATATATATAAAGCAGTAAAAAGAGGGGTTTAGTGACACTCACCTTTGGGTGCGTATTTTTAATACCGCAATCCCAGAAATTGATTATATACGTCATAATATGGGAACAATTCTAAATCAATATACGTATTCAACACAAAAGTCCTAAGTTTCTCCGTTTCTTAGAATTATCACATAACTTTGAGATTTTCTCGAAAAGTTGTCATTTTTTATTATGTTGGCATGTTAATATATTTATGATTTTGCGATTTGAACGATTTTATTGATGACCAATATTGTGTAAATCCGTTAACTCTTACGTTTATACGTAATATACCTACGATTTGCGCGTCATAATATTTATACACAAACGTTCATATAATTTAACACTGAAACACACAAAATCTTGTTAATTTATCTATTTTGTCATTTTCAAAGCAAATACACATGAAATATCCTATATATATCAAATTTCATGCTCGACAAACAAGTTACACATTTAACGCACTTTTACCGTTTTTACCGCATAAAACGTACATGCATACATGCATAGTCTAAATTTCTCATTGTCCAATTAACACTTAACATATTATCACATTTACATGTTCAAATTACTTAATATATTTTATTACATAAGGTTCACTCAAAATTTACCCATACTAGTGTTCATCGAAAAATGCGTATTTTAGCGATTCGGTAACGTTTTCGGGCGTCGGAAGTCACGTATGACCAACCAAACACCAAGTAAACTTAAAATTAGTTAAAATATTTAATTTTAAACTAAAAATATCAGTTTATATACTGATCTAATTCAGTTTTATATAAATCACTCGAAAAGCCGATTTTTGACCGTTTTAACGCATAGTGTTGCGTTAAACGTTACCGTAACCATCCCAACTCGAAATGATTTGATATTTTAACACAATACATGTTATTTACTGATTAAAATAGTGATTATATTCAGATTAGTGCAGTTTTTATTTAAGTCACATAACTCATGCGATTTCACATATTTTACAACTTTTAATGCACCAAGTACAACTTACAAAGCTAGCAAGCATTATGACAAAGTTACATATCATTAAAAACTTCCAAATAAATTTATTTTAAGGTTTATAATCTGATCTAAAACTATTTTTATCATAACATCCTTTATCCATCATTTTTATGTACATACACCCACATGCATGACTATGTACAAGCACTTAATGCACATATATCATATCATCATCATCTTACATAACCTTAAATGCATCTAAGGATACATTTACTTCATGTTCTTATAAATCACAACATGTTCATCTCATAATCATTAGATCATTTCACATAAATGCATCATTCCATCTTTATTTACATATAACAAAATTTAGTGTATACACTTACATATACATATATACATACATGACTTACACACATATACACATGCATAAACTTCCAAAACCTCACTTTTTAACACATCTACTTCAAATCATGGAACCTTTTCAAGAACTTTCTTTTATGACTCTTTTACAACACATGCATGTAATCATCTTTTCAAAATCAAATTAAGTAAGAATCAACTAAAATGAAAACACAACTAAATACCTATATACATACAAGTTACGACCACACATACATATGTACACGCATCCATTTTTAAATCTCTTTGAAAACCCATTTGTTATTTGTTCTAAGTTAGTGTTTAGATTCAAGAACAAGAGAAACTTCCATCATTATTTAAGATCATCAAGAATCAAAACAAGATTTGTGAAATAAACTTTATACCTTCAAGATTTTAGATGGGTTTTTGAGACTAGATGATGAGATGGAGGTTGTTCTTGCTTGAAATCACTTCCAAACACCCTTTTTAGCTTGAAATCATCTTGAAAGAACCTTGAATCTTCATGAAAATAGTTTGAAAATTTTTGAATGTGTGTGTTTAGAGGGGGTTTCGGCCGAGATTTGCAAAGAAGAGAGAGAGAGTGTAGTTTTATCTTGATTTGTCAAATGCAAAGTGTATAAGAAAGGTTTCAATGATTTTTCATTTTTTTCCAAGACAACACTTGGCATCGAGGGAATGAAAATTGAAAGAGGTGGGCTGCCCTAGGGCCGCCACCTATGACCCTCACACACACACACACACATCTTATACATACACTTATATATATTATTATCTAGTGTTAAAAACATGTATTTTACTGAATACCGGGTATTTTATCTAGCGTTTTAAACCCGTTTTAGTGTGTTTTAAATTATTTTTAATGCTCTGAAAAAATAAACTCACCAAAATATTACTGAACAATATTTTGTTTGCCTGGACTGGCGACGTTGTCGGTATTTGGCAGTATGCGCGCTGTGCTGCGCGGCACACGTTTAAAATCGCAAAATTAGGAATTTAAGTGTTTTTATTTATTTTTGTCATTCTACAAGGATAAATTTATCAAATTATTGCTAAAATGATTTTCTGTTGTCTTAACGGGCTGTGTTGACAGTATCTTGTCGGTATACGTGCTGCATCGCGCGGTACGCGCTTAAACTCGAAAAATAGAGTTTCTTAGCATTTTAATTTATTTTTCCTCACGAATAGGATTAAAACTATTATTTTAATTATAACAGGCTATTTTTAGGTTTTCAACACTGTCCGGTTGGTCACCGATGTCACAGTCTCCCCCTGTTTAGGAAATTTTGTCCCCGAAATTTTTACTTCACAGGTTTTGTTTTCGCACTAAATAAATTAATAAAACGAATCTATTGAATATAGTCTCATAGTTTCTGCGAGAAACTTGGATTCTTCCGAAGAATTCTTGTAGATCTATATTACAAACATTCTCGATTTCTATATTCTCATCATTTTCATCACTTCAGGCGGTGCTTAATCTGTAAGAATATTGTGCAATTGGGCGGAGCACCGTGAGTTAGATCGATACGAAGCTCGATCCATCTCGTAGGGAAGATCCAAGTAAGTCTTTTTAGGAAGACTTCCGGATAGTTGCGTTTGATAGAAATCTCTCCGACGTTCCTACATTCGGTTTTCGCATTCACCACGTTCACTGCAAACGCTGGATAGCCCCTTCTTAACAACTCATCGTCCTCACAAAACTGACCACTCCCGACTATCAACACTCAACACTCGACTCTATCAGTTCTCGCGAACAACTTCCGCCTTTCCATTGTCATCAGGACGAAAGATTCCAACTAGCTTCTTCGAGTGATAGTCCCCATTTCTTTCTCTAGGGGGGGGGGGTGAATTCATTCTTGCATTTTCGTCAAAATTTCTCAACTCCACCGATAAGAATCCAATCCCTAAAACTACAATCCCCTTACTAATTGTTATAACTACGAACGATCTCGCTAGTTTCTATCAATTTACCAACTATTAGTTCTATCGAACACTTTATACTTGGCTTACTTATAAGTGAACACAACAATGGTTCATAGTTTCTCGAACGAAACTCAAGTCAGCTTTAGCATTATAAGTATGAACATAGAATGGCCTTTTGATTCGAAACATACCGGTAACAGTAGCAGGGCTCTCACTTGCCTTCCTGACACTTGTCCCAACGAAATTACTCTTAACATCCTGTCCTTTCGAATTCGGGCATTCCCTTCTGTAGTGTCCTTGTCCACCGCATGTAAAGCATCCTTCAAGCACAGCTCCATCCAATGTACTCTTAGCGTAACACTGGGAAGTCACATGTCCGGTTCGGCTACATCTGGCGCACTTCTCTTGTCCATCGCCGTCCTTACCCTTTCCTGGCTCTTGAGGGTTAGCTGCACTTGCTTTCTCAAACTTGCATTTCTTCCTACTTCCAACTTCGGGAGTCTTCTTGGAGCTCTCGGGTTTGCGCTTTTTCGAATTTCCAATTTCAGGTTCAAATGGCAGAAACACTCGGATAACTGACTCATTCTGACAGCTAGATATTACGTATATCAAGGTCACGTCATTGCATAAAACACCAGTAAATGCTCTTGGGCTACAACCCTGGATTGTTTTGTGTACGCTTCGGTGCACTGAAGGGTTTCCAAACTATGTCCCACCAAGATCCTGCCCAGGGGTATCACATTCACGTTTCTGACCGTCATTTTGGTAAGCATCACGCTGTTCCAAGGCAGTATTAACGTGTTGGGTTATGAGTCATGCCAACTCCTCTGGGGTGGCAGGTAGTCCAGTATCCGGTTTTGCTTTTGGCGGCATTTCGTCGTTTCTATTATTTACAACAATAATAATCACATGAGACGATAACTAAAATAAAAATAATTCAATCATTAAATATTAGTGGACTAAACATAGCGCAGGTATAATACCCACATTTTAATGAGAACAATTTCTAAACCAAAAGTTAACTTATCTGATATTATCATAGAAATTAATCAACTTGTTTTTCGGTATATGAAATCTAGTCATTGGCATGTCTACATCGACACCCATAACAAGTTTTTCACAAAATTTCTACCTAATATCACAAAACATAATCGGCTCGCAGGCCCCCAAAAGAAAATCATCAAAAAAGTATCCAGACACAACAACCAAAAACAAGCAACCATCAACAAACATAAACAACCTCTAACGCTACATCCCCATGAAGTCTAGCATCTTCCTAACCAACTCCTCCAGATCTACTATCCTCCAATGCATCTGACTCATCGCGCTATCATCTAACTACTTCAACTCATCAAACTAGTCGATTTGTCCCTCGAGGTCCTTCAGCTTTCCCTTGGTCGTTTCCAGCTCTTCACGCATGGCAGCGAACTGTCGGTCACAGTGGCAACATCAATCCACCCAAACTCCTTTCTGCTTCTTAGAAGTAGATGGAGTCTCAGCTTGTGACGTAGAAGCGACCTGTCCAGCAGGCCTAATTCTCTTTCTGCGGCGATAATACACTAATAGAGGCGTAGGAGATGCGCGTGTCTCAATGACAGGTAAAGGTGTCTCTAATAAAACAGGTGGAGGGACCTCAGGAACAGGCTCGATCACAGTAGCAGGTGGAGCAACAGACGGCTCTAATGGTAGAGCAGTAACAATAGTGGCATCCACTGCTGGTGCAATACTGAAAGGTCCTCCAAACACAGGGACATCTCCGATCACATCATCGATAACTGGTACTGTGCCAGATGATTGTCCTGTCTCATGGATCGAGAGAGGAGCGTCATCGTTGTCATCAATCCACACGTTGCTAGTGAAAGCATATCGGGGGTCTACCTGACTAGCGAAAGCAGGGTCGACATGGAATGATGAAGCAAACTCAGCCATACCAACCATCTGTGGGGTCGTGATAGGTGCCTCTGGTAAAATAGATCTGGGTGAAGTCTCAAAATCTGGCTCGCTACTTGAGTCGTTGATCTCGATGACCTCGTACTCGTGTGACATCTGTGACACATATATAACCGTACAAGTGAGTGTGTGATCAACATAAATAGTAACACATAAGGCTCAAAATAAGTCGAAAATCACGTATGCACATAAAACACATAATGGTTTTCACACATGATAAAATATTTTCTATGTTTATTTAGAAATCTTGGCTTCGAGAATTTTGGACTTTAAATTTCAAAATTCTTCGGTTGAAGTCTAGTGTTTTTCACGAAAACATCTAGTTCGCTAACAACCAATGGCTCTGGTACCAACTTCTGTCACACCCCAAAAACGTCGCAGCGGAATATTTAAACGTAGTGGAGACGGAAGTTGGTGCCCATTTATATCTTGTCGAGCGATGCATTTTATTGTTGGACATATTGGTTTGTTCTAAACATAAGTTGTTAAACATTACGTTTTAAGTCACGACACAATTACATAGTTAAGATGTCTTTGATCCTCGCGGATCTTATTACAAAAGTCCCAGAAAGTTTAAAAGATGTCCAACATATTTAAAAGAAACAACATGCATCATCCACCACAAGATACGCTGTCACACCCCGACCACGTAGAACATACAAAACGTGGCGGAAATGTCGGGGAGTGTTGTAACAGAATTAATTGTTTCAAATCCATGGCAATTGAAGTTTCGTTTTATTAATCAAACATGAGAGTTTACATTGTTTTAAACCAGAAACAAAAGTACATAACATAAATTAACTAGTTCTTGTCTCGTTTTAAGTCACTAAGGCACAGGTCCGCCTAAGTATGTCTTGATAAGTCCTATGCATCATCTCCTGAAAACACATGTGAAAATAGGTACGTCAGCATAAAAATGCCAGTGAGATACATAGGTTTTGTGAAAATAGGATTCATGACTTATGTTTGAGAAAATGTTTAGTCATGAACCTTGTAATTTTGCTTTGTCTTGTAAATCATTTGAAAAACGATAAGATCAGATGATATGTATAAATAAGAGAATAATGTATGGTTAAATAAAAAACCATGTAAAATGAGTTTGTATAAGATAAGTTGTTTGTAAAACAATGTATTGTAAAAAGTATGTTATTTGTATAAAATGTTATATGTTCAAATTGAAATGATTCAAATAACGCTACGATATGTAATACCATTCAAGCATTTATATATATAGGAAGTACCAGCGGCGTATCCACCATACTTGTATCATATTACACACGCATCATTTCTTAATCACTTAATCAAACCAAACCACCAATGTAAGACGTCTATGTTTAAACCAATTGTCAAATGTATTGAATAGTATACCAAAATGTTTATGTCAAGATGTGAATCATGCAACGTATAACCAATGTTGAAAATGTTTATGTGTCAAATGTAAATCATGTAATGTGTATCCAAAATGTAAGCATGTGATGAGTAACAAATGTACTAAGTATGCAACAAAGAACATACATAGCATAAGTGTAATGTAGAACGATGTACTAGGTACGCACCCAATGGGCATACATAGCATGTAATGTAAAACGATGTACTAAGTACGCACACAATGGCCATACGTAGCACGAAATGTAATGAAATCATGTACTATAATGTACTAACGAACATAGCAGGTATATGATGTGAAAACATGGAAAGCATGAAAGTAACAAGTAGGCACATGTGTTCCACCCCAAAACGTTTGGAAAACAGTAAAAGAGGGGTCTATGTACTCACTTGAGATTGCTCAGAAGTCCTAAGATAACCACCAAGCAATGCTAGAGATCACGGAATCAAACGGCACCTAATATAGGTAACTATGTTAATAAACCGGACCTAATATCGGAGGATCGGATAGAATGAGGGTTCGTAAACCAAACGAGTATGGAGACTCGTGTAATATGGTTTGACAAAGCCCACATACTAAAACGAAACTTAACCTAAGTGTTTGTGACCTATTACGACCTGTTTAGGTAGCTTATGCTACTTTAACGCGTCGTTCGCGTGAAACGCGTTCGGAACGCCTAACTAGTCCTATGACAAGTAAAATATGCCTTAACATGTCTAATATGGTTGTCAAATCAGTTTAGATGTCAAAAGTTATGTTACATATGTTTAAAACAAATTTTGGCATCAAAGGGGTATTTTGGTAATTTACCTAAGGCATATAAACTACCTATCATACAACTACTTAAACGAAGCGACCAGAAGGTATAACCTCGGAAGGTTATTCCCTATATACTATGGTCACCTAATGTATTTGGTCGGATCCTAATGATCGACCAAAAGGGTCGGGTTCGAAAGTATAAGCGATTGTTTAGATCGCTTACCTTACGACCCTAGATAACGCGGTAATCAGTAGGCATAGTCACAAGGGACTATAACCATCGTGATTACAATCACGTTGCGAAGTTCAAACGAACTTCGTATTGACCATAAACTGGTCAATGCAGAAAGTCAAACAAAGTTTGACTTTCGGACTCGAAAAGACTCGAAAAGCAATAAAAGAACGAAGGAACACTTACGAAGGGTCCCCGAATGCTAATCTAGACCAAAATAGCTCAAGTATGAAACAAAGGTTTCAACTTAGAGCACAATTGATCAGATTCTAGTGAGAATTGAAGTTGGGGTATGTGGGTATTTATAGTTTTTCCCGAACCGTTAGGATCGTTTCTTGGAGAAGAGGGAATGATCACACCCCTACACTTGTTGGAATGTTGTGGTTACTGAATTTGGCCACCATAAGAGTTTAACATGTGGCACTTGACCTTTGGGAAGTGGTAGGGGCTGCTAACTTGTGTTAAAAATGACCTTTGCTGATCAGAAGGGGCCTAGCGTGACGCTAGGGGGGCTAGGTGTCACGCTAGGGGTCCCCTGATCAGCAAACACTTTCAAATGCTCACCTTTCAGTCCCCGTTGCGTATTACGGCCATTTCCGACGTGTTTAAGGCTCGTTAAATCATTTTCAAGGCTCCACAAGGATACCTAAACATTGTGGACATGAAACATGCTCAAAAATATGCCGGATGTCGGTTCGTTTAGCCGTACGATTGCGTTGTTCGGTTAATTACGACGGAATGCGCATAAGCGCGAAAAACGATCCAAATGGCGTGACGAATGGATTTTTCTTATGCCAAACACTAAAATAAAATATTTTAGTGCTTACATAAATTTTTGGATGTCCAGATGTATTCAGAACGTAAGTTATGCGCGAAAGTGCAAACTTGTGCACTTTTTGACACTTTTAGTCCCTGAATGACCCAAAAGTTTATTTTAGCACACCGAACCTCTCAAAGCCTATTTCTAAGCTATGTAAAGGATATTTATGGTATGTTTAACTTATGGCCATGATCCGGAATGTCTGTTACAGTTCAAATTGGCATACTTTCGCAGTTTGTCAACTTTAGTCCCTGTAAGCGATTTAACTTGATTTTGCCATACCAAAGCCTTCAAAACTTATTTCTAAGTTATGTAAAGGTTATTTAAGGTATGTTAAGCCTATTTCAATATTCCGGAGTGTTCGTTGTATTAAACTGGTTATATTTACGCATCGGTGCGCGTATAACCTTCCAGAAAGTGATTTAGAGCTTGAAATCGAACAAGAATTGATATGTTCAAAAGATACACATATTTATACAAGTCCAAAGTCTGAAATACAATATTTCATTGGTTTGGTATTTGTTTGATGGTCGTAGTGACACAGGTGTGACAGTCTCCCCTACTTTAGGGAATTTCGTCCCGAAATTTATTCGTAGGAGTCTGTTTGTGACTTTGTGTCAAGTAATAATCAAAGATAAGCAAGGCATAATCCTGTTATTTCTCTTTAACGGACATTTGTCAGAAATGAAAAATGAACGGAGTTATTTTCAACAGGCATTCTTCAGAAACGAAAAAGAACGGAATGAGTCATTTTCCACAACCTCTTCAGAGACGAAAACGAACGGAATGAGTCATTTTCCACAACCTCTTCAGAAACGAAAATGAACGGAATGAGTCATTTTCCACAACCTCTTCAGAAACGGAAATGAACGGAACGAGTCATTTTCCACAACATCTTCAGAAACGAAAATGAACGGAACGAGTCATTTTCCACAACCTCTTCAGAAACGAAAATGAACGGAACGAGTCATTTTCCACAATTTCTTCAGAAACGAAAATGAACGGAACGAGTCATTTTTCCACAATTTCTTCAGAAACGAAAATGAACAGAATGAGTCATTTTCCACAATTTCTTCAGAAATGAAAATGAACAGAATGAGTCATGTTCCACAATTTCTTCAGAAACGAAAATGAACGGAACGAGTCATCTTCCACGATTTCTTCAGAAACGAAAATGAACAGAATGAGTCATTTTCCACAATTTCTTCAGAAATGAAAATGAACAGAATGAGTCATTTTCCACAATTTCTTCAGAAATGAAAATGAACGGAACGAGTCATTTCTAGACACACGACCAAACTTGCTGTGGTTTCTGTGCACTGAATTTCATAATTATGTATGCATCCATAATTACGCAATTCCTTGCACAGTCCGCACAATTTGTTTTGTAATGTGAAGGGGAGGAAAATCAAACCTATGATGAGTGTGACTAGACTACCATAGGGTCCTTTTAATTAGATCGACAAATGATCCTTTTAATTAGGCCACCAAGGAGTCCTTTCAGCTATATTATCACCTGATATTTCTAACCAGATTTTTGGATCAATCTGTTTAACTAGACCACTGAAGGGTCTAATTATGGAATAGTACAATATATTCCAAGGGTCTTTACTATTACGTAAAAGCCCATTGAGGATTTAATATAGTACCTTTGGATATCCTACTAGGAATCCCTTATACGAGTGATATGGAAAATTCTACGAGGATTTGGATAACAAAAACTTGGATTACACCAAAAACATAAAAGGGAACACATAAGCACATAATCACATAGTTGTTTAATTTGTTATTAACTTGATATCGATTAAAAATGGATATGGAAACCAGTCAATGGACTTCAATGTCCTTTGGGATCTATCTGAAAAGATAGGAAGATCTCCCAAAATTCGATTTTGTTTTCAAAGAAACGTAATATTCGAATTAAGGAACATAACAATTTTAGGATTTACGGAAATACCCTTAGGTACCCTATTAAAGATTTATAGTGGTACTTTGGGTATTCGTCCAGTGTTGTAAATTGCGCCTTGTACTTCGATTTCCTTAGAAGAAACGGGTACTTAGGAATTTCGTGGAAAGCGCAAGAGATCATAAAATAGAAAAATCTTGGGGGGGGGGGGTAGTTTGCTTTTCAAGGAATACGATTCCTTAATTGTCGGTATTATAAGGGATATGTTGTTTATGCACACAACCTCATAAATACATTGCAATGTAAATAAAAGATTTATTTATAAACAATGATAACAACTGTTTCATGGAACTTGACAACAAAAGAAAATAATACATAAGACGTAATTATTTCTAAAGGGTGTTGTCTTCTAGTCGGTCAGATGCTCATCCCTGTGCTGGATTAGCATTAGCAAGCTTTGGGCAATTTCTTCGGAAATGACCCATCTCGCCACAATTGTAGCAAGAACCTGGTGGAAAGCGAGCTTGAGCAGGATTGTTGTCAGCTTGATTTGGTGCAACTGCTGCTACGCAAACCTTTGCTGTATGACCTTTACGTCCACAAATTTGGCATTCGCGGCACTTCACATTAGCATGATGATGAAGGTTACATTGGTTGCACAAGGGTGAAGTTCCATTGTATGGCTTCCTAGTAGGGGGTTGAGCAGGTTGATTGGGGACGGCTTGATCATTGTGAGTAACCATGGCGAAGTTCTGAGAAGCCTTTCGCTTCTTTGACTTCTTAGGGGATCCAGTCTGTTCATCCATGGTCTTTGATTCCTCGATTGGTTTCGATTCCTCGACCGGTTTCTTGTCACCCTTTCGGAAAAGCTTTTGTTTCCTGATCTGAGATTCAGTCAAGGTTGCAGCTAGCTCAATGGCCTGCCTAACCGTAGTGGGGTTACTACCAGTAACAATGTCCTGAACTGAGTCAGGGAGACCATCAATGTATTTTTCGATCGCCTTATCCAGAGGCGTAACCATGGTAGGACACAACAGGCTCAGCTCCTCATATCGATCAGTGTATGCTCGATGTTCACCGCTGTCTTGCTTAAGATCGTCGAATTCCCTTTCCAATGCCCTAATCTCGTGACGAGGACAAAATTCCTTCATCATCAGTGCTCGAAGTTCTTCCCAAGTTTGGGCCAGTGCCACTTCGGCACCCCTATTTCTCACCACACCGTTCCACCACGTCAAAGCTCATTTCTCAAAGACACTAGATGCAAAATCTACCTTTCGCTCGTTTGGACATTGAATATGCCTGAAGGTGCTCTCTAGACTCTCGAACCATTGCAGAAGTGCAGTCGCTCCTTGAGACCCAGAAAACTTTGATGGCTTAGCCGAGTTGAATGTCTTGAAGCTGCAGAGGGCATTATTGTTGTTGAGGGCTTGGTTACATTGGGCAACGATGTTCGGGATTGCAGCAGTTATTTGCTGTGTAATGACAGCTGCCAGATCTTCAATAGATACCGGATTTTCGCGTCGAGGAGGCATTCTAAAAGGGGAAACATGAAATGAAACGAGTGAGAGAATTAGACGAAAAGAATGAGATGAACAAATCTGATGAAAGCAAGGATAGTGGTCATTTGTTTGTTACTACAAAGCAACAAACGACCCCGGTGATTAATCAAAGTAAATAGGTCAAAAATAATGTATCGCGAAGACATGCTCGCCTATAAGTGAACACTCATCCCAAGAATTCCCAGGTAAGCACAACTGGTCTCGCGTCTGATGAGATATATACGAAGTGCTTGCCTAGACAGAAAACCCAGAATACAGGCATTCACCCTTCCAGTTTGCACGTGTTCACATTATTTAAAACCCAAAACCTTGACAAGATTTTGAAAACTCAAAGGGGTTCAAAACCTTACAATAGACGGTTCAAAACCTAGTAATCAATCATCCTAGAACAGATGATTAGTTTTCAAAGCGGTTTTGAAATTTATGTTCTTGTTGTGGTCGTCGCCTAAGGATAGGTGACGGTATTATTTTATGACTAAACGCAAGTAAACTCGCGTTAGGGTCCTAAGAAGGTTATAGACTAGGTCAAAGTATTACTAATAACCTAATTCCCTATAACCATTGGCTCTGATACCATCTTTTTTGTCACACCCCGACCACGTAGAACATACAAAACGTGGCGGAAATGTCGGGGAGTGTTGTAACAGAATTAATTGTTTCAAATCCATGGCAATTGAAGTTTCGTTTTATTAATCAAACATGAGAGTTTACATTGTTTTAAACCAGAAACAAAAGTACATAACATAAATTAACTAGTTCTTGTCTCGTTTTAAGTCACTAAGGCATAGGTCCGCCTAAGTATGTCTTGATAAGTCCTATGCATCATCTCCTGAAAACACATGTGAAAATAGGTACGTCAGCATAAAAATGCCAGTGAGATACATAGGTTTTGTGAAAATAGGATTCATGACTTATGTTTGAGAAAATGTTTAGTCATGAACCTTGTAATTTTGCTTTGTCTTGTAAATCATTTGAAAAACGATAAGATCAGATGATATGTATAAATAAGAGAATAATGTATGGTTAAATAAAAAACCATGTAAAATGAGTTTGTATAAGATAAGTTGTTTGTAAAACAATGTATTGTAAAAAGTATGTTATTTGTATAAAATGTTATATGTTCAAATTGAAATGATTCAAATAACGCTACGATATGTAATACCATACAAGCATTTATATATATAGGAAGTACCAGCGGCGTATCCACCATACTTGTATCATATTACACACGCATCATTTCTTAATCACTTAATCAAACCAAACCACCAATGTAAGACGTCTATGTTTAAACCAATTGTCAAATGTATTGAATAGTATACCAAAATGTTTATGTCAAGATGTGAATCATGCAACGTATAACCAATGTTGAAAATGTTTATGTGTCAAATGTAAATCATGTAATGTGTATCCAAAATGTAAGCATGTGATGAGTAACAAATGTACTAAGTATGCAACAAAGAACATACATAGCATAAAGTGTAATGTATAACAATGTACTAAGTATGCAACAAAGAACATACATAGCATAAGTGTAATGTAGAACGATGTACTAGGTACGCACCCAATGGGCATACATAGCATGTAATGTAAAACGATGTACTAAGTACGCACACAATGGCCATACGTAGCACGAAATGTAATGAAATCATGTACTATAATGTACTAACGAACATAGCAGGTATATGATGTGAAAACATGGAAAGCATGAAAGTAACAAGTAGGCACATGTGTTCCACCCCAAAACGTTTGGAAAACAGTAAAAGAGGGGTCTATGTACTCACTTGAGATTGCTCAGAAGTCCTAAGATAACCACCAAGCAATGCTAGAGATCACGGAATCAAACGACACCTAATATAGGTAACTATGTTAATAAACCGGACCTAATATCGGAGGATTGGATAGAATGAGGGTTCGTAAACCAAACGAGTATGGAGACTCGTGTAATATGGTTTGACAAAGCCCACATACTAAAACGAAACTTAACCTAAGTGTTTGTGACCTATTACGACCCGTTTAGGTAGCTTATGCTACTTTAACGCGTCGTTCGCGTGAAACGCGTTCGGAACGCCTAACTAGTCCTATGACAAGTAAAATATGCCTTAACATGTCTAATATGGTTGTCAAATCAGTTTAGATGTCAAAAGTTATGTTACATATGTTTAAAACAAATTTTGGCATCAAAGGGGTATTTTGGTAATTTACCTAAGGCATATAAACTACCTATCATACAACTACTTAAACGAAGCGACCATAAGGTATAACCTCGGAAGGTTATTCCCTATATACTATGGTCACCTAATGTATTTGGTCGGATCCTAATGATCGACCAAAAGGGTCGGGTTCGAAAGTATAAGCGATTGTTTAGATCGCTTACCTTACGACCCTAGATAACGCGGTAATCAGTAGGCATAGTCACAAGGGACTATAACCATCGTGATTACAATCACGTTGCGAAGTTCAAACGAACTTCGTATTGACCATAAACTGGTCAATGCAGAAAGTCAAACAAAGTTTGACTTTCGGACTCGAAAAGACTCGAAAAGCAATAAAAGAACGAAGGAACACTTACGAAGGGTCCCCGAATGCTAATCTAGATCAAAATAGCTCAAGTATGAAACAAAGGTTTCAACTTAGAGCACAATTGATCAGATTCTAGTGAGAATTGAAGTTGGGGTTTGTGGGTATTTATAGTTTTTTCCGAACCGTTAGGATCGTTTCTTGGAGAAGAGGGAATGATCACACCCCTACACTTGTTGGAATGTTGTGGTTACTGAATTTGGCCACCATAAGAGTTTAACATGTGGCACTTGACCTTTGGGAAGTGGTAGGGGCTGCTAACTTGTGTTAAAAATGACCTTTGCTGATCAGAAGGGGCCTAGCGTGACGCTAGGGGGGCTAGGTGTCACGCTAGGGGTCCCCTGATCAGCAAACACTTTCAAATGCTCACCTTTCAGTCCCCGTTGCGTATTACGGCCATTTCCGACGTGTTTAAGGCTCGTTAAATCATTTTCAAGGCTCCACAAGGATGCCTAAACATTGTGGACATGAAACATGCTCAAAAATATGCCGGATGTCGGTTCGTTTAGCCGTACGATTGCGTTGTTCGGTTAATTACGACGGAATGCGCATAAGCGCGAAAAACGATCCAAATGGCGTGACGAATGGATTTTTCTTATGCCAAACACTAAAATAAAATATTTTAGTGCTTACATAAATTTTTGGATGTCCAGATGTATTCAGAACGTAAGTTATGCGCGAAAGTGCAAACTTGTGCACTTTTTGACACTTTTAGTCCCTGAATGACCCAAAAGTTTATTTTAGCACACCGAACCTCTCAAAGCCTATTTCTAAGCTATGTAAAGGATATTTATGGTATGTTTAACTTATGGCCATGATCCGGAATGTCTGTTACAGTTCAAATTGGCATACTTTCGCAGTTTGTCAACTTTAGTCCCTGTAAGCGATTTAACTTGATTTTGCCATACCAAAGCCTTCAAAACTTATTTCTAAGTTATGTAAAGGTTATTTAAGGTATGTTAAGCCTATTTCACTATTCCGGAGTGTTCGTTGTATTAAACTGGTTATATTTACGCATCGGTGCGCGTATAACCTTCCAGAAAGTGATTTAGAGCTTGAAATCGAACAAGAATTGATATGTTCAAAAGATACACATATTTATACAAGTCCAAAGTCTGAAATAAAATATTTCATTGGTTTGGTATTTGTTTGATGGTCGTAGTGACACAGGTGTGACAGTCTCCCCTACTTTAGGGAATTTCGTCCCGAAATTTATTCGTAGGAGTCTGTTTGTGACTTTGTGTCAAGTAATAATCAAAGATAAGCAAGGCATAATCCTGTTATTTCTCTTTAACGGACATTTGTCAGAAATGAAAAATGAACGGAGTTATTTTCAACAGGCATTCTTCAGAAACGAAAAAGAACGGAATGAGTCATTTTCCACAACCTCTTCAGAGACGAAAATGAACGGAATGAGTCATTTTCCACAACCTCTTCAGAAACGAAAATAAACGGAATGAGTCATTTTCCACAACCTCTTCAGAAACGGAAATGAACGGAACGAGTCATTTTCCACAACGTCTTCAGAAACGAAAATGAACGGAACGAGTCATTTTCCACAACCTCTTCAGAAACGAAAATGAACGGAACGAGTCATTTTCCACAATTTCTTCAGAAACGAAAATGAACGGAACGAGTCATTTTTCCACAATTTCTTCAGAAACGAAAATGAACAGAATGAGTCATTTTCCACAATTTCTTCAGAAATGAAAATGAACAGAATGAGTCATGTTCCACAATTTCTTCAGAAACGAAAATGAACGGAACGAGTCATCTTCCACGATTTCTTCAGAAACGAAAATGAACAGAATGAGTCATTTTCCACAATTTCTTCAGAAATGAAAATGAACAGAATGAGTCATTTTCCACAATTTCTTCAGAAATGAAAATGAACGGAACGAGTCATTTCTAGACACACGACCAAACTTGCTGTGGTTTCTGTGCACTGAATTTCATAATTATGTATGCATCCATAATTACGCAATTCCTTGCACAGTCCGCACAATTTGTTTTGTAATGTGAAGGGGAGGAAAATCAAACCTGTGATGAGTGTGACTAGACTACCATAGGGTCCTTTTAATTAGATCGACAAATGATCCTTTTAATTAGGCCACCAAGGAGTCCTTTCAGCTATATTATCACCTGATATTTCTAACCAGATTTTTGGATCAATCTGTTTAACTAGACCACTGAAGGGTCTAATTATGGAATAGTACAATATATTCCAAGGGTCTTTACTATTACGTAAAAGCCCATTGAGGATTTAATATAGTACCTTTGGATATCCTACTAGGAATCCCTTATACGAGTGATATGGAAAATTCTACGAGGATTTGGATAACAAAAACTTGGATTACACCAAAAACATAAAAGGGAACACATAAGCACATAATCACATAGTTGTTTAATTTGTTATTAACTTGTTATCGATTAAAAATGGATATGGAAACCAGTCAATGGACTTCAATGTCCTTTGGGATCTATCTGAAAAGATAGGAAGATCTCCCAAAATTCGATTTTGTTTTCAAAGAAACGTAATATTCGAATTAAGGAACATAACAATTTTAGGATTTACGGAAATACCCTTAGGTACCCTATTAAAGATTTATAGTGGTACTTTGGGTATTCGTCCAGTGTTGTAAATTGCGCCTTGTACTTCGACCAGTTTGATCTGATATTTCTCTAATTTGAGGTGCTTTCACTTCATACCTGAGAATAATCGGGTCAAACTTCCGTTCTTGGACCTTTTGTAAGTCCTCTTTCGTTCTTTTTCGCGTGAAAGTCAAACTGTGTTTGACTTTCTGCTCTGACCAGTTTATGGTTAACATGAAGTTCGTTTGAACTTCATAACGTGAGCGTAATCACGATGGTTTTAGTCTCTTGTGACTATACCTACTGATTACCACGTTATCTAGGCATAGTGGCGAGTCGTAGTTTCGGCCAAAATGCGTACTCTTGCGTATTTTGTAACCAAACTACTTTTAGGTATCAAAACCGTTTGTTTTGATACCAAACCTGTTTTCAAACCTCGTTAAGCATGTTTTAACATGTTTAGCTCGTCACTTTAGGTTTAGTGCTTATGTAGGGTCGTAAGGTAAGCGGTCTAAACAACCGCTTATACTTTCGAACCCGACCCGTTTGGTCGATCTTTAGGATCCGACCAAACACATTAGGTGACCATAGTTGCATAGGGAATAACCTTCCGAGGTTATACCTTATGGTCACGTCGTTTAAGTAGTTGTATGATAGGTAGTTTATATGCCTTAGGTAAATGACCAAAATGCCCTTTTTACGTCAAAATTCATTTTAAGCATATGTAACATAATTTTTTATATCTAAACTGATTTGGCAACAATATTAGACATGTTAAGGCATATTTTACGTATCATAGGACGAGTTAGGCGGTCCGAATGCGTTTTACGTGAACGGCGCGTTAAAGTGGCGTAAGCTACCTTAACAAGTCGTAATGGGTCGTAAGCACTTAGGTTAGGTTTCGTTTTAGAATGTAAGCTTTGTTAAACCATATTACATGAGTCCCTACACTCATTTGGTTTACAAAACCTCATTTTATCCGATCCTCCGATTTAGGTCCATTTATTTACATAGTTACCTATATTAGGTGCCGTTTGATTCTGTGATCCCTCTAGCTTTGCTTGGTTGTTATTCAAGACTTCTAAGCATCCTCAAGTGAGTACATAGAACCCTCTTTTACTGTTTTTGAAACGTTTTGGGGTGAAACACATGTGCCTACTTGTTATTTTCATGCTTTCCATGTTTTCATATCATATACTTGCTATGTTCATTATTACACTATTAGTACATGATTTCATTATGTCTTGCTATGTATGTTCACTTAACACGCTAGCATAATTGTTTTACATTTTGAACCATTTGAAATCATTGGATGTATGTGAACCATTTGAAATCATTGGATGTATGTGAACCATTTGTAACCATTTGATGTATGTGAACCATTTGAAATCGTTGGATTTATGTGAACCGTTTGTAACCATTTGATTTATGTGAACCATTTGTAACTGTTTGAGCCATTGGGTTAGGGAAGTGATTAGGTAACGGGGCGGGTGTAATGTGTTAAAAGCATGGTGGATACGCCGCTGGTACTTCCTATATATAAGTGCTTTTAACACATTATATATCGTTGCGTTATCTAGATCACTTGGGTAAACGATTTTGAAACAATGTCACACAATTATGTTTTCTGAATAATATAAACCATACGAGTCTTATTAACGAGTTTCTACGAGATGTTTTACGATTTGATTTAATAAAACAAAATGTTTTGGAGTTAAGAATCATGGCTACGAGATTTTAAAAATCATATCCAACTTGATTTGAGTTGGTTAATTATGTCGCAATACTATACTTTTCAAAATAAGGTTTTTAAATAAGTATTGCAACATGTAAAACGAGCCATGAATCCGACACTCATACAAAACCTATGTACTCGCCGACATTTTTATGCTGACGTATTTTCACATGTGTTTCAGGTACCATAGTTGATGATGATACTTGTGTACGCTCATATAGGAATGGACGAGGCCTTAGTGACTTAATAACAATGAAAGTTTATTTGTTCATGTTTTGTTTCTAATTCCAATGTAATGTAATACATTTAATTCAATAAAACGAAACTGTTTAATCCATGGTTGTGAAACAATGATTCTGTTACAACACTCCCCGACATTTCCGCCACGTTTTGTTGTTTTACGTGGTCGGGGTGTGACACTTCAGGTAGATGTCTGCTAAAGTAGAGAACTTATCCGTTTCCTTGATAGCCAGGAAGTATGCAGACTTGGTTAGTTGATCCACTATCACCCAAATGGTATCGTTTCCACGTTGAGATCTAGGTAAGCCAGTAACGAAGTCCATGGAAATTTGCTCCCATTTCCATGTGGGAATCTCTGGTTGCTGAAGTAAGCCTGATGGCTTCTTATATTCAACCTTGACCCTAGCACAGGTCAAACATTTACCAAGTAACGAGACTTGTACATAGTTCTGAGATCGTGGTACATCTTATCAGAGCCAGGATGTACCGAGTAACGAGACTTGTGTGCTTCATCCATCACAAGCTCACGTAGATTACCATAAAATGGAACCCAGATGCGCCCCGCTAAGTAGTAAGTGTAACACCTGTGCCTTCACGGCCATCAAACAAATACCAAACCAATGAAATATTATATTTCATACTTGGGATTTGTAAAATTATGTGTATCTTTTACACATATCAACTCTTGTTTGATTTTAAGCTTTAAATCGCTTTCTGGAGGGTTATACGCGCTCTGATGCATAAATATAACCAGTTTAATCCAACGAACACTCCGGAATAGTGAAATAGGCTTAACATACCTTAAATAACCTTTACATAACTTAGATATAAGTTTTGGAAGGTTTGGTGTGGTGAAATCAAAGTTTAATCGCTTACAGGGACTAAAGTTGACAAACTGCGAAAGTATGCCAATTTGAACTGTAACAGACATTCCGGAACATGACCATAAGTTAAACATACCATAAATATCCTTCAAATAGCTTAGAAATAGGCTTTGAGGGGTTCGGTGTGCTAAAATAAACTTTTGTGTCATTCAGGGACTAAAAGTGTCAAAAAGTGCACAAGTTTGCATTTTCGCGCATAACTTACGTTCTGAATACATATGGACATCCAAAAATTTATGTAAGCATGACTACATTATATTTTAGTGTTCGCCTTAAGAAAAATCCATTCGTTTCGTCATTTGGATCGTTTTTCGCGCTTATGCGCATTCCGTCGTAATTAAGCGAACATCGCGTTCGTACGACCAAACGAACCATCACCCGGCACATTTTTGAGCATGTTTCATGTCCACAATGTTTAGGCAACATTTTAGGGCCTTAAAGTTGGCTTTACGGGCCTTAGAAGTGTCGGAAAAGGGCTTAAACACGTGCAGGGACTGAAACTGTCATTTTTCAAACTTATATGCAGATCAGAGGCCCCAAGCGGCCCGCATTGTGTTTGCCTAAATCTAAAGCGGGCCGCATTAGCCCTTCTGACCAGATTCAATGTTTGTTTTGCAACTTGCAACTGAATTGATTCGTGTCCACACGTTTCCTATCGTCTAGTCAGCGGATAAGAACAACATTTTAGCTTCCACAACATTGTGACAAGTGTACGGACTAGATCTTTTCCCCTTTTCCAAGAAACGATCCTAACGGTAGTGCTTTTACTATAAATACCCATCCATCCTTAACACAAAACCCACACCTTTGAACCTTTGAATCTTGGACCCTTCGTAAGTATTCTTTCGTTCTTTTCATTATTTTATTGTTTTATCGAGTCTGAAAGTCAAACTTTGTTTGACTTTCTGCGTTGACCAGTAATGGTCAATGCGAAGTTCGTTTGAACTTCGCAACGTGATTGTAATCACGTTGGTCATAGTCCCTTGGGACTATGCCCACTGATTACCACGTTGTCTAGGGTCGTAGGGTAGGCGATTTAATAAATCGCCTATACCTTCGAACCCGACCCAGTTTGGTCGATCATTAGGATCCGACCAAACACATTAGGTGACCATAGTATATAGGGAATAACCTTATGAGGTTATACCTTATGGTCGCTTCGTTTAAGTAGTTGTATGATAGGTAGTTTATATGCCTTAGGTAAATTACCAAAATACCCCTATGATGCCAAAATTCATTTTAAACATATGTAACATAACTTTTGACATCTAAACTGATTTGACAATCATATTAGACATGTTAAGGCATATATTACTTGTCATAGGACTAGTTAGGCGGTCCGAACGCGTTTCACGCGAACGACGCGTTAAAGTAGCATAAGCTACCTAAACGGGTCGTAATGGGTCGTAAGCAGTCAGGTTAAGTTTCATTTAGTATGTAGGCTTTGTTAAACCATATCACACGAGTCTCCACACTCGTTTGGTTTACAAACCCTAATGCTACCCAGTCTTCCGATTTAGGTCCGGTTATTTAACATAGTTACCTATACTAGGTGCCGTTTGATATCCGCGATCTCTAGCATTGTTTAGTTGTTACTCAAGGACTACTGAGCAATCTCAAGTGAGTACATAGACCCCTCTTTTACTGTTTTCCAAACTGTTTTGGGGTGGAACACATGTGCCTACTTGTTACTTTCATGCTTTCCTGTTTTCACATCATATACCGACTATGTTTGTTAGTACATTATAGTACATGATTTCATTACTTTTCTGCTATGTATGTTGACTGATAACATGCTAAGCACATTGATTTACATGACTTTTCTGCTATGTATGTTGACTGATAACATGCTTAGTACATTGTTTTACATGACTTTTCTACTTTGTATGATGACTTTGCATACTTAGTACATTGTTTTATACTGCATCTCTGTTGCATATGTTCCAGTAACATATGGACACATGGTTTTATAGCTCTACCCTGTATGTTTACTCTAGCATACTAGGTACATTATCTTCATAAAACATGCTTACATTTTGGTATGACATTTGGTTTGTTTAAACTATACTATACATTCATTAACACCGATCATGCCGCTCGGTAGTAGGTAGTGGTACCATAGGACTTGACAAATCCCGTTCCGGACATCCCAGGGAAAGGGGATGAAAGGAATGACCGAATCCGAATACATATTCTCTTGATAACTCACTATTACATAGTTATCCGTCTGTCTCAAGGCTTGGATGTATGAATTTTCACAACACCGCATAAATGTTCATATTCAGTATAGCATGCATATATCTTACAAAACATAACTTTGATTTAAACCAAGTTTTACTTCAATACTTTGTTTTGTACATTTTTACTTATGGTTTAAGTAGTCTAAATTTTACTTACCATACATATCATTTTGGTTATACATTACTTGACTACTTTTGGACTATCAACATTTGACATGGATATATGATATAGACATTTGACATGGATATTTGACATAGACATTTGACATGAATATTTGACATAGACATTTGACATGGATATTTGACATAGACATTTTGACATGATTTACATCTTGACATGAACATTTTACATTGTTTGTTTGGGTTGATTAAATGGTTAAGTAACGATGCGTGTGTAATATGATACAAGCATGGTGGATACGCCGCTGGTACTTCCTATATATAAGTGTTTGTATGGTATTACATGTCGTAACGTTATTTGAATCATTTTAGTTTGAGACATAGAACATTTCATTCAAATAACATACTTTTCACAGGACATTGATTTATAAACAACTTATCTTATACAAACACATTTTTCTTGGTTATTCATTTAACCTTACATTTATTTATACTTATCATCTGATCCTATCGTTTTTCAAATGATTTAAAAGACAAAGCAAATAACAAGGTTCATGACTAAACATTTTCTCAAACATAAGTCATGAATCTTATTTTCACAAAACCTATGTATCTCACAGGCATTTTTATGCTGACGTACCTATTTTCACATGTGTTTTTTCAGGAGCTGTTGCATAAGATGATCAAGATACATATAGGCAGACTTGGGCTTTAGTGACAATAAAAGATGCAAGACTAGTTAATTATATTGTATTTTCTTTGTTTGTTAAGACATTGTAACACTTATAATCAATAAAGCGAAACTTTAATTTCCATGGTTGTGAAACATTAATTCTGTTGCAACACGCCCCGATGTTTCCGCCGCGATTTGTTGTTTTACGCGGTCGGGGTGTGACAGAAAGATGGTATCAGAGCCAATGGTTATAGGGAATTAGGTTATTAGTAATTAGTAATGCTTTGACCTAGTCTATAACCTTCTTAGGACCCTAACGCGAGTTTACTTGCGTTTAGTCATAAAACAATACTGTCGCCTATCCTTAGGCGACAACCGCAACAAAAACATAAATTTCAAAACCGCTTTGAAAACTAATCATCTGTTCTAGGATGATTGATTTCTAGGTTTTGAACCCTCTATTGTAAGGTTTTGAACTCTCTATTATATGGTTTTGAACCCTTTGAGTTTTCAAAATCTCGTCAAGGTTTTGGGTTTTAAATAATGTGAACACGTGCAAACTGGAAGGGTGAATGCCTGTATTCTGGGTTTTCTGTCTAGGCAAGCACTTCGTATACATCTCATCAGACGCGAGACCAGTTGTGCTTACCTGGGAATTCTTGGGATGAGTGTTCACTTATAGGCGAGCATGTCTTCGTGATACATTATTTTCGACCCATTTACTTTGATTTGTCACTGTGTGTCGTTTGTTGCTTTGTAGTAACAAACAAATGACCACTATCCTTGCTTTCATCAGATTTGTTCATCTCATTCTTTTCGTCTAATTCTCTCACTCGTTTCCTTTCATGTTTCCTCTTTTAGAATGCCTCCTCGACGCGAGAACCAGATAGAGACTGCCGAACTGGCAGAAATAATTGCGCAGCAGATGGCTGCCCAATTTCCAAATCTCTTTGCTCAATGGCAACAAGCCAACAACAACAACAATGCCCTATGCAAATACAAGGACTTTAATCAGGCTAAACCACTCAAGTTTAGTGGCTCTGAGGGAGCAACTGGGCTTCTTCAGTGGTTCGAGAGCATTGAGAATACTTTTCGCCACGTTCAGTGTCTGGATAATCGCAAGGTCGAGTTTTCTTCAAGTGTGTTCCAGAAGAGGGCTCTCACATGGTGGAACGGGGTTATGAGGGACCGAGGTGCAGAAATTGCCCTTGCGCAAACCTGGGCTGAACTTAGGGCTCTTATGATGAGGGAATTCTGTCCTCGTCATGAGCAGAGAGCTCTGGAGAAGGAATTTGACGAGTTGAAGCAAGATAGTGGTGAGCACAGGGCGTATACTGATAGGTTTGAGGAGTTGAGTCTGCTTTGCCCGACAATGGTTACCCCACTTGACATAGCTATCGAAAGGTACATCGACGGCCTACCTGATTCGGTACAAGACATCCTTACTGGTAGTAACCCTGCCACACTCCGTCAAGCGATCGAGTTATCAGCAACATTGACTGAGTCGCAGATTAGGAAGAATAAGTTACACAGGAAGGGTGACAAGGGCGAGAAACAGTCGTCTGACAAGGAGGATAACAAGAAAGGTCAAAACAAGAATGCAAAGGATTCTAGTTCATCCAAGAGGGCAAGGAAGCGTAAGGTTTCCCAAAACAATGCCATTACTGCTCAGGCCCAAGCTGCATCAAATCAGCCTGCGCAACCACTAGCCAAGAAGCCTTATTTTGGCAATGCACCTTTGTGCAATAGGTGTAACGGCCATCATCAACCACACCTCCAGTGTCGTCAGTGCACCAACTGCGGAAGATCCGGTCATCTTGCTAACACCTGCCGCATCCCTGCTAATCCGAATCGCCCAGTTCAGAACTCGCCTCAACAAGTTGCTCAGCCTCTTGCTCAGCAACAGGGTCAAGCCGCACGACCACACTACCCACCTGGTGTCTGTTACAATTGTGGGGATCTGACCCACTACAGAAACCGATGCCCAAAGCTTGCTAATGCAAATCCGACCCACGGATGAGCATTCAGCTGAACAAAGGATGTTGCTGTCTTACGCTTTTGTTCTTTTGTTTCCTTGTAATGTGAAACGATATGTTTTGTTATAAATAAATCGTTGTTCACAAATGCTGATATACAAGTATAGTTACATGTGTGTATGATTTTCCTATGATACCTACATCAAGGAACTATGTTCCTTACAAACTACTCTTGTGATTCTCTCTTTCAAATTTCGCTTCATATGTCGCCTTGACATATCTAGCATCTCAACTTCATAAGCATTTCAACTATATGATTTGACATAAGCACATCCAGTGCAAGATTTCAAAACATCTTCAACTTCTAAAAATTCATATGGGATCTTTTTATCTTCACAATTAGACCCTTGTGGATAAACATCATTCAAATCAGAGTCCTTAATTGGATTCCTTATGTACCTGAATTCGAACATTTCGGTTCCTTATAATCGAAATCGAATTTTTCTTTTAAAGATCTTTCTATCTTTATAGTTAGATTCTTGTTAATGTTTAAAGTACCAAATGAAATCCACTAGATGGATTCCTAGTGTGCTTTAAATACATGTACTCTGTTAGCAGAACAAACTTCTAGTTAAACAATTTTGTGGTTATGTGACTATGTGTTTATTCATCTTATGTTTTCTTTTATGCATTTTGTGTTTTTGGTATACTCTGGATATTAGTTATCAAAATCCTCGTAGAATCTTTCATATCTTCATATGAGGGATTCGTAGAAGGATATTCAAAGGTACTACCTTAAATCCTTAATGGGCTTCTATGTAATAGTTAAGACCCTTGGATTATTTAGTACCACTCCAGACCCTTTTTAGTGGTCTAGTCAAAAAGATTGATTAACAATTTGGTTAAAGAATGACATCTAGTGATGTAACTGAACAGACTCCTTGATAGTCTATTTAAATCATTTATTGATTTAGTCTAAAGGACTCTATGGCAGTCTAGTTACACTCATCACAGGATTATTCATTTGGTTTTACACTACACATTATAAAATAGACTGTGCGGACTGTACAAGGAACTACGTAATTATGGAGGCCTACATAATTATGGAATTCAATGCACAGAAACCCAGTAAGATTTATTATGTGTAAGAAACGATAGCGACAACAATAACAAAATGATAACGATGTAATGGAGGTACGGTGGACGCACCAATGACGCTTTATATACTTGTATATAAGTGTCCCTCTTACGTTGCAATCATGATGATTTTTAAAGTTACTAGAAGTTCAGAAATCTAGCCAATATTGTTCGATCTTTTCAACTTCATGTTTTAAACTCTTACAAGTTTCCTCTAAATAAATTTCGGGACGAAATTTCCTAAAGTAGGGGAGACTGTAACACCTGTGCCTTCACGGCCATCAAACAAATACCAAACCAATGAAATATTATATTTCATACTTGGGATTTGTAAAATTATGTGTATCTTTTACACATATCAACTCTTGTTTGATTTTAAGCTTTAAATCGCTTTCTGGAGGGTTATACGCGCTCTGATGCATAAATATAACCAGTTTAATCCAACGAACACTCCGGAATAGTGAAATAGGCTTAACATACCTTAAATAACCTTTACATAACTTAGATATAAGTTTTGGAAGGTTTGGTGTGGTGAAATCAAAGTTTAATCGCTTACAGGGACTAAAGTTGACAAACTGCGAAAGTATGCCAATTTGAACTGTAACAGACATTCCGGAACATGACCATAAGTTAAACATACCATAAATATCCTTCAAATAGCTTAGAAATAGGCTTTGAGGGGTTCGGTGTGCTAAAATAAACTTTTGTGTCATTCAGGGACTAAAAGTGTCAAAAAGTGCACAAGTTTGCATTTTCGCGCATAACTTACGTTCTGAATACATCTGGACATCCAAAAATTTATGTAAGCATGACTACATTATATTTTAGTGTTCGCCTTAAGAAAAATCCATTCGTTTCGTCATTTGGATCGTTTTTCGCGCTTATGCGCATTCCGTCGTAATTAAGCGAACATCGCGTTCGTACGACCAAACGAACCATCACCCGGCACATTTTTGAGCATGTTTCATGTCCACAATGTTTAGGCAACATTTTAGGGCCTTAAAGTTGGCTTTACGGGCCTTAGAAGTGTCGGAAAAGGGCTTAAACACGTGCAGGGACTGAAACTGTCATTTTTCAAACTTATATGCAGATCAGAGGCCCCAAGCGGCCCGCATTGTGTTTGCCTAAATCTAAAGCGGGCCGCATTAGCCCTTCTGACCAGATTCAATGTTTGTTTTGCAACTTGCAACTGAATTGATTCGTGTCCACACGTTTCCTATCGTCTAGTCAGCGGATAAGAACAACATTTTAGCTTCCACAACATTGTGACAAGTGTACGGACTAGATCTTTTCCCCTTTTCCAAGAAACGATCCTAACGGTAGTGCTTTTACTATAAATACCCATCCATCCTCAACACAAAACCCACACCTTTGAACCTTTGAATCTTGGACCCTTCGTAAGTATTCTTTCGTTCTTTTCATTATTTTATTGTTTTATCGAGTCTGAAAGTCAAACTTTGTTTGACTTTCTGCGTTGACCAGTAATGGTCAATGCGAAGTTCGTTTGAACTTCGCAACGTGATTGTAATCACGTTGGTCATAGTCCCTTGGGACTATGCCCACTGATTACCACGTTGTCTAGGGTCGTAGGGTAGGCGATTTAATAAATCGCCTATATCTTCGAACCCGACCCAGTTTGGTCGATCATTAGGATCCGACCAAACACATTAGGTGACCATAGTATATAGGGAATAACCTTATGAGGTTATACCTTATGGTCGCTTCGTTTAAGTAGTTGTATGATAGGTAGTTTATATGCCTTAGGTAAATTACCAAAATACCCCTATGATGCCAAAATTCATTTTAAACATATGTAACATAACTTTTGACATCTAAACTGATTTGACAATCATATTAGACATGTTAAGGCATATATTACTTGTCATAGGACTAGTTAGGCGGTCCGAACGCGTTTCACGCGAACGACGCGTTAAAGTAGCATAAGCTACCTAAACGGGTCGTAATGGGTCGTAAGCAGTCAGGTTAAGTTTCATTTAGTATGTAGGCTTTGTTAAACCATATCACACGAGTCTCCACACTCGTTTGGTTTACAAACCCTAATGCTACCCAGTCTTCCGATTTAGGTCCGGTTATTTAACATAGTTACCTATACTAGGTGCCGTTTGATATCCGCGATCTCTAGCATTGTTTAGTTGTTACTCAAGGACTACTGAGCAATCTCAAGTGAGTACATAGACCCCTCTTTTACTGTTTTCCAAACTGTTTTGGGGTGGAACACATGTGCCTACTTGTTACTTTCATGCTTTCCTGTTTTCACATCATATACCGACTATGTTTGTTAGTACATTATAGTACATGATTTCATTACTTTTCTGCTATGTATGTTGACTGATAACATGCTAAGCACATTGATTTACATGACTTTTCTGCTATGTATGTTGACTGATAACATGCTTAGTACATTGTTTTACATGACTTTTCTACTTTGTATGATGACTTTGCATACTTAGTACATTGTTTTATACTGCATCTCTGTTGCATATGTTCCAGTAACATATGGACACATGGTTTTATAGCTCTACCCTGTATGTTTACTCTAGCATACTAGGTACATTATCTTCATAAAACATGCTTACATTTTGGTATGACATTTGGTTTGTTTAAACTATACTATACATTCATTAACACCGATCATGCCGCTCGGTAGTAGGTAGTGGTACCATAGGACTTGACAAATCCCGTTCCGGACATCCCAGGGAAAGGGGATGAAAGGAATGACCGAATCCGAATACATATTCTCTTGATAACTCACTATTACATAGTTATCCGTCTGTCTCAAGGCTTGGATGTATGAATTTTCACAACACCGCATAAATGTTCATATTCAGTATAGCATGCATATATCTTACAAAACATAACTTTGATTTAAACCAAGTTTTACTTCAATACTTTGTTTTGTACATTTTTACTTATGGTTTAAGTAGTCTAAATTTTACTTACCATACATATCATTTTGGTTATACATTACTTGACTACTTTTGGACTATCAACATTTGACATGGATATATGATATAGACATTTGACATGGATATTTGACATAGACATTTGACATGAATATTTGACATAGACATTTGACATGGATATTTGACATAGACATTTTGACATGATTTACATCTTGACATGAACATTTTACATTGTTTGTTTGGGTTGATTAAATGGTTAAGTAACGATGCGTGTGTAATATGATACAAGCATGGTGGATACGCCGCTGGTACTTCCTATATATAAGTGTTTGTATGGTATTACATGTCGTAACGTTATTTGAATCATTTCAGTTTGAGACATAGAACATTTCATTCAAATAACATACTTTTCACAGGACATTGATTTATAAACAACTTATCTTATACAAACACATTTTTCTTGGTTATTCATTTAACCTTACATTTATTTATACTTATCATCTGATCCTATCGTTTTTCAAATGATTTAAAAGACAAAGCAAATAACAAGGTTCATGACTAAACATTTTCTCAAACATAAGTCATGAATCTTATTTTCACAAAACCTATGTATCTCACAGGCATTTTTATGCTGACGTACCTATTTTCACATGTGTTTTTTCAGGATCTGTTGCATAAGATGATCAAGATACATATAGGCAGACTTGGGCTTTAGTGACAATAAAAGATGCAAGACTAGTTAATTATATTGTATTTTCTTTGTTTGTTAAGACATTGTAACACTTATAATCAATAAAGCGAAACTTTAATTTCCATGGTTGTGAAACATTAATTCTGTTGCAACACGCCCCGATGTTTCCGCCGCGATTTGTTGTTTTACGCGGTCGGGGTGTGACAGAAAGATGGTATCAGAGCCAATGGTTATAGGGAATTAGGTTATTAGTAATTAGTAATGCTTTGACCTAGTCTATAACCTTCTTAGGACCCTAACGCGAGTTTACTTGCGTTTAGTCATAAAACAATACTGTCGCCTATCCTTAGGCGACAACCGCAACAAAAACATAAATTTCAAAACCGCTTTGAAAACTAATCATCTGTTCTAGGATGATTGATTTCTAGGTTTTGAACCCTCTATTGTAAGGTTTTGAACTCTCTATTATATGGTTTTGAACCCTTTGAGTTTTCAAAATCTCGTCAAGGTTTTGGGTTTTAAATAATGTGAACACGTGCAAACTGGAAGGGTGAATGCCTGTATTCTGGGTTTTCTGTCTAGGCAAGCACTTCGTATACATCTCATCAGACGCGAGACCAGTTAGTAAGCCGTAACGCATGTACACGCTTGGGTTTGGTTTCCTTTCGACTGAGGGCGTCAGCCACCACATTGGCTTTACCTGGATGGTACTTGATTGCGTATTCGTAGTCGTTAAGAAGTTCAACCCATCGACGCTGTCGCACGTTCAACTCCTTTTGATCGAAGATATGTTGGAGACTCTTGTGATCGGTGTAAATGGTGCACTTGGTACCGCACAAGTAATGTCTCCATATCTTAAGAGCAAACACCACTGCTCCCAACTCAAAGTCGTGAGTAGTGTAGTTCTTTTCATGAACTTTAAGTTGTCATGATGCGTAAGCAATAACCTTCTCACGTTGCATCAACACACAACCAAGTCCTTGGATTGACGCGTCACAATAAACCACAAAGTCGTCTGTGCCATCAGGTAACGAAAGGATGGGGGCGCTGCAAAGTTTCAACTTCAGCTGTTGAAATGCGGATTCCTGAGCATCACCCAAACGGTAGGTGACACCCTTCCGAGTAAGAACAGTAAGAGGCTACGCAATCTTTGAGAAATTGTAGGATCGTGAGACGATCGAAACGAGTCTATCAGAAGAGTTCTCAGTCTAATCAGAGGCGGAATTCATTGATTAGACTTTATAACAGCTTGTTTCACTTCTAAATATCTTGTTTTATTGATATAACACGTTTACAGATCAAACGACACGTCGGCAGCACTTCGGTACCGGAATCACGAACGTTACAAATGAAATCACAACTAGGGTATTTATAGTGGAGGTAATTTCGCACGGAATTAAAACTTGCTATTTCGTGCGAAATAGCTGATTGCTATTTCATGCGAAATAGCTAAATGTTATTTCATGCGAAATTAACTATTCACACAAACCCTGTTTTTCTCATACTACGTGCCCTGATCTAACATTTCTACTACAAGACTCGATACAAGACGAAGTCGACAGACGTATTCACCAACACACTCCCCCTCAGATGTTGACGAGTCTTCAGTGTCAATTCTTCACAGATCTTCAGCCTTGATCAGTCTTTGGGCTTCTTCCAACATATCTGACAGTGTAAGCATCCATCAAACTCTATCTTTTCACATTCTCTTGATCAGATCTCTTGATTCCATAAGCTTTTCATCATCAGACTCCCCCTTAAAGAATGCTTGGGATCGTAGTCTGGCTTTCACAAGTTCTGGAATCGCAATCTTACTTAACTTCTTCTCAGGATTCGAAACCTGGCTAACCTGCACATCCTCTACCCCAAAGTAAATTTCACAAATTTAACATTTGACAAATTTATAGACCAATTACAGACATTTAACAAAAATGATTTAACATTCTTTAAACTTTGATGACCACTTTGTAAATATCAATTTTTTCATCATTTTTCATTTTTAATCAACTTCTCCCAAACCTGTTCATCATGTTTAGCACTCGGAATTTTGAAAATCAGCTTTTCAACATCAGTTGTCTAAAATCTTTTTGAATTTTTCAAAATTTATGCTAAAACATTCCGAAAATCTTTTTGGATTTTTGAAATTAAAAGAAATACAATAAAGAAATATGTACAGACAATATTTTTTGCGAGTTTGTGTAAGAGGATCGTATCAGTTTTTGACCAGTCACAAGTACCGTTGAGCTTAGTTACACATTAAGAATTAAATAGTTCACTTAGATTGTCGATATACTGATCCACTTAAATTCTCACACAAATTTCAACTGATTCAGGATACGAATTAGGTGTATTAAGAACTTAAACTCTTTCATGTGTCCCACCTCTTGAATATACTCCCGTATCCAGATCCCAATATTCAGTCTTACAGGTGAGTATACCACAGATGATATCTGTAAGGGGTTAATTGCGAGGGCCATGAGAGCTCAGGCTATTGCTTCCGCAAAATCAGAGAGATGATGGCTTCGACTTTTGTTGTGTTCCCTTTAGAGAATCTTTTTTACAATAGCACATGATTAGCATTTTGAAATGTTTCATCATTTTTTATGCTGAGGGGGGTGCTATATTTCAAGCAAGCGAAAAGTATTATACGGGGACTAGGCCATTGCTTCCGCAAAATCAGAAGTCCCAGGATAATACCCCAGATATCACTGAGCATAAAGACCTAGTATTTCAGAAACAGGGGTCTTTCAAACGAGATTTCAGGGGTTACCTATATATCCAAGTAGTGTTCCCCACGAAACAAGCAAGTTCGAATTTAAGTTTATATCCCGAAAAAGTTTACTAAATGTGTAAAAACCTATCGGCATATCATCAGTGAGACCATTTAATGCTATTTAAACATTACATTTCCTTAGCATACCGTAACAGTCTACTGATGTACTATCATTTCCTCTTTTTACAACAAAACTCATTTCAAGTTTTCTAATGTTTTTGGATTTTCCGAAATTTCTTACTCCCCCTAAAATTCAAAATCATTTAAAGAAAATTTGACAATCAAACTGTACAAATAAAATGACAACTGATTTTCAAGCTTTAATTCGCCATCCATTTAGCATAAACAATCAGAACTCCCCCTGACAACAACCTATTTTCCCATTATGATTTCAAAACACTTAAGTTTGTTTTAATCAAAAATAGTTTTTCCGGAAAATAAGTTTTGTTGATTTTATCACTCTGTAAAATCGGGGTTATGATCATCATTTTGTTTTTCAAATCATTTTGAATGAAAGTTAAATCAAGTTCAACTTAATGAGCTTGATTAACCACTTGTAGGTATAAATTCCTTTCAGCTACTTTTAGATTAATTATCACATGTAGAAAGATATAACAATGTTAACCACAACTTCCACAAATTGTTTGAAATACCACATGTAGGAAGATATCGATTCCTACTCCACACTGACCAACCTGGGAGTTCCGGCAAGTCCACAACCTGTAGAATTTAACAATTTTAGACTTTTCTTAAACATAATTTTTCAAGAATGATGCCGATTCCTGCTCCACGATTACCAACTTTGAAGCTCCGGCAAGTCAGGATTTTAGTTTGAAAATGTTGTCACCCAAGCCTGACCAGCCTTGGGTGATTTTGGTACACATCTATCCCACCATCTTTTCGATTTGTAAAAATCTTTTACATCCTTCACTTTCCCATCAACCATCTTTTCAAAAATATGTTTAACTTTTCCATTAAACACCTTTTCAGCATGAAATTCTTTCTTACTAGCAAAGAATTGATCTGAAATCTCAGTTTTACCAACTTTTAACTTTAAGTTTTCTTTTGACAACTTTGGAAAGTTTTCATCGTTCAAATCCAGAACGGAATTCTCATTCTTCTTATCAACAGATGACTCCTCTGATTTTATGGAATCAGATTCATTGTCAGAACTACTCTCAGATTTTACTACCCATCTTTGTTTGTTTTCATCGACTTTTCTTTTGTAAAAACGTTTCGAACTTTCACCAGTTTCGAAAGTCGAGTTTTTGAACAATTTTAACTTTTCTGTTGTTTTGTTAATCCATTTTTCATTCATCTTTGGTTTAGAAGAAACTCCCTGTTTTGAATTGTTGGACTTTGGACAATTCCAAGCAATGTGTCCAACTTCTTGGCATTTGTAACAGGTTCTTCGTTCAACTTTTTCTCATGTTCATTCACCATCTTCTTTTTCTTCTCAGCAAGAAACTCTTTGTTAGTTTGTCTCCAGAATTGTTTCTTCTCTTCTTCTATTGAGCTTGTTCCTGAAACAAATTTAGTTTTTGGTTTATAATTTTTCTCATTTTTATGACTTTCAGGGGAAATGAAACCTAATCCCTGCTTTTTGAAATTACCATTATGGTTTGGTTTCTTTCGATAACCCGAACCAGAACTGTAACCCTTTTTCTTGTTCAATCTCTGTTGAACTCTTGAATTGTACTTTTTAGGTTTTTCATGAAGATTTAAATCTTTTATTTCAGAAATATTAATTTCTGTTAATTTGAAAACCTGTTTGATCATTTTAGTTTTGACACTTCTTATTGGAAATTCCTCATCAGAATATAATTTGTCTGAATCAATCAAAGTATAAGCCACTTTGATTGGTCCATCATTCAAATTAGATTTTGATAACAGGAATTCTTTATTATAAACCCGTTTAACCGGTGAACTCGGACTCTTTTCTGACGAACTCAAACTTTCAGATTTTGACTCCGACTTTGACTCTTTATCCATATCCAACACCTGATCAACCACTTTCTTTAACAACTCGGACTCATGATCAGTGTCAGACGCTGTGAATGTGACATCAATATTGTCTGGTAACTCATCAATGGTTTTAGACTTTAACTTTATGTTGAGAGCCTTATTTAAACGTTCCTCATTTGGCTTTCTGGGAGAATAACTATTCCAAATTGGGGGCGGACACTTGTTATACTTGACACTTTGTTTCTTACCAGTATCCTCTTCATTCTCCTTATCTTGAAAAGCTTCAAGACCTGCAACAGTAGGATAAACTCGATCAATCAAATAATCACACGTTGTATAACTCAACTACAAATGTTTGATTCTTTCACTCTCAATCTTTTTGAGTTCCAAATCCTTCTTTAGCTTTGCACAGTCTTCAATATACTCATTGATGACTTTTTGCTTTGTCATTAAAGTAGAACTCATCATTGTCATAGCAGCATCAACTTCGAAATTTGTCTTTTTTCAGACCATCGACTGTTCTGTTCAGGACATCATATGATTCTTTTATATATTTCACATCAGACAACAAATTCTCTTTCAACCCTTCCAGTTCACGAATCTTCTTGTCTTTTTCCTCACAATGTTTGCAAGATTCCAAACATTTGTGACAAGGTTTGATAACCTCAACTATCTTTTCAACCTCGATGATTTTCTCAACTTTGACGATTTTTTCAACAATCTTTTCTACTTCAACAGTTTTCTCTATTTCGACAATTTTATCTACCACTTTTTCAACAATATCTGGTTCTTCATTGAATTCTAACTCTTTTTCCCATCCTTCAGCTTCAACCTTTTCTTTCGAATTTTCTTCAACTTCTGCTATTTCAGCTTCCAATTTTGCCTTTTCTTCAGCAATTCTTCTTGCTTCCAAGTCTCTCTTCAATCTGGCAGCTTTCTTCTCATTCAGCATCTCAACTTTATCTGCAAAAAACAAATTAAAACTAAATGAGTCTAAGCTTTTTCTTGCATTATTAATGTACACTTCCTCGTCATCAGTATCATCATCACTTTCTGATGATCTTAAGATCTTCGTTCTTTTGACTTCTTGTTCTTCCAAGATTCTAGCAACAAGTCCTGAATTAGCCGGAATGTATTTGTCCCAACTAAGTTCCTCTGCAACCTTTTCATCATCTTGATTTACAAGATATGCTTTCTTCTTTCCATCTTCAAGAGCACGGGACAATGGTGGTTGTTGTTCAATTTGATGAAAGATTGATTTTTGATAATAATTGTTCTTTCCAAACTGATCTTCTCTTCCGTTTGCTTCTTTGTTTTTGCATTCACGCTTAAAATGACCTTTTTCTCGACAACGGAAACACGTAACCTTTGATTTGTCAAACCCTATCGGAGATTTAGACAATTCACTGAAATCGTCTCTACCAGTGATTTGTTGAAACTTTTCTGCCCTTCTAACAGCACTGGCTAAACACCATTTGACATCCATCAACTCAAGTTCCTCCGCATCAATTTGGTCATAATCCTCTTTGGTAAGCATCGGATTTCCAATTCTGCCAGCAATCAAACTTTCATATGATTCCAACATAGCAACGAGTGATGCCATGTGTTGCTTAGCTATTTCTGGAGAAAAATTCTGACCATTTTGAATGTTCAAGGTGACATTGCATTGCAGGTTCGTTGAATTCTGTTGTTGAGGACTTGATGTTGTATAATTTGGATCAAAGCTTGAATACGAAGATGAATGTCCACTACTTTGAGTCATAGTACTACCCTTTGTTCCAGAAGAACTATCAGCACTGAAACCAGTCTGAATCTTTGGACTCGGAGTAGTTTCAAATTTATTTTCTCTATAGTTTAAACTGACATCTTTTTGAGCATTTGGATTATTCATGATTTCCGTTTTCTGGATATCCAACTCATGCTCTTCAATCTTCTGAATAAACTTTGCCAGATTCATATTTTCAGACTTTCTCATGTGCTTTAAGATCAACAAATAATTTCCCCATTTCTGCTAATGTAATGCATCGGCTAGCTTATCAACCCATTCTTCATCATCTTTCTTTATATCTAATCTTCCCATTTCCAAAACCAAATGACAATATCTATCAATGGTCTTTTTTGTTGTTTCACCTTCCAAGGCTACAAACATATCAAATGATTTCTTTAGTAAAGCCTTTTTGTTTTTGATCATATCTACACTTCCTTTAAACTTTTGAATCAATGTCGTCCAAATAGATCTAGCAGTACCCTCATGTTGGAGCAAAACAAATATATCTTCTTTAACTGCTTGTTGTAGAATACTGATCATCATTTTTTCACTAGTATATTTCAATTTTTCAATCTCTGAATAGTCACTGAAAGCTTTTTCAATCCCACGTTCAATCTTTTTCTAATGAACACCATGCGTAAAACTTATAAGCTTGCACCCAGTTCTCAAATCGATTTTGCCATCCTCTAAAATCTTCGATGTACATAAGCTTCGGCGGCTTTTGATAAGTTCTCGTCTCATTCTCACTGTAAAGAGTTTCAACAGCTGTAACAGGAGCAACAGGTGTAGCAAACGCATTGTAGAATTCTTCTTCCATGATTCAGTAATCTGTATTACAAAGTCAACAAAGTTCAAACAACAATGAAGGTTCACACGAAATATGAGTTCAAATGAAATAACACACTGATGCGAAATCAGTTTTGTTGCGGAATAACGATTTGGTGCAAAATAGCCTTTCAAACGAAAATACCACTTTCAAAAGAAATTTGTAATTTGATTTCGTACGAAATTAGATGTATGCTTCACACGAAATAATATTTTCAAACGAAATCACACTTTGGTGTGAAATTAGTGCTAATTTCGTGTGAAATGAAACTCGACCAGTTAATTTCGCGTGAAATTAGATAACAAATTCACACGAAATCAGCTATTTCACGTGAAATACTGCTGACGTCATCATGTTCGATCTGATTTTCAAGCGAAATTACGAATTTTACCAATTTTAGATCGAATTTAAGTCCAATTCTCTCAAGGATTCATTAAAACACTGTTTCGCATGATATGTTTAAAATTCAATCCATTTTAACCGTGAAATTTTGTGAATTTTGTAAAAGAAGGTGTAGAAGTCAGATTTTTGAAGAAAACAAGCTGATTTTGGTAAGAACTCTTCCTCCTAAGCTCTGATACCACTTGTAGGATCGTGAGACGATCGAAACGAGTCTATCAGAAGAGTTCTCGGTCTAATCAGAGGCGGAATTCATTGATTAGACTTTATAACAGCTTGTTTCACTTCTAAATGTCTTGTTTTATTGATATAACACGTTTACAGATCAAACGACACGTCGGCAGCACTTCGGTACCGGAATCACGAACGTTACAAATGAAATCACAACTAGGGTATTTATAGTGGAGGTAATTTTGCATGGAATTAACACTTGCTATTTCGTGCGAAATAGCTGATTGCTATTTCATGCGAAATAGCTAAATGTTATTTCATGCGAAATTAACTATTCACACAAACCCTGTTTTTCTCGTACTACGTGCCCTGATCTAACATTTCTACTACAAGACTCGATACAAGACAAAGTCGAAAGACGTATGCACCAACAAAAATCCTTGATAAACCTTCTGTAATAACCTGCCAAACCCAAGAACTGACGAATTTCAGTCGGTGTTCGAGGTGCAGGACAATTCCTGATTGAGTTAACCTTGGATGGATCAACGTGAATCCCATCCTTATTCACCACGTGGCCTAGGAAATGGACTTCACAAAGCCATAAATCACATTTTGAAAACTTAGCATAAAGCTGTTCTGCTCGAAGAAGTTCCAAAATGAGTCGCAGATGACGCTCGTGTTCCTCCTGACTCTTGGAATAGATCAGGATGTCGTCGATGAATACAATAACAAACTTATCCAAATATGGTTTGCAAACTCGGTTCATAAGATCCATGAAGACTTCAGGTGCGTTTGTCAACCCGAAAGGCATGACCAGGAACTCGTAGTGCCCGTAACGAGTCCTGAATGTTGTCTTGGAGATGTCCTCGTCTCGGACTCTCAGCTGATGATAGCCCGATCTCAGATCAATCTTAGAGTAAAAGCTCGACCCTTGCAGCTGGTCGAATAAGTCATCGATACGAGGAAGAGGATAACGATTCTTCACGGTCACCTTGTTGAGTTTGCGATAGTCAATGCACATTCGAAAGGTACCGTCTTTCTTCTTCACAAACAAGACTGGAGCTCCCAAGGGCGAAGAGCTAGGACGAATGAAACCCTTGTCCAAGAGTTCTTGTAGTTGAGCGAACAGTTCTTCCAATTCTGATAGGGCTAAACGATAAGGTGCACAAGCTATAGGCGCTGCTCTAGGAGCTAGCTCGATTTGAAACTCGACCTGACGATGAGGCGGAAGTCCAGGTAATTCCTCAGGAAATACCTCAGGAAAGTCGCGTACGATCGGAATGTCTTCTATCTTCTTTTCTTTTGTTGAGGTGTCAGTGACGAGAGCTAGAATAGCAGTGTGGCCCTTTCGCAAACACTTCTGGGCCTTAAGGAAATAGATGATTCCCACAACAGCACCACTCTTGTCACCACGAATTACGAAAGGTTCCTCACCGGAACGAGGAATGCGGACGATTTTCTCCTTTCAAAGAATCTCTGCTCGATGTTGAGATAATCAATCCATCCCAATAACAATGTCGAAGCTACCAAGAACGATGGGGATAAGATCGATAGAGAAGGTCTGACCAGCTAAAACGAGATTACAACTCCTAATTATGTGTGTGGCCTCAAGACTTTTACCATTTGCTAGTTCTACAACATGCTTGGTGTTTAAGGGAATTGAGGTACACTTAAGCATCTGACTAACCTTTAAGGACACATAACTAGTATCGGCACCCGAATCGAATAAAACAGAAACAAAGAAATCATCCAGTAGGAACTTACCCATCACAACATTGGGATCGTTCCTCGCATCACCTTGACCAATCACAAATGCACGTCCCCTGGCACCATTGCCATCATTGTTATTGTGACAACTCATGTTTTAGAACTCTTTTGTGTGCTTTGATGTAACATGTCTGAACGTTATGTGATTATGTGATGCATTGATTTAATGGAATGTTATGATATTGTGTTATGTGGATTGTGTAAAATATGTTATATGTTAATGTGATGCGATCGCACAACATACAACTCTAACCCGATCGCACAAGCCTTTGGGCTTTTTGCTTCACACTCTTCTCTGCCTACACTTATTGTACTCGAAACCCAAAAGGGCAGCCCATGTATGGGTTCGGCCCACTTGTGACACCTGTGTCACTTCAACCATCAAACAAATGCCAAACCAATGAAATATTGTATTTCATACTTGGGATTTGTAAAAATATGTGTATCGTTTGCACATATCAACTCTTGTTCGATTGTAAGCTTTAAATCGCTTTCTGGAGGGTTATACGCGCTCTGATGCGTAAATATAACCAGTTTAATCCAACAAACACTCTGGAATAGTGAAATAGGCTTAACATACCTTAAATAACCTTTACATAACTTAGAAATAAGTTTTAAAGGCTTTGGTATGGCAAAAACAAGTTAATTCGCTTACAGGGACTAAACTTGACAAACTGCGAAAGTATGCCAACTTGAACTGTAACAGACATTCTGGAACATGAACATCAGTTAAACACACCTTAAATATCCTTTATATAGCTTAGAAATAGGCTTTGAGGGGTTCGGTGTGCTAAAATAAACTTTTGGGTCATTCAGGGACTAAAAGTGTCAAAAAGTGCACAAGTTTGCACTTTCGCGCATAACTTACGCTCTGAGTACATCCGGACATCCAAAAACTTATGTAAGCACTAAAACATTTCATTTTAGTGTTTGGCATAAGAAAAATCCATTCGTCGCGCAATTTGGATCGTTTTTCGCGCTTATGCGCATTTCGTCGTAATTAACCGAACATCGCGATCGTACGGCCAAACGAACCGACATCCGAGATATTTTTGAGCACATTTTAAGTTCCCTATACTTTAACTTCATTTTAGAGCTTTGAAATGGGGTTAACGGGCCTTAAACGTGTCAGAAATAGCTCAAAACACTAACAGGGACCAAATCTGCCATTCTGCCAAAGTTGGTCCTTGCGCACCTCAACACTGGGAGTGTTACGGTGCGCAAGCAGTCCCCAGACAGCAGAAAACTTGCAGAAACTTTGAATCTGGTCCATTTCACCTTGCACATGGTTTTGGGGCAATACCTTGGGCTCTAATGGTTTTCAAAAACCAGGGTTTTGAGGTGGTGGTTTGAGATTGAAGCACGGTTAACGAGGAACGATCTTCACGGCTTTACGAATCCTATAAATACCCCCCCCATGCCATTGCAAAACCCACTAGAATCTTGATTCGAGAAGCTCTAAGTTGAAACCTTTGTTTCATACCTGAGCTACTTGGATCGAGATTAGCATTCGGGGACCCTTTGTAAGTGTTCCTTCGTTCTTTTATTGCTTTTCGAGTCCGAGCGTCAAACTTTGTTTGACTTTCTGCGTTGACCAGTTTATGGTCAATGCGAAGTTCGTTTGAACTTCGCAACGTGATTGTAATCACGATGGTTATAGTCCTTTGTGACTATGCCTACTGATTACCACGTTGTCTAGGGTCGTAAGGGTAAGCGATCTAATAAATCGCTTATACCTTCGAACCCGACCCATTTGGTCGATCATTAGGATCCGACCAAATACCTTAGGTGACCATAGTGTATAGGGAATAACCTTCCGAGGTTATACCCTATGGTCACATCGTTTGAGTAGTTGTATAATAGGTAGTTTATATGCCTTAGGTAAATTACCAGAATACCCTTTTCATGTATAATTGGTAATTAAGCATATGTAACCTAAAATTTTGTCACATAACTGATTATGTAACATGTTTAGGCATATTCTACTTGTCATAGGACTAGTTAGGCGGTCCGAACGCGTTTCACGCGAACGACGCGTTAAAGTAGCATAAGCTACCTAAACGGGTCGTAATGGGTCGTAAGCACTTAGGTTAGGTTTCATTTAGTATGTAGGCTTTGTTAAACCATACTACCTGAGTTCCCATACTCATTTGGTTTACGAGCCCTCATTCTATCCGATCCTCCGATATAGGTCCGGTTTATTAACATAGTACCTATATTAGGTGCCGTTTGATTCCGTGATCTCTAGCATTGCTTGGTGGTTATCTTAGGACTTCTGAGCAATCTCAAGTGAGTACATAGTCCCCTCTTTTACTGTTTTCAAACTGTTTTGGGGTGAAGCATGTGTACCTATCTGTTATTTTCATGTTTTCCAAAAGTATAATTGATTATACATGTTAGTACTTATCTGTTGATAAACTGAATGACTATCTATGGTTTAAACACTGATTTTTCAAAGACTATAACATTAATTGTTGAATTGTACTTATTTTGTTCACCAGACCGGTTGTTAGTATGATATAGCGCTATAGGATTTGACACCCCATTCCTGTTGTCATGGAATGTCTGAAACCAATTTGTTTCTCCATCCAAATAGGGATTTCCTTTGTGGTATCCCTATAGTCTCAAAGGTGTATTTTGATGCACTAGGTCTGAATGAATTCTTAAATCACATTATTTTTGTATATTTAGTTATACTCCCAAAAGTATAGTTTGATATGCTCCCATATGCGATATTGTACAAAACCAACATATATTTTGTTAATCACATCCAAAGCATATTTTGATATGTTATTTACAAACCAAAACATAGTTTAATATGTTATTTATCACATCCAAAGCATATTTTGATATGTTACTTACAAAACCAAAACATAGTTTAATGTGTTATTTATAAATCCAAAGTATACTTGTAATATACTACTGAAGACTATTATTTTAAACAAGTAAAGTATATTTAATATACTATCAATCAAACGATTGGGTTTTGGTTAGTGTTTAGATAACGGGACGGGTGTAATGTGATGAAAACATGGTAGATACGCCGCTGGTACTTCTTATATATAAGTGTTTTCATTGCATTACATACTGTGGCGATATTTAGTACACTTGGGTTAACGATATTGGAACTGAAATATATTTTAATATATTACTCATTCGACTTTCTTAAAAACCAAAGTATATTTTCATATATACTATAAACATTTTTATCAAAATATTGTTTGTCGAACAATACATTTTATACAAACTCATTTTTTATGGTTATTCATTAACCATACATTATTCTCTTAATTATACATATCATCTTAACTTATTGTTTTTCAAACGATTTACAAAACAAAACAATCTACAAGGATCATGACTACTTTTCGTAAAACATTCTTTTTCTTTAAACTTAAGTCATGAATCCTATTTTCACAAAACCTATGTATCTCACAGGCATTTTTATGCTGACGTACCTATTTTTACACATGTTTCAGGTACTGCTTGTAATGATTGATGATATATGCTACACTTAGGATGGACTCGTGCCTTAGCAACTTTAAAACTTGGAAGATCATAGTTGTACTTATTTGATTGTATTAAAACAATGAGTTCATTTATTTAATAAAACAAAATTTATTTATCCCATGGTTACGAAACAATGATTCTGTTACAACACTCCCCGACGTTTCCGCCATGTCTTGTTGCTTTACGTGGTCGGGGTGTGACAGAAAAGATGGTATCAGAGCCAATGGTTATAGGGAATTAGGTTATTAGTAATACTTTGACCTAGTCTATAACCTTCTTAGGACCCTAACGCGAGTTTACTTGCGTTTAGTCATAAAACAATACCGTCACCTATCCTTAGGCGACAATCACAACAAGAACATAAATTTCAAAACCGCTTTGAAAATTAATCATCTGTTCTAGGATGATTGATTACTAGGTTTTGAACCCTCTATTGTAAGGTTTTGAACCCTCTGTTATAAATTTTTGAACCCTTTGAGTTTTCAAAATCTCGTCAAAGTTTTGGGTCCTAAATAGTGTGAACACGTGCAAACTGGAAGAGTGGATGCCTGTACCCTGGGTTTTCTGTCTAAGGCTAGAGTGTTCGTACAAATCCACATAATCGGACCAGTCACTCTTACCTGGGAACTCTTGGGGTGAGTGTCCACTTATAGGCGAGCATGTCTTCGCGATACATTATGAGGATCTATTTGCTTTGACTCAGCCTTTGTGTTGTTTGTTTGCTTCATGGTTCAAACAAATGACCATCACCCATGATTTTGGTCGGAAATTGTAACATCCTATTCTTACCCAATGCCATTTCATTTGTTTTCTCTCTTGTTTCCCCTTTTAGAATGCCTCTACGACGCGAAAATCTGGTATCTATTGAAGATCTAGCAGCTGTCATTACACAGCAAATAACTGCTGCAATCCCGAACATCGTTGCCCAATGTCACCCAGCTCTCAACAACAATAATGCCCTCTGCAACTTCAAGACGTTCAACTCGGCTAAGCCATCAAAGTTTTCTGGGTCTCAAAGAGCGACTGCACTTCTGCAATGGTTCGAGAGTCTAGAGAGCACCTTCAGGCATGTTCAATGTCCAAACGAGCGAAAGGTAGATTTTGCATCTAGTGTCTTTGAGAAACGAGCTTTGACGTGGTGGAACGGTGTGGTGAGAGATAGGGGTGCCGAAGTGGCACTGGCCCAAACTTGGGAAGAACTTCGAGCACTGATGATGAAGGAATTCTGTCCTCGTCACGAGATCAGGGCCTTGGAAAGGGAATTCGACGATCTTAAGCAAGACAGCGGTGAACATCGAGCCTACACTGATCGATATGAGGAGCTGAGCCTGTTGTGTCCTACTATGGTTACGCCTTTGGATAAGGCGATTGAAAAATACATTGATGGTCTCCCTGAATCAGTTCAGGATATTGTTACTGGTAGTAACCCCACTACGGTTAGGCAGGCCATTGAGCTAGCTGCAACCTTGACTGAATCTCAGATCAGAAAGAACAAACTTTTTCGGAAAGGCGACAAGAAACAAGCAGCTAATGTTCAGGAGGAAACCAAGGAAAGCAAAACAGAATCTTCTAAGAAGCGTAAGGCTTCGCAGAATTTTGCGATTGCTGCTCAACCCAACCAAAACACCCGCAATCAACCAACTCAACCTCCTGCAAGGAAACCTTATGCCGATACTGCACCGATATGCAACAAATGTAATGCACACCACTTAGCTCACCTACAGTGTCGTTTATGTGCATCATGTGGGCGACTCGGTCACCTGGCAAATGCTTGTCGATTTACCCCAAACCACAGTGGTCTAAACCAAACCTAAGTCAACCCTGCTCGTATGATCGACTTAACATACATAGTACCCAACTTTCAAACTCTGCTTCATATGTCGCTTGGCAGATCTAGCACCTCAACCTCATGAACTTTCTACCTTGTGTATCGACTTAAGCACGCCTAGTGCAAGGTGTCGAAACACCTCTCGTTACACAAATTCCAAAATTCATATAGGATCTTTTTATCTTCATAATTAGATCTTTATGGATGATTATCAATCAAATCGAAGCCCTTACTTGAATTATTCGTATGCCTTAATACGTAAATTACGATTCAATAAGGATAAATCCGAATTCCTATTAAAGATCTTTCTATCTCCATAGTTAGATTCTTATGTTTAAAGTGCCAAATGAAATCCACGAATTGGATTCCTGGTGTGCTTTAAATATCCATACCTAAAGATAACAAATTAAAGAATCAAGTTAGCTAATTTTGTGCTTATGTGTTTTCTTACATGTTTTGTGGTTGTATGTGATCCATCCAAATCCTCGTAGAGTCTTTCATATCTCATATGAGGGATTCATAGTAGGATATCCAAAGTTACTATCTTAAATCCTTAATGGACTTCTACGTTGTAGTCAAAGTCCCTTGGATTTTAAAGTACTATTCTAAAATTGGACCCCTTGAGTGGTCTAGTTAAACATATTGTTTCAAATCTGGTTAGAAATATCATGTGATGATATAATTGAAAAGATCCCTTTAAAGTGGTCTATTTAAAAAGATTATACACGGTCTAGTTAAGAAGATCATGTGTTGATCTAGTTAAAAAGCTCGTTCGTTGATCTAGTTAAAAAGATCCTTTTGGTGGTCTAGTCGATTCGCTTCCTATTTATTCAAATGATTTTTCCTCTACGCATTATGAAATGAACTGTGCGGACTGTGCAAGGGATTACGTAATTATGGAGGCCTACATAATTATGGAATTCAGTGCAGAGAAACCACAAGAAGTTTTGTCATGTGTTAAGACCTATAGTGACAAGAATAATGATACGGGAGAAGTCTTGGACCTTGACCGATGTCATTTTATCTTACACTCCCCAATTCTGATTTCAAGCACACACAAGTTTCCTATGATAAGTCTTCATAAGAAACGTTCTTCTGTCCGTAGTTCAAAATTCCATGTTTTACTACTACAAGGAATTCACTTTGAGGGTTAGAAAATTCGCTAAGAATCCTAACATGGCTCAGAGTTTTACTTAAGGGTTCAATGGATTTATTTGAAAGCGAAACCATCACAGCTGTCTTCACAAGTTTCCTCTAGGATTAAATTTCTGGACGAAATTTCCTAAAGTAGGGGAGACTGTGACACCTGTGTCACTTCAACCATCAAACAAATGCCAAACCAATGAAATATTGTATTTCATACTTGGGATTTGTAAAAATATGTGTATCGTTTGCACATATCAACTCTCGTTCGATTTTAAGCTTTAAATCGCTTTCTAGAGGGTTATACGCGCTCTGATGCGTAAATATAACCAGTTTAATCCAAGGAACACTACGGAATAGTGAAATAGGCTTAACATACCTTAAATAACCTTTACATAACTTAGAAATAAGTTTTAAAGGCTTTGGTATGGCAAAAACAAGTTAATTCGCTTACACGGACTAAACTTGAAAAACTGCGAAAGTATGCCAATTTGAACTGTAACAGACATTCTGGAACATGACCATAAGTTAAACACACCTTAAATATCCTTTATATAGCTTAGAAATAGGCTTTGAGGGGTTCGGTGTGCTAAAATAAACTTTTGGGTCATTTAGGGACTAAAAGTGTCAAAAAGTGCACAAGTTTGCACTTTCGCGCATAACTTACGCTCTGAGTACATCCGGACATCCAAAAACTTATGTAAGCACTAAAACATTTCATTTTAGTGTTTGGCATAAGAAAAATCCATTCCTCGCGCAATTTGGATCGTTTTTCGCGCTTATGCGCATTTCGTCTTAATTAACCGAACATCGCAATCGTACGGCCAAACGAACCGACATCTGAGATATTTATGAGCACATTTTAAGTTCCCTATACTTTAACTTCATTTTAGAGCTTTGAAAAGGGGTTAACGGGCCTTAAACGTGTCGGAAATAGCTCAAAACACTAACAGGGACCAAATCTGCCATTCTGCCAAAGTTGGTCCTTGCGCACCTCAACACTGGGAGTGTTACGGTGCGCAAGCAGTCCCAGACAGCAGAAAACTTGCAGAAACTTTGAATCTGGTCCATTTCACCTTGCACATGGTTTTGGGGCAATACCTTGGGCTCTAATGGTTTTCAAAAACCAGGGTTTTGAGGTGGAGGGTTGAGATTGAAGCACGGTTAACGAGGAACGATCTTAACGGCTTTACGAATCCTATAAATAACCCCCCAGGCCATTGCAAAACCCACTAGAATCTTGATTCGAGAAGCTCTAAGTTGAAACCTTTGTTTCATACCTGAGCTACTTGGATCGAGATTAGCATTCGGGGACCCTTTGTAAGTGTTCCTTCGTTCTTTTATTGCTTTTCGAGTCCGAGAGTCAAACTTTGTTTGACTTTCTGCGTTGACCAGTTTATGGTCAATGCGAAGTTCGTTTGAACTTCGCAACGTGATTGTAATCACGATGGTTATAGTCCTTTGTGACTATGCCTACTGATTACCACGTTGTCTAGGGTCGTAAGGGTAAGCGATCTAATAAATCGCTTATACCTTCGAACCCGACCCATTTGGTCGATCATTAGGATCCGACCAAATACCTTAGGTGACCATAGTGTATAGGGAATAACCTTCCGAGGTTATACCCTATGGTCACATCGTTTGAGTAGTTGTATGATATGTAGTTTATATGCCTTAGGTAAATTACCAAAATACCCTTTTCATGTATAATTGGTAATTAAGCATATGTAACCTAAACTTTTGTCACATAACTGATTATGTAACATGTTTAGGCATATTCTACTTGTCATAGGACTAGTTAGGCGGTCCGAACGCGTTTCACGCGAACGACGCGTTAAAGTAGCATAAGCTACCTAAACGGGTCGTAATGGGTCGTAAGCACTTAGGTTAGGTTTCATTTAGTATGTAGGCTTTGTTAAACCATACTACCTGAGTTCCCATACTTATTTGGTTTACGAGCCCTCATTCTATCCGATCCTCCGATGTAGGTCCGGTTTATTAACATAGTACCTATATTAGGTGCCGTTTGATTCCGTGATCTCTAGCATTGCTTGGTGGTTATCTTAGGACTTCTGAGCAATCTCAAGTGAGTACATAGTCCCCTCTTTTACTGTTTCAAACTGTTTTGGGGTGAAGCATGTGTACCTATCTGTTATTTTCATGTTTTTCAAAAGTATAATTGATTATACATGTTAGTACTTATCTGTTGACAAACTGAATGACTATCTATGGTTTAAACACTGATTTTTCAAAGACTATAACATTAATTGTTGAATTGTACTTATTTTGTTCACCAGACCGGTTGTTAGTATGATATAGCGCTATAGGATTTGACACCCCATTCCTGTTGTCTTGGAATGTCTGAAACCAATTTGTTTCTCCATCCAAATAGGGATTTCCTTTGTGGTATCCCCATAGTCTCATAGGTGTATTTTGATGCACTAGGTCTGAATGCATTCTTAAATCACATTATTTTTGTATATTTAGTTATACTCCCAAAAGTATAGTTTGATAGGCTCCCATATGCGATATTGTACAAAACCAACATATATTTTGTTAATCACATCCAAAGCATATTTTGATATGTTATTTACAAACCAAAACATAGTTTAATATGTTATTTATCACATCCAAAGCATATTTTGATATGTTACTTACAAAACCAAAACATAGTTTAATGTGTTATTTATAAATCCAAAGTATACTTGTAATATACTACTGAAGACTATTATTTTAAACAAGTAAAGTATATTTAATATACTATCTATCAAACGATTGGGTTTTGGTTAGTGTTTAGATAACGGGACGGGTGTAATGTGATGAAAACATGGTAGATACGCCGCTGGTACTTCTTATATATAAGTGTTTTCATTGCATTACATACCGTGGCGATATTTAGTACACTTGGGTTAACGATATTGGAACTGAAATATATTTTAATATATTACTCATTGGACTTTCTTAAAAACCAAAGTATATTTTCATATATACTATAAACATTTTTATCAAAATATTGTTTGTCGAACAATACATTTTATACAAACTCATTTTATATGGTTATTCATTAACCATACATTATTCTCTTAATTATACATATCATCTTAACTTATTGTTTTTCAAACGATTTACAAAACAAAACAATCTACAAGGATCATGACTACTTTTCGTAAAACATTCTTTTTCTTTAAACTTAAGTCATGAATCCTATTTTCACAAAACCTATGTATCTCACAGGCATTTTTATGCTGACGTACCTATTTTTACACATGTTTCTGTTACTGCTTGTGATGATTGATGATATATGATACACTTAGGATGGACTCGTGCCTTAGCAACTTTAAAACTTGGAAGATCATAGTTGTACTTATTTGATTGTATTAAAACAATGAGTTCATTTATTTAATAAAACAAAATTTATTTATCCCATGGTTACGAAACAATGATTCTGTTACAACACTCCCCGACGTTTCCGCCACGTCTTGTTGCTTTACGTGGTCGGGGTGTGACAGAAAAGATGGTATCAGAGCCAATGGTTATAGGGAATTAGGTTATTAGTAATACTTTGACCTAGTCTATAACCTTCTTAGGACCCTAACGTGAGTTTACTTGCGTTTAGTCATAAAACAATACCGTCACCTATCCTTAGGCGACAATCACAACAAGAACATAAATTTCAAAACCGCTTTGAAAATTAATCATCTGTTCTAGGATTATTGATTACTAGGTTTTGAACCCTCTATTGTAAGGTTTTGAACCCTCTGTTATAAAGTTTTGAACCCTTTGAGTTTTCAAAATCTCGTCAAAGTTTTGGGTCCTAAATAGTGTGAACACGTGCAAACTGGAAGAGTGGATGCCTGTACCCTGGGTTTTCTGTCTAAGGCTAGAGTGTTCGTACAAATCCACAAAATCGGACCAGTCACTCTTACCTGGGAACTCTTGGGGTGAGTGTCCTTATGTATGTAAAATGCAACATATAAATTACTTCAAATGAGGCATAAAACTAACCCTTTTTAAGTACTAATATTGGAAAAAGAGTGTTTTTGTCTTCCTTTTGTATTTTCAGGATTAAATGAGCTCAAAAACGCAAAAGAAGCAAAAAGACAGCTAAATCCAACATAAATATAAGAAAAGGAATATTAGTGGACTGCCCGACCCCTCAACGGCACCTTCTAAAGCAAAGTAGAGAAATCAGAAGACTGAACACGCCCCGTGCTCAGCCAGCACGGGGCCGTGCCCAAGAAGCAGCAGAAAAGACAAACCTATAGAAGCTTCTATTGCCCACCACGGGCCGTGCTCAGCGGACACGGGGGCGTGTCGAAAGTACAGCAGGCGCATTTATTGTAATTGCGAATTACAATTAATGAGGAGAGAGATTGTCAGACGGACACGGGGCCGTGCCCAGCGGACACGGGGCCGTGCCCAGCTCTCTGTTCAGCCTATAAATAGGAGTGCTTGGATTCATTTCATCTCATCCCTTGGCACACCACCTCTCTCACACTTCATCCACCACCCACCACCATCACAACACCATCATCCACCACCATCATCCATTGTCCATCGTAGAGTGTGTGAGTCGTCTCGGGATCCAAGATTGATCGTAAGAGTTCTTGACAATCAAGGCCATGTTTGCCTAAGTCTCTTACATCACTTGGTGAAGACAAAGTGTCTAGTATAATACTTTTTATTTCTAATCTTTTGCACTTTTTATTTGGTTTTGTATTAATGACTTTAATAACTAGTTACTTTTGTTGAAGGTGATCTTTCCTTATCGTTTGTCCGTGGTGTCTTGGCATTATTTTACTGTCTATATAAAATTAAGGATTTTCACCATTCATATCTCCACGGTCTATATGGAGATATGTTGGCTACCTGGTCGGGGGTTAAGGGAACGGTTTGGTAAAGGTCTTGCCATTGTTCAGCGTTTAGAGGTCCTGCAATGGACCTGGGTCAAATTTAGTAGGACCTCCTTCAATACTTCACGGTATTGGATGGCGGGGGTCCAAACTCTTTGATCCCCTCATAAGTTAACTACTATTAATACTATAACCCGGCTATTTAGGACTGTATCCCTGCTGACTCAGACTACTTAGCCGAGGGTAACGTCACCGCCAAAAGCGGGGCCTACCACAATACTGCATTAATAACTTAATTCATTATCTTCCAATAATCCACCCTTTTAGGATTGTATCCCTGCTGACTCAAACTACTGGGGTGAGGGTAACGTCACCTTCAAAAGAGGGGCCTACTACAATAACTAAGATAATCTCTTAATTATGTGCAAAAGTGCGGAAATAATCAAAGGTTATACTAGATACGAGTCGGAACCAAGTGATTCATCTTGTCTATCTGTTTTTCTTTTATTTTTATTTTCAGCATTTTAGTTAGTTTTTAATTTTCTTAGTTTAAAACATTTTTCTAAACTTTTATTTTGGTTAGACGATGAGGATAAACCGGTACTAAAAGCTCTTGTGTCCCTGGACGACCTCGGTATCTTACCAACGCTATACTACACTCAACGATGGGTGCACTTGCCCATATGTGTGTTTAGTGTTAGTGAAATATCGTGTTTTATAAATTTAAAACTTGGCTAAAATAAGTGTTAAAAAGGGCTTAAAATACACACCTAAAATAAGTAACACTTCGCACGCATCAAGTTTTTGGCGCCGTTGCCGGGGACACAAGGATTTTAAGAAAGTTAGGAATCAACGGCCTAATCATTTTTTATTTTTTTTAGTTTTTCTTAGTTTTTCAGCTTCTGCAGAGCTCAGCACGGGCCGTGCCCGCTGAACACGCCCCCGTGCTCAATCATTGGAACTGGCAATCCTGTTTTACATCAGAGAGTAAGCTGAACACGGGGCCGTGCCCACTCAACACGCCCCCGTGCCCAAGTTTCAGTTACTGAAAACAGAACCGTTAGATCCCGGCGGTTGGTAATTTCTGACATAAACATGAGTGATAGTAATTATTTTTACTTTTGGCACTCTTATGGTACGTGGTGTCAATTATGTCGTGGCGAACATGAAGAAGTAAAATGCTACTTCCTAAATTATAGGCCCCACTACATGAACCCACCAACTTCTCACAACCTTAAGAGGGGCGAAAGTAAAAATAAGCACTATTTCTCCCTCGAATGCGCCCAGCCAGATATTCTAGGGGAAATGCTCCTTGACGAGTTATTTCAACTAGAAGAGCTAATTCTGAAATGGTTAGAAGAGCTTGGGAAGGATTTTATTGATCCACCCCAAGACGATACCCATGAAGAAATGTTGGAACCGCATTCCGACAACCTCGTTGCTCCCGAAAATACCTTCGTACCTAGCAAAGACTTGGACGATAGTCGTCCCTGTGTCGATTGTGCCGTGAAGGACTCTCCATCGACTTCGTTCGGTGCATACATAGACCTGAGCGATTCGGCATACACCTTCTTTAACAAGAGCCCGGGAAAGGGTTGGACTTGTCCACCTAGAATGAAAATAGGAATTACCCTCACCGACAACCTCTTGCGTTCTCGCCTTAGTCTAGGACAATTAAGGTATCTTAGGCACTTTGGGGTTGTTCCAACCAGTAAGGAACCACCCGATTTCGACGAAATCCTTAGAAGAAGCAAAACTCCATAAAACAGCCTCCAGACACGGGGCCGTGTCCAGGTCAACACGCCCCCGTGCTCATCAAAGAGATTCTCTGCTGATTTGGTCAGAATACGGACAAAATGTGTCAGGAATTCCTCTGCACATGGGGCCGTGTCCAGTCAACACGGGGCCGTGTCCAGTGCACTGTCGTTTTCTTTAAATGCAGCCTGAATCCTGCTCATTTTTGACCACTTCAAAAGACAGAGATTCTTGGGATTTTCACTCATGCCATCCTAGGTAAGTGCTAAAAGAAGGTTCCCAAAGACCCTCTTGTCCCTTCCACTTTTACTCATTTCCTCCTCTTTAAATTTTTTTCAAAATTTCCTCCATGGAAGCTTGGAAATCTCTTGATTCCAACCCTCTATGTGAAGTTTGTAAGATTATTTGCTAAGGATTCTTGTTTAAAGTTAGTTGTATAACTTTATTTTAAATTATCTAAGCCTAAAAACTAGCTAAAAAAAAATCATGAGAATAATTTAAAACTCCAAGACTCCCTAGCATAAAATCCTGCAGACAAATGAACATGGGGCCGTGCTCAGTGAGCACGGGGCCGTGTCCGAGGATCTGTTTTGTAAAAATTTAGCTTTCTTCGGTTCCCTTCGCAGAAAATGGCAAGCAGAACAAGCGGATCATCTTCAAGAACTAACCGACAAGGGAGGAGATCTTCAACAGCAGAAGACTCTCTTGTAAACTATGTTTACGCTCTAAGAGAGGCTATTGACGAAATGACGGGAGTGGAGGAAGCATTGGTCGACCGTATCAACCATCTTACAGTGGGGCTGGAGGGCTGTCTCCATGAAGTAAACTTCTTGCACCAGAGGTTGAACCTTCTCGCCTCCCCGCCTTTGGTACCTATAATAACCCAAAGGGCGTGGAACATGGTACCCGAAGTTGTCATTCCAGCCGAATGGTACTCCATGCACCAAGAACCTCCGCGAAGAGTGGTGCAAGGATTCCCGGTGAATGTTCCCCCTCAACCACCAGCTGCGGAGGAAAAATGAAGCCGCATTCTTCCTTCCTAGGGAAATCGAAGAATGGCTTTAAATAACATTTAGGGAAGAAATCATTCGGCTAAAAGTCCTACTATATCGGGAAACTATTCTCGAAATTTTCTTAAAATAAGTAGAACTTCTTATGATAACCTCGTGCACCTGCTGACCTATTTAGTTAAGTTTTAATTTTATCTTAATTTAGGACTATGTAAGTTCTCTATATGATGAAATGAAATGATGGTTTTAAGGTTTGGATGGTTTGTAATGAATAAAACACACTCATGGTAGTAAAGGATGAAAAGGGGAACGAGAAAAATGAACCCATGCACAAGAACAAGGCAACCCGACAATTTCAGAAGGTTCAACACGGGCCGTGCCCAACCAACACGGCCCCGTGCTGAGCACCCTGCAGAAAACGCCCAGTTCAGATAACTGGACACGGGCCGTGTTCACCCAACACGCCCCCGTGTCCAGGCTTCTGTTTCTCTTGTTTTAATTCTGTTACTGGCACTTGAACACGGGGCCGTGCCCGGACAACACGGGGCCGTGTTCAGTGCCCAGTAACACAATTTTTTGCTTTTTAAACACTATTTTACACATCTAATCAACCTAAAAATTTATTTTTGGGACACATTGAGGACAATGTGTAATTTAAGTGTGGGGGGGGATGCTAAAACCTTGAATTTTGCAAGTCCTAAATACAAGCCTTACACAAAACTCTATTGGAACCGCTAATCACCCCAAAATTTTTTCAAAAATTTCATTTTTTTTACTTGTCTAGGTTTAACTCGGAAAATTCAAGTTCTCAAAAAGGTTATATTTTTACAAATTTACAACCGATAGCGTAGTGATAAAAAGAACCAACATAAGAAAATTATGAAAAGGCATAGCAAACTTATTTAAAATTTGATTATATATACTTGATCACATAAAAACCCATTCCCACAAAAGTGAGTTTTGAGCCTTTATTGAGCACACAATTACATATCATTTGACTAAATGCTCATTTTTCGTTTCTTGTGTGAATAGCCGCTTGGTTCTTGCGACTCTAGAACTTGCCATGACAATACATTCCCGGTCCTTATCAACTTAAACCCGAGTAAGTAAATGATGGAGGCATTAGGACTAACCCTTATTATTTCTACACCATTATTTTTCTTTTTCTTTTACAACCTACCCAAAAATCCCCCTAGTTAGCCCCTTTGAGCCTAAACCTTTTCGTTTCATCACCCAAACAAAAACCCTTTTACCCACCAAAACCTTTTTCATTTTTAACCCTTTATTTTAGTAACAAGTTCGGTTCTTCGTAAAAAAAAAAAAATTTGTGTGATAATGATGAAGCAAAAAGAAAATAAACAAACAAGTTAATCAAAAATAACTTAGTTTGAATAAAAGCTTCATCAAAATAAAAAGTTGCAAAAATACGAAAACCGACACTTGTTACGCTTTTAGCCCTTTTTCCACTAACCACTAACCCAACCACCTACCTTTAACCCTAGCCTAACCCTTAACCCATAAAGTCCTCTTGATATCTACAAAGGTATAAAAGTTAAAAAGGAGGAGGATTGATTTCTTGGCAAGCCTATGGTAGGAATAAGTTCCATGCCGCTCTCGAGTGATTCACTAAAAATACACCTTCGGCCGAGTGTGAGTGATTTCCCCGTGAGGTATGTGAACTTGTATATAAATAGAATTTTAAAAAGGCATGTTATGCCCAAATAAGTAATTTCTTTTATGAAAAGTTCTAAATAAATCATTACGAATAGGAGTGTAAATAAATAAAAATAAAACCCAAAAAGATCTTGGAAATCCCGACACTCTACGACAAGCCCAAAACCTTCTCTTCTACCTATTCCATTTGGGAGTGTAGGCCACATATTAAAGAGTTTTGCTTGAGGACAAGCAAAAGTTCAAGTGTGGGGGTATTTGATGTATGTAAAATGCAACATATAAATTACATCAAATGAGGCATAAAACTAACCCTTTTTAAGTACTAATATTGGAAAAAGAGTGTTTTTGTCTTCCTTTTGTATTTTCAGGATTAAATGAGCTCAAAAACGCAAAAGAAGCAAAAAGACAGCTAAATCCAACATAAATATAAGAAAAGGAATATTAGTGGACTGCCCGACCCCTCAACGGCACCTTCCAAAGCAAAGTAGAGAAATCAGAAGACTGAACACGCCCCGTGCTCAGCCAGCACGGGGCCGTGCCCAAGAAGCAGCAGAAAAGACAAACCTATAGAAGCTTCTATTGCCCACCACGGGCCGTGCTCAGCGGACACGGGGGCGTGTCGAAAGTACAGCAGGCGCATTTATTGTAATTGCGAATTACAATTAATGAGGAGAGAGATTGTCAGACGGACACGGGGCCGTGCCCAGCGGACACGGGGCCGTGCCCAGATCTCTGTTCAGCCTATAAATAGGAGTGCTTGGATTCATTTCATCTCATCCCTTGGCACACCACCTCTCTCACACTTCATCCACTACCCACCACCATCACAATACCATCATCCACCACCATCATCCATTGTCCATCGTAGAGTGTGTGAGTCGTCTCGGGATCCAAGATTGATCGTAAGAGTTCTTGACAATCAAGGCCATGTTTGCCTAAGTCTCTTACATCACTTGGTGAAGACAAAGTGTCTAGTATAATACTTTTTATTTCTAATCTTTTGCACTTTTTATTTGGTTTTGTATTAATGACTTTAATAACTAGTTACTTATGTTGAAGGTGATCTTTCCTTATCGTTTGTCCGTGGTGTCTTGGCATTATTTTACTGTCTATATAAAATAAAGGATTTTCACCATTCATATCTCCACGGTCTATATGGAGATATGTTGGCTACCTGGTCGGGGGTTAAGGGAACGGTTTGGTAAAGGTCTTGCCATTGTTCAGCGTTTAGAGGTCCTGCAATGGACCTGGGTCAAATTTAGTAGGACCTCCTTCAATACTTCACGGTATTGGATGGCGGGGGTCCAAACTCTTTGATCCCCTCATAAGTTAAATACTATTAATACTATAACCCGACTATTTAGGACTGTATCCCTGCTGACTCAGACTACTTAGCCGAGGGTAACGTCACCGCCAAAAGCGGGGCCTACCACAATACTGCATTAATAACTTAATTCATTATCTTCCAATAATCCACCCTTTTAGGATTGTATCCCTGCTGACTCAAACTACTGGGGTAAGGGTAACGTCACCTTCAAAAGAGGGGCCTACTACAATAACTAAGATAATCTCTTAATTATGTGCAAAAGTGCGGAAATAATCAAAGGTTATACTAGATACGAGTCGGAACCAAGTGATTCATCTTGTCTATCTGTTTTTCTTTTATTTTTATTTTCAGCATTTTAGTTAGTTTTTAATTTTCTTAGTTTAAAACATTTTTCTAAACTTTTATTTTGGTTAGACGTTGAGGATAAACCGGTACTAAAAGCTCTTGTGTCCCTGGACGACCTCGGTATCTTACCAACGCTATACTACACTCAACGATGGGTGCACTTGCCCATATGTGTGTTTAGTGTTAGTAAAATATCGTGTTTTATAAATTTAAAACTTGGCTAAAATAAGTGTTAAAAGGGCTTAAAATACACACCTAAAATAAGTAACACTTCGCACGCATCAAGTTTTTGGCGCCGTTGCCGGGGACACAAGGATTTTAAGAAAGTTAGGAATCAACGGCCTAATCATTTTTTATTTTTTTTATTTTTTTTTAGTTTTTCTTAGTTTTTCAGCTTCTGCAGAGCTCAGCACGGGCCGTGCCCGCTGAACACGCCCCCTTGCTCAATCATTGGAACTGGCAATCCTGTTTTACATCAGAGAGTAAGCTGAACACGGGGCCGTGCCCACTCAACACGCCCCCGTGCCCAAGTTTCAGTTACTGAAAACAGAACCGTTAGATCCCGGCGGTTGGTAATTTCTGACATAAACATGAGTGATAGTAATTATTTTTACTTTCGGCACTCTTATGGTACGTGGTGTCAATTATGTGGTGGCGAACATGAAGAAGTAAAATGCTACTTCCTAAATTATAGGCCCCACTACATGAACCCACCAACTTCTCACAACCTTAAGAGGGGCGAAAGTAAAAATAAGCACTATTTCTCCCTCGAATGCGCCCAGCCAGATATTCTAGGGGAAATGCTCCTTGACGAGTTATTTCAACTAGAAGAGCTAATTCTGAAATGGTTAGAAGAGCTTGGGAAGGATTTTATTGATCCACCCCAAGACGATACCCATGAAGAAATGTTGGAACCGCATTCCGACAACCTCGTTGCTCCCGAAAATACCTTCGTACCTAGCAAAGACTTGGACGATAGTCGTCCCTGTGTCGATTGTGCCGTGAAGGACTCTCCATCGACTTCGTTCGGTGCATACATAGACCTGAGCGATTCGGCATACACCTTCTTTAACAAGAGCCCGGGAAAGGGTTGGACTTGTCCACCTAGAATGAAAATAGGAATTACCCTCACCGAAAACCTCTTGCGTTCTCGCCTTAGTCTAGGACAATTAAGGTATCTTAGGCACTTTGGGGTTGTTCCAACCAGTAAGGAACCACCCGATTTCGACGAAATCCTTAGAAGAAGCAAAACTCCATAAAACAGCCTCCAGACACGGGGCCGTGTCCAGGTCAACACGCCCCCGTGCTCATCAAAGAGATTCTCTGCTGATTTGGTCAGAATACGGACAAAATGTGTCAGGAATTCCTCTGCACATGGGGCCGTGTCCAGTCAACACGGGGCCGTGTCCAGTGCACTGTCGTTTTCTTTAAATGCAGCCTGAATCCTGCTCATTTTTGACCACTTCAAAAGACAGAGATTCCTGGGATTTTCACTCATGCCATCCTAGGTAAGTGCTAAAAGAAGGTTCCCAAAGACCCTCTTGTCCCTTCCACTTTTACTCATTTCCTCCTCTTTAAAAATTTTTCAAAATTTCCTCCATGGAAGCTTTGAAATCTCTTGATTCCAACCCTCTATGTGAAGTTTGTAAGATTATTTGCTAAGGATTCTTGTTTAAAGTTAGTTGTATAACTTTATTTTAAATTATCTAAGCCTAAAAACTAGCTAAAAAAAATCATGAGAATAATTTAAAACTCCAAGACTCCCTAGCATAAAATCCTGCAGACAAATGAACATGGGGCCGTGCTCAGTGAGCACGGGGCCGTGTCCGAGGATCTGTTTTGTAAAAATTTAGCTTTCTTCGGTTCCCTTCGCAGAAAATGGCAAGCAGAACAAGCGGATCATCTTCAAGAAGTAACCGACAAGGGAGGAGATCTTCAACAGCAGAAGACTCTCTTGTAAACTATGTTTACGCTCTAAGAGAGGCTATTGACGAAATGACGGGAGTGGAGGAAGCATTGGTCGACCGTATCAACCATCTTACAGTGGGGCTGGGGGGCTGTCTCCATGAAGTAAACCTCTTGCACCAGAGGTTGAACCTTCTCGCCTCCCCGCCTTTGGTACCTATAATAACCCAAAGGGCGTGGAACATGGTACCCGAAGTTGTCATTCCAGCCGAATGGTACTCCATGCACCAAGAACCTCCGCGAAGAGTGGTGCAAGGATTCTCGGTGAATGTTCCCCCTCAACCACCAGCTGCGGAGGAAAATGAAGCCGCATTCTTCCTTCCTAGGGAAATCGAAGAATGGCTTTAAATAACATTTAGGGAAGAAATCATTCGGCTAAAAGTCCTACTATATCGGGAAACTATTCTCGAAATTTTCTTAAAATAAGTAGAACTTCTTATGATAACCTCGTGCACCTGCTGACCTATTTAGTTAAGTTTTAATTTTATCTTAATTTAGGACTATGTAAGTTCTCTATATGATGAAATGAAATGATGGTTTTAAGGTTTGGATGGTTTGTAATGAATAAAACACACTCATGGTAGTAAAGGATGAAAAGGGGAACGAGAAAAATGAACCCATGCACAAGAACAAGGCAACCCGACAATTTCAGAAGGTTCAACACGGGCCGTGCCCAACCAACACGGCCCCGTGCTGAGCACCCTGCAGAAAACGCCCAGTTCAGGTAACTGGACACGGGCCGTGTTCACCCAACACGCCCCCGTGTCCAGGCTTCTGTTTCTCTTGTTTTAATTCTGTTACTGGCACTTGAACACGGGGCCGTGCCCGGACAACACGGGGCCGTGTTCAGTGCCCAGTAACAAATACAAAAACCGACACTTGTTACGCTTTTAGCCCTTTTTCCACTAACCACTAACCCAACCACCTACCTTTAACCCTAGCCTAACCCTTAACCCACAAAGTCCTCTTGATATCTACAAAGGTATAAAAGTTAAAAAGGAGGAGGATTGATTTCTTGGCAAGCCTATGGTAGGAATAAGTTCCATGCCGCTCTCGAGTGATTCACTAAAAATACACCTTCGGCCGAGTGTGAGTGATTTCCCCGTGAGGTATGTGAACTTGTATATAAATAGAATTTTAAAAAGGCATGTTATGCCCAAATAAGTAATTTCTTTTATGAAAAGTTCTAAATAAATCATTACGAATAGGAGTGTAAATAAATAAAAATAAAACCCAAAAAGATCTTGGAAATCCCGACACTCTACGACAAGCCCAAAACCTTCTCTTCTACCTATTCCATTTGGGAGTGTAGGCCACATATTAAAGAGTTTTGCTTGAGGACAAGCAAAAGTTCAAGTGTGGGGGTATTTGATGTATGTAAAATGCAACATATAAATTACATCAAATGAGGCATAAAACTAACCCTTTTTAAGTACTAATATTGGAAAAAGAGTGTTTTTGTCTTCCTTTTGTATTTTCAGGATTAAATGAGCTCAAAAACGCAAAAGAAGCAAAAAGACAGCTAAATCCAACATAAATATAAGAAAAGGAACATTAGTGGACTGCCCGACCCCTCAACGGCACCTTCCAAAGCAAAGTAGAGAAATCAGAAGACTGAACACGCCCCGTGCTCAGCCAGCACGGGGCCGTGCCCAAGAAGCAGCAGAAAAGACAAACCTATAGAAGCTTCTATTTCCCACCACGGGCCGTGCTCAGCGGACACGGGGGCGTGTCGAAAGTACAGCAGGCGCATTTATTGTAATTGTGAATTACAATTAATGAGGAGAGAGATTGTCAGACGGACACGGGGCCGTGCCCAGCTCTCTGTTCAGCCTATAAATAGGAGTGCTTGGATTCATTTCATCTCATCCCTTGGCACACCACCTCTCTCACACTTCATCCACCACCCACCACCATCACAACACCATCATCCACCACCATCATCCATTGTCCATCGTAGAGTGTGTGAGTCGTCTCGGGATCCAAGATTGATCGTAAGAGTTCTTGACAATCAAGGCCATGTTTGCCTAAGTCTCTTACATCACTTGGTGAAGACAAAGTGTCTAGTATAATACTTTTTATTTCTAATATTTTGCACTTTTTATTTGGTTTTGTATTAATGACTTTAATAACTAGTTACTTATGTTGAAGGTGATCTTTCCTTATCGTTTGTCCGTGGTGTCTTGGCATTATTTTACTGTCTATATAAAATAAAGGATTTTCACCATTCATATCTCCACGGTCTATATGGAGATATGTTGGCTACCTGGTCGGGGGTTAAGGGAACGGTTTGGTAAAGGTCTTGCCATTGTTCAGCGTTTAGAGGTCCTGCAATGGACCTGGGTCAAATTTAGTAGGACCTCCTTCAATACTTCACGGTATTGGATGGCGGGGGTCCAAACTCTTTGATCCCCTCATAAGTTAACTACTATTAATACTATAACCCGGCTATTTAGGACTGTATCCCTGCTGACTCAGACTACTTAGCCGAGGGTAACGTCACCGCCAAAAGCGGGGCCTACCACAATACTGCATTAATAACTTAATTCATTATCTTCCAATAATCCACCCTTTTAGGATTGTATCCCTGCTGACTCAAACTACTGGGGTGAGGGTAACGTCACCTTCAAAAGAGGGGCCTACTACAATAACTAAGATAATCTCTTAATTATGTGCAAAAGTGCGGAAATAATCAAAGGTTATACTAGATACGAGTCGGAACCAAGTGATTCATCTTGTCTATCTGTTTTTCTTTTATTTTTATTTTCAGCATTTTAGTTAGTTTTTAATTTTCTTAGTTTAAAACATTTTTCTAAACTTTTATTTTGGTTAGACGTTGAGGATAAACCGGTACTAAAAGCTCTTGTGTCCCTGGACGACCTCGGTATCTTACCAACGCTATACTACACTCAACGATGGGTGCACTTGCCCATATGTGTGTTTAGTGTTAGTGAAATATCGTGTTTTATAAATTTAAAACTTGGCTAAAATAAGTGTTAAAAAGGGCTTAAAATACACACCTAAAATAAGTAACACTTCGCACGCATCATGTCCACTTATAGGCGAGCATGTCTTCGCGATACATTATGAGGATCTATTTGCTTTGACTCAGCCTTTGTGTTGTTTGTTTGCTTCATGGTTCAAACAAATGACCATCACCCATGATTTTGGTCGGAAATTGTAACATCCTATTCTTACCCAATGCCATTTCATTTGTTTTCTCTCTTGTTTCCCCTTTTAGAATGCCTCCATGACGCGAAAATCCGGTATCTATTGAAGATCTGGCAGCTGTCATTACACAGCAAATAACTGTTGCAATCCCGAACATCGTTGGCCAATGTCACCAAGCTCTCAACAACAATAATGCCCTCTGCAACTTCAAGACGTTCAACTCGGCTAAGCCATCAAAGTTTTCTGGGTCTCAAGGAGCGACTGCACTTCTGCAATGGTTCGAGAGTCTAGAGAGCACCTTCAGGCATGTTCAATGTCCAAACCAGCGAAAGGTAGATTTCGCATCTAGTGTCTTTGAGAAACGAGCTTTGACGTGGTGGAACGGTGTGGTGAGAGATAGGGTTGCCGAAGTGCCACTGGCCCAAACTTGGGAAGAACTTCGAGCACTGATGATGAAGGAATTCTGTCCTCGTCACGAGATCAGGGCCTTTGAAAGGGAATTCGACAATCTTAAGCAAGACAGCGGTGAACATCGAGCCTACACTGATCCTGTCACACCCCCAAAATCCACATGCGGAGTATCACCACTTGGAGGCGTGACTGACCAGGATCAAGCCACCAATCATATTGAACAATGTAGATAGTAAATGTAATTCAACCCAAACCAATATGAAAGGTGTTCGAAACATAAGTATAATTCGATGTTTAGCGGAAGCATGAAAATAAACCCAATTATAAGTATAAGTATGAAACGTCATAATGTTTAACATAACATCCACAATCCTTGCCCACAACGACCGTGCCTCCCGTGCAAGCTCCATATGTACCTAAGGTCCTGCAAGGCATGTAACAGAGAGTCAACAACTAGTTGAGCGAGTTCACAGTAAGTAAGTTCGTTGTATAACTATGCGTTATTAACTAAGCCGTTTGTATGTTCAGTAGGTGGGGGCTTCCCATGTTATATGTACGATTAGTGGGGGTTTCCCATATTTGTATTTACTATTAGTGGGGGCTTCCCATGGTTGTATTTACTATTAGTGGGGGTTTCCCATATTTGTATTTACTATTAGTGGGGGCTTCCCATGTTTGTATTTACACTAGACTATTTGCAACCATAAGTGTTCTTCTTAACCCGAGAACAGTAGTACGTACGAGGTTTACGTAGGTTTTACGTAAGTGTCCTTCTTTACCCGAGGACAATGGTACGCGTGGGGTTTACGTAGGTTTTACGTAAGTGTCCTTCCTAACTCCGGAAGACAGTACCATGTGTGAGTTTACGTAGGTTTTACGTAAGTGTCCTTCCTGACTCCGGAAGACAGTAATGTGTACTTGTTTACTTAGGTTTTACGTAAGTGTCCTGCTTAACCCGAGGACCATGGTAGATAGTCTAGTAGCTGTGTAAGTACGAGTAATTGTTCAATCCCATCATTCAACCCATTCCCCATCCCCGGGAATCCCATGCCTTGGTAAGAGTGTGAACTCACCTTGGTTTGCTCGGTATGCTAAGTTAAGTGCTCACAATAAATCAGTCAAGTCCTATAGTGCACGTATACTCAATCAGTTCACGTTCGTAATATTTCACATGTAACTATCATCACAGTAATATCACAGAGTGTGTTTGGCAGTTAATCATACATCACATAACAGTTAATCACATGTGCATAATTCATGTTTCACATAACATTTACTGACTTAGCATAGTTAATGAGCCATAACATGGTTGCATCAGAACTAACAGAGTTAACATATGTAATAAGGTTAACATACTTAACATGGTTAATGACTTAACAGAGTTTGCAAGATTAACAGAGTTGACAACTAACTGAATCATAAATAACTGAGTTTGCATTCTTAACAAGATTACAAACTAACAGAGTTATAACTAACAAGTTATTGTTTAACAGTTACTGAACTAACAGGGCCGAAAACACTATGGTTCGAAATCCCTTGGCCGAAATCCCCTAAGTTGGCGAAAACCCCCATTGGGCCGGAAACAGTGGGCCGAAACCCTTTTGGGGTTGAGCCGAAATCACCTTGGGCCGAAATCCCAAGGGTGATTTCGTTGAATGGTGATTTCGTGAGACCAGAACATATCATCAACATCAATATCAATTACGAAATCAGAAATCCCCAAATCATCATCAAAAATCATTTACATATCAGCAATAACTTACTCATTACTAACCATCTTTGACAGTTTAAACCAAGCAAATCGTTAAATCAAGACTATCACCATCAACAACATGTGGTATTTGATAAAAGTTGAACTCTCATTGGACCATAATCTGATCGTGGACTGCATCAAGATGCTAATTTAAATATTCATATGAGCCTCAAGTATTTATTTGTTTTATATGGGTTTTCATTAAGATCGATGCACCCAGACATTCACATGGTTACTTGACAACCATTGGACCTAACATTACATACAAATCGACTAAATCACATGCTCACCAACATTGCACACTAACCTTTAATTCAAGAAGTTAAATAATCAAATGATTTAAATCAAGTAATCATAAACAACATCACATAACAATGTAATCAGATCTGAAACAACTAATTTTGAAAGTCACTAACCGACTCAGAATAATCCATAAGGAATCTGGCTTCGAATGAGGAGAGGGCTTCCGTCAGGTTTCAAAACAACCGAGAGAGAGTGTGATGGGTGTCTAGGGTTTGCCAGTTATCCCCTTTTGTGCGTACAAGTAAAACAAGTTCTAAGTTTAATCGATACTGGGCCAAAGCCCACTTTTGATTTCGTTGCCTCATGTGGACGAAAACACTTGAGGTGTTTTCATGGGTGGGGTGTTTTCGGCCAGTCCTTCATCAGTTGTTTTGTTTATAAAACATAACCTAACACCACCATATTTTAAACATACACAAATAATGCACATCAAGCATATAAAACACACTTAACACCCATCATGTATAACATACCAACCACAATACAATTTAACATATTACAACCGTGTCCATTTGTGAAATAAACAAGTCGTGTAACAAACAATCTAAACAATTAACGTGCAATAGTGCGAAGATGGAATCTTGGAAACTCGAGTTGTCACATTATCCCCAACTTGAAAGAAATTTCGTCCCGAAATTTAGTACGCGGTTACTGAGGAAGCTAGGTAAGTTGTGTCGTTTACTGGTTTTCCTGGGGTGTCACATCATCCCCCCGTTGATTTGGAATTTCGTCCCGAAATTCCGTGGTAGCTTCAGCCTCAGTAGTGGTTGCACTGTTTCCGAATAACTGGGGATACTTGAGTTTCATTTGATCTTCTTGCTCCCAGGTGAACTCTGGGCCACGACGGGAGTTCCAACGAACTCGAACAAAAGGTATTCTAGTGTGCTTGAGGACCTTAACATCCCGGTCCGTGATTTCAACTGGTTCCTCGACGAATCGCAACTGTTCGTCGATAGTAAGCTCCTTCAAAGGAACTATGAGGGTCTCATCTGACAGACACTTCTTCAGATTTGACACGTGAAAGACGTTGTGAACTGCACTGAGTTCAGCTGGTAAGTTCAGTCTGTAGACCACTTTGCCTATTTTCTCGATGATTTCGAACGGTCCGACATATCGCGGATTGAGCTTGCCTCGTTTGCCAAAACGAACAACACCCTTACAGGGTGAAACTTTGAGTAGCACTCGATCCCCAACCTGGAACTCGAGTAGTTTCCTGTCTTTATCGGCGTATGCTCTCTGACGGTCACGAGCTGCCGCCATGCGTTGTCGTATTTGAGCAATCTTTTCTGTAGTTTCAACTACAAGTTCTGGACCTGTGATTTAACTATCCCCCACCTCTGCCCAACAGAGTGGTGACCGGCATTTACGTCCGTACAATGCCTCGAATGGAGCAGCTTTAATGCTAGTGTGGTAGCTGTTATTGTACGAAAATTCCACAAGTGGCAGATGCTTTTCCCAGCCGTTGCCAAAGTCAATTACACATGCACGAAGCATGTCTTCTAGAGTTTGAATAGTGCGCTCAGACTGCCCATCCGTCTGAGGGTGATAAGCTGTGCTCATGTCTAAACGAGAGCCAAAAGATTTGTGCATTGCTCGCCACAGTTCTGAAGTAAAACGTGCATCACGATCAGAGATAATGGAAGTTGGCACCCCGTGCCTTGAGACCACTTCTTTTAAGTAGATGTCTGCTAAGGTAGAGAACTTGTCTGTTTCCTTAATAGCCAGGAAATGTGCAGACTTTGTGAGTCGATCCACGATCACCCAAATAGTGTCATTTCCGCGCTGAGATCTAGGTAGGCCAGTAACAAAATCCATGGAAATTTGTTCCCATTTCCATTGTGGTATCTCAAGTTGTTGGAGTGGGCCTGATGGTTTCTGGTATTCCGCCTTGACTCTCGCACAAGTCAAGCATTTGCTAACGTATGTTGCTATGTGGGCCTTCATGCTAGGCCACCAATATGCAGTTTTGATATCGTGGTACATTTTATCCGAACTAGGATGTACCGAGTAGCGAGACTTATGAGCTTCATCCATTACAAGCTCGCGTAGGTTGCCGTAGTATGGGACCCAAAATGCGTCCTGTTACATAGTAGGCGCCGTATGCCTTTTGTTCTAACCGTTGCCTTGAACCGCGTAGGGCTTCAGCCCTGACGTTTTCTGGTTTCAATGCTTCTATCTGGGCATCTCGTATCTGAGAAGGAAGACTAGACTGAATAGTGAGTTGCAATGCTCGTACACGCCTAGGTGTAGTATCCTTTCGACTGAGGGCGTCGGCCACCACATTGGCTTTGCCCGGATGGTACTTTATGGCACACTCGTAATCGTTCAGTAGCTCGACCCATCTACGTTGTCGCATGTTCAATTCTTTCTGCTTGAAAATATGCTCGAGACTCCTTTGATCAGTGTAGATGGTGCATTTAGTGCCATACAGGTAATGTCGCCATATCTTGAGCACAAAAACAACAGCTCCAAGCTCTAAATCATGTGTAGTGTAATTCCGTTCGTGAATCTTAAGTTGGCGCGAAACATAAGCAATGAATTTATCCCGCATGCATCAACACACATCCAAGACCTTGGATGGATGCGTCGCAGTAGACTACAAAATCGTCCGTGCCTTCAGGCAATGAGAGGATAGGTGCGCTACAGAGTCTATCCTTTAAGTGTTGAAACACTGTTTCCTGTGTATTACCCCAACGGTAAGTAACACCTTTCTGTGTCAGTAATGTGAGCGGCTGTGCGATCTTTGAGAAGTCTTTGATGAACCGTCTGTAATAACCCGCCAAACCCAAGAATTGGCGTATTTCTGTTGGTGTGCGAGGTGCAGGCCAGTTCTTGATCGAATCTACCTTGGATGGATCAACATGAATCCCATCCTTGTTTACCACGTGGCCTAAGAAGTGGACTTCACGAAGCCAGAAGTCACATTTTGAAAACTTGGCATATAGTTGCTCCGTTCGAAGAAGTTCCAGAATAAGTCGTAAGTGATGCTCGTGTTCCTCCTGACTCTTAGAATAGATCAGGATGTCGTCGATGAAAACAATGACGAACTTGTCAAGATAAGGTTTGCACACCCTGATCATAAGATCCATGAAAACCGCAGGCGCGTTCGTTAATCCGAATGGCATGACCAGAAATTCGTAGTGACCGTAGCGTGTTCTAAATGCTGTTTTGGAGACGTCCTCATCCCGGACTCTCAGTTGATGATAGCCTGACCTCAAATCTATCTTCGAGTAATAGCTCGACCCTTGCAACTGGTCGAATAAGTCATCAATGCGTGGAAGAGGATAGCGATTCTTCACGGTTACCTTGTTCAGTTCGCGGTAGTCCATACACATCCTAAAGGTACCGTCTTTCTTCTTTACGAATAGCACTGGAGCTCCCCAGGGCGAAGAGCTAGGACGTATGAAACCCTTTTCCAAAAGTTCTTGTAATTATTTAGATAATTCTTCCAATTCAGTTGGAGCTAAGCGATAAGGTGCTCGAGCTATAGGTGCTGCTCCAGGAACTTGTCACCATGTATTACCAAAGATTCTTAACCAGCACGAGGAAATGCGGACGATCTTTTCTTTGCAAAGAATCTCTGCTCGATGTTGAGGTAGCCAATCCATACCAATAATGTCACACCCTGGCTTTGCGGAAGCGTGGTTATTTTGGTGTGACTTCTTAATACCATAGCTTAACCATAACAAAGCTATATGAAATAAAATCATGCAAGATCATCCGTTTGATTAAATTTTAAAACCAGAGTAACATACCATTGTCTTATAGACTTACAACATCATAACATAAAACATTGTCTTGAATAACATAAACACCGACATGAAATAAACGCAGTTTAAGATTTGTGACTTGTCCAGGAAAAAGTCACATTTCCTAAACTGGGATGACCTTGGAACCCTTATGCAGCGGGTAAACATAACATACCGCGCCAGATCTTTAATTTCCTGAAATACATGTAAGTTGAAAAATCAACAATAATGTTGAGCGAGTTCATGTGTAAGTGAGTATGTAAAACACTTGTAAGTATAAAAATTCCCTGGTATGTAGCAGTGTAAGGAAAAGAGATCACCAATGGTTTGCAAGGCCATTAGTATGTGTGAAGTGCAAGTAGGAAGACTCAAACCTAGCAAATTTGCGTTGGGTACAAAGTCACTCAAGGTCCGTTCTGCTGGGCCTCTCAGAGGTCCGTTCTGTTGGGCCTAGAGTTGGGCTCGCTACACCCAGATAGATCTACCGCTTACGTCCCTCGGTCCTTCAATGAGGATTAATGGTCTCCAGTTTCTGCCTACCCACTCACATGATCTAAGTAGTAAACCTCCTTACGCTAACCATACCGTGTATAAAGTACTTGTAAACAAAGTAACATGTATTTCACCCCCGCAGTTAAGAAAACTGAAAACAGTTAAAGAAAAGGGGGACATGAACTCACAGTCGGTGCGTCTCTACCAAGTACTCCAAATCAGGCAGCTGTGCGACGACCTACAAGTGCTAATTCTATTAGACGGACGGCCGTGCCTTAGCTTTATAGTTTAAGTCTTTGGGAAATAGTTAGACAACTATTTCGTGTTTACGTTCTGTATATACTTGGTAGTTAATCTCCTTCCCAAGGATGGGGGATTCAATACATGTGCGTTCAAATTAAGTCATTAAGTCTCACTTAATATATATATATATATATATATATTTCCAATTCCAAAATATAAGTATTTTTCTCAAAAAAATATTATATTTTCATTTCACATAATTCTTCTCCAATAATACGTTGTTAAAATACGCGTTCATAAATATTTCCGTAAGTGCGTAAGTTACGTTTTAACAATCGAGTGGTAATATAATTACCGGTGTAACTTATATATTTATGGTGAAAGCGTTCGTATTATTTTGGATCCGTTAACGTTCGTAAATATTATTTTTACTCTAAAAATAATATTTATGTATTTTCACAAAATAATCATAAACAGTGTGTGAAAATATATATTTATCACGTTAAATTTTGTGAAAATCCCACCTCCGAATATTTAGTAAATAAAGTCATGGCGAAATTTATGTTTCGAAAACATGTCAAAAATAATTCTAACACTTGTAGTGTAAATAGTTCTAAGTGTTAGGTTTTTAGAAAAATTTCGCCAGAGTTTCCTCTGTAACTGGAGGTGGCCACGCTTTCAAGCGTATCATTTTCTTTAACAAATCAACTCAACAATTTTCTTTATTTGATCAGAACAACTTTCATCGCAACAACAAATCAACATATGTGTAAATTGCCAAAAATTACATGAACTTGCAGTTTTCCCAAAACTGTGGTGTAAATCCCCTTAAATTTAGTAGATCTTTATATAAGGTAATTTGATCTTGTAAAAACCTCGTTTTTTAGAGAAAATCCATCTTTACAACTTCCCGTCGTCTTTTACAAAAACTGTTATTTTGTCGGATCATTTCACAAGTGTTTACACACTTGTGGTTTATAAAATCGTGCTTGTTAGTGTAAAATCCATCTTTTAAAATACATGATTTCTTTGATACGTCCTTCTTTGAAAATACCACTTGCAGATACGTAGATCTGCTAGTTTTAAACACAATTTTACAAGTAAAACTCTTTTACACAAGTTCATGATTCGCGTGTGGTAGAGTTTCACCTTTTAACCCTTGTATCCTTCAAAACATGCTTATGTTAAGATCCATGACCTTAACAAACCGGGTTAAACGATGATCCGAGCTACCACATCATAGATCGGGCCTAAATAATCATATATTTTAATTACTACAAGTTTTACACAACTTATGTGCTTTTAACCAACAATACTTGCAAGTTTAGTAAACTTTAATGCTTCAAAATGCAAGATTCCGAGTTTTAATCATCATACATCTTATTAACCACCTTAGATTAGTTCAAGTACGAGTTTTAAGCATTATACCTCTAGCTCGAGGCTAGGGAAGAATCTACGCGCAAAAGAGGTCGATAAAAGCTAGAGAAAGAGGTCCTTCGAACTCCGAGTGCACCAAGCCTCCTAATATGTGATCCTTGAAGCTTGTATGAGCTTGGAACTTGCAAGATCAAACTTGAAGAATGGATGGATGTATGGGGAGGGGTGTTCGGCCGTAAGCTTCTAGAGGGCAAGAGAGAGAGGACTGGTGTTGTGATGAGTGATGAAAGTTATGTTGGGTTTAGAGGTGATCTTATAGATAATTAACCCCACTATTAACCAATGGATTTTGTGCCCCCTAGATATTAGGCAAATGAGATTTGAACAAATCAACAAGGACAAGGGTGTCCCCTTCTAGTTGGGGCCGGTTAGAGAGGGGGGGGGGTCTAATCCGATTCCATTTCAACCATAGGTTAAGTATTAATTAGATAATTAGGTTAAGTTAAGTGTTTAACTTGGTTACTTGTATATAGTGTGTTATAATGGGTATTAGGGTATGCGGGGACCCTAACTGGCTCAGAAAAAGAGAAGTAATGAAAATAACAATATTTTCAGGTTCCGGGTATAGTCCGGTTGTTCGGTTGGATAGTAATCCGTTAAAACGCTTAATAAAGCTTTAAAGTGTCGTTATTGTTATTTTTAGTGACACAACTTATTTCCGACACTTTGGAAAGTGTCTAGTAATATTTTTCTCATGTTTTGGCACTTTACTAGTTAGCTAGAAGCCGGATTGTTATGTAAAGTGCTGAGCTTTGTGCTTAGAGTGCGTTTTAGGCACATCCAGTCATTGTAACTTATTCCTAGAGACGCAGTTCTACAACCCGTGTATCCCTACACTCACCATTAGTGTAGCAATTATCTCAGGCTCTTACAGGCCTTAGAGGCAGTGTCTGCCTGATGCTGGCTTTATCAGCATGTTCAATAGGTTATCCGCTATTGTGCTACTGTGCTTTTTGTGCATCATGTTTGTCACTAAGGTTCAGTATGTAAATAATGTAGTGACGATAAGTAAAGTATGATGCAAGTAAGTACATGTATCAGATATCAAGTAGCAGTTCATCAGCTAGTTCAAACAAGCACAGTAATTAAGCAGTAATTAATCATTAATTAAGTCGTACGGATACCTGGTTTGGTGAGGGTTGTCACATTCTCCCCCCGTTAAATAAATTTCGTCCCGAAATTTAAGTTCTGCTTGCAGATGCAGGGTTCTTAGGAAAAAGGTGGGGGTATTTCTCTTTCATCCGGTCCTCACGCTCCCAGGTGAACTCAGGACCATGTCTGGCATTCCAACGAACTTTGACGAGTTTGACACTGCTCCGGCGGGTCTTGTTCACTTTCCAATCCGTGACCTCAACAGGTTCTTCAACGAAGTGGAGCGTGTCGTCAACATGAACCTCGTCGGTGGGAATGGCAACGGTAACTTGAGTTGGACTTTTCTTTAGATTGGATACATGAAATGTATCGTGAACACCATTCAGTTCAGCAGGTAGGTCCAACTTGTATGCTACTAGTCCTATTCTTTCCAAAACTCGGAAAGGACTAATGTAGCGCGGATTTAACTTCCCACGCTTTCCAAAGCGTGCCACCCCCTTCCAGGGTGAAACTTTCAATAACACCATTTCTCCAACTTGGAATTCCACATGTTTCCGGTTTGGATCCGCATAGGCCTTTTATCTGTGGCGAGCTGCTTCGATGCGTTTAAGAATCTTCGCAATCTTGTCTGTCGTCTCTTGGACGATTTCGGGACCAGCAAGCTGCCTATCACCTGCGTCAGCCCAACATAAGGGTGATCGGCAATTGCATCCGTAAAGGGCTTCAAATGGCGCGACACCAATACTGGTGTGGTAGCTGTTGTTGTACGAAAATTTGACCAATGGCAAATGCTTGTCCCAGCTACCGCCCAAATCCATAACACACGCTCTCAGCATGTCTTCCAAAGTCTGTATCGTTCGCTCGCTTTGACCGTCAGTTTGCGGGTGAAACGCAGTGCTCAGATTCAATTGCGATCCAAACGCTTCTTGGAAGGATTGCCATATCCTTGACACAAACCTTCCGTCTCTATCAGAGATGATCGAGAGAGGTACTCCATGGCGTGCGACGATCTCTCTCATGTAAATTTCCGCAAGTTTACTAGTACTGTCTTTCTCTTTGATTGGCAGAAAGTGTGCGGACTTTGTTAGGCGGTCAACTATCACCCAAATCATATCATGGCCTCTTGGCGTTCTTGGCAACTTCGTAATAAAATCCATTGAGATTTGTTCCCATTTCCACTTGGGAATCTCAGGTTGTTGCAGAAGTCCTGAAGGCTTCTGGTATTCCGCTTTCACTTTAGCACACGTTAAACATTTTCTCACATAAACAGCAACATCGCCTTTCATCCTAGGCCACCAATAGTAATCTTTGAGGTCCTGGTACATCTTATCCGATCCAGGGTGGATAGAGTACCGCGACTTGTGAGCTTCATCAAAAAAAACTTTCCTTAAATCACCAAGCAGAGGAACCCAAATCCTTTTCTCAAAACATAATGTTCCTTCCTCGTTTGGTACCAAAAGCTTCTCCATCCCACGGAGATATTCTTCTTCAAGGTTTCCTTCCTTGAGAGCTTCTTTCTGCGCGGCACGAATGCGCAAGGAAAGATCGGTTCGGATAATCATTTCTAAAGCCCTAACCCTTATGGGCTTGATCCTCTCCTTTCGACTTAGGGCATCGGCGACTACATTCGCCTTCCCTGGATGATACTTTATCTCGCAGTCGTAATCGTTCAGCAACTCAACCCATCGTCTCTGCCTCATATTCAACTCCTTCCGGTTGAATATATGCTGTAGGCTCTTGTGATCTGTAAAGATTGTACATTTCGTACCATAGATGTAGTGTCTCCAGATCTTTAATGCAAAAACCACTGCGCCGAGCTCCAAATCGTGTGTGGTATAGTTCTTTTCATGCACTTTCAACTGACGCGATGCGTAAGCAATAACCTTTTGGTGTTGCATCAATACACAACCCAATCCTTGACGTGAAGCGTCGCAGTATACCACAAAATCATCTGTACCTTCTGGTAGAGCTAAGATAGGCGCATTGCAGAGCTTATCCTTCAGTATCTGGAAGGCTTCCTCCTGTTTGATTTTCCAATCAAACTTCTTATCTTTCTGCGTGAGGAGCGTCAATGGTTGAGCGATCTTTGAAAAATTCTCAATGAATCTTTGATAATAGCCAGCCAAACCCAAGAATTGCCGGATCTCGGTTGGCGTCTTTGGGGTTTCCCAATCCTTGATCGCCTCGATCTTGGTTGGATCCACGTGGATTCCATCTCCATTTACCACGTGCCCAAGGAATTGCACCTCTCGTAGCCAAAACTCACACTTAGAGAATTTGGCATACAGCTGTTCTTTCTTCAGCATCTCTAGAATGGCTCTAAGATGCTGCTCGTGTTCAGCCTTCGTCTTTGAATAAATTAAGATGTCGTCGATAAACACAATCACGAACTTGTCCAAGTACGGCTTGCAAACTCTATTCATCAAATCCATAAAGACTGCAGGTGCGTTTGTTAACCCAAACGGCATAACAAGGAACTCGTAGTGTCCATAACGAGTTCTGAAGGCTGTCTTCGGGATACTCTCCTCTTGTATCCTTAACTGATGGTATCCAGATCGAAGATCGATCTTTGAATAAAAGCTTGAGCCTTGAAGTTGGTCAAACAGATCATCGATTCTTGGCAGAGGGTATCTATTCTTGATCGTCAGCTTGTTCAGCTCCCGGTAGTCGATGCACATACGAAAACTACCGTCCTTCGTTTTGATAAACAGGACTGGAGCTCCCCAAGGCGAGAAGCTTGGTCGGATAAATCCCTTGTCTAACAACTCTTGAAGTTGTGTTGACAGTTCCTGCATCTCAGACGGAGCAAGTCTATACGGTGCCTTAGCCACAGGCGCGGCGCCTGGAACTAAGTCAATGTGAAACTCTACTTGCCTCTGAGGTGGCAGTCCGGGCAAATCTTCTGGGAAGACTTCTGGATATTCCCTCGCAACAGGGATGTCTTCGATCTTTGGCTCAGCAGCCTTTTTATCCACAATGTGTGCCAGAAAAGCAACACATCCTTTCTGCAAACACCTTCGCGCTTTCAAGCAGCTGATAATTCTTAGCGGCGTATCACGCTTCTCTCCGTGAACCACAATTGTTTTGCCATCTTCGGTTGGGATACGAACAACCTTTTCGTGACAAACTATCTCAGCCTTGTTGCCTGATAACCAATCCATTCCTACTACCACGTCGAAGCTTCCCAAATGGACTGGTAGTAGATCCAAAGTGAACTCACGTTCTCCTAATTCGATCACACAGCCTCTGATAACTTCATTGGCTTCTACTAACTTCCCATTAGCTAATTCGATTGAGTACGGAACATCTAACTTATTAGCAGCTAGACCAAGCATACTCTTAAATTCTAATGACACGAAGCTATAATCGGCACCAGTATCAAATAAAACGGATGCATAGCGTTGGTTCACAGGGAACGTACCAGTAACGACATTGGGGTCCTGGCGCGCTTCCCTTGCTTCGATTTGGAACACTCTTCCACGGGCTTGGTTTAACTCTGGGCAGTTCTTCTTAAAATGCCCGATATCACCGCAGTTAAAGCACCCAAGTCTTTGCCCGTTTCCACCAGCTTGATCATTCCTCTGATTACGATTCACGGCGCCCGCTTGGTTAGCATTGTTGCCTCGATTCTCGTTACCTCCATAGTTTCCTTGTGGGCGATTTCCATTCCCGCCCCGGTTGTTATTTCTGTTTCCGAATCCTCCCTGGCCTCCCTGACCAGCAGTGGCCCAACAAGTGTCCTTCAAGTGGCCACGTTTCCCACATGCTTCGCATACTTTTGGCCCGCACCGGCCAGAATGGTGGAGTTGGCAGTTGTTGCACTTGGGCTGGGTGCCCATATATCCCTTTCCCTTCTTTCCACCACCAGCTGTAACCTGAGATGGCGCATTCGATCCTCCTTTCTTAACCGCCACACTGGTGCCCTGCTTGAAGTTTGAGAACTTCCGTTTGTTACCTCCTGATGACTCGACGTGAGTCTCTGCCTTCTTCGTCTTGATCTCATCAAACTTGTTTAGGCGGATCGCCTCCTCAGTGAGAGCTACGCTCAAATCAATCGCCTCAGTAATGGTCGCAGGCTTGGATGAGGTCACCATGCTTATGATTTGAGGAGCTAATCCCCAAATGAAACGTTCAATCCGCTTGAACTCCGGAGTGACCATGTAGGGTACCACATGCGATAAGTCATGGAATCTTTGAACGTACTCTGCGATCTTTGGACCGTCCATTTTCAAGTGCCAGAACTCGGTCTCCAATCGCTGGATTTCTGCGCGGGAACAGTACTTTTTGCGCATAAGTTCCTTCCGTTCGGTCCAGGTTAACGCGTAGGCAGCAGCTTCGCCTAGTGTCTGAACTTGTAGATTCCACCAAGAGAGGGCTCCATCCAAGAATAGCCCTGAGATATAGGTGACTTGCTGATCCAGCGCGCACTTGCTCATGCGAAGAACAGATTCGGTTTTCTCAGCCCAACGAACAAAGGCGACAGCACCTCCTGTGCCATCAAAGTTTACGGGCTTGCAGTCTAAGAACTGCTTGTAGGTGCACCCTGCACATACGTTATAACATATGAATGGCATTAGCATCCTTGCTAGAGATATCCAATTAGGTCACGGTATGTCTTAATGACTTAGTATTACCGTGAGGTGGATTGTTATTGCCTTGGTTAATACTTCCGCTCGTTCCTGGCTGGGATGCTGCATACTGTGCTATGGCAGCAGCAATGACTTGTTGAAGTTCTGCCTCATTAGTAGGCATGCGTGTCTCACGTCTCGGCGGCATCTTCTAAAAGATGTGTTTACGTCGGTCATGCCATAGTAAAGCGTACGTATATAGTAATAGTAAAAGCACATAACATCTCATGTTATCAATACATCACAAATACCAATCACACAACATCCCATGTCATAAAAATATAAATAAGCAATCAAGCGAATCAAATATGATGAGAATACTGCGATTGCCATATATCGTGACCACATAGTAAGTGTATCAGTACATCCCTGTGTCATACAATCATCAATCAACTAGGGGCTACATCACCCCTGTCCAAAAACTATATCATGTCAATGTCAAATACGTCAAATACATGTCAACAAAAGTCAGGATCATAAAGTAGTGTCCAAAAATGCTGTGCAGTCAAAAGCATTCGCCGTCTTCTCACCAACGTCTACCCAAACAGCACTGATGAGCTCTATACAGATGGTGGTGGTGGAGGGGGAAAATGGGTGTAAAACAAACGACGTAACTGGAGCCAGTCCTCCTCCATGGCTCGCTGGGTACGAATGATAGAAGCAACCTGCTGCTCTAGTGTAAAGAGACGGGCAGCATAATCTGGAGGTAAGGGTCGAAATGGCTGCAGAGGAGAGTGTGTCCGACCATGACACTGGCATGGTGGCAGCTGAGCTCTCTCAAGCTCCTGGATGCGCTGCGTGTGTGACTCGTGCTGGGCGACAAAAGACATCAAAACGTCCTCAATAGTATACCCCCTGTGGAAAGAATAGTAGGGGTCAGTCGGTGGCATAGCAGAGTCTGGTGCCCAAAGGAACAGCTCACTGGTGGGATCAAAAGGTGCCACATGAAATGGAGCAACAGAGGGTGGGGCGGATGACATCTGGGGCATGAAGGGGATAGACATCGGTACATGCCCAATAGGATGGGTTGAAGAACCCTCTCCAGGCCTCGCTGGAGGTACAAACTGAGGAACCTGAAAAGAAAAATCAACATGTCGTGTATCAGGGATCTGAGGGGGAAAAGGTGGAACATCCTCATCAGCAGGTATCCAACCGTGCTATGCATGCTCATCTGGTGGATTCATGTGTGCCGCGAACAGTGCATGCTCGGGCTCTAGTGGGATGGGATCAGGTGGGGGAGCAACAAAAGGGTGAATAGGTGCAATGTGCTCAACAGGATGGTCAACAGGTATATCGACAACAGGTAGAGGAACGACAGGATCAATAACGACATGATCGCCCTCTAACAAAGGAACATCCACGGGGAGATCATCAACAGGTGGGTCTGCTATAACAGGCTCAATAGGGAAGCCAGCATGTACGGGGTCATGCTCAAGTATGGGGTCTAGAGCGGCTGCCTGCTCAGGGGCGACGGCAGGCTCGGGGTCATCAAAATCCATCTCGAAGTCAAACTCGGGGTCGATAGGATCTACTGGGTCAGCTGGATCCTCCATGGGCTGGTCCATAGGTATAAACTCGATATCATGATCCGGGCTGAATCCCGGGGGAAAGATAGGATCAGAATCCTCTATGTCATCATGGTCAAACGCAAAGCTGGGAATAGGTGCAACAGAGGATGCCTGGTCAGGATCAGAATCATGCGCAAAGTGCTGTGCGCTCAATGTGCGAGAAGGTGCGGATGCCACAGAGTCGAAGGAGTCTGGGACAGGAGAATGTGCAGGCGAATCCTCAGCGGGAACGTCAGCGATCATCAGAAGATCGCCCGCAGGAAGAAGGGCCTCGCCCTGGATCTCCTCCTCAAACAGGTCAACATCGCCGTCAGCCTGGGCGTCAAGAAGAAAATCATATGCTGGATAAACGGCTAAGGGTATAGGGGCCGGAATCTCCACTAGGGGTGGGTACTCAGCGGGAGGGCCATCTGCAGGCTCATCAGCACCATCGAGTAGTGCGAAAAGCTGGAAATCATCCTCGTCAGTACTGGTATAGTCAGATGTGTGCACCTCGTGCTCGGAGGATGTGAGGTCAACAGATACGATAGGTATGGGTCCAGTGGTGTCCGAATCGCCAGTACCGGCTGAGTCCATGAGTCTGTAACATAAACACAAATATGCTCAAATAATCAGTCATACAATCAGATAATCACATAAGTCACCAAGTAAGATATCACATAATTCTCCTAGTCCCACTAGCCTCCCAGTCTCCTAGACTGCTCTATCAACTACCTCGACCTCTCAGATCGAGCCTCGGTCACCAATACCGAGCCTCAGCCTCCAAACTGAGCCTACTCTTCCTAGTCCAACTAGCCAACTACCTCGATCTCTCAGACCGAGCCTCGGCCTCTCAGACCGAGCCTCAGCCCTTCTAGACTGAGCCTATAAATAATAAAATGTGCTCAACATTTGTTTGTAAAAAGTTTTGGTTCTGGACTTAAGTGGTATGCAGAAAAATGTTTTCGTGAGAGCCCTAGTGATCATAGTCTAGACTCGAGAAGGAATCCTAGTTCGCTATGATCAGAGCTCTGATACCAAGCTGTCACACCCTGGCTTTGAGGAAGCGTGGTTATTTTGGTGTGACTTCTAAATACCATAGCTTAACCATAACAAAGCTATATGAAATAAAATCATGCAAGATCATCCGTTTGATTAAATTTTAAAACCAGAGTAACATACCATTGTCTTATAGACTTACAACATCATAACATAAAACATTGTCTTGAATAACATAAACACCGACATGAAATAAACGCAGTTTAAGATTTGTGACTTGTCCAGGAAAAAGTCACATTTCCTAAACTGGGATGACCTTGGAACCCTTATGCAGCGGGAAAACATAACATACCGCGCCAGATCTTTAATTTCCTGAAATACATGTAAGTTGAAAAATCAACAATAATGTTGAGCGAGTTCATGTGTAAGTGAGTATGTAAAACACTTGTAAGTATAAAAATTCCCTGGTATGTAGCAGTGTAAGGAAAAGAGATCACCAATGGTTTGCAAGGCCATTAGTATGTGTGAAGTGCAAGTAGGAAGACTCAAACCTAGCAAATTTAGCGTTGGGTACAAAGTCACTCAAGGTCCGTTCTGCTGGGCCTCTCAGAGGTCCGTTCTGTTGGGCCTAGAGTTGGGCTCGCTACACCCAGATAGATCTACCACTTACGTCCCTCGGTCCTTCAATGAGGATTAATGGTCTCCAGTTTCTGCCTACCCACTCACATGAACTAAGTAGTAAACCTCCTTATGCTAACCATACCGTGTATAAAGTACTTGTAAACAAAGTAACATGTATTTCACCCCCGCAGTTAAGAAAACTGAAAACAGTTAGAGAAAAGGGGGACATGAACTCACAGTCGGTGCGTCTCTACCAAGTACTCCAAATCAGGCAGCTGTGCGACGACCTACAAGTGCTAATTCTATTAGACGGACGGCCGTGCCTTAGCTTTATAGTTTAAGTCTTTGGAAAATAGTTAGACAACTATTTCGTGTTTACGTTCTGTATATACTTGGTAGTTAATCTCCTTCCCAAGGATGGGGGATTCAATACATGTGCGTTCAAATTAAGTCATTAAGTCTCACTTAATATATATATATATATATTTCCAATTCCAAAATATAAGTATTTTTCTCAAAAAAATATTATATTTTCATTTCACATAATTCTTCTCCAATAATACGTTGTTAAAATACGCGTTCATAAATATTTCTGTAAGTGCGTAAGTTACGTTTTAACAATCGAGTGGTAATATAATTACCGGTGTAACTTATATATTTATGGTGAAAGCGTTCGTATTATTTTGGATCCGTTAACGTTCGTAAATATTATTTTTACTCTAAAAATAATATTTATGTATTTTCACAAAATAATCATAAACAGTGTGTGAAAATATATATTTATCACGTTAAATTTTGTGAAAATCCCACCTCCGAATATTTAGTAAATAAAGTCATGGCGAAATTTATGTTTCGAAAACATGTCAAAAATAATTCTAACACTTGTAGTGTAAATAGTTCTAAGTGTTAGGTTTTTAGAAAAATTTCGCCAGAGTTTCCTCTGTAACTGGAGGTGGCCACGCTTTCAAGCGTATCATTTTCTTTAACAAATCAACTCAACAATTTTCTTTATTTGATCAGAACAACTTTCATCGCAACAACAAATCAACATATGTGTAAATTGCCAAAAATTACATGAACTTGCAGTTTACCCAAAACTGTGGTGTAAATCCCCTTAAATTTAGTAGATCTTTATATAAGGTAATTTGATCTTGTAAAAACCTCGTTTTTTAGAGAAAATCCATCTTTACAACTTCCCGTCGTCTTTTACAAAAACTGTTATTTTGTCGGATCATTTCACAAGTGTTTACACACTTGTGGTTTATAAAATCGTGCTTGTTAGTGTAAAATCCATCTTTTAAAATACATGATTTCTTTGATACGTCCTTCTTTGAAAATACCACTTGCAGATACGTAGATCTGCTAGTTTTAAACACAATTTTACAAGTAAAACTCTTTTACACAAGTTCATGATTCGCGTGTGGTAGAGTTTCACCTTTTAACCCTTGTATCCTTCAAAACATGCTTATGTTAAGATCCATGACCTTAACAAACCGGGTTAAACGATGATCCGAGCTACCACATCATAGATCGGGCCTAAATAATCATATATTTTAATTACTACAAGTTTTACACAACTTATGTGCTTTTAACCAACAATACTTGCAAGTTTAGTAAACTTTAATGCTTCAAAATGCAAGATTCCGAGTTTTAATCATCATACATCTTATTAACCACCTTAGATTAGTTCAAGTACGAGTTTTAAGCATTATACCTCTAGCTCGAGGCTAGGGAAGAATCTACGCGCAAAAGAGGTGGATAAAAGCTAGAGAAAGAGGTCCTTCGAACTCCGAGTGCACCAAGCCTCCTAATACGTGATTCTTGAAGCTCGTATGAGCTTGGAACTTGCAAGATCAAACTTGAAGAATGGATGGATGTATGGGGAGGGGTGTTCGGCCGTAAGCTTCTAGAGGGCAAGAGAGAGAGGAGTGGTGTTGTGATGAGTGATGAAAGTTATGTTGGGTTTAGAGGTGATCTTATAGATAATTAACCCCACTATTAACCAATGGATTTTGTGCCCCTAGATATTAGGCAAATGAGATTTGAACAAATCAACAAGGACAAGGGTGTCCCCTTCTAGTTGGGGCCGGTTAGAGAGGGGGGGGGGTCTAATCCGATTCCATTTCAACCATAGGTTAAGTATTAGTTAGATAATTAGGTTAAGTTAAGTGTTTAACTTGGTTACTTGTATATAGTGTGTTATAATGGGTGTTAGGGTATGCGGGGACCCTAACCGGCTCAGAAAAAGAGAAGTAATGAAAATAACAATATTTTCAGGTTCCGGGTATAGTCCGGTTGTTCGGTTGGATAGTAATCCGTTAAAACGCTTAATAAAGCTTTAAAGTGTCATTATTGTTATTTTTAGTGACACAACTTATTTCCGACACTTTGGAAAGTGTCTAGTAATATTTTTCTCATGTTTTGGCACTTTACTAGTTAGCTAGAAGCCGGATTGTTATGTAAACTGCTGAGCTTTGTGCTTAGAGTACGCTTTAGGCACATCCAGTCATTGTAACTTATTCCTAGAGACGCAGTTCTACAACCCTTGTGTCCCTACACTCACCATTAGTGTAGCAATTATCTCAGGCTCTTACAGGCCTTAGAGGCAGTGTCTGCCTGATGCTGGCTTTATCAGCATGTTCAATAGGTTATCCGCTATTGTGCTACTGTGCTTTTTGTGCATCATGTTTGTCACTAAGGTTCAGTATGTAAATAATGTAGTGATGATAAGTAAAGTATGATGCAAGTAAGTACATGTATCAGATATCAAGTAGCAGTTCATCAGCTAGTTCAAACAAGCACAGTAATTAAGCAGTAATTAATCATTAATTAAGTCGTACGGATACCTGGTTTGGTGAGGGTTGTCACAAATAACGATGTCGAAACCATCACAACGTTGAGGTTATTCCTAGCATTATCCTGACCAATCACGAACACTCGACCCCTGGCACCATTGCCGTAGTTATTACTCCCATTGTTGCCTCCATTATTGTTCCTGTTTTCCTTGGTTGTGGTTCTGATTCTGGTTCTGGTTCAACTGTGGGCAGTGTCTTTTGAAGTGACCTTCAGCACCACACTGATAACATCCCTCGTTACCCTACTGTTGCTGTTGATTCTATAGATCATGTGGCTGTTGTTGTTGGTTCTGGTTTGCAGGACGTGAGTTTCTACCATCTTTAGCTCCATGACCAAACTTGTTGCATCGATGACAATGATTTCGGTTGCACTGACCGCTGTGGTGCAAGTTACATCGTTTGCACTTAGGGTGGTTTCCCCTGTATCCACCCTGCCCTTGACTACTAAAAGGTTGTTGACCAGGACTTTGGTTGTCATCGATCTTTCGCTACTGTGCCGGGGACGGAACCGTAGTCGAACCCTTGCTAGGGGTTCCATCCCACTTTCGTTTGTTGTCACTAGGGGTAGCAGAAGTGGTTGAAGTAGTAGTGGTAGTAGTAGCGCTGATACGTTTAGGCAGCCCGCCCTGTTCCATTGTCTCATCGGTGAGGCGATGAGCTAACTTGACGATCCGTTGAATGGTGCCAAGATTCGCTGAGGTTACATGACTTTGAATCTCTGGCACTAGTCCCTTGAATTACAGTTCAATACGCTTGATTGAAGGGTCCACCCTAGTTGGACACAAGATGGCCAGCTCGTTTGACCGTTTCGTATAAGCTTCAATTTCCGATCCCGTCATCTGTGAATTGTAGAACTCTACCTCCAGTTTGTGAATGTCGTCACGGCTACAGTATTTCTCTTTGATCAATTCTTTGAAATCGTTCCATGGGGTGGCATTAGCAGCCGCTAGCCCCAGCATCTGAACTTGCGCGTTCCACCAAGTTAGCGCAGTGCCTTCGAGAGTACCTGTGGCGTACTTCACCCTACGAGCCCCAGGGCATTCATGTCACACCCCGACCGCGTAAAACAACAAACCGCGGCGGAAACATCGGGGCGTGTCGCGACAGAATTAATTGTTTCATAACCATGGCACACAAAGTGTATTTTATTTATTAAACAAGGGTGTTACATTGTCTCAAACAGGAAAATAAAGAGTTCAGAACATAATTAAACATAGTCTATCTTCTTTTAAAGTTTCTAAGGCACAGGTCCGCCCTAGTATCATGATCAACATCCTATGGAAAAGCACCTGAAAACACATGTGAAAATAGGTACGTCAGCATAAAAATGCCTGTGAGATACATAGGTTTTTGAAAATAGGATTCATGACTTATGTTTAATAAAAGTGTTTAGTCATGAACCTTGTTATTTGCTTTGTCTTGTAAATCATTTGAAAACAATAAGATCAGATGATATGTATAAGTAATGTCAGGTTAGATAAATAACCATGTAAAAATGATGTGTTTGTATAAGATAAGTTGTTTTGTAAATCAATGTCTTGTGAAAAGTATGTTATTTGTATAAAATGTTCTATGTCTCAAACTGAAATGATTCAAATAACGTTACGCCATGTAATACCATACAAACACTTATATATAGGAAGTACCAGCGGCGTATCCACCATGCTTGTATCATATTACACACGCATCGTTACTTAATCACTTAATCAAACCAAACCAAACAATGTAAGAAGTCTATGTTTAAATTAATTGTCAAATGTATTGGGTAATATGTCAAAGTGTTTATGTCAGGATGTAAATCATGTCAAATGTCTATGTCAAATATCCATGTCAAATGTCTATGTCAAATATCCATGTCAAATGTCTATGTCAAATATCCATGTCAAATGTCTATGTCAAAATGTCATGTATGGCAAGTGAAGTGTCTCAACTGAACCATATGCACGAAAACAAAGTATTGAAGTAAAACTTGGTTTAAATCAAAGCTATGTTTTGTGTAAAGGCATGCAACTATTTAATATGAACATTTATGCGGTATTGTGAATATGCATACATCCAAGCCTGGCGACTGTGGTGATAAACCCTTTAAACAAATTAAAGGTCTATCTGTCTTAATGTCAACGAATTCGGTCATTCCTTTCTGTCCCCTTACCCTGGGATGTCCGGAACGGGAGTTGTCAATTCCTATGGTACCACTACCTACTAACGAACGGCGTAGCTAATGTTAATGAACGTATTGTCCCATGTAAACAAACCAAATGTCATAACAAAATGTGAGCATGAGAAAACAATGCACTAAGTATGTAATCAAATGAACATACATAGCGTGAAATGTCATGTAAAACGATGTACTAAGTAATGCACACAATGGGCACACCTAGCAGGAAATGTCATGTAAAACGATGTACTAAGTAATGCACACAATGGGCATACCTAGCATGAAATGTCATGTAAAACGATGTACTAAGTAATGCACACAATGGGCACACCTAGCAGGAAATGTCATGTAAAACGATGTACTAAGTAATGCACACAATGGGCATACCTAGCATGAAATGTCATGTAAAACGATGTACTAAGTAATGCACACAATGGGCATACCTAGCATGAAATGTCATGTAAAACGATGTACTAAGTAATGCACACAATGGGCATACCTAGCATGAAATGTCATGTAAAACGATGTACTAAGTAATGCACACAATGGGCATACCTAGCATGAAATGAAATGAAATCATGTACTATAATGTACTAATAACATAGCAGGTATATGATGTGAAAACAGGAAAGCATGAAAGTAACAAGTAGGCACATGTGTTCCACCCCAAAACAGTTTGGAAAACAGTAAAAGAGGGGTCTATGTACTCACTTGAGATTGCTCAGTTGTATAAAGATAACCACCAAGTAATGCTAGAGATCTCGGAATCAAACGGCACCTACTATAGGTAACTATGTTAATAACCGGACCTATCTCGGAAGACTGGGTAGCATTAGGGTTTGTAAACCAAATGAGTGTCGGAACTCACGTGATATGGTTTAACAAAGCCTACATGCTAAATGAAACTTAACCTAAGTCTTATTGACCCATTATGATCCGTTTAGGTAGCTTATGCTACTTTAACGCATCGTGCGCGTGAAACGCGTTCGGACCGCCTAACTAGTCCTATGACAAGTATTATATGCCTAAACATGTTACATAATCAGTTACGTGACAAAAGTTTAGGTTACATATGCTAAATTACCAATTATGTATGAAAAGGGTATTCTGGTAATTTACCTAAGGCATATAAACTACCTATCATACAACTACTTAAACGTCGTGACCATAAGGTATAACCTCGGAAGGTTATTCCCTACACTATGGTCACCTAATGTGTTTGGTCGGATCCTAATGATCGACCAAACTGGGTCGGGTTCGAAGGTATAGGCGATTTATTAGATCGCCTACCCTACGACCCTAGACAACGTGGTAATCAGTAGGCATAGTCCCAAGGGACTATGACCATCGTGATTACAATCACGTTGCGAAGTTCTAATGAACTTCGCATTGACCATTACTGGTCAACGCTGAAAGTCAAACAAAGTTTGACTGTTTGACTTTCTGACTCGAAAAGCAGTAAAAATAAGGAAAAGAACGAAAGAATACTTACGAAGGGTCCCCGAATGCTAACCCAGATCAAAATAACTCAGGTATGAAACGAAGGTTCCAACTTAGAGCTTTCTTAATCAGATTTGTGGGTTTTTGGGGTTGAGGGTGGATGGGTATTTATAGGATATGCACCACCGTTAGGATCGTTTGTCGATTATCGTGCCTTAATCTCGTGCGTACATTTGTCACAAAGGTTATGGAGCCACATATGCTCCTAATCTTAGTGATTAAGCAAGTTGCAAACATGTGGTTGTGGTTTAATTGGTTGCAACTTGCATTTAAAACACTGAATCTGGTCCAGATAGGGGCTCGCGTGACGCCTAGGCCCCCTCGCGTCACGCTAGGCCCCTGTTTTGGCAGATTTTGCATAATTGGTCCCTGCATCTTGTTTTAAGCGATTTTCGATGCGTTTGAACCCCGTTAACCTCATTTCAAGGCTCTAGAATGAAGGTAAAGTATAGGGAACTCAAAACATACTCAAAAATATGTCGGATGATGGTTCGTTTGGCCGTACGAACGCGATGTTCGCTTAATTACGACGGAATGCGCATAAGTGCGAAAAACGATCCAAATGACGCAACGAATGGATTTTTCTTAAGGCGAACACTAAAATATAATGTAGTCATGCTTTCATAAATTTTTGGATGTCCAGATGTATTCAGAACGTAAGTTATGCGCGAAAATGCAAACTTGTGCACTTTTTGACACTTTTAGTCCCTGAATGTTCCAAAAGTTTATTTTAGCACACCGAACCCCTCAAAGCCTATTTCTAAGCTATGTAAAGGATATTTAAGGTGTGTTTAACTTATGGTTATGTTCCGGAATGTTCGTTACAGTTCAAATTGACATACTTTCGCAGTTTGTCAAGTTTAGTCCCTGTAAGCGAATTAACTTGTTTTTGCCATACCAAAGCCTTTAAAACTTATTTCTAAGTTATGTAAAGGTTATTTAAGGTATGTTGAGTATATGTTGATGTTTCGGAGTATTTCTCGCATTAAACTGAGTACGTTTACGCACTAGTTCGCGTATAACTCTCCAGAAAGCGATGTAGAGTTAGAAATTACATAAAAGTCAAAACATGAAAAATGTAAAACACAATCAAACAAACATTGGGATCAAATAACATTGTTTTATTGATAACAGAACTGTTCATAGTGATTACAAGCACAGTTGTTACAGTCTCCCCTACTTGTGGAAATTTCGTCCCGAAATTTATTTAGAGGAAACTCGCGGAAAAAGATGTGGATATTTCGCCTTCATTTGATCTTCGCGTTCCCAAGTAAACTCAGGTCCACGTTTAGCTTCCCAGCGAACTTTGACCAAAGGAATGCGCTTGCGTTTAAGCCACTTGACTTCACGTTCCATGATTTCCACCGGTTTCTCAACAAATTTCAGTGTTTTGCCAACACGAATTTCGTCAAGCGGTATGGAGTAGTTCTCATCAGCTGTACACTTCTTGAGATTTGATATGTGAAAAGTTGGATGAACATTTCCCAGTTCAGGAGGTAACTCAAGTCTGTAGGCTACCTTTCCGATTCTTTCGACGATCTTGAATGGTCCAACGTATCTAGGTGCAAGTTTTCCTTTCTTTCCAAATCTGATCACACCTTTCCAAGGTGAGACCTTAAGTAATACTCGATCACCAACTTGAAATTCAAAGGCTTTGCGTTTTGGGTCCACGTAAATCTTCTGACGGTTTCTAGCTGCCTGAAGGTTATCACGAACTTTCTTGACCTTGTCAGTTGTCTCTAAAATGAGGGCAGGTCCAGTAAGTTGAGCCTCGCCAATCTCATTCCAGCAGACTGGTGAACGACATTTTCGACCATAGAGAGCTTCGAAAGGAGCCATTCCGATGCTAGTGTGATAACTGTTGTTGTAGGAGAATTCAATCAATTTAAGATGTGAATCCCAGCTACCACCAAAATCGATCACACAAGCTCTTAGCATATCCTCCAGAGTCTGGATTGTTCTCTCAGATTGACCATCCGTTTGCGGATGATAAGCTGTGCTCAGATTAAGTTGGGTCCCCATGGCAGATTGCATGGTTCTCCAAAAATGAGAAGTGAAACGAGCATCTCTGTCAGAAATGATGTTCAACGGAACACCATGTCGAGCTACAATTTCATCCACATAGATTTGAGCAAGTCTGTCAGTAGGAAAATCCTCGCGGATTGGCAAGAAATGTGCTGACTTTGTAAGACGATCAACGACTACCCAAATGGCATCATGACCTTTCTTTGTGCGCGGGAGTTTGGTAACAAGATCCATAGTAATGTTTTCCCATTTCCAAACTGGGATCTCTGGTTGCTCCAATAAACCAGAAGGACGCTGATGTTCAGCCTTAACCTTTAGACAAGTAAGGCATTTGGATACGTATAAGGCAATGTCTTTCTTCATACCAGGCCACCAATAGTGAATACGAAGATCCTTGTACATTTTATCTGAGCCCGGATGAATAGAATAACGAGACTTATGGGCTTCATCCATAAGCAAGGTACGAATATTATCCTGGCTTGGGACCCACAAACGGTCCATGAAGTAATATGATCCATTGTCCTTCAGTTCCAGAGAAGGTGTTATGTGATAGGGAAATTCCTTATCCATTGCACCTTGTGAAACACAAGATTGTTGAGCCTGAGAAATACGTGCTTGAATATCGGATCGAGCTTGAATAACAGATTGAACACGTACACAATGAAGCTTAGTACGTTCCTTACGACTCAATGCGTCAGCTACGACATTCGCCTTACCAGGATGGTAGCGAATTTCGCAGTCGTAGTCGTTTAAAAGCTCAACCCAACGTCGCTGTCTCATGTTGAGTTCTTTCTGGTTGAAGATATGCTGAAGACTTTTGTGGTCAGTGAAAACCACACATTTTGTACCGTACAAATAGTGTCTCCAGATCTTGAGAGCAAAGACAACTGCACCCAACTCAAGATCATGAGTGGTGTAGTTCTTCTCATGTATCTTCAATTGTCTTGATGCATAGGCTATGACTTTGTTCCTTTGCATAAGAACACAGCCAAGACCCAATTTTGATGCATCACAATACACGACAAAATCATCATCACCCTTAGGTAATGATAGAACAGGCGCATCGCAAAGCTTCTGCTTCAGGTGTTGAAAAGCTTCCTCTTGTTTGATTCCCCAATAAAAGGGCATTTTCTTCTGAGTTAGAGCAGTTAGAGGAACTGCAATCTTAGAGAAGTTTTCAATGAAGCGGCGATAATAACCCGCTAGACCAAGAAATGAACGAACTTCAGTAGGAGTAGTAGGTGTATCCCAATCCTTAATCGCACTGATCTTGGAGGGATCTACATGAACACCTCGTTCGTTGATAATGTGTCCCAAAAATTGAACTTCTTTAAGCCAAAATTCGCACTTGGAGAATTTGGCGAAAAGTTGCTCTTTCTTCAGGAGTTCCAGAGTAAGACGAAGATGCTGCTCGTGATCAGCTCGCGTCTTTGAGTAAATCAAGATATCGTCAATAAAAACAATGACGAACTGATCCAAATAAGGTTTGCAGACCCTATTCATTAAGTCCATGAAAACAGCAGGAGCATTAGTCAAACCGAATGGCATGACTGTGAACTCGTAATGTCCATAACGGGTACGGAATGCTGTCTTCGGAATGTCTTCTTCTTGCACCCGAAGTTGATGATATCCAGATCGCAGATCGATCTTCGAAAAATATGAAGCACCTTGTAACTGATCAAAGAGGTCGTCGATGCGAGGTAGGGGATATCGATTCTTGATGGTAAGCTTGTTAAGCTCACGATAATCGATACACATCCTAAAGGATCCATCCTTCTTCTTGACAAAAAGAACGGGAGCACCCCAAGGTGAAAAACTAGGACGTATAAAACCTTTGTCAGAGAGCTCCTGAAGCTGTTTAGACAACTCTTGCATCTCAGACGGTGCAAGACGATATGGAGCTCTGGCAATGGGGTTTGCACCAGGTACGAGATCAATGCGGAACTCGACTTGGCGTGCTGGAGGTAGACCAGGTAAATCTTCAGGGAACACTTCAGAATAATCCCGAACGACAGGAATATCTGAAATAGACTTACCCTTGCCTTTATCTTCTGTAACATGTGCTAAGAAAGCCACATAGTTCTTCTGCAGATACTTCCGAGCTTTAAAACAAGACATGAGTTTGAGACCACCGGTAGGCTTCTCGCCTTGAACTTGCAGGATCTTGCCTGTCGAAAGCGGCACACGAACAATCTTCTTAGAACAAACTATCTCTGCGTGATGCTTGGATAACCAATCCATTCCCACAATAACGTCGAAGCTTCCAAGTTGCATAGGCGCGAGGTCAATAGGAAAAAGATGGTCGTTAAGGTTCAACTGGCAGTTGCGAAGAACAGAATCAAGAATAATGGGTTCACCACTAGCAACCTCTACTGTCAAAGATTTGCCTAGTTTCGTTCTAGACACTCGAAGCATTTGCTCAAAAGACAAAGACACGAAACTCTTATCGGCACCGGAATCGAAAAGAACAGATGCAGGCTGATTATTAATAAAGAACGTACCGTTCACCACATTATCGTCAGCCTGTGCCTCTTGGGCATTCATGTTAAAAACTCGGTGTAACACCTGTGCCTCCACGGCCATCAAACAAATGCCAAACCAATGAAATATTGTATTTCATACTTTGGACTTGTATAAATATGTGTATCTTTTGCACATATCAACTCATGTTCGATTTCAAGCTCTAAATCGCTTTCTGGAAGGTTATACACGCACTGATGCGTAAATATAACCAGTTTAATGCAACGAACACTCCAGAATAGTGAAATAGGCTTAACATACCTTAAATAACCTTTACATAACTTAGATATAAGTTTTGGAAGGTTTGGTGTGGTGAAATCAAAGTTTAATCGCTTACAGGGACTAAATTTGACAAACTGCGAAAGTATGCCAATTTGAACTGTAACAGACCTTCCGGAACATGACCATAAGTTAAACATACCATAAATATCCTTTACATAGCTTAGAAATAGGCTTTGAGGGGTTCGGTGTGCTAAAATAAACTTTTGGGTCATTCAGGGACTAAAAGTGTCAAAAAGTGCACAAGTTTGCATTTTCGCGCATAACTTACGTTCTGAAAACATCCGGACATCCAAAAATTTATGGGAGCATGACTATATTATATTTTAGTGTTCGCCATAAGAAAAATCCATTCGTTGCGTCATTTGGATCGTTTTTCGCGCTTGTGCGCATTTCGTCGTAATTAAGCGAACATCGCGTTCGTACGACCAAACGAACCATCATCCGGCATATTTTTGAACATGTTTCATGTCCACAATGTTTAGGCAACATTTTAGGGCCTTAAAGTTGGCTTTACGGGCCTTGGAAGTGTCGGAAATGGCCTTAAACACGTGCAGGGACTGAAACTGTCAATTCTGCAAGAAGTTTGCTGATCAGACAGCCAGGCGGCCCGCCTCAGTTTCTGTGTATCCTTAGGCGGCCCGCGTCAGTCTTCTGGACCAGATTAACTGCATTAACAGCTGTTTGCAGCTGTTTTAACCACAACCACACACTCACCACTTGCCTAATCAGTTGATAAGGATGGTTTTTAACCACCATGAGTTTCCAACACTTGTACGGCTTGGATTAAGGCACGATATTCAACAAACGATCTTAACGGTTACCCGAAAACTATAAATACCCCACCCCCTTTGTTCATAATCACTAGAAACTTGATTTGAGAAACTCTAAGTTGAAACATTTGTTTCATACCTGAGATTTTTGAATCGAGTTTAGCATTCGGGGACCCTTCGTAAGTATTCTTTCGTTCTTTTCCTTATTTTACTGCTTTTCGAGTCAGAAAGTCAAACTTTGTTTGACTTTCAGCGTTGACCAGTAATGGTCAATGCGAAGTTCATTAGAACTTCGCAACGTGATTGTAATCACGATGGTCATAGTCCCTTGGGACTATGCCCACTGATTACCACGTTGTCTAGGGTCGTAGGGTAGGCGATCTGATAAATCGCCTATACCTTCGAACCCGACCCAGTTTGGTCGATCATTAGGATCCGACCAAATACATTAGGTGACCATAGTAGGTAGGGAATAACCTTCCGAGGTTATACCCTATGGTCACATCGTTTAAGTAGTTGTATGATAGGTAGTTTATATGCCTTAGGTAAATTACCAGAATACCCTTTTCATGTATAATTGGTAATTAAGCATATGTAACCTAAACCTTTGTCACATAACTGATTATGTAATATATTTAGGCATATAACACTTGTCATAGGGCTAGTTAGGCGGTCCGAACGCGTTTCACGCGAACGACGCGTTAAAGTAGCATAAGCTTCCTAAACGGGTCGTAATGGGTCGTAAACAATTATGTTAGGTTTCATTTAGTATGTAGGCTTTGTTAAACCAAATGACACGAGTCTCTACACTCGTTTGGTTTACGAACCCTAATGCTACCCAATCTTCCGATCAAGGTCCGGTTAATTAACATAGTTACCTATAGTAGGTGCCGTTTGATTCCGTGATCTCTATCTTTGCTTGGTGGTTATCCTAGGACTTCTGAGCAATCTCAAGTGAGTACATAGACCCCTCTTTTACTGTTTTTCCAAACTGTTTTGGGGTGGAACACATGTGCCTACTTGTTACTTTCATGCTTTCCTGTTTTGACATCATATACTTGCTATGTTCATTAGTACATTATAGTACATGATTTCATTACATCTTATGCTAGGTGTGCCCATTGTGTGCATTACTTAGTACATTGTTTTACATTACATTTCATGCTAGGTGTGCCCATTGTGTGCATTACTTGGTACATTGTTTTACATTACATTTTGTTGCATATGCTCATCCAGTATATGAACACATTATATTACATTTTGAACCGTTAATAACTATTTGACTATGTGAACCGTTGTAATCATTTGACTCAGTGAACCGTTTGTATCCGTGAACCGTTTGTATCTGTGAACCGTTTATATCTGTGAACCGTTTGTATCTGTGAACCGTTTGTATCTGTGAACCGTTTGTCTCTGTGAACCGTTTGTATCTGTGAACCGTTTGTATCTGTGAACCGTTTGTACTCTGTGAACCGTCTGTATCTGTGAACCGTTTGTATCGGTGAACCGTGTGAACCGTATTTGACCATACATAAACATTTCTACAACTGTTAAACATTACTTTGGTGTTTTGGTTTGATTAAGTGATTAAGTAACGATGCGTGTGTAATATGATACAAGCATGGTGGATACGCCGCTGGTACTTCCTATATATAAGTGTTTGTATGGTATTACATATTGTAGCGTTATTTGAATCATTTCAGTTTGAGGCATAGAACATTTTATACAAGTAACATACTTTTCTCAAGACATTTATTTACAAACAACTTATCTTATACAAACTCATTTTACATGGTTATTCATTTAATCACACATTATTCACTTATTTATACATATCATCTGAACTCATTGTTTTTCAAATGATTTACAAAAACAAAGCAAATTACAAGGTTCGTGACTAAACATTTTCTCAAACATAAGTCATGAAACCTATTTTCACAAAACCTATGTATCTCACAGGCATTTTTATGCTGACGTACCTATTTTCACATGTGTTTTTCAGGAACTGTTGCATAAGATGATCAAGATACATATAGGCAGACTTGGGCATTAGTGACAATAAAAGATGCAAGACTAGTTAATTATGTTGTATTTCTTGTTGGTTAAGACATTGTAACACTTTTTATCAATAAAACGAAACTTCAATTGCCATGGATTTGAAACAATTAATTCTGTTACAACACTCCCCGACATTTCCGCCACGTTTTGTATGTTCTACGTGGTCGGGGTGTGACAGAAAAGATGGTATCAGAGCCAATGGTTATAGGGAATTAGGTTATTAGTAATGCTTTGACCTAGTCTATAACTTTCTTAGGACCCTAACGCGAGTTTACTTGCGTTTAGTCATAAAACAATACCGTCACCTATCCTTAGGCGACTACCACAACAAGAACATAAATTTCAAAACCGCTTTGAAAACTAATCATCTGTTCTAGGATGATTGATTACTAGGTTTTGAACCTTCTATTGTAAGGTTTTGAACCCCTTTGAGTTTTCAAAAATCTCGTCAAGGTTTTGGGTTTTAAATAATGTGAACACGTGCAAACTAGAAGGGTGAATGCCTGTATTCTGAGTTTTCTGTCTAGGCAAGCACTTCGTATACATCTCAACCAGACGCGAGACCAGTTGTGCTTACCTGGGAATTCTTGGGATGAGTGTTCACTTATAGGCGAGCATGTCTTCGCGATACATTATTTTTGACCTATTTACTTTGATTATTCACCGAGGTCGTTTGTTGCTTTGTAGTAACAAACAAATGACCACTATCCATTGCGTTCATCAAATTTGTTTCATCTCATTCTTTTCGTCTAATTCTCTCACTCGTTTCCTTTCATGTTTCCTCTTTTAGAATGCCTCCTCGACGCGAAAACCAGATAGCGACTGCCGAGCTGGCAGAAATCATTGCACAGCAAATGGCTGCTCAATTCCCAAACCTCTTTGCTCAATGGAATCAAGCCAACAACAACAACAATGGTCCATGCAATTTCAAGAGTTTTAACTCGTCGAAACCACTCAAGTTTAGTGGTTCTGAGGGAGCGACGGGGCTTCTTCAATGGTTCGAGAGCATTGAGAATACTTTCCGCCACGTGCAGTGTCCTGACAATCGCAAGGTCGAGTTTGCTTCGAGTGTGTTCCAGAAGAGAGCCCTTACGTGGTGGAACGGGGTTATGAGAGATCGTGGTGCAGAAGTTGCTCAAGCACAGACATGGGCTGAACTTAGGGCCCTTATGATGAAGGAATTCTGTCCTCGACACGAGATCAGGGCTTTGGAAAGGGAATTCGACAATCTGGAGCAAGACAGCGGTGAGCATCGAGCCTACACGGACCGTTATGAGGAGTTAAGTCTGTTATGCCCAAACATGGTCACGCCTTTGGATAAGGCAATCGAAAAGTACATTGATGGCCTCCCTGATTCAATACAAGACATTTTGACTGGTAGCAACCCTACTACAGTTAGACAGGCCATTGAGCTATCTGCAACCTTGACTGAATCAAAGATCAGGAAAGGTAAACTTTTCCGAAAAGGTGACAAGAAGCCGGTCGAAGAATCGAAACCAATCGAGGAATCAAAGATCATGGATGAACAGACTGGATCCCCTATGAGTTCCAAGAAGCGAAAGGCTTCTCAGAACTACGCTGTGGTCGCTCACAATGATCAAGCCGTCCTCAACCAACCAGCTCAAACCCCTGCCAGGAAACCCTACAACGGAACTGCACCCTTGTGCAACCAATGTGGCCTACATCATCATGCTGGGGTGAAGTGCCGCACATGCCAAGTTTGCGGACTTATAGGTCATACAGCTAGGGTTTGCCCAACCGCAGCTGCACCAAATCAAACTGGCAACAATCCTGCTCAAGCTCGTTTTCCACCGGGATCTTGCTACAACTGTGGCGAGATGGGCCATTTTCGTAGGAATTGCCCAAGGCTTGCTAATGCAAATCCAGCGCAGGGATGAGCCTATGATCAACCAGAAGACAACATCGTTTAGAAATAATCACGTCTTATGTATTATTTTCTTTTGTTGTCAAGATCCAAGAAACAGTTGTTATCGTTGTTTATAAATAAATCTTTTATTTACATTGCAATGTATTTATGTGATTGTATGTATAAACAACATATCCCCTACAATACCGACAATCAAGGAACCGCATTCCTTGAAGAACAGACTGCCCCCAAATTTCTTCCATTATATGATCTCTTGCGTTTTTCACGAAAATCCTAAGTACCCGTTCCTTCCAAGAGAAACGAAGTACGAGGTGCCAAGTTAATTGCAATCAATAACAAGACAATAACAATTAAACAACTATGTGATTATGTGCTTATGAACATTACAAGACAAACTGTGCGGACTATGCAAGGAATTACGTAATTATGGATGCATACATAATTATGGAATTTAGTGCACAGAAACCACAGCGAGCTTTGTCATGTACCTAGAGGTTAACCCTATTCATTTCCAATTCTGATGAAGTATCCGTTGAGGAAAAATGAACTAGCTATTCATTTTTCACTTCTGAAGAATATCCGTTGAGGAAATGAATATCCGTTTATCCTTCATTTCCAATTCTGAAGAATACCCGTTGAGAAAAATGACTCTGTTTGTGCATCTTCGTTCTGAAGAGTATCCGTCGAGGGAAATGAATATCCGTTTATTTAATCCTTCATTTCCGAACCTGAGGAAACAACCGTTGAAAATGACTCCGTTAGTTCATTTTCGTTTCTGAAGATTATCCGTTGAGGAAATGAATATCCGTTTATCCTTCATTTCCAATTCTGAAGAATACCCGTTGAGGAAAATGACTCCGTTTGTGCATTTTCGTTCTGAAGAGTATCCGTCGAGGGAAATGAATATCCGTTTATTTAATCCTTCATTTCCGAACCTGAGGAAACAACCGTTGAAAATGACTCCGTTAGTTCATTTTCGTTTCTGAAGATTATCCGTTGAGGAAATGAATATCCGTTTGTCTATCATTTTCATTTCCATTTCTGAGGAAACAAACCGTTGAAAATGACTCCGTTAGTTCATTTTCGTTTCTGAAGATTATCCGTTGAGGAAATGAATACCCGTTGTTTAATCCTTCATTTCCGAACCTGAGGAAACAACCGTTGAAAATGACTCCGTTAGTTCATTTTCGTTTCTGAAGATTATCCATTGAGGAAATGAATATCCGTTTGTCTATCATTTTCATTTCCATTTCTGAGGGAACAAACCGTTGAAAATGACTCCGTTTGATCATTTTCGTTTCTGAAGATTTTCCGTTAAGGAAATGAATCCCCGTTTGTTTATTCCTTCATTTCCGCTTCTGAAGAATACTCGTTGAGGAAAATGACTCCGTTTGTTCATTTTCATTCTGAAGAATGTCCATTAAGGAAATGACAGGATTATGCTTCACATATCTCTGGTGGTTATCTGACACAAAGTCACAAATAGACTCCTACGAATTAATTTCGGGACGAAATTTCCTAAAGTAGGGGAGACTGTAACACCTGTGCCTCCACGGCCATCAAACAAATGCCAAACCAATGAAATATTGTATTTCATACTTTGGACTTGTATAAATATGTGTATCTTTTGCACATATCAACTCATGTTCGATTTCAAGCTCTAAATCGCTTTCTGGAAGGTTATACACGCACTGATGCGTAAATATAACCAGTTTAATGCAACGAACACTCCAGAATAGTGAAATAGGCTTAACATACCTTAAATAACCTTTACATAACTTAGATATAAGTTTTGGAAGGTTTGGTGTGGTGAAATCAAAGTTTAATCGCTTACAGGGACTAAATTTGACAAACTGCGAAAGTATGCCAATTTGAACTGTAACAGACCTTCCGGAACATGACCATAAGTTAAACATACCATAAATATCCTTTACATAGCTTAGAAATAGGCTTTGAGGGGTTCGGTGTGCTAAAATAAACTTTTGGGTCATTCAGGGACTAAAAGTGTCAAAAAGTGCACAAGTTTGCATTTTCGCGCATAACTTACGTTCTGAAAACATCCGGACATCCAAAAATTTATGGGAGCATGACTATATTATATTTTAGTGTTCGCCATAAGAAAAATCCATTCGTTGCGTCATTTGGATCGTTTTTCGCGCTTGTGCGCATTTCGTCGTAATTAAGCGAACATCGCGTTCGTACGACCAAACGAACCATCATCCGGCATATTTTTGAACATGTTTCATGTCCACAATGTTTAGGCAACATTTTAGGGCCTTAAAGTTGGCTTTACGGGCCTTGGAAGTGTCGGAAATGGCCTTAAACACGTGCAGGGACTGAAACTGTCAATTCTGCAAGAAGTTTGCTGATCAGACAGCCAGGCGGCCCGCCTCAGTTTCTGTGTATCCTTAGGCGGCCCGCGTCAGTCTTCTGGACCAGATTAACTGCATTAACAGCTGTTTGCAGCTGTTTTAACCACAACCACACACTCACCACTTGCCTAATCAGTTGATAAGGATGGTTTTTAACCACCATGAGTTTCCAACACTTGTACGGCTTGGATTAAGGCACGATATTCAACAAACGATCTTAACGGTTACCCGAAAACTATAAATACCCCACCCCCTTTGTTCATAATCACTAGAAACTTGATTTGAGAAACTCTAAGTTGAAACATTTGTTTCATACCTGAGATTTTTGAATCGAGTTTAGCATTCGGGGACCCTTCGTAAGTATTCTTTCGTTCTTTTCCTTATTTTACTGCTTTTCGAGTCAGAAAGTCAAACTTTGTTTGACTTTCAGCGTTGACCAGTAATGGTCAATGCGAAGTTCATTAGAACTTCGCAACGTGATTGTAATCACGATGGTCATAGTCCCTTGGGACTATGCCCACTGATTACCACGTTGTCTAGGGTCGTAGGGTAGGCGATCTGATAAATCGCCTATACCTTCGAACCCGACCCAGTTTGGTCGATCATTAGGATCCGACCAAATACATTAGGTGACCATAGTAGGTAGGGAATAACCTTCCGAGGTTATACCCTATGGTCACATCGTTTAAGTAGTTGTATGATAGGTAGTTTATATGCCTTAGGTAAATTACCAGAATACCCTTTTCATGTATAATTGGTAATTAAGCATATGTAACCTAAACCTTTGTCACATAACTGATTATGTAATATATTTAGGCATATAACACTTGTCATAGGGCTAGTTAGGCGGTCCGAACGCGTTTCACGCGAACGACGCGTTAAAGTAGCATAAGCTTCCTAAACGGGTCGTAATGGGTCGTAAACAATTATGTTAGGTTTCATTTAGTATGTAGGCTTTGTTAAACCAAATGACACGAGTCTCTACACTCGTTTGGTTTACGAACCCTAATGCTACCCAATCTTCCGATCAAGGTCCGGTTAATTAACATAGTTACCTATAGTAGGTGCCGTTTGATTCCGTGATCTCTATCTTTGCTTGGTGGTTATCCTAGGACTTCTGAGCAATCTCAAGTGAGTACATAGACCCCTCTTTTACTGTTTTTCCAAACTGTTTTGGGGTGGAACACATGTGCCTACTTGTTACTTTCATGCTTTCCTGTTTTGACATCATATACTTGCTATGTTCATTAGTACATTATAGTACATGATTTCATTACATCTTATGCTAGGTGTGCCCATTGTGTGCATTACTTAGTACATTGTTTTACATTACATTTCATGCTAGGTGTGCCCATTGTGTGCATTACTTGGTACATTGTTTTACATTACATTTTGTTGCATATGCTCATCCAGTATATGAACACATTATATTACATTTTGAACCGTTAATAACTATTTGACTATGTGAACCGTTGTAATCATTTGACTCAGTGAACCGTTTGTATCCGTGAACCGTTTGTATCTGTGAACCGTTTATATCTGTGAACCGTTTGTATCTGTGAACCGTTTGTATCTGTGAACCGTTTGTCTCTGTGAACCGTTTGTATCTGTGAACCGTTTGTATCTGTGAACCGTTTGTACTCTGTGAACCGTCTGTATCTGTGAACCGTTTGTATCGGTGAACCGTGTGAACCGTATTTGACCATACATAAACATTTCTACAACTGTTAAACATTACTTTGGTGTTTTGGTTTGATTAAGTGATTAAGTAACGATGCGTGTGTAATATGATACAAGCATGGTGGATACGCCGCTGGTACTTCCTATATATAAGTGTTTGTATGGTATTACATATTGTAGCGTTATTTGAATCATTTCAGTTTGAGGCATAGAACATTTTATACAAGTAACATACTTTTCTCAAGACATTTATTTACAAACAACTTATCTTATACAAACTCATTTTACATGGTTATTCATTTAATCATACATTATTCACTTATTTATACATATCATCTGAACTCATTGTTTTTCAAATGATTTACAAAAACAAAGCAAATTACAAGGTTCGTGACTAAACATTTTCTCAAACATAAGTCATGAAACCTATTTTCACAAAACCTATGTATCTCACAGGCATTTTTATGCTGACGTACCTATTTTCACATGTGTTTTTCAGGAACTGTTGCATAAGATGATCAAGATACATATAGGCAGACTTGGGCATTAGTGACAATAAAAGATGCAAGACTAGTTAATTATGTTGTATTTCTTGTTGGTTAAGACATTGTAACACTTTTTATCAATAAAACGAAACTTCAATTGCCATGGATTTGAAACAATTAATTCTGTTACAACACTCCCCGACATTTCCGCCACGTTTTGTATGTTCTACGTGGTCGGGGTGTGACACTCGGCCTCGAGCCGGAGCCTGATTCTGATTCTGGTTCTGGTTCTGGTTGACTAGTCTTGGGCACCGATTCCTATAGTGGGTCAGATCCCCACAATTGTAACAGGCACCTGGTGGGTATTGTGGTCGTGCAGCTTGACCCTGTTGCGGAGCAGGAGGCTGAGCAACTTGTTGAGCCGGGTTCTGAACCGCGGGATTCTGAGCAGATCGACAAACATTGGCAAGATGGCCTGATTTCCCACAGTTAGTACAGAAACGGCATGGAAAATGCGGCTGGTGGTGACTGTTGCATCTATTGCACAAAGGTGCATTCCCTGTATAGGGTTTCTTTGCTGGAGGCTGTGCGGGTTGGTTGGGAGCTGCCTGATTAGCTTGGGCAGTGACAGCAAAATTTTGAGAAGCCTTACGCTTCTTTGCCCTCTTTGAAGAACCAGAGTTCTTTCCATTCCCGTTTTGACCTTTCTTGCTATCCACTTTGTCAGTCGATTGTTCCTTGCCCTTGTCACCCTTCCGGTGTAACTTGTTCTTCCGGATCTGTGACTCAGTCAATGTCGCAGATAACTCGATCGCCTGACGAAGTGTGGCAGGTTCACTACCAGTAAGAATGTCTTGTACCGAGTCAGGTAGGCCGTCGATGTATCTTTCGATAGCCTTGTCAAGTGGGGTAACCATAGTCGGGCAAAGCAAACTCAACTCTTCAAACCGGTCAGTATAAGCCGTGTGCTCACCACTATCTTGCTTCAAAACATCAAACTCTTTCTCCAACGCTCGTTGTTCATGGCGAGGACAGAATTCCCTCATCATAAGGGCTCTAAGTTCAGCCCATGACTGTGCGAGAGCAACTTCAGCACCCTGGTCTCTCATAACTCCGTTCCACCATGTCAAAGCCCTCTTCTGAAATACGCTCGAGGAGAACTCGACCTTGCGATTATCCGGACACTGCACATGGCGAAAAGTATTCTCTATGCTCTCGAACCACTGAAGAAGCCCAGTTGCTCCTTCAGAACCACTAAACTTGAGTGGTTTAGCCTGGTTAAAATCCTTGTATTTGCATGGAACATTGTTGTTGTTGTTGGCCTGGTTCCATTGAGCAAAGAGATTTGGAAATTGAGCAGCCATCTGTTGCGCAATAATTTCTGCCAGCTCGGCAGTTTCTATCTGATTTTCGCGTCGAGGAGGCATTCTAAAAGAGGAAAAACATGAAAAGAAACGAGTGAGATGATTGGATGAAAAGAATGAGATGAAACAAAATCAACAAAAGCAAAGATGGTGGTCATTCGTCCGTATCACAAAGCAAACAAACGACTCACAGTGACTAATCAAAGTAAATGGGTCAGAAATAATGTATAATGAAGACATGCTCGCCTATAAGTGAACACTCATCCCAAGAATTCCCAGGTAAGCACAACTGGTCTCGCGTCTGTTTGAGATGTATACGAAGTGCTTGCCTAGACAGAAAACCCAGAATACAGGCATTCACCCTTCCAGTTTGCACATGTTCACATTATTTAAAACCCAAAACGTTTGACGGGATTTTGAAAATTAGAAGGCACAAGGCCAAAAACCAAACTCGAAAAGGGTTCAAAACCATAAAACAGAGGGTTCAAAACCTTGTAAAAATTTATTCAAAAACAGATGATTGTTTTTCAAAAATCGTTTCGGAAAAATTTTGGTTCCTTGTTTTGTTAATCACCTAAGGATAGGTGATGTACATGTTTTAAGATCTAAACACAAGATAACTCGTGTTAGGTTCCTAGAAAAGTTATAGTCTAGGTCAAAGCATTACTAATAACCTAATTCCCTATAACCATTGGCTCTGATACCAACTCTTCTGTCACACCCCGACCGCGTAAAACAACAAACCGCGGCGGAAACATCGGGGCGTGTCGCGACAGAATTAATTGTTTCATAACCATGGCACACAAAGTGTATTTTATTTATTAAACAAGGGTGTTACATTGTCTCAAACAGGAAAATAAAGAGTTCAGAACATAATTAAACATAGTCTATCTTCTTTTAAAGTTTCTAAGGCACAGGTCCGCCCTAGTATCATGATCAACATCCTATGGAAAAGCACCTGAAAACACATGTGAAAATAGGTACGTCAGCATAAAAATGCCTGTGAGATACATAGGTTTTTGAAAATAGGATTCATGACTTATGTTTAATAAAAGTGTTTAGTCATGAACCTTGTTATTTGCTTTGTCTTGTAAATCATTTGAAAACAATAAGATCAGATGATATGTATAAGTAATGTCAGGTTAGATAAATAACCATGTAAAAATGATGTGTTTGTATAAGATAAGTTGTTTTGTAAATCAATGTCTTGTGAAAAGTATGTTATTTGTATAAAATGTTCTATGTCTCAAACTGAAATGATTCAAATAACGTTACGCCATGTAATACCATACAAACACTTATATATAGGAAGTACCAGCGGCGTATCCACCATGCTTGTATCATATTACACACGCATCGTTACTTAATCACTTAATCAAACCAAACCAAACAATGTAAGAAGTCTATGTTTAAATTAATTGTCAAATGTATTGGGTAATATGTCAAAGTGTTTATGTCAGGATGTAAATCATGTCAAATGTCTATGTCAAATATCCATGTCAAATGTCTATGTCAAATATCCATGTCAAATGTCTATGTCAAATATCCATGTCAAATGTCTATGTCAAAATGTCATGTATGGCAAGTGAAGTGTCTCAACTGAACCATATGCACGAAAACAAAGTATTGAAGTAAAACTTGGTTTAAATCAAAGCTATGTTTTGTGTAAAGGCATGCAACTATTTAATATGAACATTTATGCGGTATTGTGAATATGCATACATCCAAGCCTGGCGACTGTGGTGATAAACCCTTTAAACAAATTAAAGGTCTATCTGTCTTAATGTCAACGAATTCGGTCATTCCTTTCTGTCCCCTTACCCTGGGATGTCCGGAACGGGAGTTGTCAATTCCTATGGTACCACTACCTACTAACGAACGGCGTAGCTAATGTTAATGAACGTATTGTCCCATGTAAACAAACCAAATGTCATAACAAAATGTGAGCATGAGAAAACAATGCACTAAGTATGTAATCAAATGAACATACATAGCGTGAAATGTCATGTAAAACGATGTACTAAGTAATGCACACAATGGGCACACCTAGCAGGAAATGTCATGTAAAACGATGTACTAAGTAATGCACACAATGGGCATACCTAGCATGAAATGTCATGTAAAACGATAAGTAATGCACACAATGGGCACACCTAGCAGGAAATGTCATGTAAAACGATGTACTAAGTAATGCACACAATGGGCATACCTAGCATGAAATGTCATGTAAAACGATGTACTAAGTAATGCACACAATGGGCATACCTAGCATGAAATGTCATGTAAAACGATGTACTAAGTAATGCACACAATGGGCATACCTAGCATGAAATGAAATGAAATCATGTACTATAATGTACTAATAACATAGCAGGTATATGATGTGAAAACAGGAAAGCATGAAAGTAACAAGTAGGCACATGTGTTCCACCCCAAAACAGTTTGGAAAACAGTAAAAGAGGGGTCTATGTACTCACTTGAGATTGCTCAGTTGTATAAAGATAACCACCAAGTAATGCTAGAGATCTCGGAATCAAACGGCACCTACTATAGGTAACTATGTTAATAACCGGACCTATCTCGGAAGACTGGGTAGCATTAGGGTTTGTAAACCAAATGAGTGTCAGAACTCACGTGATATGGTTTAACAAAGCCTACATGCTAAATGAAACTTAACCTAAGTCTTATTGACCCATTATGATCCGTTTAGGTAGCTTATGCTACTTTAACGCATCGTGCGCGTGAAACGCGTTCGGACCGCCTAACTAGTCCTATGACAAGTATTATATGCCTAAACATGTTACATAATCAGTTACGTGACAAAAGTTTAGGTTACATATGCTAAATTACCAATTATGTATGAAAAGGGTATTCTGGTAATTTACCTAAGGCATATAAACTACCTATCATACAACTACTTAAACGTCGTGACCATAAGGTATAACCTCGGAAGGTTATTCCCTACACTATGGTCACCTAATGTGTTTGGTCGGATCCTAATGATCGACCAAACTGGGTCGGGTTCGAAGGTATAGGCGATTTATTAGATCGCCTACCCTACGACCCTAGACAACGTGGTAATCAGTAGGCATAGTCCCAAGGGACTATGACCATCGTGATTACAATCACGTTGCGAAGTTCTAACGAACTTCGCATTGACCATTACTGGTCAACGCTGAAAGTCAAACAAAGTTTGACTTTCTGACTCGAAAAGCAGTAAAAATAAGGAAAAGAACGAAAGAATACTTACGAAGGGTCCCCGAATGCTAACCCAGATCAAAATAACTCAGGTATGAAACGAAGGTTCCAACTTAGAGCTTTCTTAATCAGATTTGTGGGTTTTTGGGGTTGAGGGTGGATGGGTATTTATAGGATATGCACCACCGTTAGGATCGTTTGTCGATTATCGTGCCTTAATCTCGTGCGTACATTTGTCACAAAGGTTATGGAGCCACATATGCTCCTAATCTTAGTGATTAAGCAAGTTGCAAACATGTGGTTGTGGTTTAATTGGTTGCAACTTGCATTTAAAACACTGAATCTGGTCCAGATAGGGGCTCGCGTGACGCCTAGGCCCCCTCGCGTCACGCTAGGCCCCTGTTTTGGCAGATTTTGCATAATTGGTCCCTGCATCTTGTTTTAAGCGATTTTCGATGCGTTTGAACCCCGTTAACCTCATTTCAAGGCTCTAGAATGAAGGTAAAGTATAGGGAACTCAAAACATACTCAAAAATATGTCGGATGATGGTTCGTTTGGCCGTACGAACGCGATGTTCGCTTAATTACGACGGAATGCGCATAAGTGCGAAAAACGATCCAAATGACGCAACGAATGGATTTTTCTTAAGGCGAACACTAAAATATAATGTAGTCATGCTTTCATAAATTTTTGGATGTCCAGATGTATTCAGAACGTAAGTTATGCGCGAAAATGCAAACTTGTGCACTTTTTGACACTTTTAGTCCCTGAATGTTCCAAAAGTTTATTTTAGCACACCGAACCCCTCAAAGCCTATTTCTAAGCTATGTAAAGGATATTTAAGGTGTGTTTAACTTATGGTTATGTTCCGGAATGTTCGTTACAGTTCAAATTGACATACTTTCGCAGTTTGTCAAGTTTAGTCCCTGTAAGCGAATTAACTTGTTTTTGCCATACCAAAGCCTTTAAAACTTATTTCTAAGTTATGTAAAGGTTATTTAAGGTATGTTGAGTATATGTTGATGTTTCGGAGTATTTCTCGCATTAAACTGAGTACGTTTACGCACTAGTTCGCGTATAACTCTCCAGAAAGCGATGTAGAGTTAGAAATTACATAAAAGTCAAAACATGAAAAATGTAAAACACAATCAAACAAACATTGGGATCAAATAACATTGTTTTATTGATAACAGAACTGTTCATAGTGATTACAAGCACAGTTGTTACAATTCACACATCTCGAAGACGGATTCGAGCTTTTCAAACCAATTGAGGAGTCCAACGGCTCCTTCAGTGCCACTAAAAGTACTAGGACTACAGTCCATGAAAGTTTTGAACGTGCACACAGGTGGCTGAGCATGTTGACCTGTCGTGTGTGTAAGAGTAAACATACTTGAGCACGAGTGTTGGTTTACGAGAGTAGGATCTAAAGATCCTAGAGTAAGTGGTGATGGCAGGTTACACCTCCTGCCTGGGCAGCTGCGAGTGTTGCAGTAACTTGTTCAGTGATCGAAGCCTCCAACTGGGCTTGAGTTAGGTTAACGCGTCCACTCATGATCTTGATATCAAGGAGAACATGAGTGAGAGAGGTTCGCAAAAGTGCGATGACTGAAGAGAGTGAGCACACAAGTGTTTTCAAACAGCAGTTGCTACGTTTATCTAAGCATACCCTGAGCAAAGTTCTATGTAATCTAGCATGTAGGCAATGTAAACGTGAACAGTATTACCTATAAGGTTGAGTCTTGCACGTGGAGCGAAGCGTCGTTGTGGATCGTTGAGCACTGTACTGGTTATAGTCTGGTTTTAATAAAAACGGTTTCCCTTATTAAAACCTAGTTCTCTATAACCAATGGCTCTGATACCAATCTGTCACACCCCCAAAATCCACATGCGGAGTATCACCACTTGGAGGCGTGACTGACCAGGATCAAGCCACCAATCATATTGAACAATGTAGATAGTAAATGTAATTCAACCCAAACCAATATGAAAGGTGTTCGAAACATAAGTATAATTCGATGTTTAGCGGAAGCATGAAAATAAACCCAATCATAAGTATAAGTATGAAACGTCATAATGTTTAACATAACATCCACAATCCTTGCCCACAACGACCGTGCCTCCCGTGCAAGCTCCATATGTACCTAAGGTCCTGCAAGGCATGTAACAGAGAGTCAACAACTAGTTGAGCGAGTTCACAGTAAGTAAGTTCGTTGTATAACTATGCGTTATTAACTAAGCCGTTTGTATGTTCAGTAGGTGGGGGCTTCCCATGTTATATGTACTCTTAGTGGGGGTTTCCCATATTTGTATTTACTATTAGTGGGGGCTTCCCATGGTTGTATTTACTATTAGTGGGGGTTTCCCATATTTGTATTTACTATTAGTGGGGGCTTCCCATGTTTGTATTTACACTAGACTATTTGCAACCATAAGTGTTCTTCTTAACCCGAGAACAGTAGTACGTATGAGGTTTACGTAGGTTTTACGTAAGTGTCCTTCTTTACCCGAGGACAATGGTACGCGTGGGGTTTACGTAGGTTTTACGTAAGTGTCCTTCCTAACTCCGGAAGACAGTAGCATGTGTGAGTTTACATAGGTTTTACGTAAGTGTCCTTCCTGACTCCGGAAGACAGTAATGTGTACTTGTTTACGTAGGTTTTACGTAAGTGTCCTGCTTAACCCGAGGACCATGGTAGATAGTCTAGTAGCCGTGTAAGTACGAGTAATTGTTCAATCCCATCATTCAACCCATTCCCCATCCCCGGGAATCCCATGCCTTGGTAAGAGTGTGAACTCACCTTGGTTTGCTCGGTATGCTAAGTTAAGTGCTCACAATAAATCAGTCAAGTCCTATAGTGCACGTATACTCAATCAGTTCACGTTCGTAATATTTCACATGTAACTATCATCACAGTAATATCACAGAGTGTGTTTGGCAGTTAATCATACATCACATAACAGTTAATCACATGTGCATAATTCGTGTTTCACATAACAGTTACTGACTTAGCATAGTTAATGAGCCATAACATGGTTGCATCAGAACTAACAGAGTTAACATATGTAATAAGGTTAACATACTTAACATGGTTAATGACTTAACAGAGTTGGCAAGATTAACAGAGTTGACAACTAACTGAATCATAAATAACTGAGTTTGCATGCTTAACAAGATTACAAACTAACAGAGTTATAACTAACAGGTTATTGTTTAATAGTTACTGAACTAACAGGGCCGAAAACACTATGGTTCGAAATCCCTTGGCCGAAATCCCCTAAGTTGGCGAAAACCCCCATTGGGCCGGAAACAGTGGGCCGAAACCCTTTTGGGGTTGAGCCGAAATCACCTTGGGCCGAAATCCCAAGGGTGATTTCGTTGAATGGTGATTTCGTGAGACCAGAAAATATCATCAACATCAATATCAGTTATGAAATCAGAAATCCCCAAATCATCATCAAAAATCATTTACATATCAGCAATAACTTACTCATTACTAACCATCTTTGACAGTTTAAACCAAGCAAATCGTTAAATCAAGACTATCACCATCAACAACATGTGGTATTTGATAAAAGTTGAACTCTCATTGGACCATAATCTGATCGTGGACTGCATCAAGATGCTAATTCAAATATTCATATGAGACTCAAGTATTTATTTGTTTTATATGGGTTTTCATTAAGATTGATGCACCCAGACATTCACATGGTTACTTGACAACCATTGGACCTAACATTACATACTAATCGACTAAATCACATGCTCACCAACATTGCACACTAACCTTTAATTCAAGAAGTTAAATAATCAAATGATTTAAGTCAAGTAATCATAAACAACATCACATAACAATGTAATCAGATCTGAAACAACTAATTTTGAAAGTCACTAACCGACTCAGAATAATCCATAAGGAATCTGGCTTCGAATGAGGAGAGGGCTGCCGTCAGGTTTCAAAACAAACGAGAGAGAGTGTGATGGGTGTCTAGGGTTTGCCAGTTATCCCCTTTTGTGCGTACAAGTAAAACAAGTTCTAAGTTTAATCGATACTGGGCCAAAGCCCACTTTTGATTTCGTTGCCTCATGTGGACGAAAACACTTGAGGTGTTTTCATGGGTGGGGTGTTTTCGGCCAGTCCTTCATCAGTTGTTTTGTTTATAAAACATAACCTAACACCACCATATTTTAAACATACACAAATAATGCACATCAAGCATATAAAACACACTTAACACCCATCATGTATAACATACCAACCACAATACAATTTAACATATTACAACCGTGTCCAGTTGTGAAATAAACAAGTCGTGTAACAAACAATCTAAACAATTAACGTGCAATAGTGCGAAGATGGAATCTTGGAAACTCGAGTTGTCACATTATCCCCAACTTGAAAGAAATTTCGTCCCGAAAGTATGCCAATTTGAACTTACAGGGACTAAACTTGAAAAACTGCGAAAGTATGCCAATTCGCTTACAGGGACTAAACTTGACAAACTGCGAAAGTATGCCAATTTGAACTGTAACATACATTCTGGAACATGACCATAAGTTAAACACACCTTAAATATCCTTTATATAGCTTAGAAATAGGCTTTGAGGGGTTCGGTGTGCTAAAATAAACTTTTTCGTCATTTAGGGACTAAAAGTGTCAAAAAGTGCACAAGTTTGCACTTTCGCGCATAACTTACGCTCTGATTACATCCGGACATCCAAAAACTTATGTAAGCACTAAAACATTTCATTTTAGTGTTTGGCATAAGAAAAATCCATTCGTCGCGCAATTTGGATCGTTTTTCGTGCTTATGCGCATTTCATCGTAATTAACCGAACATCGCGATCGTACGGCCAAACGAACCGACATCCGAGATATTTATGAGCACATTTTAAGTTCCCTATACTTTAACTTCATTTTAGAGCTTTGAAATGGGGTTAACGGGCCTTAAACGTGTCGGAAATAGCTCAAAACACTAACAGGGACCAAATCTGCCATTCTGCCAAAGTTGGTCCTTGCGCACCTCAACACTGGGAGTGTTACGGTGTGCAAGCAGTCCCAGACAGCAGAAAACTTGCAGAAACTTTGAATCTGGTCCATTTCACCTTGCACATGGTTTTGGGGCAATACCTAGGGCTCTAATGGTTTTCAAAAACCAGGGTTTTGAGGTGGAGGGTTGAGATTGAAGCACGGTTAACGAGGAACGATCTTAACGGCTTTACGAATCCTATAAATAACCCCCCAGGCCATTGCAAAACCCACTAGAATCTTGATTCGAGAAGCTCTATGTTGAAACCTTTGTTTCATACCTGAGCTACTTGGATCGAGATTAGCATTCGGGGACCCTTTGTAAGTGTTCCTTCGTTCTTTTATTGCTTTTCGAGTCCGAGAGTCAAACTTTGTTTGACTTTCTGCGTTGACCAGTTTATGGTCAATGCGAAGTTCGTTTGAACTTCGCAACGTGATTGTAATCACGATGGTTATAGTCCTTTGTGACTATGCCTACTGATTACCATGTTGTCTAGGGTCGTAAGGGTAAGCGATCTAATAAATCGCTTATACCTTCGAACCCGACCCATTTGGTCGATCATTAGGATCCGACCAAATACCTTAGGTGACCATAGTGTATAGGGAATAACCTTCCGAGGTTATACCCTATGGTCACATCATTTGAGTAGTTGTATGATAGGTAGTTTATATGCCTTAGGTAAATTACCAGAATACCCTTTTCATGTATAATTGGTAATTAAGCATATGTAACCTAAACTTTTGTCACATAACTGATTATGTAACATGTTTAGGCATATTCTACTTGTCATAGGACTAGTTAGGCGGTCCGAACGCGTTTCACGCGAACGACGCGTTAAAGTAGCATAAGCTACCTAAACGGGTCGTAATGGGACGTAAGGACTTAGGTTAGGTTTCATTTAGTATGTAGGCTTTGTTAAACCATACTACCTGAGTTCCCATACTTATTTGGTTTACGAGCCCTCATTCTATCCGATCCTCCGATATAGGTCCGGTTTATTAACATAGTACCTATATTAGGTGCCGTTTGATTCCGTGATCTCTAGCATTGCTTGGTGGTTATCTTAGGACTTCTGAGCAATCTCAAGTGAGTACATAGTCCTCTCTTTTACTGTTTTCAAACTGTTTTGGGGTGAAGCATGTGTACCTATCTGTTATTTTCATGTTTTCCAAAAGTATAATTGATTATACATGTTAGTACTTATCTGTTGACAAACTGAATGACTATCTATGGTTTAAACACTGATTTTTCAAAGACTATAACATTAATTGTTGAATTGTACTTATTTTGTTCACCAGACCGGTTGTTAGTATGATATAGCGCTATAGGATTTGACACCCCATTCCTGTTGTCATGGAATGTCTGAAACCAATTTGTTTCTCCATCCAAATAGGGATTTCCTTTGTGGTATCCCTATAGTCTCAAAGGTGTATTTTGATGCACTAGGTCTGAATGAATTCTTAAATCACATTATTTTTGTATATTTAGTTATACTCCCAAAAGTATAGTTTGATATGCTCCCATATGCGATATTGTACAAAACCAACATATATTTTGTTAATCACATCGAAAGCATATTTTGATATGTTATTTACAAACCAAAACATAGTTTAATATGTTATTTATCACATCCAAAGCATATTTTGATATGTTACTTACAAAACCAAAACATAGTTTAATGTGTTATTTATAAATCCAAAGTATACTTGTAATATACTACTGAAGACTATTATTTTAAACAAGTAAAGTATATTTAATATACTCTCTATCAAACGATTGGGTTTTGGTTAGTGTTTAGATAACGGGACGGGTGTAATGTGATGAAAACATGGTAGATACGCCGCTGGTACTTCTTATATATAAGTGTTTTCATTGCATTACATACCGTGGCGATATTTAGTACACTTGGGTTAACGATATTGGAACTGAAATATATTTTAATATATTACTCATTCGACTTTCTTAAAAACCAAAGTATATTTTCATATATACTATAAACATTTTTATCAAAATATTGTTTGTCGTACAATACATTTTATACAAACTCATTTTATATGGTTATTCATTAACCATACATTATTCTCTTAATTATACATATCATCTTAACTTATTGTTTTTCAAACGATTTACAAAACAAAACAATCTACAAGGATCATGACTACTTTTCGTAAAACATTCTTTTTCTTTAAACTTAAGTCATGAATCCTATTTTCACAAAACCTATGTATCTCACAGGCATTTTTATGCTGACGTACCTATTTTTACACATGTTTCAGGTACTGCTTGTGATGATTGATGATATATGCTACACTTAGGATGGACTCGTGCCTTAGCAACTTTAAAACTTGGAAGATCATAGTTGTACTTATTTGATTGTATTAAAACAATGAGTTCATTTATTTAATAAAACAATATTTATTTATCCCATGGTTACGAAACAATGATTCTGTTACAACACTCCCCGACGTTTCCGCCACGTCTTGTTGCTTTACGTGGTCGGGGTGTGACAGAAAAGATGGTATCAGAGCCAATGGTTATAGGGAATTAGGTTATTAGTAATACTTTGACCTAGTCTATAACCTTCTTAGGACCCTAACGTGAGTTTACTTGCGTTTAGTCATAAAACAATACCGTCACCTATCCTTAGGCGACAATCACAACAAGAACATAAATTTCAAAACCGCTTTGAAAATTAATCATCTGTTCTAGGATGATTGATTACTAGGTTTTGAACCCTCTATTGTAAGGTTTTAAACCCTCTGTTATAAAGTTTTGAACCCTTTGAGTTTTCAAAATCTCGTCAAAGTTTTGGGTCCTAAATAGTGTGAACACGTGCAAACTGGAAGAGTGGATGCCTGTACCCTGGGTTTTCTGTCTAAGGCTAGAGTGTTCGTACAAATCCACATAATCGGACCAGTCACTCTTACCTGGGAACTCTTGGGGTGAGTGTCCACTTATAGGCGAGCATGTCTTCGCGATACATTATGAGGATCTATTTGCTTTGACTCAGCCTTTGTGTTGTTTGTTTGCTTCATGGTTCAAACAAATGACCATCACCCATGATTTTGGTCGGAAATTGTAACATCCTATTCTTACCCAATGCCATTTCATTTGTTTTCTCTCTTGTTTCCCCTTTTAGAATGCCTCCATGACGCGAAAATCCGGTATCTATTGAAGATCTGGCAATTGTCATTACACAGCAAATAACTGCTGCAATCCCGAACATCGTTGCCCAATGTCACCAAGCTCTCAACAACAATAATGCCCTCTGCAACTTCAAGACGTTCAACTCGGCTAAGCCATCAAAGTTTTCTGGGTCTCAAGGAGCGACTGCACTTCTGCAATGGTTCGAGAGTCTAGAGAGCACCTTCAGGCATGTTCAATGTCCAAACGAGCGAAAGGTAGATTTCGCATCTAGTGTCTTTGAGAAACGAGCTTTGACGTGGTGGAACGGTGTGGTGAGAGATAGGGGTGCCGAAGTGGCACTGGCCCAAACTTGGGAAGAACTTCGAGCACTGATGATGAAGGAATTCTGTCCTCGTCACGAGATCAGGGCCTTTGAAAGGGAATTCGACGATCTTAAGCAAGACAGCGGTGAACATCGAGCCTACACTGATCGATATGAGGAGCTGAGCCTGTTGTGTCCTACTATGGTTACGCCTTTGGATAAGGCGATTGAAAAATACATTGATGGTCTCCCTGAATCAGTTCAGGATATTGTTACTGGTAGTAACCCCACTACGGTTAGGCAGGCCATTGAGCTAGCTGCAACCTTGACTGAATCTCAGATCAGAAAGAACAAACTTTTTCGGAAAGGCGACAAGAAACAAGCAGCTAATGTTCAGGAGGAAACCAAGGAAAGCAAAACAGAATCTTCTAAGAAGCGTAAGGCTTCGCAGAATTTTGCGATTGCTGCTCAACCAAACCAAAACACCCGCAATCAACCAACTCAACCTCCTGCAAGGAAACCTTATGCCGGTACTGCACCGATATGCAACAAATGTAATGCACACCACTTAGCTCACCTACAGTGTCGTTTATGTGCATCATGTGGGCGACTCGATCACCTGGCAAATGCTTGTCGATTTACCCCAAACCACAGTGGTCTAAACCAAACCTAAGTCAACCCTGCTCGTATGATCGACTTAACATACATAGTACCCAACTTTCAAACTCTGCTTCATATGTCGCTTGGCAGATCTAGCACCTCAACCTCATGAACTTTCTACCTTGTGTATCGACTTAAGCACGCCTAGTGCAAGGTGTCGAAACACCTCTCGTTACACAAATTCCAAAATTCATATAGGATCTTTTTATCTTCATAATTAGATCTTTATGGATGATTATCAATCAAATCGGAGCCCTTACTTGAATTATTCGTATGCCTTAATACGTAAATTACGATTCAATAAGGATAAATCCGAATTCCTATTAAAGATCTTTCTATCTCCATAGTTAGATTCTTATGTTTAAAGTGCCAAATGAAATCCACGAATTGAATTCCTAGTGTGCTTTAAATATCCATACCTAAAGATAACAAATTAAAAAATCAAGTTAGCTAATTTTGTGCTTATGTGTTTTCTTACATGTTTTGTGGTTGTATGTGATCCATCCAAATCCTCGTAGAGTCTTTCATATCTCATATGGGGGATTCATAGTAGGATATCCAAAGTTACTATCTTAAATCCTTAATGGACTTCTATGTTGTAGTCAAAGTCCCTTGGATTTTAAAGTACTATTCTAAAATTGGACCCCTTGAGTGGTCTAGTTAAACATATTGTTTCAAATCTGGTTAGAAATATCATGTGATGATATAATTGAAAAGATCCCTTTAAAGTGGTCTATTTAAAAAGACTATACAACGGTCTAGTTAAGAAGATCATGTGTTGATCTAGTTAAAAAGCTCGTTCGTTGATCTAGTTAAAAAGACCCTTTTGGTGGTCTAGTCGATTCCCTTCCTATTTATTCAAATGATTTTTCCTCTACGCATTATGAAATGAACTGTGCGGACTGTGCAAGGGATTACGTAATTATGGAGGCCTACATAATTATGGAATTCAGTGCAGAGAAACCACAAGAAGTTTTGTCATGTGTTAAGACCTATAGTGACAAGAATAATGATACGGGAGAAGTCTTGGACCTTGACCGATGTCATTTTATCTTACACTCCCCAATTCTGATTTCAAGCACACACAAGTTTCCTATGATAAGTCTTCATAAGAAACGTTCTTCTGTCCGTAGTTCAAAATTCCATGTTTTACTACTACAAGGAATTCACTTTGAGGGTTAGAAAATTCGCTAAGAATCCTAACATGGCTCAGAGTTTTACTTAAGGGTTCAATGGATTTATTTGAAAGCAAAACCATCACAGCTGTCTTCACAAGTTTCCTCTAGGATTAAATTTCGGGACGAAATTTCCTAAAGTAGGGGAGACTGTGACACCTGTGTCACTTCAACCATCAAACAAATTCCAAACCAATGAAATATTGTATTTCATACTTGGGATTTGTGAAAATATGTGTATCGTTTGCACATATCAACTCTTGTTCGATTTTAAGCTTTAAATCGCTTTCTGGAGGGTTATACGCGCTCTGATGCGTAAATATAACCAGTTTAATCCAACGAACACTTCGGAATAGTGAAATAGGCTTAACATACCTTAAATAACTTAGAAATAAGTTTTAAAGGCTTTGGTATGGCAAAAACAAGTTAATTCGCTTACAGGGACTAAACTTGACAAACTGCAAAAGTATGCCAATTTGAACTGTAACAGACATTCTGGAACATGACCATAAGTTAAACACACCTTAAATATCCTTTATATAGCTTAGAAATAGGCTTTGAGGGGTTCGGTGTGCTAAAATTAACTTTTGGGTCATTCAGGGACTAAAAGTGTCAAAAAGTGCACAAGTTTGCACTTTCGCGCATAACTTACGCTCTGAGTACATCCGGACATCCAAAAACTTATGTAAGCACTAAAACATTTCATTTTAGTGTTTGGCATAAGAAAAATCCATTCGTCGCGCAATTTGGATCGTTTTTCGCGCTTATGCGCATTTCGACGTAATTAACCGAACATCGCGATCGTACGGCCAAATGAACCGACATCCGAGATATTTTTGAGCACATTTTAAGTTCCCTATACTTTAACTTCATTTTAGAGCTTTGAAATGGGGTTAACAGGCCTTAAACGTGTCGGAAATAGCTCAAAACACTAACAAGGACCAAATCTGCCATTCTGCCAAAGTTGGTCCTTGCGCACCTCAACACTGGGAGTGTTACGGTGCGCAAGCAGTCCCCAGATAGCAGAAAACTTGTAGACACTTTGAATCTGGTCCATTTCACCTTGCACATGGTTTTGGGGCAATACCTTGGGCTCTAATGGTTTTCAAAAACCAGGGTTTTGAGGTGGAGGGTTGAGATTGAAGCACGGTTAACGAGGAACGATCTTAACGGCTTTACGAATCCTATAAATACCCCCCCATTCCATTGCAAAACCCACTAGAATCTTGATTCGAGAAGCTCTAAGTTGAAACCTTTGTTTCATACCTGAGCTACTTGGATCGAGATTAGCATTCGGGGACCCTTTGTAAGTGTTCCTTCGTTCTTTTATTGCTTTTCGAGTCCGAGAGTCAAACTTTGTTTGACTTTCTGCGTTGACCAGTTTATGGTCAATGCGAAGTTCATTTGAACTTCGCAACGTGATTGTAATCACGATGGTTATAGTCCTTTGTGACTATGCCTACTGATTACCACGTTGTCTAGGGTCGTAAGGGTAAGCGATCTAATAAATCGCTTATACCTTCGAACCCGACCCATTTGGTCGATCATTAGGATCCGACCAAATACCTTAGGTGACCATAGTGTATAGGGAATAACCTTCCGAGGTTATACCTTATGGTCACATCGTTTGAGTAGTTGTATGATAGGTAGTTTATATGCCTTAGGTAAATTACCAGAATACCCTTTTCATGTATAATTGGTAATTAAGCATATGTAACCTAAACTTTTGTCACATAACTGATTATGTAACATGTTTAGGCATATTCTACTTGTCATAGGACTAGTTAGGCGGTCCGAACGCGTTTCACGCAAACGACGCGTTAAAGTAGCATAAGCTACCTAAACGGGTCGTAATGGGTCGTAAGCACTTAGGTTAGGTTTCATTTAGTATGTAGGCTTTGTTAAACCATACTACCCGAGTTCCCATACTCATTTGGTTTACGAGCCCTCATTCTATCCGATCCTCCGATATAGGTCCGGTTTATTAACATAGTACCTATATTAGGTGCCGTTTGATTCCGTGATCTCTAGCATTGCTTGGTGGTTATCTTAGGACTTCTGAGCAATCTCAAGTGAGTACATAGTCCCCTCTTTTACTGTTTTCAAACTGTTTTGGGGTGAAGCATGTGTACCTATCTTTTATTTTCATGTTTTCCAAAAGTATAATTGATTATACATGTTAGTACTTATCTGTTGACAAACTGAATGACTATCTATGGTTTAAACACTGATTTTTCAAAGACTATAACACTAATTGTTGAATTGTACTTATTTTGTTCACCAGACCGGTTGTTAGTATGATATAGCGCTATAGGATTTGACACCCCATTCCTGTTGTCATGGAATGTCTGAAACCAATTTGTTTCTCCATCCAAATAGGGATTTCCTTTGTGGTATCCCTATAGTCTCAAAGGTGTATTTTGATGCACTAGGTCTGAATGAATTCTTAAATCACATTATTTTTGTATATTTAGTTATACTCCCAAAAGTATAGTTTGATATGCTCCCATATGCGATATTGTACAAAACCAACATATATTTTGTTAATCACATCCAAAGCATATTTTGATATGTTATTTACAAACCAAAACATAGTTTAATATGTTATTTATCACATCCAAAGCATATTTTGATATGTTACTTACAAAACCAAAACATAGTTTAATGTGTTATTTATAAATCCAAAGTATATTTGTAATATACTACTGAAGACTATTATTTTTGTCACACCCCGACCACGTAAGACATACAAAACGTGGCGGAAACGTCGGGGAGTGTTGTAACAGAATTAATTGTTTCAAATCCATGGCAATTGACGTTTCGTTTTATTGAATAAGGTGTTACAATGTCTTATCAAACTAGGAAATACAACATAATTAACTAGTCTTGCATCTTTTATTGTCACTAAAGCCCAAGTCTGCCTATATGTATCTTGATCATCTTATGCAACAGTTCCTGAAAAACACATGTGAAAATAGGTACGTCAGCATAAAAATGCCTGTGAGATACATAGGTTTTATGAAAATAGGTTCCATGACTTATGTTTGAGAAAATGTTTAGTCACGAACCTTGTAATTTGCTTTGTTTTTGTAAATCATTTGAAAAACAATGAGTTCAGATGATATGTATAAATAAGTGAATAATGTATGATTAAATGAATAACCATGTAAAATGAGTTTGTATAAGATAAGTTGTTTGTAAATAAATGTCTTGAGAAAAGTATGTTACTTGTATAAAATGTTATATGTCTCAAACTGAAATGATTCAAATAACGCTACGATATGTAATACCATACAAACACTTATATATAGGAAGTACCAGCGGCGTATCCACCATGCTTGTATCATATTACACACGCATCGTTACTTAATCACTTAATCAAACCAAAACACCAAAGTAATGTTTAACAGTTATAGAAATGTTTATGTATGGTCAAAGACGGTTCACACGGTTCATAGATACAAACGGTTCACAGATACAAACGGTTCACAGATGCAAACGGTTCACAGATACAAACGGTTCACAGATATCAACGGATCACATAGTCAAATGATTTCAACGGTTCACATAGTCAAATGTTTACAACGGTTCAATATGTAGTATAATGTGTTCATATGCTGGATAAGCATATGCAACAGAAAGGCAATGTAAAACAATGTACTAAGTATGCACAAAATAGACATGCGTAGTATGAAATGTAATGTAGAACGATGTACTAAGTAATGCACACAATGGGCACACCTAGCATGAAATGTAATGAAATCATGTACTATAATGTACTAACGAACATAGCAGGTATATGATGTGAAAACAGGAAAGCATGAAAGTAACAAGTAGGCACATGTGTTCCACCCCAAAACAGTTTGGAAAACAGTAAAAGAGGGGTCTATGTACTCACTTGAGATTGCTCAGAAGTCCTTGAGTAACAACCAAACAATGCTAGAGATCGCGGATATCAAACGGCACCTACTATAGGTAACTACATTAATAAACCGGACCTAAATCGGAAGATCGGGTAGCATTAGGGTTTGTAAACCAAACGAGTGTAGAGACTCGTGTCATTTGGTTTAACAAAGCCTACATACTAAATGAAACCTAACATAATTGATTACGACCCATTACGACCCGTTTAGGAAGCTTATGCTACTTTAACGCGTCGTTCGCGTGAAACGCGTTCGGACCGCCTAACTAGCCCTATGACAAGTGTTATATGCCTAAACATATTACATAATCAGTTACGTGACAAAGGTTTAGGTTACATATGCTTAATTACCAATTATACATGAAAAGGGTATTCTGGTAATTTACCTAAGGCATATAAACTACCTATCATACAACTACTTAAACGATGCGACCATAGGGTATAACCTCGGAAGGTTATTCCCTACCTACTATGGTCACCTAATGTGTTTGGTCGGATCCTAACGATCGACCAAACTGGGTCGGGTTCGAGGTATAAGCGATTTATTAGATCGCTTACCCTACGACCCTAGACAACGTGGTAATCAGTTGGCATAGTCCCAAGGGACTATGACCAACGTGATTACACTCACGTTGCGAAGTTCAAACGAACTTCGCATTGACCATTACTGGTCAACGCTGAAAGTCAAACAAAGTTTGACTTTCTGACTCGAAAAGCAGTAAAATAAGGAAAAGAACGAAAGAATACTTACGAAGGGTCCCCGAATGCTAATCTCGATCCAAGAATCTCAGGTATGAAACAATGGTTTCAACTTAGAGTTCCTAAGATCAAGATTCTAGTGATTTTAGCAATGGGGGTGGATGGGTATTTATAGGAATACCCGAACCGTTAAGATCGTTTCATGGAAAACGTGCCTTAATCTCATCCGTACATGTGTTGCAAAGTTATGGTGCCTAAATTCCATCCATACATGTGTTGCAAAGTTATGGTGCCTAAATTCCATCCATACATGTGTTGCAAAGTTATGGTGCCTAAATTCCATCCTTATCCGCTGACTAAGCATGTTAGAATGTGTGATTGTGAATTAAACAGCTGTTTATACATCGAATCTGGTCCCGAAAGTGCAAAACTGATATTTCTGCATGTTTTCTGTCCAGAATAGGCAGTCGCGTAGCGTGACGGGTAAGCCCATAGGGCTCGCGCTACGCTAGCACCCCCCCTGAATCAGAAAAGTTTCCGAATTGGCAGAAATGGTCCCTGCACGTGTTTAAGGCCTTTTTCGATGCGTTTGAACCCCGTTAACCTCATTTCAAGGCTCTAAAATGAAGTTAAAGTATAGGGGACTCAAAACATGCTCAAAATTATCTCGGATGTTGGTTCGTTTGGTCGTACGAACGCGATGTTCGCTTAATTACGACGGAATGCGCACAAGCGCGAAAAACGATCCAAATGACGTGACGAATGGATTTTTCTTATGGCGAACACTAAAATAAAATATTTTAGTGCTTACATAAATTTTTGGATGTCCGGATGTATTCAGAACGTAAGTTATGCGCGAAAATGCAAACTTGTGCACTTTTTGACACTTTTAGTCCCTGAATGACCCAAAAGTTTATTTTAGCATACCGAACCCCTCAAAGCCTATTTCTAAGCTATGTAAAGGATATTTATGGTATGTTTAACTTATGGTCATGTTCCGGAATGTCTGTTACAGTTCAAATTGGTATACTTTCGCAGTTTGTCAACTTTAGTCCCTGTAAGCGATTTAACTTTGATTTCACCACACCAAACCTTCCAAAACTTATATCTAAGTTATGTATAGGTTATTTAAGGTATGTTAAGCCTATTTCACTATTCCGGAGTGTTCGTTGCATTAAACTGGTTATATTTACGCATTAGTGCGCGTATAACCTTCCAGAAAGCGATTTAGAGCTTGAAATCGAACAAGAATTGATATGTGTAAACGATACATATATTTATACAAGTCCAAAGTATGAAATACAATATTTCATTGGTTTGGCATTTGTTTGATGGTTGAAATGACACAGGTGTTACAATTTTAAACAACTAAAGTATATTTAATATACTATCTATCAAACGATTGGGTTTTGGTTAGTGTTTAGATAACGGAACGGGTGTAATGTGATGAAAACATGGTAGATACGCCGCTGGTACTTCTTATATATAAGTGTTTTCATTGCATTACATACCATGGCGATATTTAGTACACTTGGGTTAACGATATTGGAACTGAAATATATTTTAATATATTACTCATTCGACTTTCTTAAAAACCAAAGTATATTTTCATATATACTATAAACCTTTTTATCAAAATATTGTTTGTCGAACAATACATTTTATACAAACTCATTTTATATGGTTATTCATTAACCATACATTATTCTCTTAATTATACATATCATCTTAACTTATTGTTTTTCAAACGATTTACAAAACAAAACAATCTACAAGGATCGTGACTACTTTTCGTAAAACATTCTTTTTCTTTAAACTTAAGTCATGAATCCTATTTTCACAAAACCTATGTATCTCACAGGCATTTTTATGCTGACGTACCAATTTTTACACATGTTTCAGGTACTGCTTGTGATGATTGATGATATATGCTACACTTAGGATGGACTCGTGCCTTAGCAACTTTAAAACTTGGAAGATCATAGTTGTACTTATTTGATTGTATTAAAACAATGAGTTCATTTATTTAATAAAACAAAATTTATTTATCCCATGGTTACGAAACAATGATTCTGTTACAACACTCCCCGACGTTTCCGCCACGTCTTGTTGCTTTACGTGGTCGGGGTGTGACACCACTCCTCTTATACGCATACAAACACCTTTGTGGGGTTTTGTTTCTCATTGGTTGCAAACACTCAAAATACACACCAAACCCTATTCTCTCCCTCTCAAAGTCGACGGTAACACACCCCCTTTCCATCGAAGCTTTTGATTCGGATCATCCTTTCTATCTTCAACCGGTTAGTGTTTCATAGTTATTGTTTTGTTAAAGGTTATTGTGATTTATACGTTCTCATACAATGATTTACGAATGATATATGATTGTTTATGATTGATGAGGTGTGATGTTCATGAAAATCGGTTCATACGTGTAGTACATTTAGATCATTGTAGAATTGATAATCGTTTAATGTTAAAGAACCGAATACATGATAATCGGCTGTGATATGTTATCACTCGGATAAATGTTGCAATGTTATGATAGGGTACATATTAGTAATCAAGACCATGAACCTGTAATGTGTTTGAAGATGTGGTTGATGTTTATGCTATGAATGTAATTAGGGTTCTTATGAATTAGAGGATAAAACCTTAGTTTAATCGAACCACATTCAAGTTGGAAACTGTTTGATTGTTTCACCGATTTGACACAAAATAGGAAACTATTGAATGATTGAAACCGACTGCATGAAATTAAGGAAACTAGTAACTAATCGCACAAGAGCTTAGTCGCAAAAGTCAGTCGCACAAGCTCCCAATCGCACAAGATAGGATATTCTACGGTACAACTGTTAAAACACTGTGTACAACATTAGATTGCATGATCGCACAAGGCATGTGGATCGCACAAGCCAGTGTCGATCGCATAAGTCTTGGGCCACAAACACTGTTTGGACCTTATTGTGTTGTTGGGCCTTAAAGCCCAATACCCAGTCGCACAACCCAACTGGATTGCACAAGTCCATCCGGACCGCACAAGATCAATGTTTGTTATTATTTGGGCCGGGTAGTTGTTTGGGTTTCAACTACTCAATCGCACAAGATGCTATTGGGCTTACACTGTTACTTCAGCCCAATACATCCTGATCGCACAAGTTTGGGCTTTATGTATTTAACTGATTTGCTTAAAATGTTCCACGTGCTTACCATGATCATTACGTGTTCTTGACTTGTTAGTTCTGTGTAAACTTGCGTGTACTACTTGAACCTAGACCTGACTTGTATGGTAACCATGTTAGGACGTGGTTGACCACATTTAGCTCAAGTGACCTTTTTGTGTATCTGCCGAGCAAACCAAGGTGAGTTCACACTTTCTACAAGGCATGGGATTCCTGGTGGTTGGGAATGGGTTAAAGAATTAAAACAGAACCTACATATCCTCCTTGGGTAGGATATGTACGGCCATCCTCCTTGGGTAGGATGCCAATATAAATCCTGCGTATTCTCCTTGGGTAGAATACGTACGTTCGTCCTCCTTGGGTAGGACAACAACCTTAAACTTACTAGACAAAACTCTATCAGTAAGTCCCTCATTTTATATCGACTTAATCGCCGAGGCCGATGGCGAGCGGGTCATTAGTTAATAGCGCTATTAGGTTTGACAAACCTCACACCGTGTCGTTCGAACGGGCGTGTACTAATGGATCATGGAAAACTGTCAATGATGATAGACATTGACGTAGGGCACAACTATTGTTCGTCAGTGGTCGATATGTTAACGGTCTAGTGGTTCACATGGGGAAGCCCCCGCTAATTATGGTTTGGGAAGAAGGAATTGGTAAATCATATATTCAACTATGGGGTAACCCCCACGGCAAGTAAGCCAGCTAAAGTAAAACTATGTTTTTGAAACAACTTAAAACAAACACCCAACTGTGAACTCGCTCAACTTTGTTGTTGATTCGTTGTTACCTGCCTTGCAGGCCTTTAGGTGCATATCATTGGAACTTGCTGTCTGGGAAGCTGGAGTGGTCATGGGTCGAGATACATGGAAACACAATACAAGAATTGGGCTTTTACATGTAGTTTATAAACACTTAATGAATGCTTTATGATTCCGCTGTACATTGTGAATTATTTGTAATGTTGTAACATTTGATGTTAATAAATGAAAACTTTATTTAAATATAACTATGAGTTCAATGTGATTGGTGGCTTGATCCTGGTACGTCACACTCCTTGCGGTGATACTCCGCTTGTGGTATTTTGGGGGTGTGACAGATTGGTATCAGAGCCATTGGTTATAGTGAAATTGGTTTTAAAAAGGGGGAAAACATTTTTGTGAAACCAGACTATAACCGGAAAGTTCTGAAAACGTGAATACGACCATGACATTCAGCTCCAGATTGCAAGGTTCGTCTCTCGTATACTCATTGTACTGCATAACTAGTGAACACTTATGTATGTTATTGCCTATGTTATGTGATCGATAGGGTGGTATTTCCCTAAACCTTCATGACTCACGCTTCGTGATGCTCTTTGTTCACTATTTGAGTTTGAAGAACCATTTGACATGAGTTAAGGGGAGCTGAGATGAGCATGCAAATCACAATATTATTGTGGGTGCACACATATTAATAGTGTGGGGTGCATGCGAGTCCCAGTGAGCCTTAACAAGTGGAAAAGGGGTTCCGTTCCGTTATCTGGTCGATGTGAAGCATAGCAAAACTATAGGGGTCATAGTAGTGATTGTCCCCTACTCGAACGTGAACTTTTTATTCCTCTCTGGACCCTTTCGAATCTCGATGCTATCGAGTATTACCTGAACACCCATCTGTACACCTAGCGACCCGTGTAGAATGTTAGGTGCGTATACGAACGACCCTGAGTTGGATGTCGCAGCGTCGAATGATCGATCGATACCTTTCTTGCGCCTCTTCGTTGGCTGGAACTCATATATTGACGTCTTAGATCCCGAAGTGAGATCACTTCTGTGATACTCTCGTAACAGACCGAGTATTACTCAGGCAACTTGCAACATCGATGGACAGGAGGATGAGCGTAGTACTTTACCGACGTCATCATATGACGACCCTGATTACCGGCAACGAGCACAAGCGAATTAGCTTCAATCGAATCCTTAACCCTTGTCAGCGACTCATGGGAGTCAACTCTTATGCATCAATCAGGATATAAGCAATGACAATCGACTATAACGCGGAATGTGTAACTGCCAGCACAGTGAGTAGTACTTTAGGTCGTGGCTCAGAATGTGGAAAGATGGACCTCAGTGGTGAAGAATCGTAGGGGCTTCGTTTCGAGCAACGACATTGGGAGCAGCAGTCACGGCGACAATGAGATATTCGTAACCCTAGCCTACAGTAATGAAATAAACGTGACTACAACATGGATTGGTCGTGGTTAAGTTAAGAAGACAACGACCAAAGGAACAGCGACAGTACTTGAAATACTTGTAATGAAAACAACAGCACTAGAAATTACGTTAATGGAAGGGCATTTAGATATGGCATGGGCGACGCCAGGACTTTAGCAACATGGTAGCTAGTATGAGTAGCTAAATGCTTCGTCTTTGCTCTGTTTGACCCTGATGCTCCTTGAATTTGAACCTGTTGTGGGATCGGCTGACGACAAGACAATTGACATTCATATGTTAGTTGGGATGCAAATTCGACCTTGTGGAACAAGCGATTGACATCAATCTTCTTTCTGCTATTCCTGATGGTTTGAAGCAGTAGTTAGAATGGATTGGTAATCCATACATCGCGCAGATATACCTTGTGAGGAGAAAACTTCAAGCATCCCTCTCCCTAGTAGAGAATCGTCATCTGTTTCAAAGTATCAGAATTGTGCGAAGGTTAGCGACAATTCTGCAATGAAAGCTTGGAAGTGTCCACGGAAGGATTACCCCACTATGTTAGCACCTATTATTGATGTTTAGGTTGAGGAAAAAGAGGATCGAGGATCCACCCTTTTTGCGTGATTTCTACCTATGTGCTACCAGAAGAACTATCAGGCGTACCCTCACATCGTCCGGAGAAGTATCAGATCAGTATCAGGTCAGAGGCAGCCCTGATTACTCGTACTCTTACCATCCTGCACCAGGAAGGTTGCAAGAGCTGTATTAATCAACTACAGGGGTTATTGAACAGGAGTTTTGTTGAACCTATCTTTTCGCTTTGGGGAGCCCCAGTCAGAACCATAAATTTTCGTAGGTGTACTGGTTATCGAGAACTTAGTAAGGTGGCAGTTAAGAACCACTTGCCTCGACCATGTTTTGGCAACCTGTTGACCAGCTGCGAAGATCAAGCCCCATTCAAGGATTGACTAACGAGTGAGCTATCACCAAATGGAAGTTCAAGGGGGAGCATGTTCCTACAACAGCATGTCAAACGCGATGCAGTCATCTTTGAATTGAACAACACACCAGCAGCTTCAGGGATCACATGAATCGACCGTATTTATTGACGACATTCTGAATCATGACCAGGAGAAATGAACACCATGGGTGGCATATGTATTCTATTTCAGCACTTCTGTGGAAGGAGTCACTACGTGCGAAGTCATGCATTTTGATCAGGTAACCAACGGAGTGGGAATACTCGTGGATCTCGCTGAGATGCATCTTGTTAGAAACTGATCGACACCAAAGATTTCTTCAGGGATGCAGCAATTCCTTAGTTTCACTAAATACTATCGCAGCTTACCCTCATGATTTTTGAATGTCTCACAGCTTAAATCTCTTTAGCACAGTAGGGTACTGTGTTCGTGAAAGACGAAACAGGAGGACGTCTTCTCAGCTTTCGAGTTCCAACTCTGCAATGCACCGAGCATCGTCTTTACCCGAGGGTGTGGATGATTTAGTGGTATACCATGATGGTCAGAATCAAAGTTCCAGTTACACACCGATGCAACACGAGCGAGTGGTGACCTACGTGATGGAGTTACAAAGAGGAACTGCACGACACACGACTGACGGTGAAAACCGTGGCCTTGGGATTCTAGATGGAGGCATTACTTGGACGGTACCAGATGTGTTATTTAGACCGATCACAAGGGCCTCCCGTGTACTTTGGCTTCGACAGAATTAAATCAGTTAATGGCATCGCTGGAGGGAACTTTAGGATGATTGCAACTATGAAACATGAACGTGCACAAGTTTTGCGGCTCTCTATCGACTCTAACTTACCTAATCGGACTCGCTCTGTTTGAAGGAAGAGGATTTTCAAGTTGAACCCATGCGGGGCATGGAGAAGCAACCTATGATAGGCCGGACGATACCCGTTACCTCATGGAACGAATGTGGACCTCACTATACGACTACTGTAGGGAACTCGTGTTGAGCAAAGCACATCGACCTTGATATTCTAGTCATCTGGGTTGTGATGAGAGATATTAGGATCTAACAACCTTGTACTGGTAATCAGGCGTGAAGGCCCACCTAGCTAGGTATGGGAATGATGTTTGACTTGTGGGAAAGTCAAGGTGAAGTGTTAGCAACCAGAAACACCTATATGGAAAACGAAAACAGACTGCCATGGAATTGGTCACTAGTCTACTCACAACTCGAATCGGAAACACTATCACCTGGATGATCGCTGATTGTCTCGCGTAACCAGCACACTTTCTAGCCATCAAGGAAACAGATAAGTTTTCTACACTGGCAGTCATCTACCGGAAAGAAGCGGTTGCTAGGCACGGGGTGCCAACCTCCATTATCTCTGATCGCGACCCCTGAGTTGCACCTGATTTGTGGCAAGCGATGCACAAATCCTTTGGCTCACGTCTAGACATGAGCACAGCATATCCTCCACATACGGATGGGCAGACTGAACGCACCATCCAAACCCTTGAAGACATGCTTCGAGCATGTGTAATCGACTTTGGTAACGGCTGGGAAAGACATCTTCCCTTTAGTGGTGTTTTCGTATAACAACAATCACCACACTAGCTGAGGTATTGTACGGACAGAAGTGCCGATCACCTCTTTGTTGGACAGAAGTTGGAAACAGCCAAATCACTGGCCCAGAACTCGTCATAGACACAATGGAGAGGATTGCTCAGACACGACAACGAATGGCGGCGGCTCATGACCGTCAGAAAAGCTACGCTGATAAGCGTAGGAAACCACTCGAGTTCCAGGTTGGGGGATCGAGTGCCACTCAAAGTCTCACCTTGGAAAGGTGTTGATCGATTTGGCAAGCGAGGCAAACTCAACCCTCGATATGTCGGACCATTCGAAATCAAAGAGAAAGGAGGTAGAGTGGCCTACAAACTAAACCTATCCACAGAACTCAGTGGAGTTCACAACGTTTTTCACGTGTCGAATCTGAAGAAGTGTCTGTCAGATGAGACCCTCATAGTTCCCCTCAAGGAGCTCACTATCGACGATCAGCTGCGATTCGTCAAAGAATCAGTAGAGATTACTGACCGAGATGTTAAGGTTCTCAAACATACCAGAATACCTCTTCTTCGAGTTCGTTGGAACTCCCGTCGTGGCCCAGAGTTTACCGGGGAACGAGAAGACTAGATGAAACACAAGTATCCCCAGTTATTTGAGAAAAGTACAACCACTACTGAGGCTGAAGCTACTGCGGAATTTCGGGAAACCAACGGGGGAAGGATGTGACACCCCATGAAAACCATGCAACTTAACTAGCTTCCTAAGTGAGTACGTGCTAAATTTCGGGACGAAATTTCTTTCAACTTGGGGATAATGTGACAACTCGTGTTTTAGAACTCTTTTGTGTGCTTTGATGTAACATGTCTGAACGTTATGTGATTAGGTGATGCATTGATTTAATGGAATGTTATGATTTGTGTTATGTGGATTGTGTAAAATATGTTATATGTTTATGTGATGTGATCGCACAACATACAACTCTAACCCGATCGCACAAGCCTTTGGGCTTTTTGCTTCACACTCTTCTCGGCCTACACTTATTGTACTCGAAAGCCAAAAGGGCAGCGCATGTATGGGTTCGGCCCACTCCTCTTATACACATACAAACACCTTTGTGGGGTTTTGTTTCTCATTGGTTGCAAAGACTCAAAACACACACCAAACCCTATTCTCTCCCTCTCAAAGTCGACGGCAACACACCCCCTTTCCATCGAAGCTTTTGATTCGGATCATCCTTTCTATCTTCAACCGGTTAGTGTTTCATAGTTATTGTTTTGTTAAATGTTATTGTGATTTATACGTTCTCATACAATGATTTACGAATGATATATGATTGTTTATGATTGATGAGGTATGATGTTCATGAAAATCGGTTCATACGTGTAGTACATTTAGATCATTGTAGAATTGATAATCGTATGATGTTAAAGAACCGAATACATGATAATCGGCTGTGATATGTTATCACTCGGATAAATGTTGCAATGTTATGATAGGGTACATGTTAGTAATCAAGGCCATAAACCTGTAATGTGTTTGAAGATGTGGTTGATGTTTATGCTATGAATTTAATTAGGGTTCTTATGAATTAGAGGATAAAACCTTAGTTTAATCGAACAACATTCAAGTTGGAAACTGTTTGATTATTTGACCGATTTGACGCAAAATAGGAAACTATTGAATGATTGAAACCGACTGCATGAAATTAAGGAAACTAGTAACTAATCGCACAAGAGCTTAGTCGCACAAGATAGGATATTCTAGGGTACAACTCTTAAAAACACTGTGTACAACATTAGATTGCATGATCGCACAAGGCATGTGGATCGCACAAGCCAGTGTCGATCGCACAAGTCTTGGGCCACACACACTGTTTGGACCTTATTGTATTGTTGGGCCTTAAAGCCCAATACCCAGTCGCACAACCCAACTGGATCGCACAAGTCCATCTAGACCGCACAAGATCAACGTTTGTTATTTTTTGGGACGGGTAGTTGTTTGGGTTTCAACTGCCCAATCGCACAAGATGCTATTGGGCTTACACTGTTACTTCAGCCCAATACATCCTGATTGCACAAGTTTGGGCTTTATGTATTTAACTGATTTGCTTAACATGTTCCACGTGCTTACCGTGATCATTACGTGTTCTTGACTTGTTAGTTCTGTGTAAACTTGCGTGTACTACTTGAACCTAGACCTGACTTGTATGGTAACCATGTTAGGATGTGGTTGACCACATTTAGCTCAAGTGACCTTTTTGTGTATCTGCCGAGCAAACCAAGGTGAGTTCACACTTTCTACAAGGCATGGGATTCCCGGTGGTTGGGAATGGGTTAAAGAATTAAAACAGAACCTACATATCCTCCTTGGGTAGGATATGTAAGGCCATCCTCCTTGGGTAGGATGCCAATATAAATCCTGCGTATTCTCCTTCGGTAGAATACGTACGTTCGTCCTCCTTGGGTAGGACAACAACCTTAAACTTACTAGACAAAACTCTATCAGTAAGTCCCTCATTTTATATCGACTTAATCGCCGAGGCCGATGGTGAGCGGGTCATTAGTTAATAGCGCTATTAGGTTTGACAAACCTCACACCGTGTCGTTCGAACGGGCGTGTACTAATGGATCATGGAAAACTGTCAATGATGATAGACATTGACATAGGGCACAACTATTGTTCGTCAGTGGTCGATATGTTAACGGTCTAGTGGTTCACATGGGGAAGCCCCCACTAATTATGGTTTGGGAAGAAGGAATTGGTAAATCATATATTCAACTATGGGGTAACCCCCACGGCAAGTAAGCCAGCTAAAGAAAAACTATGTTTTTGAAACAACTTAAAACAAACACCCAACTGTGAACTCGCTCAACTTTGTTGTTGATTCGTTGTTACATGCCTTGCAGGCCTTTAGGTGCATATCATTGGAACTTACATGTAGTTTATAAACACTTAATGAATGCTTTATGCTTCTGTTGTACACTGTGAATTATTTGTAACGTTGTAACATTTGATGTTAATAAATGAAAACTTTATTTAAATATAACTATGAGTTCAATGTGATTGGTGGCTTGATCCTGGTACGTCACACTCCTTGCGGTGATACTCCGCTTGTGGTATTTTGGGGGTGTGACAGTTATCCCAGTTGTTTCCATTTCCGTGGTTGTTGTTGTTGTTCTGATTCTAGTTTAGCTGGGGGTAGTCTATTTTAAAGTGGCCCTTAGCACCACACTGGAAACATCCTTTGTTGTTACCCTGTTGTTGCTGCTGCTACTGGCGCTGGTTCTGTGGAGTTTGCTGCTGCTGGCGTCTCTGATTAGAAGGATAAGGGCTCCTACAATCTTTGGCTGCATGACCTAGTTTGTTACATCTCTGACAGTTCCCCTTGCTACATGGCCCGTTGTGGTGCAGGTTACATCGATTGCACTTAGTGTGGCTTCCCTTGTACCCACCCTTGCTTGAATTTCCATCCCATTTGGGCTTGTTGTCGCTAGGAGCATCAGAAGTAGCAGCACTAATATGCTTTGGCAGTCTGTTCTGCTCAACTGCCTGATCGGTGACATGGTGGGATAGTCGTATACTCGCTGAATGGTAGGGAGGTTAGCTGAAGTTACCATGCTCTGAATCTCTGTCACTAAACCTTTAATGTAGAGCTCGATACGTTTGTAGGGAGGATCCACCATGGTAGGACACAGAGCAGCTAGTTTGTTCGATCTCTTGGTATACGCTTCGATTTCAGACCCCGTCATCTTCAGATTGTAAAACTCCACTTCTAGCTTGTGAATGTCTTCACGATGACAATAATCTTCTTTGATCAGATCCTTAAAGTCATTCCATGGGGTGGCATTAGCAGCGGCCAACCCTAGCATTTGCACTTGTGCGTTCCACCAAGTGAGTGCACCACCTTCAAGAGTTCCAGTTGCAAACTTCACCCTGCTAGCCACAGGGCACTCACACATCTCGAAAACATATTCGATCTTCTCGAACCAGTGGAGGATACCCACGGCTCCTTCCGTGCCATCAAAGGTACTGGGTCGACAGTCCATGAAGGTCTTGAATGTACACACTCGAGGCTGAGCATTCTGACCTGTTGCGTGAGAAAGAAAGGACAAGGTTAAGCACGAGAGCAGGTTTACGAGAGTAGGATCTAAACATCCTAGGATAGGTCGAAACAGCACGCTATACCTCCTGCTGGAGCTGCTACGAGAGCCTCAGCAACTCATTCGTTGATCAAAGCCATCAGCTGGTCTTGAGTCAAGTTCAGGCATCCACTCACGATCTTCACATTGAAAGAAACTCAAGTAAGAATGGTGTCGTAGAGGTGTGGAAGATATGAGATGACAGAAGAGAGTAAACACACAGGGTTTCAAGCAATAATTGTTACACTAACTAAGCATACCATGATTAATGCACTATTTAAACTAACAGGTAGGCAATACAAACACAAACCATATTACCTATAGTGTTGAGTCTTGCACGTGGAGCGAAGCGTTGTTGTGGATCGTTGAGCACTAAACAGGTTATAGTCTGGTTTTGTCAAAAAGTTTATCCCCTTTTTAAAACCAAGTTCACTATAACCAATGGCTCTGATACCAATCTGTCACACCCCCAAAATCCACAAGCGGAGTACCACCGCAGGAAGCGTGACATGACCAGGATCCAGCCACCAATCATATTGAACAATATAATTGGTGATAAAACAATTCAACAAGTTCAAGTAATCAGCGGAAGCATAAAGTTCAAGACCCAAAACATAAGTTTAAAAGTTCATAAGTTTAAGATGGAACTCAATAGTCCATGTCCCACAACAACCTCATCCACCTGTGCAAGCTCCATCTAACCACCTAACGACCTGCAAGGAATATAGTAAGGAATCAACAACAAAGTTGAGCGAGTTCACAGTTAGGTGTTTGTTTTAAGTCGTTTCAAAAACATAGGTTTCCTTTAGCTGGCTTACTTGTCGTAGGGGTTACCCCATAGTTTAAAAACATGATTAATCCTTTCCTTTTACTCTGGCTCCCAGCCATGGGGGCTACCCCATGAATATCCCACTAGACCCGTTACCATATCGACTACTGACTGAGAAAGTTGGGTGCCCTAAGTCAATTTCTATCATCATTGATGTGCCCAGATCCATTAGTCCACTCCCGTCCTCTGCGGCACGGTGTGAGGCTTGTCAAACCTAATAGCGCTATTTAACTAATGACCCGTTCGCCATTGGCCCAGTGATTAAGTCGATATAAAAATGAGGGACATAATGATAGAGTTTTTGGTCTAGTATCAATGTTGTCACCCTTCAGTTAAGAGGGTGGAGGTACGTGTCCCATGCAAGGGGATCACGCAGGTTCCAATGTTGTCACCCTTCAATTAAGAGGGTGGAGGTACGTATTCTACCCAAGAAGAATACGCAGGTTTCCTTTCAATCAATTACCCATTCCCAACCACCGAGAATCCCATGCCTTGTAGAAAGTGTGAACTCACCTTAGGTTAGCTCGGCAGATAAACAAAGGTCAATCGAGCTGTTTGTGGTCAACCACGTCCTAACATGGTTACCATACAAGTCAGGTCTAGGTTCAAATAGTGCACGTAAGTTTACACATAAACTAGCAAGTTACAAACACATAACGATCATGGCATACACATAGATTACGCTAACAGTAACAGTCAAGTACGTATAAAACCCAAACTTGTGCGATTCAGATGATTGGGCCGTTGAGCTTGTGCGAGCCCAATCATCTTGTGCAAGTCGATAAATAAAGCCCAATGAAATACACGGCCCAACCTATTGTGCGATCAGCACAACTTGTGTGATCCACAATGGGTTGTGCGATCAAGTCCAAACCCGGCCCATGACATCATAAATCCAACAGCTTGTGCGGCCCAAACAATTAAGCAGACACATAACTTGTGCAGTCCATATGGACTTATGCGATTGGGGTTTTGGGCTGTTTGGCCCAACAGCATAACATAACCTAATATATTGTGTGGCCCAAGGTATTGTGCGATTGACACGGTCTTGTGCGATCCACAATACCTTGTGCGATCATGCATAACATAATTGTACTTTGTGCTTTACTCAGTTGTACCGAGCTTGTGCGACAGACTTGTGCGACAGACTTGTGCGACCGAGGGCTTGTGTGATCAGTTATCTAATTCCCTAAATTCATGCGAATCAGTTATAGCAAATTGACAGTTTCCAAATCATGTTATCATCGACCAAATCAAGAAATTACCTATTACCTTAAGAATCCTAATAGCATTCAAGCATGAATAACAATCATAACCTATAACCACTTAACAGATCCATGATTTTGATTACTAACATGCACCCTATCAATTTCAACACAACCAATCATCCGAATATATTCTCATAACAGCCCATTAACATGCATTCGGTTCTAGATCATCATTAACATCATACGACTATTAAACCCTATATTGATCTAACCACTCTACACATGTGAGCCAATACACAAGAACACCAAACCTCATCAATTGACATTACAATCAATCATAAAACATCTCTAAATCACTATGTAGAAACATATAGACCACAACATCATCTAACATACAATCAATAGTAAGATACTAACCGGTTAAAAAGTAGAACAAGGGTCAATCCGAACAAGAAAGCTTCAAGAGGAGGGGAGATGTTGCCGTTAGTTTCAATAGGAGAGAAAGAGAGAGTAGGGTTTTGTGTGTGTTCTTGTGTTTGCAAATAATGAGGAGTATACACCCTCCTCATGAGGTTATCCGTGTAAAGGGTGGGCCAAACCCATCATGGGCTGCCCTTGATTTCGAGTACAAGGAGTGTGGCCCAAAAGGGCTTGTGCGATCGAGATTTATTATACATTTATACTTATAAGACAATCACACATAAAATGTAACATTCAACTCACAATCATTGCATTAAAATCATCATATCAATTAGTCACATAATGTTCAAACAAGTTACATCAAGCACAAAGATAGGTTCTGAAATACGAGTTGTCACACATTTGGAGGTGGTCCCATCATAGTGGTTCCAGCTTCGGTGATTGGTGTAGCAGATGATTGCTGTGGGGTTGACTTTGGAATTTCTTGGTGTGATACTTCAACAGGAATTTCCTTCATGATTTCTTTAGGATCCACTTTAGCCAATCTGGCAATGTTGAATTGCATTTTCTTCATCAGATGTTGCACCTCTCCTAGCAGACTTGAGTTGCTGGCTATGCTTTTCTGAACTTTTGTAAATTCAGTTTGAGCTTTCTTTTGCATGGTAGCCCATTCTTTTGTCAGCTTCTCAAGGGTATCTGTGATACTGTTGTTGCTTGCCCTTAGGATGGTGACTTCCTCCAAGACCTTGTTTGCACTGCTTGATTGTCTTGACTCCACAACACTTGTAACTTGTGTCTTGATCTTTTCTATTTCTGTGAAAATCTTCTGAATTTCTGAAGCAGAGATGCTGGTTTCTAGTGACGTTTCCTTTAGCTTTTGTAGAGACTTTAGTGCTTCAGTGCTTCTTTCAGGTTGTCCCTTAATGACTTCCACTGATTCTGATAAAGTTTTCATATCTTCCCTTTGGCCTTTTAACTCTGTCAGCAACAAATCAAGCTCTTCTTCTACTGGACTCTTTTTGCAGGCTTTGACAACATTTTCTAGGACAGTTTCCAAATTTTCTTGTGTCATGGGTGTTTCAGGGATATTTGGAACAACAGATGTTCCTTCTAACATTCTAGCTGTAACCACATTTGCTGCTGTTTTGGAAATGATAGGGTCACTTTTGGCTTTACCAGATTTTGGTGTGTCACACCCCGACCACGTAGAACATACAAAACGTGGCGGAAATGTTGGGGGGTGTTGTAACAGAATTAATTGTTTCAAATCCATGGCAATTGAAGTTTCGTTTTATTGATTAAAAGTGTTACAATGTCTTAACAAACAAGGAAATACAACATAATTAACTAGTCTTGCATCTTTTATTGTCACTAAAGCCCAAGTCTGCCTCTGTGTATCTTGATCATCTTATGCAACAGCTCCTGAAAAACACATGTGAAAATAGGTACGTCAGCATAAAAATGCCTGTGAGATACATTGGTTTTGTGAAAACAGAATTCATGACTTATGTTTGAGAAAATGTTTAGTCATGAACCTTGTAATTTGCTTTGTTTCGTAAATCATTTGAAAAACGATAAGATCAGATGATATGTATAAATAAGAGAATAATGTATGGTTAAATGAATAACCATTGTAAAAATGAGTTTGTATAAAATAAGTTGTTTGTAAATCAATGTCTTGTGAAAAGGATGTTATTTGTATAAAATGTTATATGTCTCAAACTAAAATGATTCAAATAACGCTACGATATGTAATACCATACAATCACTTATATATAGGAAGTACCAGCGGCGTATCCACCATGCTTGTATCATATTACACACGCATCGTTACTTAATCGCTTAATCAAACCACCAATGTAGTAAGTTTATGTTTAAACCAATTGTCAAAAGTCCTTGTATAAATCATATCAAATGTTAATAGTCCAAAAGTAGTCAAGTAATGTGCAACAAATGTTATGTATAACCAATGTCAAAAATGTTTATTTGTCAAATGTAAATCATGTAATGTGTAACCAAAATGATATGTATGGCTAGTGAAATGTATCAACTAAACCATAGGTGAAATGCACAAAACAAAGTATTGAAGTAAAACTTGGTTTAAATCAAAGTTATGTTTTGTGTAGTAAATGTATGCTAGACTGATATTAGACATTTATGCGGTATTGTGAAAATTCATACATCCAAGCCTTGCGACAGTCAGATAACCATGTAAAAATGGGTTATCCAAAAGAATATGTATAGTATAGTTTAAACAACCCAAATGTCATACCAAAATGTAAGCATATGATGAATAAGAAATGTACTAAATATGCTAAGTTAACATACAAAGCAGAAAAGTCATGTAAATCAATGTGCTAGCATGCTATCAGTCAACATACATAGCAGAAATGTAAAGTAAAACAATGTACTAAGTATGCACACAATGGACATACATAGCATAAAATGTAATGAAATCATGTACTATAATGTACTAACAAACATAGCAGGTATATGATGTGAAAACAGGAAAGCATGAAAGTAACAAGTAGGCACATGTGTTTCACCCCAAAACGTTTTGGAAAACAGTAAAAGAGGGGTCTATGTACTCACTTGAGATTTCTTAGTAGTCCTTGAGTAACAACCAAACAATGCTAGAGATCGCGGAATCAAACGGCACCTAATATAGGTAACTATGTTAATAACCGGACCTAAATCGGATGATTAGATAGAATGAGGGTTCGTAAACCAAACGAGTATAGAGACTCGTGTCATATGGCTTAACAAAGCCTTCATGCTAAAAGAAACCTAACCTAAGTGTTTACGACCCGATACGACTCGTTTAGGTAGCTTATGCTACTTTAACGCGTCGTTCGCGTGAAACGTGTTCAGACCGCCTAACTAGCCCTATGACAAGTATTATATGCCCTAACATGTTACATAATCAGTTATGTGACAAAAGTTTAGGTTACATATGCTTATTTACCAATTATACATGAAAAGGGTATTCTGGTAATTTACCTAAGGCATATAAACTACCTATCATACAACTACTTAAACGAAGCGACCATAAGGTATAACCTTGGAAGGTTATTCCCTATATACTATCGTCACCTAATGTATTTGGTCGGATCCTAATGATCAACCAAACTGGGTCGGGTTCGAAGGTATAAGCGATTTATCAGATCGCTTACCCTACGACCCTATACAACGTGGTAATCAGTAGGCATAGCCCCAAAGGACTATAACCAACGTGATTACACTCACGTTGCGAAGTTCAAACGAACTTCGCATTGACCATAAACTGGTCAACGCAGAAAGTCAAACAAAGTTTGACTTTCAGACTCGAAAAGAATCGAAAAGCAATAAAAGAACGAAAGAATACTTACGAAGGGTCCCCGAATGCTAATCTCGATCCAAGAATCTCAGGTATGAAACAATGGTTTCAACTTAGAGTTTCTAAGATCAAAATTCTAGTGGGTTTTGAAGTTGTGGGGTGGGGTATTTATAGTTTTCGGGTAACCGTTAAGATCGTTTGTCGAATATCGTGCCTTAATCACATCCGTACAAGTGTCGGAACCTTATGGTAGCTAAAAATGATCCTTATCAGCTGACTAGGCAATTGAGAATGTGTGGGTGTGGTTAAAACAGCTGGAACCTGCTGTTAGAAACACTTAATCTGGTCTGATAGTCGGACGTGGCCCGCTTCAGGATCACACAAGTCTCAGGCGGGCCGCCTGGCCTTATCTGATCAGCCACAAGTTTCAGAAATTACAGTTTCAGTCCCTGCACGTGTTTAAGGCCATTTCCGACACTTCTAAGGCCCGTAAAGCCAACTTTAAGGCCCTAAAATGATGCCTAAACATTGTGGACATGAAACATGTTCAAAAATATGCCGGATGTTGGTTCGTTTGGTCGTACGAACGCGATGTTCGCTTAATTACGAAGGAATGCGCACAAGCGCGAAAAACGATCCAAATGACGCGACGAATGGATTTTTGGCAAGCCAAATACTAAAGCATAATATAGTCATGCTTACATAAATTTTTGGATGTCCGGATGTATTCAGAACGTAAGTTATGCGCGAAAGTGCAAACTTGTGCACTTTTTGACACTTTTAGTCCCTGAATGACCCAAAAGTTTATTTTAGCATACCGAACCCCTCAAAGCCTATTTCTAAGATATGTAAAGGATATGTATGGTATGTTTAGCTTATGGTCATGTTCTGGAATGTTCGTTACAGTTCAAATTGGCATACTTTCGCAGTTTGTCAAGTTTAGTCCCTATAAGCGAATTAACTTGTTTTTGCCATACCAAAGCCTTCAAAACTTATTTGTAAGTTATGTAAAGGTTATTTAAGGTATGTTAAGTATATGTCACTATTCCGGAGTGTTCGTTGCATTAAACTGGTTATATTTACGCATCAGTGCGCGTATAACCTTCCAGAAAGCGATTTAGAGCTTGAAATCGAACAAGGCTTGATATGTGTAAACGATACACATATTTTTACAAATCCCAAGTATGAAATACAATATTTAATTGGTTTGGCATTTGTTTGATGGTTGAAGTGACACAGGTGTCACAGTCTCCCCTACTTTAGGAAATTTCGTCCCGAAATTTATTCGTAGGAGTCTATCTGTGGCTTAGTGTTAAGTAACAATCAAAGATAAGCAAGGCATAATCCTGTTATTTCTCTTTAACGGACATTTTTCAGAAATGAAAAATGAACTGGGTTATTTTCAACAGGCATTCTTCAGAAACGAAATCTTCAGAAACGAAAATGAACGAAACGAGTCATTTCCCACAACCTCTTCAGAAACGAAAATGAACGGAACGAGTCATTTTCCACAACCTCTTCAGAAACGAAAATGAACAGAACGAGTCATTTTCACAACCTCTTCAGAAACGAAAATGAACAGAACGAGTCATTTTCCACAACGTCTTCAGAAACGAAAATGAATAGAACGAGTCATTTTCACAACCTCTTCAGAAACGAAAATGAACGGAACGAGTCATTTTCCACAACGTCTTCAGAAACGAAAATGAACGGAACGAGTCATTTTCCACAACCTCTTCAGAAACGAAAATGAACGGAATGAGTCATTTTCCACAACGTCTTCAGAAACGAAAATGAACGAAACGAGTCATTTTCCACAACCTCTTCAGAAACGAAAATGAACGGAACGAGTCATTTTCCACAACTTCTTCAGAAACGAAAATGAACAGAATGAGTCATTTTCCATGATTTCTTCAGGAACGAAAATGAACGGAATGAGTCATTTTCCATGATTTCTTCAGAAACGAAAATGAACGGAATGAGTCATTTTCCACAATTTCTTCAGAAACAAAAATGAACGAATCAACTCTAGACACATGACAAAACTCGCTGTGGTTTCTGTGCACTGAATTCCATAATTATGTATGCATCCATAATTACGTAATTCCTTGCATAGTCCGCACAGTTTGTCTTGTAATGTTTAGGGGAGGAAAATCAAACCTGTGATGAGTGTGACTGGACTGCCATGGGGTCCTTTTAATTAGATCGACAGATGATCTTATTAATTAGGCCACCAAGGAGTCCTTTCAGCTATATCATCACATGATGTTCCTAACAAGATTTTTGGATCAATCTGTTTAACTAGACCACTCAAGGGGTCTAATTATGGAGTAGTACTTTATAATCCCAGGGACTTACTACAACGTAGTAGTCCATTAAGGATTTTATGTAGTACATTTGGGTATCCTACAACGAATCTCTCATATGAAGATACGAAAGGTTCTACGAGGATTTGGATAGCAAAACTTGGATCACACAAAAACATAAAAAGGAACACATAAGCACATAATCACATAGTTGTTTAATTTGTTATTAACTTGTTATCGATTGAAAATGGATATGGAAACCAGTCAATGGACTTCAATGTCCTCTAGGATCTATCTGAAAAGATATGAAGATCTCCGTAATATTCGAAATAAGGAACACAACAATTTTAGGATTTACGGAAATACCCTTAGGTACTGTCACACCCCCAAAATCCACACGCGGAGTATCACCGCTTGGAGGCGTGACTGACCAGGATCAAGCCACCAATCATATTGAACAAACATATAAGTAAACATAATTCAACCAAACAATATGAAAGGTGTTCAAAAACCCAAAGCATAGTTAAGTGTTTAGCGGAAGCATAATTTGTAAAACCCATAGCAAGTATTAAATATGAAATAAAGTAATGATTAAAGCATGGCACACATCGCCATGTCCCACAACGACCGTTCCTCCCTGTGCAAGCTCCATGGGTACCTAATGACCTGCAAGGCATGTAGCAACGAATCAACAACAAAGTTGAGCGAGTTCACAGTTGGTTATTTGGTTATAGTATTCATTTCATAAATCGTATGTTCGTTTTGTAACCCATGTATCGTATTAATCCTTATCGCGGCCAATCCAGGCATCTGTGCGATGATTAGTGGGGGCTTCCCATGTGTTACTAGACCACGCGTATCGACTGCTACGAAAATGTAAGAGGTGCCCTAAGTCAATGTCTATCAGCATTGACCCTTTGCCCATAGTCCATTAGTACACGCCCGTCCGACTGGCACGGTGTGAGGTTTGTTAAACCTAATAGCGCTATTAACTAATGACCCGCTCGCCATAGGCCTCGGCGATTAAGTCGATAAATGAGGGACTTCATTTGATAGAGTTGATGGTCTTATAGTCGTGTACGTAGGTTTTACGTACGTGCCCTTCAATCCGAGGACAATATTAAGTAGTTTAATAGTAATGGTTGTACGAGTAGTTAATCAATCCCATTCCCAACCCACCGGGAATCCCATGCCTTGGCTAGTGTGAACTCACCTTGGTTTGCTCGGTATGCTAAGTTAAGTGCTCACAATAAATCAGTCAAGTCCTATAGTGCACGTATACTCAATCAGTTCACGTTCGTAATATTTCACATGTAACTATCATCACAGTAATATCACAGAGTGTGTTTGGCAGTTAATCATACATCACATAACAGTTAATCACATGTGCATAATTCGTGTTTCACATAACAGTCTTTCACAGTTTATTATAGCATATTAACCAATAACATACTTAATACAGTTACTGACTTAGCATAGTTAATGAGCCATAACATGGTTTAACAACCTAATGTAGTTAAGAACAAACAGAGTTATATACAGACAAGTTTAATAACTAACAGTGTAAATTAAATAAATAGAGTTAACAACTTACTAGCTTAACAGAGTTGACAACTAACTGCATCAAAAACTAACTGAATTAATAAACTAACAGATTAATTACAACACAGAATACAGGAGCCGAAAACACTATATATATTCGAAATCCCCTTGGCCGAAATCCCTTAAGTGGCGAAAACTCTCACTGGGCCGAAATCCCCTATTTGGGCCGGAATCACTTGGGCCGAAATCACCTAAAGTGATTTCGTTGATGACCTGGGCCGAAATCACCTAAAGTGATTTCGTTGTTGGGGGATTTCGTTGGGTTGGGGGTGTTTTCGTTAGTATTATCATCATCAACAACAGCAGATACTTAAGCACAGAAAATCCCCAAATCGATACCAATCATCATGACCGTTTCAGCAACTATCAACCGACCCAAACAATAAACACCATAAGTACCAAATCATCTAAAACAGATTACTAAATCATTGTGATATCAAGACTAACAATCAATCATCCGATCTTTGATATCCTTCATGAACAGGCACAATAAAATCAACCATAACATCAGATTATAAGTATCTTTATCATACAGATTAACTCAAGCACATCGAAATCAAGAATTTAAACATGTAAATCACTAACCCAAGCCGAAGATACAATGAATCGATCGATGAATGAGGCTCGAGTGGCTCACGGCTGCTGTTCGGTTTCAAGAAGAACGAGAGAGAGAAAGAACGTGATAGGTGGCTAGGGTTTCTGCCGATTACCGTTTTGGGTAAAGATAAGGAACAACATTATAACTTAATCACTACTGGGCCTAAAGCCCAAATGCTGTTTTCGTTGGTCCTCTAGTGGACGAAAACACAAGGTGTTTTCACCACTAGGGTGATTTCATTGATGTGGGTGAGGGTGTTTGGGCCTAACAGATGTCTTGTGTAAATTATACAACACATAAATTAAAATTAAGACATACATCAATACACACTTATAAAGCATACCGTATACAACATATCAATCACATTACGATTAACATACTACAAACGTGCAGAGTTGTGAAACAAACAAGTCATATTAACAAACAACTTAAACATTTAAGGCGCAATAAATGCGAAGATTAAAAAAAATCTTGAAAATTCGAGTTGTCACAGGTACCCTATTAAGGATTTATAGTGGTACTTTGGGTATTCGTCCAGTGTTGTATATTGCGCCTTGTACTTTGTTTCTTTAGGAGAAACGGGTACTTAGGAATTTCGTAGACAACGCAAGAGATCATAAAATAGAAGAAAATCTTGGGCGGTAGTTTGCTTTTCAAGGAATACGATTCCTTGATTGTCGGTATTGTAAGGGATATGTTGTTTATGCATACAACCTCATAAATACATTGCAATGTAAATAAAAGATTTATTTATAAACAATGATAACAACTGTTTCATGGACCTTGACAACAAAAGAAAATAATACATAAGACGTGATTATTTCTAAAGAGTGTTGTCTTCTAGTCGGCCAGATGCTCATCTCTGTGCTGGATTAGCATTAGCAAGCTTTGGGCAATTTCTTCGAAAATGACCCATATCGCCACAATTGTAGCAAGAACCTGGTGGAAAGCGAGCTTGAGCAGGATTGTTGTCAGCTTGATTTGGTGCAACTGCTGCTATGCAAACTTTTGCTGTATGACCTTTACGTCCACAAATTTGGCATTCGCGGCACTTCACATTAGCATGATGATGAAGGTTACATTGGTTGCACAAGGGTGAAGTTCCATTGTATGGCTTCCTAGTACGGGGTTGAGCTGGTTGGTTGGGGACGGCTTGATCATTGTGAGTAACCATGGCGAAGTTCTGAGAAGCCTTTCGCTTCTTCGACTTCTTAAGGGATCCAGTCTGTTCATCCATGGTCTTTGATTCGTCGATTGGTTTCGATTCCTCAACCGGTTTCTTGTCACCCTTTCGGAAAAGCTTACGTTTCCTGATCTGAGATTCAGTAAAGGTTGCAGATAGCTCAATGGCCTGCCTAACCGTAGTGGGGTTACTACCAGTAACAATGTCTTGAACTGAGTCAGGGAGACCATCAATGTATTTTTTCGATCGCCTTATCCAAGGGCGTAACCATGGTAGGACACAACAGGCTCAGCTCCTCATATCGATCAGTGTATGCTCGATGTTCACCGCTGTCTTGCTTAAGATCTTCGAATTCTCTTTCCAATGCCCTGATCTCGTGATGAGGACAGAATTCCTTCATCATTAGTGCTCTAAGTTCTTCCCATGTTTGAGCCAGTGCCACTTCGGCACCCCTATCTCTCACCACACCGTTCCACCACGTCAAAGCTCGTTTCTCAAAGACACTAGATGCGAAATCTACCTTTCGCTCGTTTGGACATTGAACATGCCTGAAGGTGCTCTCTAGACTCTCGAACCATTGCAGAAGCGCAGTCGCTCCTTGAGACCCAGAAAACTTTGATGGCTTAGCCGAGTTGAACGTCTTGAAGTTGCAGAGGGCATTATTGTTGTTGATAGCTTGGTGACATTGGGCAACGATGGTCGGGATTGCAGCAGTTATTTGCTGTGTAATGACAGCTGCCAGATCGTCAATAGATACCGGATTTTCGCGTCGAGGAGGCATTCTAAAAGAGAAGAACATGAAAGGAAACGAGTGAGAGAATTAGACGAAAAGAATGAGATGAAACAAATCTGATGAAAGCAAGGATAGTGGTCATTTGTTTGTTACTACAAAGCAACAAACGACCCTGGTGATTAATCAAAGTAAATAGGTCAAAATAATGTATCGCGAAGACATGCTCGCCTATAAGTGAACACTCATCCCAAGAATTCCCAGGTAAGCACAACTGGTCTCGCGTCTGATGAGATGTATACGAAGTGCTTGCCTAGACAGAAAACCTAGAATACAGGCATTCACCCTTCCAGTTTGCACGTGTTCACATTATTTAAAACCCAAAACCTTGACGAGATTTTGAAAATTCAAAGGGGTTCAAAACCATATAACAGAGGGTTCAAAACCTTACAATAGAGGGTTCAAAACCTAGTAATCAATCATCCTGGAACAGATGATTAGTTTTCAAAGCGGTTTTGAAATTTATGTTCTTGTTGTGGTAGTCGCCTAAGGATAGGTGACGGTGTTGTTTTATGAATAAACGCAAGTAAACTCGCGTTAGGGTCCTAAGAAGGTTATAGACTAGGTCAAAGCATTACTAATAACCTAATTCCCTATAACCATTGGCTCTGATACCATCTTTTATGTCACACCCCGACCACGTAGAACATACAAAACGTGGCGGAAATGTCGGGGGGTGTTGTAACAGAATTAATTGTTTCAAATCCATGGCAATTGAAGTTTCGTTTTATTGATTAAAAGTGTTACAATGTCTTAACAAACAAGGAAATACAACATAATTAACTAGTCTTGCATCTTTTATTGTCACTAAAGCCCAAGTCTGCCTATGTGTATCTTGATAATCTTATGCAACAGCTCCTGAAAAACACATGTGAAAATAGGTACGTCAGCATAAAAATGTCTGTGAGATACATAGGTTTTGTGAAAACAGAATTCATGACTTATGTTTGAGAAAATGTTTAGTCATGAACCTTGTAATTTGCTTTGTTTCGTAAATCATTTGAAAAACGATAAGATCAGATGATATGTATAAATAAGAGAATAATGTATGGTTAAATGAATAACCATTGTAAAAATGAGTTTGTATAAAATAAGTTGTTTGTAAATCAATGTCTTGTGAAAAGGATGTTATTTGTATAAAATGTTATATGTCTCAAACTAAAATGATTCAAATAACGCTACGATATGTAATACCATACAATCACTTATATATAGGAAGTACCAGCGGCGTATCCACCATGCTTGTATCATATTACACACGCATCGTTACCTAATCGCTTAATCAAACCACCAATGTAGTAAGTTTATGTTTAAACCAATTGTCAAAAGTCCTTGTATAAATCATATCAAATGTTAATAGTCCAAAAGTAGTCAAGTAATGTGCAACAAATGTTATGTATAACCAATGTCAAAAATGTTTATTTGTCAAATGTAAATCATGTAATGTGTAACCAAAATGATATGTATGGCTAGTGAAATGTATCAACTAAACCATAGGTGAAATGCACAAAACAAAGTATTGAAGTAAAACTTGGTTTAAATCAAAGTTATGTTTTGTGTAGTAAATGTATGCTATACTGATATTAGACATTTATGCGGTATTGTGAAAATTCATACATCCAAGCCTTGTGACAATCGGATAACCATGTAAAAATGGGTTATCCAAAAGAATATGTATAGTATAGTTTAAACAACTCAAATGTCATACCAAAATGTAAGCATATGATGAATAAGAAATGTACTAAATATGCTAAGTTAACATACAAAGCAGAAAAGTCATGTAAATCAATGTGCTAGCATGCTATCAGTCAACATACATAGCAGAAATGTAAAGTAAAACAATGTACTAAGTATGCACACAATGGACATACATAGCATAAAATGTAATGAAATCATGTACTATAATGTACTAACAAACATAGCAGGTATATGATGTGAAAACAGGAAAGCATGAAAGTAACAAGTAGGCACATGTGTTTCACCCCAAAATGTTTTGGAAAACAGTAAAAGAGGGGTCTATGTACTCACTTGAGATTGCTTAGTAGTCCTTGAGTAACAACCAAACAATGCTAGAGATCGCGGAATCAAACGACACCTAATATAGGTAACTATGTTAATAACCGGACCTAAATCGGATGATTAGATAGAATGAGGGTTCGTAAACCAAACGAGTATAGAGACTCGTGTTATATGGCTTAACAAAGCCTTCATGCTAAAAGAAACCTAACCTAAGTGTTTACGACCCATTACGACTCGTTTAGGTAGCTTATGCTACTTTAACGCGTCGTTCGCGTGAAACGCGTTCGGACCGCCTAACTAGCCCTATGACAAGTATTATATGCCTAAACATGTTACATAATCAGTTATGTGACAAAAGTTTAGGTTACATATGCTTATTTACCAATTATACATGAAAAGGGTATTCTGGTAATTTACCTAAGGCATATAAACTACCTATCATACAACTACTTAAACGAAGCGACCATAAGGTATAACCTTGGAAGGTTATTCCCTATATACTATGGTCACCTAATGTATTTGGTCGGATCCTAATGATCGACCAAACTGGGTCGGGTTCGAAGGTATAAGCGATTTATCAGATCGCTTACCCTACGACCCTAGACAACGTGGTAATCAGTAGGCATAGCCCCAAAGGACTATAACCAACGTGATTACACTCACGTTGCGAAGTTCAAACGAACTTCGCATTGACCATAAACTGGTCAACGCAGAAAGTCAAACAAAGTTTGACTTTCAGACTCGAAAAGAATCGAAAAGCAATAAAAGAACGAAAGAATACTTACGAAGGGTCCCCGAATGCTAATCTCGATCCAAGAATCTCAGGTATGAAACAATGGTTTCAACTTAGAGTTTCTAAGATCAAAATTCTAGTGGGTTTTGAAGTTGTGGGGTGGGGTATTTATAGTTTTCGGGTAACCGTTAAGATCGTTTGTCGAATATCGTGCCTTAATCGCATCCGTACAAGTGTCGGAACCTTATGGTAGCTAAAAATGATCCTTATCAGCTGACTAGGCAATTGAGAAAGTGTGGGTGTGGTTAAAACAGCTGGAACCAGCTATTAGAAACACTTAATCTGGTCTGATAGTCGGACGCGGCCCGCTTCAGGATCACACAAGTCTTAGGCGGGCCGCCTGGCCTTGTCTGATCAGCCACAAGTTTCAGAAATTACAGTTTCAGTCCCTGCACGTGTTTAAGGCCATTTCCGACACTTCTAAGGCCCTAAAATGTCACACCCCCAAAACCCACCTGCGGAGTATCACCGCTTGGAGGCGTGACTGACCAGGATCAAGCCACCAATCATATAGAACAATGTATAAAGTAAAAGTAATTGCAATTTAATTCCAAACTATCCATATGAAAGGTGTTCCAAAACATAAATATGTTATCACTGTATAGCGGAAGTGTATAATTAAACCCAACATAATAAAGTATGAAATGTCATAAAGTCTAAACAAGTATTCAAGATCCTTGCCCACAACGACTACGCCTCCCGTGCAAGCTCCATAAGTACCTAAGGTCCTGCAAGGCATGTACAGAGGATCAACAACTAGTTGAGCGAGTTCACAGAGAGTAAATACGTAATAGTAAGTTCGTATGCAACATGTGGCGCTACTGGGCCGTTAGTACGTTCTATTGGTGGGGCTTCCCATAATGTATATTTACTAGACTAGTTGTATTCATAAGTATCCTTCCCAATCCGAGGATAGTAATAAGTATGAGTATATGTATAAGTATCCTTCCCAACCGAGGATAGTACGTATCGAGTACGTAGGTTTAGCGCTGGTGTTCTTCCCCATCCGAGAACATTGGTACCTAGGATTTTTGTATGTGTTAACACTAGTATCCTTCCCAAACCGAGGATAGTACGTATGTTATACGTAGATTTTTGGCACAGGCATCCTTCCCAATCCGAGGACCGTGGTAAGTAGTCTAGTAGTGATGTGAGTACAAGTAATCAATCAATCCCATTCCCACCCACCTGGGGAATCCCATGCCTTGGTAAGAGTGTGAACTCACCTTGGTTTGCTCGGTATGCTAAGTATGTGCTCAAAGTAAATCAATCACGTCCTAGAGTATGCACGTACACATAATCAGTTTGTGTTCCAGTTGTTCACGTATAAGCATGTAACACATAATCACAATCATACAAGTTATGTTCAACGTCTAACAGTAGTTAATTATTCCAGTTAACAATTAACAGAATTAACTCAAGTTACTGCGCAGATTAACTGTTCAGCGAAACACACATAATGACGAAACACATAAGTTGGCGAAACACAATAGTTGGCGAAACACAATTCAGTTTCGTCGTGGCCTTGTTTAGCGAAACATGATTCTGATTCGTCGAGGACTCTTGGCGAAACACATTCTGTTTCGCCGAGAGTTCTGTTTCGTCGGATGTCAGTTTCGCAGACATCATTAACAGCAGATTCGGATAATACAGAAACCCTAATCTTTCTAACAGTCGTCATCAATAACAGAAATCATATGAGGTTCAATGTGTACGTAAAATCATCATACTCAATCATCCAAGAATCATTGTCTAGCATAAACCCTAATTCATGTGTAAAACATATCAACATACAACATCATATCATTGTACCCTATCAAGATACTAACTTGTATTCATAACCAGAATCATAACAACAAATATCCAGAACTGAGCATTCGATTGTATTAAGCTTCGCATAGCATTGCATATATATATATATTCTACCACATCTTACATATCGAAATCCATATCAACATCATCATACTCTTATCACAGCAATAATACATATCCATCACATTCCCAAACATGAATCGAGATGATACAGAAGCATGAAATCGATTAACAACACATACTAACCGATTAGAGAATGAACAAACAAGATTCGAGAGCTAAGGGACGCTAGATTGCCGACAGCAGAGAAGGAGAGACTCTAGGGTTTCGTTTGTGATGATGAAAGTGTAAAAGTGATGTTGTTTTACGTAATTATACTCAAAGTAACGTTCTGGGCCCGTGATGGGCTTTGGCGAAACATGGGCCGGCGAAACAGCCTGTTTCGTCGAGATGAGTTTGGCGAAACAGCCTTGTTTCGTTGAGTGTGTTCATGGCGAAACACTCCTGTGTTTCGTCGAGCAGTTCCATGCTTTAAATCAGTTCATGTGATTTCTAATACACTAAGTCTTATGCTATAATATCGACACATAATCAAGCAAACACAATACTTTTATTATCACGCGAAGTGTGCAGTTACAAGTCAAACATCTAAACGGTCGAAGTCAACGTGCATTAAATGCGAATAAAGAATGTCGGAAACTCGAGTTGTCACATTATCCCCAACTTGAAAGAAATTTCGTCCCGAAATTTAGCATGCGGTTACTGAGGAAGCTAGGTGAGTTGTATTGTTCACTGGTTTTCCTGGGGTGTCACATCATCCCCCCGTTGGTTTGGAATTTCGTCCCGAAATTCTGCAGTAGTAGCTTCAGCCTCAGTAGTAGTTGCATTGATTCCGAATAACTGGGGATATTTGAGTTCCATTTGATCTTCTCGTTCCCAGGTATACTCTGGACCACGACGGGAGTTCCAACGAACTCGTACAAGAGGGATTCTCGTGTTCTTGAGGACCTTAACATCCCGGTCTGTGATTTCAACAGGTTCCTCGACGAAGTGCAACCGTTCGTCGATAGTGAGTTCCTTCAAGGGAACTATGTGGGTCTCATCTGACGTACACTTCTTCAGATTGGACACGTGAAAGACATTGTGAACTGCACTGAGTTCAGGTGGTAAGTTCAGTCTGTAGGCCACTTTGCCTATTTTCTCTGTGACTTCGAAAGGTCCGACATAACGCGGATTGAGCTTGCCTCGTTTGCCAAAACGAGCCACACCCTTCCAGGGTGAAACTTTAAGTAGCGCTCGATCCCCAACTTGGAATTCGAGTAGTTTCCTGTCTAAATCAGCGTATGCTTTCTGACGGTCGCGTGCTGCCGCCATGCGTTGTCGTATTTGTGCGATCTTTTCTGTAGTATCGACTACCATTTCTGGACCTGTGATTTGACTATCTCCCACCTCTGCCCAACAGAGAGGTGACCGGCATTTACGCCCGTACAATGCCTCGAATGGAGCAGCTTTAATGCTGGTGTGGTAACTGTTATTGTATGAAAATTCCACAAGTGGCAGATGTTTCTCCCAACCATTGCCAAAATCAATTACGCATGCCCGAAGCATGTCTTCTAGAGTTTGAATAGTGCGCTCAGACTGCCCATCGGTCTGAGGATGATACGCCGTGCTCATGTCTAAACGAGAGCCAAAAGATTTATGCATTGCCTGCCACAGTTCTGAAGTAAAACGTGCGTCACGATCAGAGATGATGGAGGTGGGCACCCCGTGCCTCGAGACCACTTCTTTTAAGTAAACGTCTGCTAAGGTAGAGAACTTGTCTGTTTCTTTGATAGCCAAGAAGTGAGCAGACTTTGTGAGCCGATCCACGATCACCCAAATAGTATTATTTCCGCGCTGAGATCTAGGTAGGCCAGTAACAAAATCCATGGAAATTTGCTCCCATTTCCATTGTGGTATCTCAGGTTGTTGGAGTGGTCCTGACGGTTTCTGATATTCTGCCTTGACTCTCGCACAAGTCAAGCATTTGCTAACGTATGTGGCTATGTGGGCCTTCATGCTAGGCCACCAGTATGTAGTCTTAATATCGTGGTACATTTTATCCGAACCAGGGTGTACCGAGTAGCGAGACTTGTGAGCTTCATCCATTACCAGCTCGCGTAAGTTGCCGTACAGTGGGACCCAAATGCGTCCTGTTACGTAATAAGCACCATCTTCCTTCTGTTCTAAGCGTTGCCTTGAGCCGCGTAAGGCTTCTGCCCTGACGTTTTCTGGTTTCAATGCTTCCACCTGAGCATTTCTTATCTGGGAAGGAAGACTAGACTGTATAGTGAGTTGTAAAGCTCGTACGCGCTTAGGCGCGGTGTCCTTTCGACTGAGGGCGTCAGCCACAACATTGGCTTTGCCTGGGTGGTACCTGATTGAGCATTCGTAGTCATTTAACAGTTCAACCCATCGTCGTTGTCGCATATTCAGTTCCTTCTGTTTGAATATATGTTCGAGGCTTCTGTGGTCAGTGTAGATCGCACATTTGGTACCGTACAAGTAGTGTCGCCATATCTTAAGTGCAAAAACAACCGCTCCCAGCTCTAGGTCGTGTGTCGTGTAATTCCGTTCGTGAATCTTAAGTTGGCGCGAAGCATAAGCAATAACTTTATCCCTTTGCATCAATACACATCCAAGACCTTGGATAGATGCGTCGCAGTAGACTACAAAATCGTCCGTGCCTTCAGGCAGTGAGAGGATAGGCGCGCTACAAAGTCTATCCTTTAAGTGCTGAAACGCTGTTTCCTGTGCATTACCCCATCGATAAACAACACCCTTCTGCGTCAGTAGTGTAAGTGGCTGAGCAATCTTTGAGAAGTCTTTGATGAACCTCCTGTAATAACCCGCCAAACCCAAGAATTGGCGTATTTCTGTTGGTGTGCGAGGTGCAGGCCAGTTCTTGATCGAATCCACCTTGGATGGATCTACATGAATCCCATCCTTGTTTACCACGTGGCCTAAGAAGTGGACTTCACGAAGCCAGAAGTCACATTTGGAAAACTTAGCGTATAACTGTTCCGTTCGCAGAAGTTCCAGTATAAGTCGTAAATGATGCTCGTGCTCCTCCTGACTCTTCGAATAAATCAGGATGTCGTCGATGAAAACAATGACGAACTTGTCGAGATAGGGTTTGCACACCCTGTTCATAAGATCCATAAATACGGCAGGTGCGTTCGTTAGCCCGAATGGCATGACCATAAACTCGTAGTGGCCGTAGCGAGTTCTAAATGCTGTTTTAGAGACGTCCTCATCCCGGACTCTCAGCTGATGGTACCCTGACCTTAAGTCTATCTTGGAGTAGTAGCTCGACCCTTGCAGCTGGTCGAATAAATCATCTATGCGCGGAAGAGGATAACGATTCTTGATCGTCACCTTGTTGAGTTCACGGTAGTCTATACACATCCTGAACGTACCGTCTTTCTTCTTTACGAATAACACTGGAGCTCCCCAAGGCGAAGAGCTAGGACGTATAAAACCCTTTTCCAAGAGTTCTTGTAGCTGCTTTGACAGTTCTTCCAATTCAGTTGGAGCCAAACGATAAGGCGCTCGAGCTATGGGTGCTGCTCCTGGAGCGAGCTCGATCTGAAATTCAACCTGACGATGAGGCGGTAACCCGGGTAACTCTTCTGGAAATACTTGAGGAAAATCGCGTACCACCGGAATATCCTCAATCTTTTTCTCTTTCTTCGATGTATCCGTAACGAGAGCTAAAACAGCTGTGTGGCCCTTTCGTAAACACTTCTGAGCCTTCAGGAAGGAAATGATGCCACTCACGACACCACTCTTGTCGCCCTGAACTTCGAGAGGTTCTTTACCAGAACGGGGAATACGAATGATCTTCTCCTTGCATAGAATCTCCGCTTGTTGTTGGGATAACCAATCCATACCGATGACAATGTCGAAACTACTCAGGGTTATAGGAATAAGGTCGATGGAGAAAGTTTGACCGGCGAGGATAAGATTACACCCCTTAACTATGTGTGTGGCCTCAAGACTTTTACCGTTAGCTAACTCTACGACATGTTTGGTGTTTAAGAGAGTTGGTGCACGTTTTAACATTTCACTAGCTTTTAGAGACATGTAACTTGTATCCGCACCAGAATCAAATAGTACAGTAACATAAAAGTCGTCAAGAATAAACTTACCCATAACCACGTTGGGATCATTCCTGGCCTCACCCTGACCGATCACAAACATGCGGCCTCTAGCGCCATTGTTGTTATTGTTCCCACCGTTGTTGTTGTTGTTCCCGTTGCCCTGATTGTTGTTGTTGTTATTGTTCTGGTTCTGGTTTAGCTGAGGGCAGTGTCTTTTGTAGTGACCTTCAGCGCCACACTGAAAACATCCCTTATTGCGCTGTTGTTGATTCTGCTGTGCTTGCTGCTGCTGCTGATTTTGATTTACAGACCGTGGGCTCCTACAATCCTTGGCCTCATGGCCCACCCTGAAACACCTTTGACAACGTACTTTGTTACACTGGCCACGGTGGTGCCTGTTGCAGTTGTTGCACCTTGGGAGATTCCCTTGATAACCACCCTGCTTGTGACTGCCCGAAGATTGCTGGCTAGGGCTCTGATAGTTGTCAGTCTTCCGTTGCTGAACTTGGGACTGAACTGAAGCTGATCCTTTGCTGGAATCCCCCTCCCATTTCCGCTTGTTATCACTGGGAGTAGCAGGAGTAACCGAAGTAGTAGCGGTAGTTGTAGCGTTGATGCGTTTAGGCAACCTGTTCTGCTCCACCGCTTGATCAGTGAGACGGTGAGCCAACTGAACAACCTGCTGGTAAGTGGCATGATTTGCTGAAGTCACATGACTCTGGATCTCTGGCACCAGACCCTTAAGATAAAGTTCAATACGCTTGTCCACCAGAGTAGGACACAGTAATGCAAGCTCATTCGATCTCTTGGTATACGCTTCGATCTCAGACCCCGTCATCTTGAGGTTGAAAAAACTCGACTTCCAGCTTATGAATATCATCTCTACTGCAGTATTCCTCCTTGATCATCTCTTTGAAATTGTTCCATGGGGTGGCGTTAGCAGCAACCAACCCCAGTATTTGGACCTGTGCTTTCCACCATGTGAGGGCTAAACCCTCGAGGGTACCGGTAGCATATTTCACCCTGCGTGCCTCAGGGCATTCACACATCTCAAACACAGACTCTATCTTTTCAAACCAGTGCAGGAGGCCTACGGCTCCTTTAGTGCCGCTGAAAGTGGTTGGACGACAGTCCATGAAAGTCTTGAAAGTGCAAACAGGTGCTTGACCTCCTGCTTGTGCGGCCGCAACTGCCGCAGTAACTCGTTCGTTAATGAGGGCCGTCAACTGGTCCTGAGTCATGTTGATACGTCCAGACATGATCTTCATAGTAAAGATAACGTAAGTGAGATAGGTTCGCGAATAGTGCGATGACAGAAGAGAGTGAGCACACAAGTGTTCTCATGCAACAACAATTAGTGAGCATTGTAATCTAAGCATACCACGAGCAAAGTTCTATATAGTTCTAGCATGTAGGCAATAAACATAAACCTTATTACCTAGGATGTTGAGTCTTGCACGTGGAGCGAAGCGTCGTTGTGGATCGTTGAGAGTACTGTTCTGGTTATAGTCTGGTTTTAATAAAATCGTTTTCCCCATATTAAAACCAAGTTCTCTATAACCAATGGCTCTGATACCAATCTGTCACACCCCCAAAACCCACCTGCGGAGTATCACCGCTTGGAGGCGTGACTGACCAGGATCAAGCCACCAATCATATAGAACAATGTATAAAGTAAAAGTAATTGCAATTTAATTCCAAACTATCCATATGAAAGGTGTTCCAAAACATAAATATGTTATCACTGTATAGCGGAAGCGTATAATTAAACCCAACATAATAAAGTATGAAATGTCATAAAGTCTAAACAAGTATTCAAGATCCTTGCCCACAACGACTACGCCTCCCGTGCAAGCTCCATAAGTACCTAAGGTCCTGCAAGGCATGTACAGAGGATCAACAACTAGTTGAGCGAGTTCACAGAGAGTAAATACGTAATAGTAAGTTCGTATGCAACATGTGGCGCTACTGGGCCGTTAGTACGTTCTATTGGTGGGGCTTCCCATAATGTATATTTACTAGACTAGTTGTATTCGTAAGTATCCTTCCCAATCCGAGGATAGTAATAAGTATGAGTATATGTATAAGTATCCTTCCCAACCGAGGATAGTACGTATCGAGTACGTAGGTTTAGCGCTGGTGTTCTTCCCCATCCGAGAACATTGGTACCTAGGATTTTTGTATGTGTTAACACTAGTATCCTTCCCAAACCGAGGATAGTACGTATGTTATACGTAGATTTTTGGCACAGGCATCCTTCCCAATCCGAGGACCGTGGTAAGTAGTCTAGTAGTGATGTGAGTACAAGTAATCAATCAATCCCATTCCCACCCACCTGGGGAATCCCATGCCTTGGTAAGAGTGTGAACTCACCTTGGTTTGCTCGGTATGCTAAGTATGTGCTCAAAGTAAATCAATCACGTCCTAGAGTATGCACGTACACATAATCAGTTTGTGTTCCAGTTGTTCACGTATAAGCATGTAACACATAATCACAATCATACAAGTTATGTTCAACGTCTAACAGTAGTTAATTATTCCAGTTAACAATTAACAGAATTAACTCAAGTTACTGCGCAGATTAACTGTTCAGCGAAACACACATAATGACGAAACACATAAGTTGGCGAAACACAATAGTTGGCGAAACACAATTCAGTTTCGTCGTGGCCTTGTTTAGCGAAACATGATTCTGATTCGTCGAGGACTCTTGGCGAAACACATTCTGTTTCGCCGAGAGTTCTGTTTCGTCGGATGTCAGTTTCGCAGACATCATTAACAGCAGATTCGGATAATACAGAAACCCTAATCTTTCTAACAGTCGTCATCAATAACAGAAATCATATGAGGTTCAATGTGTACGTAAAATCATCATACTCAATCATCCAAGAATCATTGTCTAGCATAAACCCTAATTCATGTGTAAAACATATCAACATACAACATCATATCATTGTACCCTATCAAGATACTAACTTGTATTCATAACCAGAATCATAACAACAAATATCCAGAACTGAGCATTCGATTGTATTAAGCTTCGCATAGCATTGCATATATATATATATTCTACCACATCTTACATATCGAAATCCATATCAACATCATCATACTCTTATCACAGCAATAATACATATCCATCACATTCCCAAACATGAATCGAGATGATACAGAAGCATGAAATCGATTAAAAACACATACTAACCGATTAGAGAATGAACAAACAAGATTCGAGAGCTAAGGGACGCTAGATTGCCGACAGCAGAGAAGGAGAGACTCTAGGGTTTCGTTTGTGATGATGAAAGTGTAAAAGTGATGTTGTTTTACCTAATTATACTCAAAGTAACGTTCTGGGCCCGTGATGGGCTTTGGCGAAACATGGGCCGGCGAAACAGCCTGTTTCGTCGAGATGAGTTTGGCGAAACAGCCTTGTTTCGTCGAGTGTGTTCATGGCGAAACACTCCTGTGTTTCGTCGAGCAGTTCCATGCTTTAAATCAGTTCATGTGATTTCTAATACACTAAGTCTTATGCTATAATATCGACACATAATCAAGCAAACACAATACTTTTATTATCACGCGAAGTGTGCAGTTACAAGTCAAACAAGTCAAACATCTAAACGGTCGAAGTCAACGTGCATTAAATGCGAATAAAGAATGTCGGAAACTCGAGTTGTCACATAAAATGATTCCTAAACATTGTGGACATGAAACATATTCAAAAATATGCCGGATGTCGGTTCGTTTGGTCGTACGAACGCGATGTTCGCTTAATTACGACGGAATGCGCACAAGCGCGAAAAACGATCCAAATGACGCGACGAATGGATTTTTGGCAAGCCAAATACTAAAGCATAATATAGTCATGCTTACATAAATTTTTGGATGTCCGGATGTATTCAGAACGTAAGTTATGCGTGAAAGTGCAAACTTGTGCACTTTTTGACACTTTTAGTCCCTGAATGACCCAAAAGTTTATTTTAGCATACCGAACCCCTCAAAGCCTATTTATAAGCTATGTAAAGGATATTTATGGTATGTTTAACTTATGGTCATGTTCCGGAATGTTCGTTACAGTTCAAATTGGCATACTTTCGCAGTTTGTCAAGTTTAGTCCCTGTAAGCGAATTAACTTGTTTTTGCCATACCAAAGCCTTCAAAACTTATTTGTAAGTTATGTAAAGGTTATTTAAGGTATGTTAAGTATATGTAACTATTCCGGAGTGTTCGTTGCATCAAACTGGTTATATTTACGCATCAGTGCGCGTATAACCTTCCAGAAAGCGATTTAGAGCTTGAAATCGAACAAGGCTTGATATGTGTAAACGATACACATATTTTTACAAATCCCAAGTATGAAATACAATATTTCATTGTTTTGGCATTTGTTTGATGGTTGAAGTGACACAGGTGTCACATGGTGCAACCTTAAGTGTACCAGAATCATCTCCACCAGAGGTGAAAAACACATTTTCATCCTTGGATTTCCTTATGTCCTTGAATCATATCAATATATGATTCTCTATAAGTTTTTGAGGTAAACAAATAACCTTTTACTAGATTTCCTTGATCAGTTTTCTGATCTCTATCTGTTGAGATCTCATCCTCTTCCTCATATTCTGATTCAGAGTTGAGATGAATGGAACTAGTGACCTCCTCATTAACATCAGTGTTTCTATACTCTAATTTGTAAGAAACGTTAATTGAATCTTCTGATTTTGTTCTTTTTGAAGAAGTATCAACTAAAACTGTGTTTAAAAGAGATGTACCAGCAACCCGAGACTCGTCATGATGTATAACTTCAGTGGCTTCATTTGTTGTTCCAGCAAAGTGAGTTTCTTCATAATGTTGATCTCCAACCTCTTCATGAATCCCTCCAGTAATATGAGATTCTTCATACTGTTGATGTTTTCCTCCTTGATGAATTTCAAACTCTAAATGAGTTCCAGCTTCAAGATTCTTTTGGCTCTCAGCAAGCTTTGTCTTGTTTTCTGGTGAGTTTGTTATCATGAGAATTCCTTCTCCTCCTGCAGCCTCTGTTTCTGATGTCCAGGACTTCTCGACTTCTTCTTCTTCTGGTGATGAAGAGCAGTTAAAAACTCCTTTGCTAGGTTCTTCTGTTGGAGTATCTGATTTGGCAAGAAGTTCTTCATGTTGCAGTCTGTATTATGAGTCTGGTGCAATGAGGCATATCATGCTTTCTGGTAACTCAGGGACATCTTTTTCTGATTCCCATCCATGATTGGCACTCCAGGATTTCATGGTATTTGAACTCCAGATATCTTCCAAAATTGGAATTTCTATGTTTCTTTCAGCAAAAGTTTCAGAAATGAAAATTGAAATAAACCTTGGATATGGCAGGTGTGAGGTTATTCTTCCATTTCTGGTAAGGATTGATCTTTTGAGTAGGTTGAAGATTTCTGTCCCATAATCGAGTTTGAACCCAGTTATGAGTCCATACATAATTGACAGAATAGCTTGACTGACTTGATCAGCTCCTCCTATCTTTGATGTGAGGCATTTGTTTAACACTTCCATCATCACTTGCCAAATGGCTGGCATTTCATTTCTTCTTATTGCTCCTATTGTGTTAATTTTTTTGTTCTTGTAACCAAGCTCAATGATAAAGCTTATCAAATCTTCTCTGCTTGGTGCTTCAATGTAATTTTCAAGAACTGGGAGTTCAAGCCATTCTCTTACCCTTGCGGGAGTTAATATTACTGAAACATTTCCCCACATATGAGCAGAGACCTGATTTTCTCCATCTTCAGTGAGAGTGTGAACAAATTGTTGTAGTAACTTTTCTGGTATCTCTCTTCCTTTTGTTAAAGAACATGCAATTGGACACCTTATGAGATATTCTATCAAAAGTTGACATCTTTCATCATATTCCGAGTGCTCTGTATTCATCAGCAAGTTATTTTCTTTCATTGGTAGGAATTGTGTGTCTTCAACAAACGGTACATCATGTTGAACAATTGGGATGTTGAGGTTTACTTCAGCCATCGTTGAATTTTGTGAGTTAGGGTTCGAAATTGAGGGATTTTTGGATTTTGAGTGAAAAACAGGGGATATTGCGGTTTGAAGTTCTTGTGAAGAAGGTGAGTGATTTTTGAATTTCTGCTAAGTATGCGTTATATAGTGAGGGTTTTAGCAGAGATTTGTGGGTTTATGTGGTTGAGGAGATATGGAACGTGCCATGAAATGGCGGTTAAAAGATCATTAATTATCTTTATTACCATTAGATCATGTGATGTGAAAACTGGTTCAGAATGTAACCGTTGGATCGTGGGTATCAAGACATTTAATGACGGTTGATCGTGTAATCGTGGTTATATCCTCTCAACTTATAGTTTCTTCAAACATTCCATTAAAATTTTAAACTGACTTATGATTGGAGAATACTATCTGTCATATGACACCTTTTCATTTCTGTGGACCCCATTTTGTTAATGGTCCAATCAGTTTTCTTCTTGATATTCCTCCTTTTTCAAAGTCAAAAATCCATTCTGATGATGTCATCAGAAATTGACCAGAAATTCTGTTAAGAATTTATATTTTTCTTCTGATTTGAATTTTGTTCACCTTTCACATGTGGTCAACAGAAGTCAACAATTTTCAACAAAATTCCTTAATTGGAATTCCCCCTAAACTTGTGAGCTTTTTCAACAGATTTTGAAGTTTCTCTTTTGATTGAATAAGAGGTGTACTGGTACCCCCCCCTTTTTTTTTGAGATGAGAGGGAATAAGTAGGGTTAGCAGACTTACATGTGATTTTCTGGTGGCATCTAGGTCTTTTGTGCTTTCTTCAAAGTCAAAAATCTTTTGGAAAATATTGAAATTGATAATTAACTTTTTCTGATATTTTCAAAAATTATTCATCATTTTGAGGCTTCATCCGAAAAATTTCAAAGAGAGAAATTTTAAGTTATATTACCAGATTTCAGTCTTATGTCATCAGAAACTTAAAGTTTTGTGGTAAATGATGTGTTTCTGATGAACATGTGTTTATTTGACTTCTCATCCATTCTTACCCTTTTTTTTTTGTTTTTGCTTCCCCCCCAATCCATGAACCAGAAAACAAGGCAACTTTAGAAACATACTGTATCAACAAACAAGAAAAAAAAACACAAACTAAGTTAAACAAGGATGATCTAATCAAGGTCCATCCCTTCTCCATGATCCATCTCAAGGAGCAACCATAGTTCAGCCATCAAACCAGAATTCTGATCAGTAGGTATGAGCATGTTGAGATTCATGTTTTGTTGAAGTCTCATCTCAGCTCTGGGAAAACATTGTTGGAACACCTCCGAAGCCTAGCTGACTTGTGATTATCCTCATCAGAAAACGAGGATAAACCAAGAATGGCTTGCCAGATCACATATTACTTGCAAAATCTTTTATTAAGTAATAAGAAAAATTGTAAGGAATGTCTAGTAAGAGTGCTCGTACAGGCTCCATCAACCTATAGGAGGCTTCATGATGATTAATAATCTTCTTTGAGAAGCATGCTCCCATTTGTGTGATCAGATATTGCCATGGCTTGATGAAACCATTTTTGGTGATTGCTCCTAGTGGGTTTGCAGGATTGTAACCCATCTGCTCCAAGGTTTCATTTATCTGTGCCTTTGTGAACATCACAACTTCATTATTATCATTGAGTTGTAGAACCGTCCTAATAATATTTTCATTTACCAGAACTCTTCGGTTAAGCACTACACTTTCGATAACCATATGTCCTCTACCTTCATATTCTGATAATGTTGCATTTTTCCAGAACATTTGAAGAATGTATGGGTACACCATTATGTTGGCTGTGAGGGCATATTTCAAACGACTTCCCATGATCAGGTTCAGTATGGTTTGACATCCTTCCCATTGAGGACCCTCAAGGTTGGTCCTCAGTCCGAGGTTGTGATCAGGATGATGAGGAAGTGGGAAACGATCAGCTTTGATGGTAAGCATGTTTTGAGAGTGTGGGAATGGAGAAGAAGATGAAGTTGAATTTTCTAGGGTTTCCTTATGTGATGGTGACAGACATAGCTCAAGGTGATGATCATTTATAGTAAACTAAAAGTTTGCCATAAATGAATGATATCTACCTACTTATAGATTTTGTTTCATCACAATCTTTGTTATTTAATTTTCTATCAGATGACATAAGGAATATCTGAGATAAACTCCCCAGCATTTAATGATTTAGGCGGCTATTTTCTGATAATTTATCATGATTACCTGCATGTATGTCACTTCTATCTCCTTAATATTGATGAGGTACATTGAATGAAGGAGAGAAAAAGCTTAACTACCATTAACGAGTTCACATAATTTTTTTTAAAATGCAATATTTAAATAATAAGAAATCGAGAGGAAAAAAAATCTACAGTTATGTTTACGTAAACATGAGATATGAATAAGCTTTCTGATAATCAAGAGTGATACAGATGTTTTAACAAGCTTTCTGATATTTTATCAGAATTTCTGATGATTCATCAGATGTTCTGATGATATGTCCGATTTTCTGATGATTCATCAGATTTTCTGATAATTTATCAGATTTTCTGGTGTTTCATAAGATTTATGATCTTGTTCTTTGATCATCATCGGAACCCATTGTCAAGCATTTTTTCTGGTAATAAGGTTATCTGAGAGACCTTTATCACAGAATTGACCATAACTTGGCAGATTGTACTTTAAGCTTTCTACATAGGCTACCTTTTCTATGGTCAAACATCCATATCCCAAAATCCTCCCTTTTACTCCATTCCCAAAATTAACCATTTTACCCAGTTTTGAAACAAAGTTACTGAGTAAGCTCCTGTCCCCAGTCATGTGCTTCGAGCTTCCAGAATCGCAGTACCAGATCTGCTGCACATGATGGTCCTTAAATGGAAAAATTAGAGGGTTTTCGGTACCCAGACTTGCTTGGGTACTCTTTCTGATGAGATTTTAATCAGATTGTTTTCTCTAGATGGCCTTTCATCAGAATATCTATTGCATGCTGAGCCATGAACAGATTTTTCATTTTTCTTTTGGAGATGGTGTTGAACAAGCTTCAGTATGTCAACACACATACAAGATTCTTTATCAGAATTTTCTGATATATTTTCTTGTGATGAAATGAGTGGATAGTTTTGAAACAATGAGTGAATTTCTTCTGAAATTTTTAAAGATTTTTGTTTTCATTCACTGCTTTTTTTGCTTTAAAGTTGGGTTTTTCAAAAGAGTTCTCAGAACTGGTTGATTTGCATGATTCAGAGTCAGATTCTGCTGTGAGATTATCAGAAATCTGATGTGTTGCTTTCACAAAGATGGTGGGTTTAATTTCACTTGTTTTTACATATCCTAAACCCTCTCCTTTGTTCTTTAGTGAAGATTCAATAAAGTTAATGAATTCTTTAGCTTGTTGAAAACCTTTTACATTGATTTCTTTATCATGAATTTTCTTATAAAGATCTTTTCTTTCTTTTTATAAAATTCAATTTTGGCTCTGTGATATAAGTTTTCTTATATTAGTAACTGGTTTTCAAGTATAACTTTATTCATGGTTTTTTGCAACTCATCTGATTTTTTACTATCTGATCTCTGTTTATCTTGCAGATTTAGAAAATCTGACATGAGCTTGTTTAACTTGTGTTCAAGATCAAGATTATCTAAATTTACCTTCTATTTTGAAGTTTCTAGTAAGTCATCAGAAAGTGCCATAAGGCAGAAATTTGCCATCTCTTCTTCTTCTTCATCAGAAGAATCATCAGACAGTCATGTATCTGTCCCTGCAATCAAACTGACTTGTTGTTGCTTCTTTGCTTCTTCCAGCTTCTTCTCATAATATGCAACATCCTTCAGTTTCTTGGTTTTGCATTCTGATGCATAATGACCCTTTTGCTTGCATTTGTAACACACAACTTCAGCCTTTCCTTTATCCTTAGATCTACCTTCTTCCCTAGATCTTCCTTCCATCCTCCCCCTGTCACTTTTCTGGTATCTTTGGCCTCCTCCCCTCAACCTCTGCTCAAACGTTTTAGTGAGCAATGCAATTGCTTCAGCAAAAGCTTAAAAATCTGATGATGTATCATAAATTTCAAGATTTTGACTATTTGAAGGTTGTAGGTCATTGGTAGGAATTCTTTGTGAGTTTGAGATTAAAGCTAATGATCCCCCCCTTTGAATGGATTCTTCAAATATTTCTTCTTCTCTGGGGACCAGAATGTTGTATAAGTCATGAAGACTCATATTACCTAGTTCTAGGGTAGAGGACAAAGTCATGGTTAGACTTCTCCATTCTCTACGTAAGGCATCTAGAAATTTTATGTTTCTTTCATCATTTGATTTTTGTTATTCCAAATTTATTTAGCTCATTCAAAAGTTTTGTGAATCTTTGATATGTTTCATTTAATTTTTCATTTGGTAAACTTTTGAATCTCTCATATGAGGAAACATTGTTTGTTCTTTTGTTTCTTTTGATCCTTTCTCCTCATTCACAAAGATTTTCCAACTGATCCCATATTTTCTTGGCTGATGCATAAGCATCAACTTGTGAAAATATGTCATTAGGTATATGTTGGTGCACTGAATGTCTGTTGATTACATCATTATCAAGTCTTGTGTCTAGGATTGTTTAAATGATCATGTATTAGGGTTTAAGTTAGGGTTTTTATATTGAAACACATGATTTCGCTTGAAGAGGGTTTGTGTTGGCTTGAAGCGAAATCAGAACAAGAGATTTCGCTTCAGACATCCTCAAGCGAAATCTAGTGCCTTATATATAGGTGGTTAGTTCCTTGAAGGGAAATCACTAGGTCATTGTATGTGTGACGAAGTGCTGACGGATTTGTATCAGAAAACCTTGTACAAGCACTCAAATCAATCAGAAAAGAAAGATTAAAAGGATTAGAGCTGTTATGACTTAGTTTACTTTGTTTCCGCCTCTGTAAACTGAGATGAACTGCCTTGACTGACATTTTAGGGTCATACAATGGTCCAACAAGTGGTATCAGAACTCAGGACGAGGAGTTCATACCATAGCAGCGGATTATCTTCTTTCTACTCACTTCTTTTTACATTTTTCAAATCTGAACAAGTTCCAACGGTTAAAATGGTCTAATTTTCGAATATAACGTGTAAAACTGAGTTTTAACAAAGCCTACAAAGTTTCGGATTAAAATTCAGCTTAAAAAGTGTTAAAATTGACCTAGAACTAGATTTCGCTTGAAAGGTGTTCGAGTTTATAAGTTGATTTCGCTTCAGATCTACTATTTGGACTGGTTCGCTTGAAAATCTGCTGAAGCGAAATAGAGTTGTTTGATTTCGCTTGAGAGCCTGATTTTGGTTGAAGCGAAATAGTTGGGTTCGCTTGAAAAGTTTTTGTTTGTATCTTGTTTTGTTGAAGCGAAATAGAGTATTTCGCTTGAATTAGTTTGTTATCTGTTTTCGCTTGAAGTTGTTTACTTCAAGGATTTCGCTTGAACTGTTAATCTTTTCAAAACCTAAAATTTTTCTAAGTGTTTGATAATCTTGCAGGTACGATCAAAATGGATGATATTTTCATGAATCCCTTCAGCGACATGTACGCATTCGCTGGAGATTCCGGAAACAACGAAACGTCTTCAAGTGATGCAAACAAAAGTCCACCGAAAGAAAGAAAGAAGGAAGCTTGGGAGTCCGAAAGCGCATTTGGAACATTTAACAAACCTCCTAAGCTGATGGCTATAGAAGATTATAGCAGGTGGGCAACAAAATTCGAAGACTGGTTGATGGCATTTGCTTTTGCCAGCTGGAAAAGTATGAAGAATGGTTTTGAACAAGGAAAGAAAAATGGTGAAGCATTAAGATCAACTGAAGAGATTGACAATTTTGTGGCTGAGCAAAAATGTATGGCATTATTGTTTCAATCGGTGCGTGAAGACATCATTTCACTGATAGAATACTCCAATTCTAAAGACTTATGGGAAAAACTTGAAAAGAAGTGTCTTGGAAGCAAAGAGATTGTAAAAAATAAAAGGAAACTTCTTAGGAAAGAGTTTGATATGTTTGGTTGTCTTAAAAATGAATCGGTGTGTAAAATGATTAAAAGGTTTGGTCATCTGAAGTTGGAATTAGCAAGACATGATATCAAATATTCTGATGAGGAGCAAGTAGACAAGTTGTTCGATGCATTGCCAGACGAGATGGAGTGGAGATATTATGTTCTCATGCTTAAGAACACTATTCCTTCTGATTTGTTGAAACCAGATTTGGTGATTGAGAAACTGGAAAGTCATGAACTGGAATTGAAGAAGACGTACAAAGTTAATCATTCATCTTATCAACAAAATATGGATTTATACTATCCAAAGAGCATGATGCCAAAAGCTACTTCTCCAAAGACTGCATTTTCTGCTGAAAATGTGTCGACAGTCGGCAAAGAAAGTCAAAGTGGTCAAAGCAGTGGAAGTCATAGTGGTTATCACAGTGGATCTACGTCTTCTGCAAATCATTCTGATGCGAAGTTTTCTTGCAATATCGCTATAGATCTGAAGAACGCACAGAATTTTGATGCAGAGTCGGCCAAGCAACAAATGGTCTTTCTAGCGTCTGTTTTGGAATCCTACGAAGGATTGGTAGCTGGAAAAATCGGGAATACAAATCTGACGAAAGAAGACTACGATCAGATAGACCCTGAAGAAATGGAGCTGATCGATATTCGTTGGGCAATGGCAAGTGCAGTTCGACGTGCACAACGCTTCATGGAGATTACAGGGAGAAAAACGATCGGTGGTCCGTCTACAAAACTGGGGTTCGATAAGTCAAAAGTGACTTGTTTTAAATGTAAGCAGAGGGGTCATTTCAAACGGGAATGCAGGAATGCATATTCTGATGAGTCAGAGAATCCGTTTCGAGATGATTATTACAAAAAGGCAATCTATCATCAGAATAAATCTGAGCCGCCTAGATTGAAGCAGTCTGAAGATAACAGAGACAAATCAAGGGCTCTTGCTGTGATTTATGATGATGAGGGGTATGATTGGAGTAAGGAAGTTCTACCAGAAGAAGATGCGGTTGGTTACGCATTCATGGCAAGCAATGATGAACCTAAGCCATGGAAAGATGATCGTACTGAAGAACAGAAATATAAATACCGGAAGATGACTGCTGAAACTAAGATTATCAGACTTTCTGGTATCTTTCTGGAAGCTAGAAGAGCAAACAGATGGGATCCAGATAGAGAGTGCTATCTTGATAGGTATGGCAACATTGCAATTGATGACAAAACGATTGATATCGAAGCCATCATCAAGGAGTACCAAGAAGAAGATGAATATTGGCAACATAAGTGGTGGGGAACACCGACATCAAAGATGATTGAAGAAGCGAAAGAGAAAGAGAGAAAAGAGAAAGAGGAGAAAGAGAAGAAAGAAAAGCAGGTTGATACAGGCATAATTGATACTACGCAAGAGTTGACAGCTGAGAACCTGGGAGTGATGGCTGACAAAGTGCTAGCTGCAAAAGCACTTGAGGTAGATCCTAATTCTATCACTGAGTCAAAGGGATCGGTCAGTCAAAGTGTGTCAACAAATGCGTCAGGTAACAAGTTTGATGGAAATGCTGACTGCAAAAATTGCACCAAACAATGCAATTTTTGTAGCACTGTCACGTATCTTAACAATGAGAAAATTCAGAATCTGACAACTAAGGTTAGAAATGTTGAAAATCAGATTCTCGATCGTGACAAAAGTGTAAGAGCTTCAACTGAACGGAACAAAGAATTAACGGCTCAAATTGAAAATAATAAAAAGGAACATGAGAAACTAAAATCTGAAAATGAAAAGTTAATTCTTGAAAACCGCCAGATTTCCGAAAAGTTTGAGAAATTGAAAAACATTGTCAAAGATAGTGATGATCGTAATGGCAAAACTTTTAAAGAAAATGAACATCTAAGAGCTGTTTTGAGATTAAAAGAAGAATCGATTAATGAACAACTGGATCAAATTGCTAAATTGAAACTTAAAGTTCAAGAAGCTGAAATTGAGAATGAACGAATCCAGTTGAAGCTTAACAGCTATAAATCGGCAAGCTTTGTTTTGCAGCATATTGTTCCTAAACCTATAGGGAAAAACAAAGATGGAGAGGATGTGTATTCTGATGGAACGGGTGTAGGTTTTCACAAAGTTCCACCTCCAATTTTAGACAACTACACGAAAAAGCAGTCTAGTTTGTTGGAAATTGAGGAAGAAAGTGAAGTTAAACTTCCTGAAAACATTGATGTCATGTTCACATTTTCCAATGACGAGGGTGTCCAAAGTGATGTGGTGAAAAGTGTGGTAGACAAAGTGCTTAAACTGTCACACCCCGACCGCGTAAAACAACAAATCGCGGCGGAAACATCGGGGCGTGTTGTAACAGAATTAATCGTTTCAAATCCATGGCAATTGAAGTTTCGTTTTATTGATTCAAAGTGTTACAATGTCTTAACAAACAAGAAAATACAACATAATTAACTAGTCTTGCATCTTTTATTGTTACTAAAGCCCAAGTCTGCCTATCTGTATCTTGATCATCTTATGCAACAGCTCCTGAAAAACACATGTGAAAATAGGTACGTCAGCATAAAAATGCCTGTGAGATACATAGGTTTTGTGAAAATAAGATTCATGACTTATGTTTGAGAAAATGTTTAGTCATGAACCTTGTTATTTGCTTTGTCTTTTAAATCATTTGAAAAACGATAAGATCAGATGATAAGTATAAATAAATGTAAGGTTAAATGAATAACCAAGTAAAATATGTTTGCATAAGATAAGTTGTTTATAAATCAATGTCTTGTGAAAAGTATGTTATTTGTATGAAATGTTCTATGTCTCAAACTGAAATGATTCAAATAACGTTACGACATGTAATACCATACAAACACTTATATATAGGAAGTACCAGCGGCGTATCCACCATGCTTGTATCATATTACACACGCATCGTTACTTAATCACTTAATCAAACCAAACCAAACAATGTAAAATGTTCATGTCAAGATGTAAATCATGTCAAAATGTCTATGTCAAATATCCATGTCAAATGTCTATGTCAAATATCCATGTCAAATGTCTATGTCAAATATCCATGTCAAATGTCTATGTCAAATATCCATGTCAAATGTCTATGTCAAATATCCCTGTCAAATGTCTATGTCAAAATGTCATGTATGGCAAGTGAAAGGTCTCAACTAAACCATATGCACAAAAACAAAGTATTGAAGTAAAACTTGGTTTAAATCAAAGTTATGTTTTGTGGGAAATGCATGATCTAATGTCAATCATGTTAAAATGTCTATGTCGAAATGTCATGTAAAACGATGTACTAAGTAATGCACACAATGGCAATACATAGCATGAAATGTAATGAAATCATGTACTATAATGTACTAACGAACATAGCAGTATATGATGTGAAAACAGGAAAGCAAGAAAGTAACAAGTAGGCACATGTGTTCCACCCCAAAACAGTTTGGAAAACAGTAAAAGAGGGGTCTATGTACTCACTTGAGATTGCTCAGAAGTCCTTGAGTAACAACCAAACAATGCTAGAGATCGCGGATATCAAACGGCACCTAATATAGGTAACTATGTTAATTAACCGGACCTAGATCGGAAGATCGGGTAGCATTAGGGTTTGTAAACCAAACGAGTGTAGAGACTCGTGTCATTTGGTTTAACAAAGCCTACATACTAAATGAAACTTAACCTAAGTGTTTTCGACCCATTACGACCCGTTTAGGTAGCTTATGCTACTTTAACGCGTCGTTCGCGTGAAACGCGTTCGGACCGCCTAACTAGCCCTATGACAAGTGTTATATGCCTAAACATATTACATAATCAGTTATGTGACAAAGGTTTAGGTTACATATGCTTAATTACCAATTATACATGAAAAGGGTATTCTGGTAATTTACCTAAGGCATATAAACTACCTATCATAGAACTACTTAAACGATGTGACCATAGGGTATAACCTCGGAAGGTTATTCCCTACCTACTATGGTCACCTAATGTGTTTGGTCGGATCCTAATGATCGACCAAACTGGGTCGGGTTCGAAGGTATAGGCGATTTATTAGATCGCCTACCCTACGACCCTAGACAACGTGGTAATCAGTGGGCATAGTCCCAAGGGACTATAACCAACGTGATTACACTCACGTTGCGAAGTTCAAACGAACTTCGCATTGACCATTACTGGTCAACGCTGAAAGTCAAACAAAGTTTGACTTTCTGACTCGAAAAGCAGTAAAATAAGGAAAAGAACGAAAGAATACTTACGAAGGGTCCCCGAATGCTAATCTCGATCCAAGAACTCAGGTATGAAACAATGGTTTCAACTTAGAGCTCTCAAATCAAGATTCTTGTGAGAAATGAGGTTGGGGTGGATGGGTATTTATAGTTTTCGGGTAATCGTTAAGATCGTTTCTTGGAAAAGGGGGCACGATCAAGGTCGTACACTTGTCGGAATGTTATGGTACCTCAATTGGCCACCCACCATAAGGTATCAACATGTGGAAGAGAGATTAGGAGTGCAAAACAGCTGAAAACAGGCTGTTAAGTACTCTGCATCTGGTCTGAACTTGCTTTACGGACCTCAAAGCTGCCAATGTTGAGGTCCGTAAGGTAACAACTTTGGCAGATTTACAGTTTTGGTCCCTGCAGCCCCTAAACTTGGTTTTCGATGCATTTTTGACACGTTTAAGCCCCGTTAACCCCATTTCAAAGCTCTAAAATGAAGTTAAAGTATAGGGAACTTAAATTGTGCTCAAAAATATCTCGGATGTCGGTTCGTTTGGCCGTACGATTGCGTTGTTCGGTTAATTACGACGGAAGTCGTAACGAACGCAAAAACGATCTAAATTAGGCGACGAATGGATTTTTGGCAAGCCAAACACTAAAGCATAATATAGTCATGCTTACATAAATTTTTGGATGTCCGGATGTATTCAGAACGTAAGTTATGCGCGAAAATGCAAACTTGTGCACTTTTTGACACTTTTAGTCCCTGAATGACACAAAAGTTTATTTTAGCATACCGAACACCTCAAAGCCTATTTCTAAGCTATGTAAAGTATATTTATGGTATGTTTAACTTATGGTCATGTTCCGGAATGTCTGTTACAGTTCAAATTGGCATACTTTCGCAGTTTGCCAACTTTAGTCCCTGTAAGCGATTAAACTTTGATTTCACCACACCAAACCTTCCAAAACTTATATCTAAGTTATGTATAGGTTATTTAAGGTATGTTAAGCCTATTTCACTATTCCGGAGTGTTCGTTGCATTAAACTGGTTATATTTACGCATTAGTGCGCGTATAACCTTCCAGAAAGCGATTTAGAGCTTGAAATCGAACATGAGTCGATATGTGCAAAAGATACACATATTTATACAAGTCCAAAGTATGAAATACAATTTTTTCATTGGTTTGGCATTTGTTTGATGGTTGAAATGACACAGGTGTTACATAAACCGGATTGTGACACTTCTGAGGAGGATGGGTGTTTCTTTGACAAATACATTCAGAAACCAAAGTCCAAAAACAACTTAAATGATGAACCGGGTCTTGTGATGTACAAGATGGCTGGATCTGATAAGTTGTATTCGGATTCTGAGTTTCCCATTGAGAATGTTAATGTGAAAAAGCTGACAAATGTTTTCAAATTGGTTGAAGTTGAGTTGTCAGAAGTGAACAGTTTGAAACAAACAAAAAGGCAAATGAATTTTGAGAAAGATAAAGCTTATTACAAAAAGCCTATTGTTCCACCACGTTTTTATAATAACAATCGAAACAATTGGTCGGGTGGTTATCAGGGTGGTAAGAGTTATCAGAAAAAGAGTTTTCAAAACAGAAGGTTTGCTGAAAAGAAGGTGTTTGTGAATGGTTCAAGTTCACTTTCTGATGAAGAAAATGAAATTTTTTCAAAATCAAACGAAGAGTTCTTTGAGAAAAGAGCTTCACATTATCAGTCTGAAGGCACAAGTCGAGTTGTTGATACTCGTACATGTTTTAGATGTAATCAAGTTGGTCATATTGCACGAATGTGTACCAATGTGAAGCCTAAGACTGAAAATGTGAAGTATCAACAGAAGAAAGTTGATGTGAAGGGTAAAGCACCAATCGTTGTTGAGAAAAAGAATGTGAAAAATGACAACATTAAATTGAAAAATGAACTCGTAAAGAAAGTGGTAACTAAAAATGACAAATTTTATAAGCGGGTTGCATTATCTCAACAAGTTTGGAAACCAAAAACTGAAATGAAAATTTCAACTTCTGAAGTGAAAAAGGCTGATGAATCAATTACGGTTGATTATAATGCAAGTTTTCCACCTTTGAAGGCTGAAAATTTCAAAATTCAAATTGCTAGAGTCAAGGTTACACCTAAGGCCGATGAAGCCTGGGTGGACACCATGTTCGAATAAGCAGTTTGAATTGCCGGAGCTTCCTGGATTGTGAAGCATGAATCGGCATCTTTCTTGAGGTTGTTTAAGTCGTAGTTTGTGGTATATGCAGGATCTTCCAAGAGCTATTTCAAGATGGATCATGGATAGTGGCGCATCTCGACATATGACAGGAAAAACTGCATTGCTGTATGATGTGAGAAACATTAATGGTGGTTATGTGGGATTTGCTGGTCATGAAGGTGGTAGAATTGTTGGTGAAGGAACGTTATCCAATGGGATTGTAACGTTTGAGAGAGTTAACTACATCACTGAGCTGGAGAACAATCTGCTTAGTATCTCGCAGATTTGTGACAATCAGTATACTACTCACTTCACTGATAAAGAATGTTTGATTCTGAAACCTGGTTTTGTTATCCCTGAAGAATGGATTATCATGAGGGCACCTAGAGTAAATGATTTATATGTGTTAGATATGTCTGTAGCAACTACAACTACTGGTCAAGCACATTGTTTCATGTCTAGAGCAACTGAGAAAGAATCTAGATTGTGGCACCGAAAGATGGGGCATATTCACCTAAGGAAGATGAATCACTTGGTGCACAATGATTTGGTATTGGGTGTTAATATCAAAGGTTTTCATCTGGAAGGGGAGTGCATTAGCTGTATCAAAGGCAAGCAGAAGAAAAAGTCACACCCTACAAAGCAAGTCAATTCAGTTTCGAGACCTCTGGAAAGACTTCACATGGATTTGTTTGGTCCGGTGAATGTCAAAAGTATTACAGGAGATTCCTATTGTTTGGTCGTTACTGATGATTATTCCAGATTTTCATGGGTTTCTTTCTTGAAGACAAAAGATGAAACATTTGACAGTTTGATGGGGCTGTTCAGGAAGATAGAGAATTTGTACCAAAGACGTATCAAGAAAATTAGAAGTGATAATGGTACTGAATTCAAGAACAGCAAGATGGAAGAATTTTGTGATGAAAGAGGTATTTTGCATGAGTTTAGTGCTCCGTACACTCCGCAGCAGAATGGAGTCGCAGAACGCAAAAACCGGACGCTAATCGAGACGGCTAGAACTATGCTCGCAGATTCAAAGTTACCGATTAATTTTTGGGCTGAAGCTGTTTCTGCTGCATGCTATACGCTTAACAGGGTTCTAACTGTCAAGAAGTTCAACAAAACATGCTTTGAGCTTATCAATAATCGCAAACCAAATTTGAAGTATCTAGAACCGTTCGGGTCACCTTGTACGGTTATAGAGCCTTTTGGGAAGTTTGGTCCGAAGTGCATTGAGGGTATATTTGTTGGTTATTCAAATCCATTGCGACGTGTCTTCGTTCCAACTGAAAAGCGGATTATTGAAGTTGCAAATGTTGAATGTCAAGGTTATACTATGCCGCCGCAGAATCCTGGTGATTCATGGCGTTATCATTATGACAAACTATGGGATTCGTTTGACATGAGAGAAGAATCAGAGGATGATGAAGATTTCTTTGATGAGTTGGATATTTTGCGTGAATATGAGTCGCAGCTAAGATTCCCAGCTGAGTATTCGAGAAGACCACGGGAAACTTCAAATGACGATGAAGCAGGTCCAAGTAATGCTGGTGAACATGATGATGTCCAACAGAATGAAGTTGCTCAGGATAATCAGACGGTTCAGAATGATAATTTAGAAGCTGAAAACATGCCAGTATTTGATCATGGTGATTCAGATTCTGAGGGAGAGCAAATTCAGATTTCAAGTCAAACAAACCAAGTTGGTGAACAAGATGCAGAGCAGAATGTTACTAATCTGGAGGGAAATGTAGATGTTCCGAGTGAAGTGATGCCGAGAACTTTTTCATATCATCCAGAGAAGTTGATTATAGGAGAATTGCAAGCTGGTGTTCGCACTCGAAATCAGATTGATAAAGGGCTTACATGTTTTTATACAAAAGTTGCTCCTTTGCAAACTGAATTCTCATTAAGTTGTTTTATCTCGCAGATTGAGCCAAGAACTTACAAAGAGGCGCTTACTGAAGACTCTTGGGTCAATGCTATGCAGGAGGAACTTAGTCAATTCGAAAAATTGGGAGTGTGGAAGTTAGTTGATTTGCCGGATGGTCAAAGGAAAATTAACACTAAGTGGGTGTTTAAGTGTAAGAGGGACGATAGAGGAGTTGTTGTAAGGAACAAAGCTCGACTCGTTGTTCAGGGATTTAGTCAACAGGAGGGAATTGATTTTACCGAAGTCTATGCTCCTGTAGCACGACTAGAAGCTATCAGAATTTTCCTAGCATTTGCGTCTTGGAAGAATTTCAAAGTATATCAGTTGGATGTTAAATCGGCGTTTCTTTACGGGAAGGTTAAAGAGGAGGTTTATGTCGGTCAGCCGCCGGGCTTTACTGACCCAATCCACAAAAACAAGGTCTACTTATTGGACAAAGCGTTGTATGGTCTACATCAGGCACCGAGAGCCTGGTACGAGACTTTGTCTCAACACCTACTCGCTAACAAGTTCATACGTGGAACTGTGGATGCCACTCTCTTCACTAAAGTCGTTGATGGTCATCTTCTGATAGTACAGATTTATGTGGACGATATAATCTTTGGGTCGACGAATGAAAATCTATGCAAAGATTTTGAATCAGTGATGAAGCAGAAGTTTGAAATGTCTTCAATGGGGGAAATGAAATTCTTTCTTGGATTACAAGTTGAACAACTTCCTGGGGGAATTTTCATTCATCAGTCAAAGTACGTTCATGATATTCTAGAGAAATTTGGGATGTCAAGTTCTACTCCAGCTGCTACCCCACTTGCAACAAATCATGGGATTCACCCAGATCTCACCGGAGACAGGGCTGATGAAACGTTTTATCGATCCATGATAGGTTCTCTAATGTACCTAACTGCTTCACGTCCTGATATTATGTACCCAACGTGCCTCGCAGCAAGATTTCAGTCTAACCCGAGAGTATCACATATGATCATTGTGAAGAGGATATTGCGCTACCTGAAAGGAACTCCTTCATTGGGGTTGTGGTATCCTAGGAAAGGTGATTTTACGCTCGAAGGGTATTCCGATTCGGATTTCGGATGCTGCAAAGTCAACTCAAAATCAACAACTGCAGGATGCCAGTTCTTTGGTCCTAGATTGGTTACCTGGCAGTGTAAGAAACAAACGTCTGTGGCGTTATCTACATGTGAAGCGGAGTATGTTTCTGCTAGCAGTTGCTGCTCTCAGATCTTGTGGATACAGCAACAGATGCGCGACTACGGTTTGCAGTTTCTTAACACACCTCTTTTTGTTGATAATGAGGCCGCAATAAATATAACTAAAAATCCAGTACATCACGCTAAAACTAAACACATAGAAATTCGTCATCACTTTATTCGTGATTGTTTTGAGAAAAAGTTGATACGAATTGAGAAAATCCACACTAACGAACAGAAAGCTGATTTACATACCAAAGCTTTTGATAAAAATCGGTTTAAATATTTGTTAAAACTGAATGGTATGAAGCTTCTGTCGGTGTCGGATGGCATTATTGGCGTTGATGAGGGTACTGTTGCGGATGAAGATGAGAAACAATCTGCAATGGTTTGTCGCATTTTTACTTGTTTTGGTATTTAGGGGGAGTAGATGTTTGTACATAGTTTATTTTCTGAAAATACAAAAACAGTAAAAAATGTAAAAATACAAAAACATGATAAAATCTGAAAAAGAGCTTGTGTATATGGGGAAAATGATAGTACATCGGCTAGACGGTCACGGTATGCTAAAGATTTGGAAAGTATAAAAGAGTTAAACAATTTTACTGATGATGTGTCGATAGGTTTTCACACATTTAGTAGATTTATTCGGGATATAAACCTAAATTCAAACTTGTGAATTCGTGGGGAACACTACTTGGATATATAGGTAACCCCTGAAATCTCGTTTGAAAGGTCTCGTAATCTGATATACTAGGTCTTTATACTCTATGATATCTGGGGTATTATTCCGGGACTTCTGCTGAACGGTGGTTCTGACCTAGTCCCTGGCTAATACTTGCTGCAATGCTTGAAACACAGCATTAAACCCTCAGCATGCTGAAACAATTAAAATTGATATATGCTGCTGTTGTAAGCAAAAAGATCCTCTAAAGGGGACACACCTGAAAGTCGAAGCTGATATCTCTCTGCGTATACGGAAGTATCGATCTGAGATCCCTCGGCCCTCGCATACCTAATTTATATACAGATATCATTGTAGTATTCTCACCTGTAAGACTGATTATTGAGATTCTGGATACGGGAGTATATTCAAGAGGTGGGACACATGAATGATCTAAGTTCTTAATTCACCTAAATCGTATCCTGAGTAAATTGAAATTTGTGTGAGAATTTAAGATGGATCAGTATATCGACAATCGAGGTAAATTGTTTAAGTCTGAGTATGAAATGTAGCTTAACGGTACTTGTGATTTGTCTGAGTAGCTGATATGATTCCCTGACACACTCACCAAAAATATGTTTGTAAATAGTTTACTTTGTTTAATTTCTGCAATTTAAGTTTCTTGTATTTCATTTCTTAGTTTAGATCATTTTATAAAATCCAAAAAGATTTTATTTCTGCTTTATTTTAGACAAACCAAAGTGGAGAGTTGATTGTTGGATTCTCAGTTGTTTGAAGCAGATGCATGAGATTCTGAGCTGAAGAATGAGGAGAGCTTACTTTGAAGAAGTTTGGATTGTTTGTTTTGATAAAAACAAAGTTCATTAACTTGATACTTGTTATTTTTGGAAAATGTTTGAAAATGTTGTTTTTAAAATCAGTTTGATTCGTCAAAAGATCAACCAAGGTCATTAATTTGGACTTGGTAGATTAATTGAGTAATCAGGGTCATTAACTTGAACCTGAATACTTGAGTGGATTGCTATAGCTGATTGAGTTTGTGTTTTATTGTTGAAGAAGATAGAATGGTTATGTTTGTTTGTTGAGAAACAGGATTGGACTTCATTAATTCCCATGGAAGCTAATTGACAAAGCTTGAACCAGATTTCTCAGATTCTAGCATATTGAGAGGGGGAGTCTGTGAAAGGGGGAGTCTGGATCAAAGGTCAAAGGGAAGATTGAAGTTTAAAAGTTTAAAGCTTGAAGATAGAGATTGATGAGAGTTTTTTTTACAATGTTTGAAGATTGTTAAAGACAAAGACTTGAAGCCAAAGATTTCATCAACATCCAAGGGGGAGTCTGTTGGTGCACTGAATGTCTGTTGATTACATCATTATCAAGTCTTGTGTCTAGGATTGTTTAAATGATCATGTATTAGGGTTTAAGTTAGGGTTTTTATATTGAAACACATGATTTCGCTTGAAGAGGGTTTGTGTTGGCTTGAAGCGAAATCAGAACAAGAGATTTCGCTTCAGACATCCTCAAGCGAAATCTAGTGCCTTATATATAGGTGGTTAGTTCCTTGAAGGGAAATCACTAGGTCATTGTATGTGTGACGAAGTGCTGACGGATTTGTATCAGAAAACCTTGTACAAGCACTCAAATCAATCAGAAAAGAAAGATTAAAAGGATTAGAGCTGTTATGACTTAGTTTACTTTGTTTCCGCCTCTGTAAACTGAGATGAACTGCCTTGACTGACATTTTAGGGTCATACAACGGTCCAACAGTATAGCCATTATTAAAAGTGACTTTGCCCTTTCATCTGCAGCCACCAGATCCTTGTCTTCTTGGCTCCAAAGTGTTTCACTTTTGGGAGCTCTAGAAGCAGGGATTCCTGGTGATTGATTAGTTGCTGGAATAGCTGGTATTTCAGTCATTGGTACATGTGGACCCCTTTCAATGGATTGAAACAGAGCTCGGTCATGACCATTAAGGAAATTGACCATCCTGATTTTCCAAATGGGGGTATTCCTCTCTGCCCAAAGTCGGAGGTTTAAACATAGAACCAATGTTAAAAGCATTATTCCATGTTTGAAAGCTGGCCATATTTAGAGAAAAGAAGATGAGTGATTGATCGTTTGAAAATGATTTATTCAATCTGCTCTGATACCAATTGTTGGTCCCAGTTTGGACTTAAAAACTTCATTTCACGTAATATGGCAAGTGATTTCAATAGATGTGAAAATATTGTGCGGAAATAGAAATCAGACTTTCAAGAAACAAGACCTACAGAATTTTCAAGTTTATATCACTTTGAAACAAAATGGTTTACAAGGTGATTGTGAGGTTATTATCTATTGCAAATGAATACTTGAATTCTGAGGTGAAAGGACAATGGAGTTTGTAGTATGTATTGAATGCTAGGATTAACTCCTTGTCCTTTGCTTGATGAGCCTTCTATTTATAGACGACTTGAATACATGAATAAACATTTGTTTATTCATGTATATTCCCTGCATAAAGTAGCTTCTTGACATATTCATTGAATCCAATAATCAAGTTGCCTTTGTCGTCATGATATCCAATAATGTCAACTTGCTTCGGTTAGTGTGGCAGGATAGAACTGATTTTTAGACAAGTGGGGTTTCATCAGAATTTCTGATAACCACTTCATCAGAAATTCTGGTGATCAAATCATCAGAAATATCATCAGATCCATCAGAAAGACCTTCTCTGATAATCTTCTTTCAGTTCTTGATCAGCTTATGATACTTTGAGATAGATTTTGTTGCTTTCAGTTGTCCTATCCGATCTTCTTCTTCTTGTTGTGATCTTCAAGACTTCATCTTCTTCATAGATCAAGCTGAATCTGATTTTCTTCAATACTTACAAATAAAGTTTCCTAACAACTGTTTATGGTGACGTGAAGGTTTTGGGATTTATAGTTTGGAGACAAAAACTGTGTTTAATACTCTCTCATTAGCCCTCACCGAGTCACACTTACTCTTATTGAACTCGGTATGGGACTTTGTTAGATTTTGTATGTATAACTTGTTACATATTTTAGTATTGTTAGATTTTGTATGTATAACTTGTTACATATTTTAGTATTGTTAGATTTTGTATGTATAACTTTTTACATATTTTAGTTTGTTTAGCTAGGCTGAAGGAAAGTGATTTTTTTATGGAGACATGAAAGTTTTGTGATTTAGAGTTATTTTATTTTATACATCAAGTACAAGGAATACTTATTTTGTTGAGTTGGAGTATGTTGTTTGTTGAACTTTTAAATCTTTGTTTTGATTAATGATTTGATTATTGTCTTTATTTTTGTGATAACTATACAAAGTAGGCTACAAATGGTGTTGGAGGTGCGAGATAGTTTAGAGATAACACATATAGGGGAGTACTTAAATTTCCTTAATTGTTATTTCCGTCCATTTTCTAGGATTCTTTATCACATCACATAACAAAGCCTCAGTTTACTTACAACCCTGAGCATAAATTGCGAAACATTATTAATGAAGTTCTCAATCGCCTTCCTCATAGTGAAGTGCTAATGCCTTTTGTTCAAGAGCTACTAAAAGTTGCAATGCATGTTCTTACTACTGGCAACGAGGAGAACCATTTGATTTTCATTTGGATCATATTTGATCTATTGAGGAATTTCAGACCAACTCAAGAGACTGAAGTGCAACCTTTCCTTGACTTCATGTGTAAAATTTACTAGAACTTTAGACTCACGGTTAGCCATTTTCTTGAATGTGGGGCACTTGTGGCTCCAGCAATGCCACCTCCTTTGTCAATATTAGCATTACGTTCGCTTGGTAGTGAAGACGTTAAGCCAATGGAGATTTCAGATCAAGTTAGGTCTTCCACTGCCTCGAACACTAGGACTGGACAACTTAATCCAAGTACCAGGTCGTTCAAGATTGTGACCGCGAGTCCTTTGGTGGTTATGTTTCTCTTTCAATTGTATAACCAACTTGTGCAGACTAATATCCCCCCAACTATTGCCATTAATGGTTGCTGCTATCAAGGTGTTCTTTAAAATATGCATTTTAATTGTTTATCATTCTTTCCTAGCCATTTTTATATATACATATATACAATAGTATGCTAAATTGATAGAGAAGTTGAAGGGAGCAAAGATTTTGTCAAAATGCTTCCTCATAATTTCATAACTTTCTTCACAAGGGATTACGCTTGATTCTGATGTTTTCTAGAATTGAAGCTTGGTCAAGGTATGTCAAGCACCAATATTTTAATATCTCTATATATTTTATCACTTATTGTGTTTAAAGCAATAAAATATGTATACTTTGTACATTTTGTTGTGATACGAAATCAGAAGGCAAGACTATGCATCTCGTGTCTATGTCAAAACTTAAAGCTTTTTATTACGGTCATTGTGAATTTACGTGTGAAACAATTATGGTTCACTTGGAAATATTAATAAAAAGTTTTGTATAATACTAATGTGTGCGAGGTTCAATGGGGAACTTCTAAAAGGTAGGGAATCGGGTAACTGTGCATATAACATATTTAATATATCATAAATAAATCAATTTAACATGTTAATTTTTTTTTTAATTTTTTTTCGGAGTTTTTGCATATAAAGATGTGTCAAAGCCATTCAAATAATAAAAACATTTTTGCAAATTTTGTTAACCTTTTCTTAAACTGTTTTTAAGCATTTTTTAATTTTTTTAGTTTTTGAATTTTTTTTTATTAAAAAGGCTTCTACATGTGTTTATATGCAAAATCACTAAAATATTTAAAAAAAAAAACATTTTTAACATATTAATTTTTTTAACATGTTAAATGCATGTGTTTGATATTCTAATTTTGCAAAATTTAAATGTTAAATGTTGTTTGACTTGTATGTTGATTTTTGAACAATTATGGAAGATTATTTTACTGATAATTTCTAGATTTTTGTTCATATTATTTGTGCTTTTTTCAAATTTTTCGGATTTGCAATAAAACTAGTTGATTTTCCGCTCGCGCATTGCGGCGGGGACCTAGTGACTGCAAAACGTGTGTCAGCAACGGCAAGCAGAAACCAAATATCAACACATAAATAAAAATGTCATGGTAAGGATAGTCACTCTGTCCTAAAAAAATGATTTTAAATAACCTAATATATAATAAAAGGACCCACACATCCTACACGTTGAAAATTCAGTTGTTTTCAGTTCAGTTATTACGGTATTAACACGTTAAAATATGGATGAGCACGGTACCGGTAACGGCACCGAAAGTACCGATCCGGAAAATCTCTAAATTAGGTACTGGCACCGAAAATACTCGGTACAATACGGTATGGTATTTGAAGGTAAAAATCAATAAATACAGGTATGGTGCTAGACCAATGTAGAACCAAAAGTAATGATTCTAAAAACGCCAAAAGGTGGGTACCAATTGGTACCGTAAATGATTTGGTATAGTAAATTTGGTACTGATATGATACTGGTTTGATTACAGGATTTGATACGATTTGCTCATCAATAATCTAAATATCCAACTTAATTTTACATGCTACAATTCATTCATTACAGAAAAAGACAAAAAAAGAAAGCAAAATAAGTTGTGTATATAAAACCTCATTATAACGAAATATAGTTTACTTACTGTGTGTATGAAAAGTAATCAAAACGGTGCAATTACTTGCATTGCTACGTTGCTACAGGATTTGATGAGCTCGGTACCAACCGGTACCGAAAATACCGTTACCGAAATCCCCAAACGTGGGTACAGGTACCGAACATACCTGGTACAGTATGGTTCAGTAACGGTCAGTACTGGTATGGCAACGGTATTTGAGGGTAAAAACTGGTGCCACACCGGTACCGAAAATACACCCGATTTGGTTAATTTGATACCGGTATCGGCACCCGGTACCATTTACTAGCACTTACTAATGTTACTATTCATTCAGTTTTAATTTTAATATATAGGTAATATATAGGTAATTCCTTTATTTCAATATGAGTTTCAGACATATTAGTAAAACATAACATTAAAAAGAATTTAACATGTTAAACTGAAGTTATTTTACATGCAAAAGTCTTTTAATTAATAATTTTTTTATTATCGTTAATAAAATTTATTTAAAAGTTCTTTCAGTTTCTTTTCCTTTTTGAATTTGAAATCATTTTTCTATTATTAAGTATGATACAAGTTTTTAAAAAATAGTTTCAAATAAGTTTAACATGTGAAATTAAAAGTGTTTTACGTGGAAACTGTCATTAATCTATATTACTTTATAAAACATTTCCTTAGGACACTAATGTGATTTCCCTGAAATGTAGATATTTGGTTATATGTACGTATTTATGTATTTGTGAAATTTTGAACTTGAAGTCGAGCCGTAACTCCAAACACTTCTTTCACGTATCTTTTTATTTGATCTGTGTAATCGGTACAAATATTTAAAAATTGCACGTTATATATGTACGTATTCATGTATTTGTGAAATTTTGGATTTGATATGGTGATTTGTGAATGAATTTTACGGCTTTAAGGTTTGAGTTATTCGCGCTCACATAGTGTTTTCTGTCACACCATGTCTTTTGCGGAAGCGTGCGTGTGTGACTTGATCAGTTTTCATTGCATTCGATCATAACAAACAACTACATGATTAAAACAAATGATGTCCATCCATTCATAAGTTTCAAAATATTACAAACCACAAGTTGTTCAAGTTTTAAACCATCACAAGTATTTAGTTTAAGTTACAAACCAACATAAGTTTTAAAGTTCCATAAAGGACTTGTTTAACAAAAGTTTAGATTCATGAGGCTTTGCATCCTATATCTCATCAAGGATGAGATATATGAATCAAACCCTCCAAAAGTGAATGACATCGAGACTTGAAAGTCAAAAGCTTGAAAGTAACGCTGGCACCAAGATCCATCTATTTCCCTGAAATACATGTAAGTTAAAAACATCAACAAAAGTTGAGCGAGTTCATGCGTTTTAAGTTTATGTGCACCAAATGAATCTCAAAAACATTTGAAAGTTCCAGTGTTGAAAGTAGGTATGTATAGCGTCTATGAACAAGTTGATCATTAATGTTTTGCAAGGACATTAATATATGTGATGACATAGGAAGTACTTAACCCGAGTAGACGATTTTTAGTGTCGAATCACCTTGACTAGGACACAACAGCACTCTAAGTGGTCACCCATGGACCTGAGTGGGGCTCACCCGTACCCATTAGATCTAACCTTTGTTCCGTGGTTCTTAAAAGGATTAATGCCACTTCAGTTTCAGCCTATGCTCACATGATCTAATAGTTCATTCCTTAGCTAAATCATACCTAAGTTGACATGTATTTCACCCCCGAAAGTTATAAATCCGAAAACAGTTAAGAGAAAAGGGGGAAATGAACTCACTGTTTTGCGTAACTTGCATCGTAAACTTCACTGGCTTGTTTTGTAGGCCTCGTATCCTATATGTGTACTATGTATGTTAATCACTAGACTTGTAACACACGAGTACAAGTCACCATCTTAAGTTTATGCATTTGTCTTTTGTATGTTCAACATTTGTGAGGGTCATGCCCTTGTTTGTCGGGTCTCGCCCGTTTGTCGCGTTATCGCACTTTGAATTCGGTGTCGTCTGCTTGTGAATATATATTTTACTCCCTAAAATATATTTGTTCATGTAGTGTTTGACAAACGATAGGTGTTAAAAAATAATCTATATCTTTAACTTGTTCCAAATATGTTATTTATATTATTTTCCCAAAAATAAATATAAGTAATTTGTTAAATAGTATTTTCAATATTATTTTGTGTAAGTATACTTATATTTTGAGTATGTTATTTTGTATTATCATATTTATGCATAATACTTGTTTATGGGCATTTTACCAAGTGTTGGTAGTGTATGTCGGTATGTATTTATACGTATAGGAATACGTATTTTCTTGTATTTATTAAGTATCTCATACTTAATTTATGTCTAATTCTCCGGAATATTGTTTTTGCATTATTAACATCACCATTTTTATATGCTTAATATATATATATATATATTAAGAAAATTTTATAGAAAAATATCAATAATTTGACTTGGTAAAATATGTATGTATCCATATACCTAAAAAAATCTATTTTTAAGATCAAAGTTAGAAAATATACATTTTTAGTTTCCACCAAAATAATATATTTTTGTGTTGTTTATGAAAATATATATTTCCTTACACTCTAAATAATATATTTTCAAGTTTACAAAATATGATATATTTTCATAATAATTGTAAAATTGCATACTTTGTCGTTTGTTCGGTTTTGAGAGTATTGTTTACCAAATTTTTCAAGATACGAGTTAAATTTCCGGAATATTTATATATTTGTCCAAGGTGTCCATATACCCTTTCATAAGTTATTTTGTATGGGTAATATTGGGTATTCGTCATGTATTTTTATGTGTATTTTGTTGGTGATACTCCTTGGGAGTATTTAGTGTATTTTCATCATCCTAATACACTACTACATATAATACACATAATATACACTTAGCACAAAATGTGGTAATCACTAAATACATATATTTTTCCTAAAGATATACATACTTAATATTGATTTTAACTTGAAGAAATTCTTATTTCCTATCTTGTAATTTGTACAAAATTAGGAAACCATGTTAAATATTTTAAATGAATTTTTGTGGAATAAGTTTCATCAAAACTTATATTTTTCAAAGTGTCAAAAATTTATAATATTTTTTGCATAGTTTCTCCTAAAAATGGAGGTTTCCTATGTTTTCAAAACATGTGTTTATTTTCTTTTCAACACCAAAAACAATTTCCAACAATTTTCACCAATAACATAAACTAATTTCTTTATGTGAAACATTATGGTGAACTTTATTTTGTTAAAAATGTGTAGTCTTTTAGAACTACACTTTACATACCATGATCTTTCAAAATCAAGTATTCTTGTAAATTTTAAACAAACTTTTTAGGAAACTTTAATTTACTAATCAATCCATCCATGAGTTTTATGGTTTCAAAGTCTTGAAAATCATGTTCAAAAACCATTTTATGTTCATTAGAAAGATCTTTATGTTTAAAACATTGTTTCATCATGGATCCTCCAAGATCCATACTTGACATCTTTAAATCATACATTAACAAGCTTCTTGATGAATCTCTTACAAACTTTCCATGGATTTTAGTTTCAAAAGTTAGTTCTACATACACTTTTTTTTTTTGGGTAAAGATTCTACATACACTTTGTTACTTCAAGATTACAAGTTCATGCTTCATAATCATTTTCCCAAGTTCACATAAGTGTTTCACAAGTTCATCTTCAAGTTTAACCATGGATCTTTTAAGATCCATGCTTAAACTTGTTAGATCTAAGCTTCTAACAAGCTTAACATACTAGATCTAAACATACACACAAGATTCAACAATATGAACTTCATCACATCCACCAAAAATCACTAAAATTACTTGTTTTCTTCATGATTATGTTAGATCTTCTCATATTCATCCTTTAAAGTTTAGTTACTTGGATGATGTGACTTGTACATAACATAAACATGAACTAAAATAGTGATTAGGAGGCTTACAACTAGCTCTATTGGCTAGGGAAGTGGCACAAGAAGGATGAAGATGAAGAATGATGAAATTGAGAGGTTGATAGCTCCACAAAGAGGTCCTCAAGTTCTAGCACTTGTAGTCTTCTTAGATGGCCTCCATACACCTTAGAACAAGCTTAGATTGCCTTGAAATGGATTGAAAATGAAGCTATGTGTGTGTGTGTTGTTGGTCGTGAGTTTGAGAGAAGGAAGAGAGGAAGGAGATGAATTTTTGAAATGAGAATGATAAGGTTAAACTTACTTATGGATCTTTATAATGAACTTCCAACACACTTTTACCCACAAGACTTTGTGTCCAATATCATGCCTACATTAGAAATTTTATATTCAAAAGAGAAGTGGGGCCCATGGGGCCGGCCAAGGTTTAGGGGGGGTAAATGTAAATTCTTGGAAGATGGAGGTTTAAAGTGTAAACTAGAAGGTTTATGTTAGTTTAAGTGTGTTTAGGTGTTTTTATGATTTTTAAGGTGTTTTATCACCAATACTAGCTTAATATCATATAAATAATGCTTCTAGTTTAATCTTGATGTTTTGGGTAGTGTCCGGTTATTCGTTTCGTTAACGGTTCGTTAAAGAGCTAAATTGCGCAGTTTTACTAGGTATGAAGCACCTTTTGTGACAGTTTTAATTCCTGAGACTTTGTAAGTTATTCTGGACACTAAAACATAAATTCTGCATAATATTTTGGTGTTAAAATGATGTTATTAGCTGATTTTCTGCTGAATTCTGCAGCATTCAACATTTAAAGTGAGTTTCGGGTGTCTTTTAGTGCATATCTTAGCTTCCGGAAAGTGTATATGTTAACCCTTGTATCCACACTTGGGTTTTAATGTGTTTTTGATGTTGGACCTACTCCTAGGCCCTAAATCTATTGTCTGACTGCTTTATGCGGAAGTGCTGACACTGTGTGTCTTACCGGTGAGTTTACTAAACTTTCTGACGCAACGCTTAATGTAATGCACAAGGAAATATTTGAAGTATAAAACATGCATGAATTCATATGTAAATCAAGTATGCACTTAGTGTTGACGTTTAAGCACATAATTACAGAAATAATTAATTAATAAAATAGTACGGAAATTACTGGTTTTGCGTCAGTTGTCACATTATCCCCCCGTTAAAAGAATTTTGTCCTGAAATTCAAGCTGCGTTATCGGTTGCAGGGGAGTTGTGAAAAAATGCGGGTACTTAGACTTGATTTGGTCTTCACGTTCCCATGTACACTCTGGGCCGTGACGTGAATTCCAACGAACTTTGACGAGTTTTATACGACTTCTCCGTGTTTTGTGGACCTTCCAGTCTGTAACCTCTACCGGTTCTTTGGTAAATTGGGGTTTGTCGTTGACCTGAATCTCATCTGCTGGAAGACCTGAATCTCATCTGCTGGAATGACGACTGTTTCTTGAGTAGGACTTCTCTTGAGATTAGACATGTGAAACATGTCGTGTACACCACTGAGTTCTTCTGGAAGCTTTAGCTTGTATGCACGGTTCCCATTTTTCTCCATAATTTCGAAAGGTCCAATGTAACACGAGTTTCACTTTCCACGTTTTCCCAGACCTTACTACGCTTTTCCAAGGCGAGACTTTCAATAAAACCGTGTTTCCAACCTCAAATTCCAAGGGTTTACGTCGTTTGTCGGCGTAGCTCTTCTGCCAATCACGAGCTGACTTGATACGGTCACGTATCTGAGCAAACTTATCTGTGGTTTCCTAAACCATCTCGGGACCGATGAGCTGTTTATCTTTGGTCTCCGCCCAACACAACGGGGACCGACACTTTCGCCCATAAAAAGCTTCAAACGGGGCGGCCAGAATGCTAGGGTGATAGCTATTATTGTAGGAAAACTCCACTAAAGGCAACTGAGTATCCCAACTTCCACCGAAGTCCATCACACAAGCACACAACATGTCTTCCAAAGTTTGTATCGTCCGTTCACTCTGGCCGTCCGTCTGAGGATGAAAGGTCGTGCTAAGATTCAATTGAGATCCAAAAGCCTTCTGAAACGTTTGCCAAATCCTTGACACAGAACGACCATCTCGGTCTGATATGATAGAAACAGGCACTCCATGACGTGCCACAATCTCCTTAAGATATATCTCTGCCAACTTCTTGGTGCTGTCTTTCTCGCTGATAGGTAGAAATGGGCGGACTTCGTGAGTCGTTCAACAATTACCCAAATCATATCACAACCTCTTTGCGTTCTCGGTAACTTAGTAATGAAATCCATCGTTATCTGTTCCCACTTCCATACGGGAATCTCATGCTGTTGCAGCAGCCCTGATGGTTTCGGGTATTCCGCCTTAACTTTGGCATAAGTAGGGCAGTTACCCACATATGCAGCGATATCGGCTTTCATCTTGGGCTACCAATAACAGTCCTTCAAGTCTTGGTACATTCTGTCTGATCTCGGATGTGAAGCATACCTTGACTTATGCGCTTCGTCCAAAATAAGTGCGCGTAGTTTGCCGAAGAATGGATCCAAAATCCGCTCCATGAAGTACAATGTTCCATCTTCCCTCGGCATTAATTTCACTTCCATTTAACGCATTGATTCGGCTCGTAAATTATCTAGTTTAAGCGCTTCTTGTTGAGCTTCGTGAATCCGAGTGGTGAGACCAGTTCGTATGGTCATCTCTAAGGCTCACACCCCTAGAGGCTTTGCACGTTCCTTGCGGCTCAAGGCGTCTGCTACAACGTTCGCCTTGCCCGTGGAATACTTTACCTCATAATCGTAATCATTCAACAGCTCCACTCATCTTCATTGCCTCATGTTTAGGTCTTTCTGGTCGAATATGTGTTGCAACCTCTTATGGTCTGTAAAGATCGTACAACGAGTACCAATACAAGTAGTGACGCCAAATCTTCAATGTGAATACCACTGCACCTAGCTCAAGGTCGTGCATGGTATAGTTCTTCTCACGCACCTTCAACTGTCTGGATGCGTACACAATGACTTTTTCCAGTTGCATCAACACGCAACCAAGACCTTGTCAAGACGCGTCACAGTAAACCACGAAACCATTGGTGCCGTCGGGTAAGGATAAAATTGGCGCGTCACAAAGCTTATCTTTTGTAACATCCCAATCGCGTAATACAACAACACGCGGCGGAAATATCAGGGAGTCACGTTACAAATTGCTCACAACTACTGGTACTAAATTGTTTCAATATTATTAATCATCATTTTACAAACAAAGAATACATGTAATTGTCTTTTGATTTAGAAGTCTAAGGCCTGAATGCAGTCCTATGCGTTGCATGCTTGATTAGTTGAAAAACCTGTAACATATGTGAAAAATAGTCAGCATAAAAATGTCGGCGAATACATAGGTTTTGTTAACCAAATAAATGGCAAAAGTTTGATATTTCAACACTTTGACAACTACAAGAGTTGTCGATTTAAAAAAAAATGAATCTTGAAGCCAAAGAAAAGGCAAAAGATTCGTATTACAATACATAATCTTGATTGTGAAAACTTGTGACAAAAAGTATTGTATATGGCAATATGATTATTACTAAGTAATTTTTATGCCATTTGAAATTTGTATATTGTAACCTTGTTGAAATCGTAATAAAACTCGTTAATGTATTATTAGAAAACCAATCAAGGATTAATAATAACAGTTTTGAAATTTATCAAAACTTGTGTGAGTATTATATAAATCAAGTCAATGATTTATAATAATACTTTAGACATCGTTCGAAGAATCTAACATATAAAGATATGGGAGATTCTTCAAGGATTTTGATAAACAAACATTGGATCAATTGTACACAAAATCCTAAAGTGATTCGGATAACGCTACAAGAATAATAAAATAAGAACACTTATATATAGGAAGTACCAGCGGCGTATCCACCATGTTCTTATTTTATTATACCCGTTTCGTTATCTAATCACAACAACCACATAAACACATAAATTGTTAATCTGCCAATCAACTTGTAAACACGCATTAAAGCACACAATGAATCCAATCAAGGATTGCAATATTGGTACTTTAAACATCCTACAAGAATCAACCTATGAAGATAGATAGATGCTATAAGGAGTCGGTTTCTGTTACATTGTCTACTCACATACGCATTAAAGCACACGATGAATCCAATTAAGGACTCCAATATTGGTACTTTAAACATCCTACAAGAATCAATCTATGAAGATAGATAGATGCTATAAGGATCCTGGGTTCTGTTACATTGAATCATTGAATCAAAACAATCCAAAATCCTAATGGTGATTCGGGATAATGCCACGAAGGGTAATACAATAAGCACACTTATATATAGGAAGTACCAGCGGCGTATCCACCATGTGCTTATTGTATTATCTAGTTTCATTATCTAAATCACCAACAATCTACACATAAACCATAACTGTTATCCTGTAAAGTATTTCTAAAAAATCTCACTATGAAGATAGAAAGATCTAAGACTGTACTTCAAATATCTTATGAGAATCAATCTGTGAAGATAGATAGATCTTTTAAGGATTTAAATAAACATTGTATTTGCATAATCGGAATAATACACATAAAAGCACTTGGTAATCACATATATGCCATACATTTAGAAAACAAATTGGTTACACATATGAATCACCCCAAAACATTTGAAAACGGTAAAAGAGGGGAACTATGTACTCGCCTGGGATTGCGTGTAGGTCTTGTTCAAATGATATAACAAAGCTCAAAGGATCAAAAGTTCAAGTTTCGAAGTGGTTCCTAGTGTAACGGATACTATGTTAGTGAATCGACACCTAAAACGGAAGATCGGGTAGAATGAGGTCTCTTAAACCAAATGAGTATTGGAACTCATGTGATATGGTTTAACAAAGCCTACATTCTAAATCGGAACCTATCCTAAGTGCTTATGACCCATTACGACCCGTTAAGGTAGTCTACGCTACTTTAACGCGTCGTTCACGCGAATGAGCGCCCGAGACACCTAACTAGTCCTATGACAAGTATTATATGCCTTAACATATCTAATTATGTTATAAAATCAGTTTAGATGTCAAAACATGTGTTACATATGCTTAAAATGAAATTATGCGCAAAAGCGCATTTTGGTCATTTTCCTAAGGCATATAAACTACCTATCATACAACTAAGTAGACTAAGTGACCATAAGGTATAACCTCGGAACGTTATTCCCTAGACAACTATGGTCACAAATATGTTTGGTCGGATCCTAATGATCGACCAAACGGGTCAGGTTCGAAAGTCTAAGCGGTTGTTTAGACTGCTTATCTTACGACCCAATATAAGCACTAAACTAAAAGTGACGAGTTAAACATGTTAAAACATGTTTAACTAACTTAGAAAACAAGTTTGATATCAAAACAAAGGGTTTTGATACCCAAAAATAGTTTCGTTGCAAAATACGTATAGACACGTATTTTGACCGAAACTTTGACTCGTCACTTCGACTAATCAACGTGGTAATCAGTAGGTATAGTCACAAGGAACTATAACCTTCGTGATTACGCTCACGTTGCAAAGTTTAAACGAACTTTTTGTTGACCATAAACTGGTCAAAGCAGAAAGTCAAACACTGTTTGATGTTCATGCTTGAAACGCATAAAAAGCATGAAAGAAACTTACAAAAGGTCCAAGCCTTGAAGATTTGAACTCAAAATACTCAGGTATGAAGCTTCACAAGGGAGAGCTTTAACTTAGAGTAGAATTCAGATCAAATGTGTGAGTTGAAATGAATGAAATTGGTGGGTTTATATAGATTTTCCAAAACCGTTAGGATTGTTTCTTGGGTTTTGAGCTTCAATCTTGGCCATCAAGTGTTACCCATAGATTTGAATACAATGGGACCATAAAAACTAGCTCAAGGTATTGAAAATGTTACATAAAAGACCCTAGAAATCAAGCTGGTTGCAAAAAATGGAGATTCTGCCCAGGTAGGGCCGTCACGTGCCGCCACAGCTAAGGGGGTTTCCCGTCGCACGACGCCACCAGAGCCCAGTTCCAGAAACTTTTGAAAAATGGCAGAAATGGTCCCTGCAGCTCGATTAAGCTATTTTCGACGCATTTAAGCCCCGTTAACCCATTTTCAAGGCTCAACAATGAAGTTAAAGCATAGGGGGCATGAAATATGCTTGAAAACATCTCGGATGTCGGTTCGTTTGATCGTACAACCTCGTTATTCGGTTAATTACGACGAAACACGAACGGATGCGAAAAACGATCCAAATTACACGAAGAATGGAATTTTTGCATTCCGATCACTAGGATAAAATATTTTAATGATTACAAAAATTTTTGGATGTCCGGATATGTTCAGAACATAAGATATGCGCGAAAATGCAAACTTATGCACTTTTTGACGCTTTTAGTCCCTGTTGATCAAATAAGTTTATTTTTGCGCACCAAACACCTCAAAGCCTATTTCTAAGCTATGTAAAGGATATTTAGGGCACGTTTAACTTATAATCATGTTCTAGAATGTTCGTTACAGTAGGAATCAGAAGACTTTCGTAGTTTGACGCAAATAGTCCCTGCGATCGAATAAACTTTTTTTTGACACACCAAATCCTTCAAAACTTATTTCTAAGTTATATAAAAGTTATTTAAGGTATGTTAAGCCTATGTAACTGTTCCAGAGTGTTTGTCTCTTTAAACTAATTACGCTTACGCATCAGTTTGCGTATAACTTTCCAGAAAGTGATTTAAACTTTTATGCGTCGATTTCTTTTTTTTTTAAATGGTTAGAAGAAAGTTCTTAAACTAATTTTGATGTCTCTATGTTCTGTACTGACCCTTGGTATTTTTTCTATTATTCAGGTGATTTAAGAGAAAACACACTGCTTTAGAGGCTGGAACTTCAGGTATTTTACTACATGCCCTGTTATGTGTAGACACGATCATCGTTCTTTAAGTTGGAAGATCTAAAACAGTCATGTTTTTTTGGAAATAAGGTTGTATTATATTATGTTCTTACAAGTTTTATGGTTATCAGCAAACGGTTGCGGGCATCAGTCACATTTCATTTGGTGGAGAAGAACCAGTATCTCCTAAAAAGGCACTTTATGAGGCTAAGCAGCGGGAGTTAAGTGGTACATTAGATAAGGAGTCAGATTCAACGTTGAAAAAAAAAAGTTTTCAAATGCAAAGAACTAGGAACTTAGTGGACATAACATATTTGCACCACCTCCTGAAATTCAACTTCGCCCCTTGGCTTCGCGCGCATTGGCGTTGAGAGAAAGCATAATGATCAGTGAATCTACTCCAAACAATGTACATAATTCTTTCATATTCATTTACATGCTTAGATTTATTATCATATAAAGCACACACAAATAGCGTGAATAACATTGGCACATTAATAACATTAATTTTTACTTTAGACAACTGGAATTGAGGCTGCAAGATGAGTGCGGCAAGACAGAGTGAGTAACAGAGTAACATATCAAATAGCATGGTTTATTAATCATATAACACAGACAACCCTAATTGACTCATTCATTAATAAACGGGTCAAAGCTATCATCTTTAATATCTAATGTAAATAAATTGTAATGTGATATGACCCTGGGCCTTAAACATGAAGACCATTAACAGTCTTTAAAAACAGTAAGCTGAATGTCCTACCTTTTTTAGTTATTTTTATGAGTATTAATATCTGGCTTCTGAAGTGGTTCTTCAATCATCAAGTAAAGAACTGTCTGTCACCTTTCGTGAATATTAAGCATTCTCTTTACATTAAAATCTGTATTGTTAGAGATAGCATGTTACACACCAGCATTACTTAATTTTTTTAAATGGACTTTTAAAAGTATAAAACTATCTGTCATGCTTTTGCATCCTTACACCACAACCACTTCTTTAACTCTAATATATTGACTAGATCTTTACCATTATTTCACCATATTTTTATGTTTGTGGGATTATTGTTAATAATAAATAGGCTTTGTTTTGTCAGACAAATGCTGCAGAACCGGTGAAGACGGCAAAAAAGATCCCGAGCCAGAAATTCACAGAGCTTTCTGGAAACAATATTTTCAAAGGTGACGAGGTGCCAGCATCGGCAGAAAAACCTCTGAGCTCAGCAAAGCTTTGAGAAATGAGTGGAAGTAACATCTTTGCTGACGGGAAAGCGGAATCTAGAGACTATCTAGGGGCTCGCAAGCCGCCAGGTGGAGATAGTAGCATTGCTTTGGTTTAGGTTCTAACCCATTCGTTTTCAGTATCATTGTTTCTTTTTCATGTCTTTGGTAGTTGGTACTTGGTGGTGCTATTCATATGGATTTGACTGTGCGTTTGTGGCTCTTTATCATCTGTTTTTCTTAGCGTATATGATAGTTTATGGACCCAGTATGTGTTCTTTTGGCTAATTAGTGCGATTATTTTCATAATTATGTCTATCTTCTGCATGGAATACTTTTTTTTTTTGTTCTTTTTTAAGGATTTTTTTCATCACTCATTTTACTTTTAGGGTTATTAGTTTGTTTTAACATATTCCTTTTTCAGTAATGTGTTGTTTTAAGATGAATTGTAGGTAGAGTTAGGTTACTGATGAATTATGAAAAAGATATAGGGTTTGTGAAACTGTTATTGGCTTTTTGATTTAATGTCTGACTATTAACTTAATTAAGCACTTATTTCAATTGTATATTTGTGGATGTTTTATAATTTGTTTTGCTTTTTGTGCTTTTGCCATTTTCTGTTACTACTTTCTGTTTGGTAAACTGGTTCTTGCGGAAGAATTCTTAAGGATATCGCTGGCAATAGAGAAGAGTTCCCTTCTTTAGTTGGTGGTCGAGCTAGGTTCCGACATTTGAGGTTTGTGTTTGCTCTAAATCGTGACTTTATCAAGAACATGATTACTGGTACCTAACATTTAGCAAGTGGCAAGATATGTTTTCCAATTTATCGCAAGTGCTCATGTATCCTTGAGTTTGATGGCGCTGCAAAAAGCAACCTGGCCCCAAACTCTTGTGCCACTCGATGATATCAATGCACGGATCATCAAATTGTTGGATACTCATCTCTAAATACACTATTCATCCATTGCAACGTGTTATTTTTATCTACCTTTTCAAGTGTAGAGAGTGGCCTCCCTCAATGGTTAAGTTCATAAAAAGTTTATAACCGGAATTGAAATTCTCAAACTTTTTCGTCCCCTTTCGTGTATGCCATCTAACTATCCAATATTACGCTCTTTTGTGTAGACTTTATTTAGTAAAAATAGCATTTGGAACCCATTTATTACTTATAAATTGGTTGGTTCGGGTTATGGTTGTATCAAACATATTTAGTAAAGATGGCATTTCGAACCCATTAGATGCGATTGTTTGGTTTTAGTTGTTTAGTTTTTTTTTTCACATAGATTCCACATAAGTAGGCTTTATTTCACATAAGATTCACATTAACAAGAGTCAAGGACAATCCTTATCAAAAGTTGGTCTGTATTTGAAAGATCCTGTGTTCACTCATGGTCAGTTGTACGTTGCATTATCAAGGGTCAAGACCAGAGAAGGAGTTAAAATATTGATATTCGATGCCGATGGAAAACCAACAAATAAGACGTCTAATGTCGTCTATAAAGAAGTCTTTGGTAGCTTATAATGTAAACTGTTGCTTTTTGATTTCATATAACATGTCACTTATTTTTTATCATTTTATTTAAGTATGTATTGCTTATAAATAATAAGTGACATGTATAACTTTCTCCAGCCCGGGAAGCATTTCCCAGGTGATAACCTAGTATCAACACATAAATAAAAATGTCATGGTAAGGATAGTCACTCCGTCCTAAAAAATGATTTTAAATAACCTAATATTTAATAAAAGGACCCACACATCCTACACGTTGAAAATTCAGTTGTTTTCAGTTCAGTTATTACGGTATTAACACGTTGAAATATGGATGAGCTCGGTACCGGTAACGGCACCGAAAGTACCGATCCGGAAAATCTCTAAATTAGGTACTGGCACCGAAAATACTCGGTACAATACGGTATGGTATTTGAAGGTAAAAATCAATAAATACAGGTATGGTGCTAGACCAATGTAGAACCAAAAGTAATGATTCTAAAAACGCCAAAAGGTGGGTACCAATTGGTACCGTAAATGATTTGGTATAGTAAATTTGGTACTGATATGATACTGGTTTGATTACAGGATTTGATACGATTTGCTCATCAATAATCTAAATATCCAACTTAATTTTACATGCTACAATTCATTCATTACAGAAAAAGACAAAAAAAGAAAGCAAAATAAGTTGTGTATATAAAACCTCATTATAACGAAATATAGTTTACTTACTGTGTGTATGAAAAGTAATCAAAACGGTGCAATTACTTGCATTGCTACGTTGCTACAGGATTTGATGAGCTCGGTACCAACCGGTACCGAAAATACCGTTACCGAAATCCCCAAAAGTGGGTACAGGTACCGAACATACCTGGTACAGTATGGTTCAGTAACGGTCAGTACTGGTACGGCAACGGTATTTGAGGGTAAAAACTGGTGCCACACCGGTACCGAAAATACACCCGATTTGGTTAATTTGATACCGGTATCGGCACCCGGTACCATTTACTAGCACTTACTAATGTTACTATTCATTCAGTTTTAATTTTAATATATAGGTAATATATAGGTAATTCCTTTATTTCAATATGAGTTTCAGACATATTAGTAAAACATAACATTAAAAAGAATTTAACATGTTAAACTGAAGTTATTTTACATGCAAAAGTCTTTTAATTAATAATTTTTTTATTATCGTTAATAAAATTTATTTAAAAGTTCTTTCAGTTTCTTTTCCTTTTTGAATTTGAAATCGTTTTTCTATTATTAAGTATGATACAAGTTTTTAAAAAATAGCTTCAAATAAGTTTAACATGTGAAATTAAAAGTGTTTTACGTGGAAACTGTCATTAATCTATATTACTTTATAAAACATTTCCTTAGGACACTAATGTGATTTCCCTGAAATGTAGATATTTGGTTATATGTACGTATTTATGTATTTGTGAAATTTTGAACTTGAAGTCGAGCCGTAACTCCAAACACTTCTTTCACGTATCTTTTTATTTGATCTGTGTAATCGGTACAAATATTTAAAAATTGCACGTTATATATGTACGTATTCATGTATTTGTGAAATTTTGGATTTGATATGGTGATTTGTGAATGAATTTTACGGCTTTAAGGTTTGAGTTATTCGCGCTCACATAGTGTTTTCTGTCACACCATGTCTTTTGCGGAAGCGTGCGTGTGTGACTTGATCAGTTTTCATTGCATTCGATCATAACAAACAACTACATGATTAAAACAAATGATGTCCATCCATTCATAAGTTTCAAAATATTACAAACCACAAGTTGTTCAAGTTTTAAACCATCATAAGTATTTAGTTTAAGTTACAAACCAACATAAGTTTTAAAGTTCCATAAAGGACTTGTTTAACAAAAGTTTAGATTCATGAGGCTTTGCATCCTATATCTCATCAAGGATGAGATATATGAATCAAACCCTCCAAAAGTGAATGACATCGAGACTTGAAAGTCAAAAGCTTGAAAGTAACGCTGGCACCAAGATCCATCTATTTCCCTGAAATACATGTAAGTTAAAAACATCAACAAAAGTTGAGCGAGTTCATGCGTTTTAAGTTTATGTGCACCAAATGAATCTCAAAAACATTTGAAAGTTCCAGTGTTGAAAGTAGGTATGTATAGCGTCTATGAACAAGTTGATCATTAATGTTTTGCAAGGACATTAATATATGTGATGACATAGGAAGTACTTAACCCGAGTAGACGATTTTTAGTGTCGAATCACCTTGACTAGGACACAACAGCACTCTAAGTGGTCACCCATGGACCTGAGTGGGGCTCACCCGTACCCATTAGATCTAACCTTTGTTCCGTGGTTCTTAAAAGGATTAATGCCACTTCAGTTTCAGCCTATGCTCACATGATCTAATAGTTCATTCCTTAGCTAAATCATACCTAAGTTGACATGTATTTCACCCCCGAAAGTTATAAATCCGAAAACAGTTAAGAGAAAAGGGGGAAATGAACTCACTGTTTTGCGTAACTTGCATCGTAAACTTCACTGGCTTGTTTTGTAGGCCTCGTATCCTATATGTGTACTATGTATGTTAATCACTAGACTTGTAACACACGAGTACAAGTCACCATCTTAAGTTTATGCATTTGTCTTTTGTATGTTCAACATTTGTGAGGGTCATGCCCTTGTTTGTCGGGTCTCGCCCGTTTGTCGCGTTATCGCACTTTGAATTCGGTGTCGTCTGCTTGTGAATATATATTTTACTCCCTAAAATATATTTGTTCATGTAGTGTTTGACAAACGATAGGTGTTAAAAAATAATCTATATCTTTAACTTGTTCCAAATATGTTATTTATATTATTTTCCCAAAAATAAATATAAGTAATTTGTTAAATAGTATTTTCAATATTATTTTGTGTAAGTATACTTATATTTTGAGTATGTTATTTTGTATTATCATATTTATGCATAATACTTGTTTATGGGCATTTTACCAAGTGTTGGTAGTGTATGTCGGTATGTATTTATACGTATAGGAATACGTATTTTCTTGTATTTATTAAGTATCTCATACTTAATTTATGTCTAATTCTCCGGAATATTGTTTTTGCATTATTAACATCACCATTTTTATATGCTTAATATATATATATATATATATTAAGAAAATTTTATAGAAAAATATCAATAATTTGACTTGGTAAAATATGTATGTATCCATATACCTAAAAAAATCTATTTTTAAGATCAAAGTTAGAAAATATACATTTTTAGTTTCCACCAAAATAATATATTTTTGTGTTGTTTATGAAAATATATATTTCCTTACACTCTAAATAATATATTTTCAAGTTTACAAAATATGATATATTTTCATAATAATTGTAAAATTGCATACTTTGTCGTTTGTTCGGTTTTGAGAGTATTGTTTACCAAATTTTTCAAGATACGAGTTAAATTTCCGGAATATTTATATATTTGTCCAAGGTGTCCATATACCCTTTCATAAGTTATTTTGTATGGGTAATATTGGGTATTCGTCATGTATTTTTATGTGTATTTTGTTGGTGATACTCCTTGGGAGTATTTAGTGTATTTTCATCATCCTAATACACTACTACATATAATACACATAATATACACTTAGCACAAAATGTGGTAATCACTAAATACATATATTTTTCCTAAAGATATACATACTTAATATTGATTTTAACTTGAAGAAATTCTTATTTCCTATCTTGTAATTTGTACAAAATTAGGAAACCATGTTAAATATTTTAAATGAATTTTTGTGGAATAAGTTTCATCAAAACTTATATTTTTCAAAGTGTCAAAAATTTATAATATTTTTTGCATAGTTTCTCCTAAAAATGGAGGTTTCCTATGTTTTCAAAACATGTGTTTATTTTCTTTTCAACACCAAAAACAATTTCCAACAATTTTCACCAATAAGATAAACTAATTTCTTTATGTGAAACATTATGGTGAACTTTATTTTGTTAAAAATGTGTAGTCTTTTAGAACTACACTTTACATACCATGATCTTTCAAAATCAAGTATTCTTGTAAATTTTAAACAAACTTTTTAGGAAACTTTAATTTACTAATCAATCCATCCATGAGTTTTATGGTTTCAAAGTCTTGAAAATCATGTTCAAAAACCATTTTATGTTCATTAGAAAGATCTTTATGTTTAAAACATTGTTTCATCATGGATCCTCCAAGATCCATACTTGACATCTTTAAATCATACATTAACAAGCTTCTTGATGAATCTCTTACAAACTTTCCATGGATTTTAGTTTCAAAAGTTAGTTCTACATACACTTTTTTTTTTTGGGTAAAGATTCTACATACACTTTGTTACTTCAAGATTACAAGTTCATGCTTCATAATCATTTTCCCAAGTTCACATAAGTGTTTCACAAGTTCATCTTCAAGTTTAACCATGGATCTTTTAAGATCCATGCTTAAACTTGTTAGATCTAAGCTTCTAACAAGCTTAACATACTAGATCTAAACATACACACAAGATTCAACAATATGAACTTCATCACATCCACCAAAAATCACTAAAATTACTTGTTTTCTTCATGATTATGTTAGATCTTCTCATATTCATCCTTTAAAGTTTAGTTACTTGGATGATGTGACTTGTACATAACATAAACATGAACTAAAATAGTGATTAGGAGGCTTACAACTAGCTCTATTGGCTAGGGAAGTGGCACAAGAAGGATGAAGATGAAGAATGATGAAATTGAGAGGTTGATAGCTCCACAAAGAGGTCCTCAAGTTCTAGCACTTGTAGTCTTCTTAGATGGCCTCCATACACCTTAGAACAAGCTTAGATTGCCTTGAAATGGATTGAAAATGAAGCTATGTGTGTGTGTGTTGTTGGTCGTGAGTTTGAGAGAAGGAAGAGAGGAAGGAGATGAATTTTTGAAATGAGAATGATAAGGTTAAACTTACTTATGGATCTTTATAATGAACTTCCAACACACTTTTACCCACAAGACTTTGTGTCCAATATCATGCCTACATTAGAAATTTTATATTCAAAAGAGAAGTGGGGCCCATGGGGCCGGCCAAGGTTTAGGGGGGGGGTAAATGTAAATTCTTGGAAGATGGAGGTTTAAAGTGTAAACTAGAAGGTTTATGTTAGTTTAAGTGTGTTTAGGTGTTTTTATGATTTTTAAGGTGTTTTATCACCAATACTAGCTTAATATCATATAAATAATGCTTCTAGTTTAATCTTGATGTTTTGGGTAGTGTCCGGTTATTCGTTTCGTTAACGGTTCGTTAAAGTGCTAAATTCCGCAGTTTTACTAGGTATGAAGCACCTTTTGTGACAGTTTTAATTCCTGAGACTTTGTAAGTTATTCTGGACACTAAAACATAAATTCTGCATAATATTTTGGTGTTAAAATGATGTTATTAGCTGATTTTCTGCTGAATTCTGCAGCATTCAACATTTAAAGTGAGTTTCGGGTGTCTTTTAGTGCATATCTTAGCTTCCGGAAAGTGTATATGTTAACCCTTGTATCCACACTTGGGTTTTAATGTGTTTTTGATGTTGGACCTACTCCTAGGCCCTAAATCTATTGTCTTACCGGTGAGTTTACTAAACTTTCTGACGCAACGCTTAATGTAATGCACAAGGAAATATTTGAAGTATAAAACATGCATGAATTCATATGTAAATCAAGTATGCACTTAGTGTTGACGTTTAAGCACATAATTACAGAAATAATTAATTAATAAAATAGTACGGAAATTACTGGTTTTGCGTCAGTTGTCACATTATCCCCCCGTTAAAAGAATTTTGTCCTGAAATTCAAGCTGCGTTATCGGTTGCAGGGGAGTTGTGAAAAAAATGCGGGTACTTAGACTTGATTTGGTCTTCACGTTCCCATGTACACTCTGGGCCGTGACGTGAATTCCAACGAACTTTGACGAGTTTTATACGACTTCTCCGTGTTTTGTGGACCTTCCAGTCTGTAACCTCTACCGGTTCTTTGGTAAATTGGGGTTTGTCGTTGACCTGAATCTCATCTGCTGGAAGACCTGAATCTCATCTGCTGGAATGACGACTGTTTCTTGAGTAGGACTTCTCTTGAGATTAGACATGTGAAACATGTCGTGTACACCACTGAGTTCTTCTGGAAGCTTTAGCTTGTATGCACGGTTCCCATTTTTCTCCAGAATTTCGAAAGGTCCAATGTAACACGAGTTTCACTTTCCACGTTTTCCCAGACCTTACTACGCTTTTCCAAGGCGAGACTTTCAATAAAACCGTGTTTCCAACCTCAAATTCCAAGGGTTTACGTCGTTTGTCGGCGTAGCTCTTCTGCCAATCACGAGCTGACTTGATACGGTCACGTATCTGAGCAAACTTATCTGTGGTTTCCTAAACCATCTCGGGACCGATGAGCTGTTTATCTTTGGTCTCCGCCCAACACAACGGGGACCGACACTTTCGCCCATAAAAAGCTTCAAACGGGGCGGCCAGAATGCTAGGGTGATAGCTATTATTGTAGGAAAACTCCACTAAAGGCAACTGAGTATCCCAACTTCCACCGAAGTCCATCACACAAGCACACAACATGTCTTCCAAAGTTTGTATCGTCCGTTCACTCTGGCCGTCCGTCTGAGGATGAAAGGTCGTGCTAAGATTCAATTGAGATCCAAAAGCCTTCTGAAACGTTTGCCAAATCCTTGACACAGAACGACCATCTCGGTCTGATATGATAGAAACAGGCACTCCATGACGTGCCACAATCTCCTTAAGATATATCTCTGCCAACTTCTTGGTGCTGTCTTTCTCGCTGATAGGTAGAAATGGGCGGACTTCGTGAGTCGTTCAACAATTATCCAAATCATATCACAACCTCTTTGCGTTCTCGGTAACTTAGTAATGAAATCCATCGTTATCTGTTCCCACTTCCATACGGGAATCTCATGCTGTTGCAGCAGCCCTGATGGTTTCGGGTATTCCGCTTTAACTTTGGCATAAGTAGGGCAGTTACCCACATATGCAGCGATATCGGCTTTCATCTTGGGCTACCAATAACAGTCCTTCAAGTCTTGGTACATTCTGTCTGATCTCGGATGTGAAGCATACCTTGACTTATGCGCTTCGTCCAAAATAAGTGCGCGTAGTTTGCCGAAGAATGGATCCAAAATCCGCTCCATGAAGTACAATGTTCCATCTTCCCTCGGCATTAATTTCACTTCCATTTAACGCATTGATTCGGCTCGTAAATTATCTAGTTTAAGCGCTTCTTGTTGAGCTTCGTGAATCCGAGTGGTGAGACCAGTTCGTATGGTCATCTCTAAGGCTCACACCCCTAGAGGCTTTGCACGTTCCTTGCGGCTCAAGGCGTCTGCTACAACGTTCGCCTTGCCCGTGGAATACTTTACCTCATAATCGTAATCATTCAACAGCTCCACTCATCTTCATTGCCTCATGTTTAGGTCTTTCTGGTCGAATATGTGTTGCAACCTCTTATGGTCTGTAAAGATCGTACAACGAGTACCAATACAAGTAGTGACGCCAAATCTTCAATGTGAATACCACTGCACCTAGCTCAAGGTCGTGCATGGTATAGTTCTTCTCACGCACCTTCAACTGTCTGGATGCGTACACAATGACTTTTTCCAGTTGCATCAACACGCAACCAAGACCTTGTCAAGACACGTCACAGTAAACCACGAAACCATTGGTGCCGTCGGGTAAGGATAAAATTGGCGCGTCACAAAGCTTATCTTTTGTAACATCCCAATCGCGTAATACAACAACACGCGGCGGAAATATCAGGGAGTCACGTTACAAATTGCTCACAACTACTGGTACTAAATTGTTTCAATATTATTAATCATCATTTTACAAACAAAGAATACATGTAATTGTCTTTTGATTTAGAAGTCTAAGGCCTGAATGCAGTCCTATGCGTTGCATGCTTGATTAGTTGAAAAACCTGTAACATATGTGAAAAATAGTCAGCATAAAAATGTCGGCGAATACATAGGTTTTGTTAACCAAATAAATGGCAAAAGTTTGATATTTCAACACTTTGACAACTACAAGAGTTGTCGATTTAAAAAAAAAATGAATCTTGAAGCCAAAGAAAAGGCAAAAGATTCGTATTACAATACATAATCTTGATTGTGAAAACTTGTGACAAAAAGTATTGTATATGGCAATATGATTATTACTAAGTAATTTTTATGCCATTTGAAATTTGTATATTGTAACCTTGTTGAAATCGTAATAAAACTCGTTAATGTATTATTAGAAAACCAATCAAGGATTAATAATAACAGTTTTGAAATTTATCAAAACTTGTGTGAGTATTATATAAATCAAGTCAATGATTTATAATAATACTTTAGACATCGTTCGAAGAATCTAACATATAAAGATATGGGAGATTCTTCAAGGATTTTGATAAACAAACATTGGATCAATTGTACACAAAATCCTAAAGTGATTCGGATAACGCTACAAGAATAATAAAATAAGAACACTTATATATAGGAAGTACCAGCGGCGTATCCACCATGTTCTTATTTTATTATACCCGTTTCGTTATCTAATCACAACAACCACATAAACACATAAATTGTTAATCTGCCAATCAACTTGTAAACACGCATTAAAGCACACAATGAATCCAATCAAGGATTGCAATATTGGTACTTTAAACATCCTACAAGAATCAACCTATGAAGATAGATAGATGCTATAAGGAGTCGGTTTCTGTTACATTGTCTACTCACATACGCATTAAAGCACACGATGAATCCAATTAAGGACTCCAATATTGGTACTTTAAACATCCTACAAGAATCAATCTATGAAGATAGATAGATGCTATAAGGATCCTGGGTTCTGTTACATTGAATCATTGAATCAAAACAATCCAAAATCCTAATGGTGATTCGGGATAATGCCACGAAGGGTAATACAATAAGCACACTTATATATAGGAAGTACCAGCGGCGTATCCACCATGTGCTTATTGTATTATCTAGTTTCATTATCTAAATCACCAACAATCTACACATAAACCATAACTGTTATCCTGTAAAGTATTTCTAAAAAATCTCACTATGAAGATAGAAAGATCTAAGACTGTACTTCAAATATCTTATGAGAATCAATCTGTGAAGATAGATAGATCTTTTAAGGATTTAAATAAACATTGTATTTGCATAATCGGAATAATACACATAAAAGCACTTGGTAATCACATATATGCCATACATTTAGAAAACAAATTGGTTACACATATGAATCACCCCAAAACATTTGAAAACGGTAAAAGAGGGGAACTATGTACTCGCCTAGGATTGCGTGTAGGTCTTGTTCAAATGATATAACAAAGCTCAAAGGATCAAAAGTTCAAGTTTCGAAGTGGTTCCTAGTGTAACGGATACTATGTTAGTGAATCGACACCTAAAACGGAAGATCGGGTAGAATGAGGTCTCGTAAACCAAATGAGTATTGGAACTCATGTGATATGGTTTAACAAAGCCTACATTCTAAATCGGAACCTATCCTAAGTGCTTATGACCCATTACGACCCGTTAAGGTAGTCTACGCTACTTTAACGCGTCGTTCGCGCGAATGAGCGCCCGAGACACCTAACTAGTCCTATGACAAGTATTATATGCCTTAACATATCTAATTATGTTATAAAATCAGTTTAGATGTCAAAACATGTGTTACATATGCTTAAAATGAAATTATGCGCAAAAGCGCATTTTGGTCATTTTCCTAAGGCATATAAACTACCTATCATACAACTAAGTAGACTAAGTGACCATAAGGTATAACCTCGGAACGTTATTCCCTAGACAACTATGGTCACAAATATGTTTGGTCGGATCCTAATGATCGACCAAACGGGTCAGGTTCGAAAGTCTAAGCGGTTGTTTAGACTGCTTATCTTACGACCCAATATAAGCACTAAACTAAAAGTGACGAGTTAAACATGTTAAAACATGTTTAACTAACTTAGAAAACAAGTTTGATATCAAAACAAAGGGTTTTGATACCCAAAAATAGTTTCGTTGCAAAATACGTATAGACACGTATTTTGACCGAAACTTTGACTCGTCACTTCGACTAATCAACGTGGTAATCAGTAGGTATAGTCACAAGGAACTATAACCTTCGTGATTACGCTCACGTTGCAAAGTTTAAACGAACTTTTTGTTGACCATAAACTGGTCAAAGCAGAAAGTCAAACACTGTTTGATGTTCATGCTTGAAACGCATAAAAAGCATGAAAGAAACTTACAAAAGGTCCAAGCCTTGAAGATTTGAACTCAAAATACTCAGGTATGAAGCTTCACAAGGGAGAGCTTTAACTTAGAGTAGAATTCAGATCAAATGTGTGAGTTGAAATGAATGAAATTGGTGGGTTTATATAGATTTTCCAAAACCGTTAGGATTGTTTCTTGGGTTTTGAGCTTCAATCTTGGCCATCAAGTGTTACCCATAGATTTGAATACAATGGGACCATAAAAACTAGCTCAAGGTATTGAAAATGTTACATAAAAGACCCTAGAAATCAAGCTGGTTGCAAAAAATGGAGATTCTGCCCAGGTAGGGCCGTCACGTGCCGCCACAGCTAAGGGGGTTTCCCGTCGCACGACGCCACCAGAGCCCAGTTCCAGAAACTTTTGAAAAATGGCAGAAATGGTCCCTGCAGCTCGATTAAGCTATTTTCGACGCATTTAAGCCCCGTTAACCCATTTTCAAGGCTCAACAATGAAGTTAAAGCATAGGGGGCATGAAATATGCTTGAAAACATCTCGGATGTCGGTTCGTTTGATCGTACAACCTCGTTATTCGGTTAATTACGACGAAACACGAACGGATGCGAAAAACGATCCAAATTACACGAAGAATGGAATTTTTGCATTCCGATCACTAGGATAAAATATTTTAATGATTACAAAAATTTTTGGATGTCCGGATATGTTCAGAACATAAGATATGCGCGAAAATGCAAACTTATGCACTTTTTGACGCTTTTAGTCCCTGTTGATCAAATAAGTTTATTTTTGCGCACCAAACACCTCAAAGCCTATTTCTAAGCTATGTAAAGGATATTTAGGGCACGTTTAACTTATAATCATGTTCTAGAATGTTCGTTACAGTAGGAATCAGAAGACTTTCGTAGTTTGACGCAAATAGTCCCTGCGATCGAATAAACTTTTTTTTGACACACCAAATCCTTCAAAACTTATTTCTAAGTTATATAAAAGTTATTTAAGGTATGTTAAGCCTATGTAACTGTTCCAGAGTGTTTGTCTCTTTAAACTAATTACGCTTACGCATCAGTTTGCGTATAACTTTCCAGAAAGTGATTTAAAGCTTGAAATTGAACTTAAAATTAAATTGTGAAATTGTCAAACATCAAAAGCAAACATTGAGACCAAAAACACACTGTTTCTTTGATAAAAGATATTTTCCTACATCGTGGGGTGCTTACGGAGTACAAGTGTCACATCTTTCAACAATGGAAAGCCGTTTCTTGTTTCTCACCCCAATCAAATTTCTTATCCTTCTTGGTTAGGGACGTTAGCGGCTGAGCAATCCTTGAAAAATTCTCTATGAAGCGTCTGCAGTAGCCCGCTCACCCTAAAAATTGTCGTATCTCCGTTGGGGTTTTAGGTGCTTCCCAATTTTGATCACCTCAATCTTGGCAGGGTCGATGTGAATTCCATTCTCATTTACCACATGACCTAGGAATTGCACCTCGCGAACCCAAAATTCGCTCTTTGAAAGCTTCGCATACAGTTATTCCTTCTTCAAGAGTTCCAAAATAGCTCGGAGATGTTGCTCATGCTCCTCCTTGGTTTGCGAGTATATAAGGATGTCATTAATAACACAATCACAAACTTATCCAGATACGACTTACACACCCGATTCATGAGATCCATGAATACAGCTGGTGCATTGGTTAAGCCGAATGGCATGACAAGGAACTCGTAACGTCCATAGCGAGTCCTAAAAGCCATTTTGGGGATACTTTCTTTGTTGGAACCTGAAGGTTTATTCATGGAGAGTTACATTAGTTCAGGGGTTGATATGTAATGTTTTGTTTTAATAGTTGTTAATGGGTCTTATGGTTTTCGGTTTGGGCCTTAGGGATTTCGGTCCATATTGTCTAGTATATAAGTCAACCTCAAACTTATGTTTGAGATTGATCAGTTTGTTCGATAGCAATAGGCCAGCCAAAACCAGTTTGGGAAGTCTTGTATCAGTTACCTTCGATTAGTGAATGCAAGTTTTCCGGTTTGTTTTTTATTTATATTGTTTTGGTTTTAATTATATGTTCTTGAATCAACTTGTGATTGGATTCCGCACTCTCACAAGTCTTGTTTGATATCATTGGAAGATCCTATCGGAACTTACAATTGGTATCAGAGCCAAGAAACCAATTCTTGGTTCGGTTCGATATCATTCATAATCAAGAAGGCCTTATTTATTACTGATCTTGTTTGCTAGTGTCTATTTTACAGCGAGTTTTGGTTTGATTGTGTTTTCTGATTACGGAACATTCAAACTGTTCTTCGCAATATTGCATCAAAAGTGCTAAATATTGGTTCGTGTGATTCCAGAAAAGTGTTTGCTGATTTTTTTAGAAGTTGTTGGGGATAGAAATTCAAAGATTTCAAAATCTTTAAATTTTGGAAGGTACTGGAAATCAGGGATTACGAGTCTTTTTATCTCACAATCTGTTTTGCAGGGTCTTGACTCGTAATCAGCTAGTCTCGACTCGTAACCAGCCAGTCTCGAGTTGTCAATTTTTTGGTCTCGACTCGCAACAACGTGTTCTCGACTCGCAACAATGTGGTCTCGAATTATAACTTTTTAACTCGAAACCATCTGTCTCGACTCACAACCTTGGTCTCGACTCAAGACTTTAACACTCGCAATCGTGGTCTCGACTCACTGTCTCGACTCGAAACGACAATCTGCAACGTTGATTTTGACTTTCGACTTTTGGACTAACAATTAATCAATTAAAATAAAATAATGACTTCAACCAATCAGACCGTTGACTTGGCAGCCATAAACAAACATCAAGAATTGGACTCTATTATTGGGACCACCACCCGTATTCCCAGATTGTTAAGTGGTGATGAAATCCCAGAGTGGAAATGGCGTTTTGAACAACACATGAAGGTTAAGGATGCTAAGATCTGGAGAAGTATTCTAAGGGGTCCTAGGGATATTATGTTTGAACGAGAAAATGCTCCTGGCATTAAAGTCAAGAAACCTGTTGCTGATTATACTGAAGATGATTTTGCTATAGTAGAGGAAGATGACAAAGCTTTGTCATATCTTACAATGGCATTGGCACCAGATATTACCATTGGTTTTCGAACTTGCAAGTCTGCCAAAGAGTTATGGGCAGCATTGATAGATGTCTACGAAGGAAATGAAGATATGAAAGAAAGTCAGAGAAATTTGCTCAGTCAAAACTTCAATAACTTCAATCATATTTTTGGAGAGACTGTAGAAAACCAAATTCAGCGGTTTGTGAAGCTTGTCACTCAGATGAATATGGAAGAACTACCTTTTTCAAACGCTACTACTAACCGACAGCTTCTCAATGCTCTACCGAAAAGCTGGGATCATCATGTTGCCATGATCAAGAAAAACAAAAGATCTTGCCAGATGCAGTTTGTCTGAGATGATTTCTCACATCAAAGCATGCGATCTAGATGACAAACAGAGGGAAACGAATTATAAGAATAGTATGCTGGCTGCTGGATTTTCTACAACACCCTCTACCTCAAACAACAATGTTGTGCTCATGTCACAAGCTGGTTTTCAAATGTTCAGCAACTCGGCATCTGCTAAGGCTGCTCCTACCTCAGCTAATGCTTACTACTCGGGAACTCTAGCTCCTTCTCCTACTGCTGCATCAACTACTACTACCACAACTGCTACTTCAACTTCAACTGTGAAGAATGAGATGATTGCTTTCTTCTCATAACAGTCTAAGGAGAATTTGGATATTGTTGCCTCTGTCATAAATTGTTTGAATGCTTTTGCTGCAAGTAAACTAGATCCTCCAAGGTTTTCTATGGACGATTTAGATCAAATACATCCTGAGGATGTAGAAGAAATGGATATCACATGGCAGATGGCTATGGCAGCATTCAGGGCCAAGAATTTCGTAAGAAAAACTGGAAGAAACAAATGGCAAGGTACTACATTTTCAGGACCCACTAAGATGCCGTTCGAGTTACGTTGCTACAATTGTCATGAACCAGGACACTTAGCATGAAATTGCACCAAGCCACAAGTCAACCGAAACCAGACTCCCGCTCAACCTGCTCCACCTAACGCTGAAAGAGCTATTGTTACTACATCTGACACTACTACTGCTGCTACTAGTGAAAGTACTCAAGCCTTGGTGGTTCAGCCTGATGTTACTTTTGATTGGAACTCAGAGATTCAACGACTGAACATTTCAGCCCCAGAGAATCAGACCACGCTAGACAACATTGTTTTCATGAGTTCAGCACCAGAGGATCAGACTTCTGCACCTGAGGATCAGGCTTCTACAGACAACTTGGCATTGATGACTCAGATCCTGTCAGCTCCCGTTCATGGACTCAATGCTGAAGAGGTAAGTTCTGTTTTCTGTACTCCTGAATGTCTTGGTAAAGTTGAGGCATACCGGTTACACAACGCTGAGTTGATCCAAGATTATAACGATATAAGAAGACATAATTTTCTCTAAAGAAAAATGAAAAACCTTATAAAGAAAAATTGAAGCTCAAAGAAAAGATATTGCTAAATTAATAGAGGATCTCACGTTAAAATTTATAATTATGAGTACGATAAGGTGATCATGAATAATTTGATCAAAGAGCTAGAAGAGATCAAGTTGAAATATCAAATAAATGAAATCAATATTAAAAAATATGATACTTCTAGCAAATTGGTCAAGGATATATGTGATATTCATTTGGAATAAAAGAAAAAGAAAGGGTGTGGTTTGGGTTATAATAAGCTCCATCCTCCTTACAATCATAACTACACCTATATGCCTTACTCTGTGGAGGAACTGATTAGTGAGGATACGATGGCTTACGGTCCAAAAACTGATAAGTCATCGATCAATAGCAGATCTGTCGATAAACATGCAACTACCAAAATGAAATTTGTTTCTAAAGGCACTTTTGATCCTAATAGTTCGTTTGCATGTGCAGATGAAGTAGTAGACTTAAAGTGTGGAGATACTCTTTGGGGAGAACAAGTTTTTAATTCTGATTTTTCTGAAACTTCTTTTGATAAAACTGATTCTGGTTGTGTGTTTGGACAAGTTTTTCTTGATTCGTTTCATACTTATGTGTCTTCTAGTGGGCCTAATGTTTTGGGCAAAACTGTTGATGCTTGTGTTGAATCTTTAAACAATGTGTCTGATGATGGGTGTTTTTCAGTTAATAATTGTGATTGTGATATTTCTAACTCTACAGCTGATGTTAGTGTGACATGTGAGGTCCCTCAGGATACATTCAGTGAAACCACTGAAACTTCTTCTCAAGAAAATCAAGAATGTCCTGATTCTTCTTCTAAATCGGTCTTAGTGGACGTCCCTAATGTTGAACCTAGTGGGACCCCATTAGAAACTGTAGCTGAAAGCAAACCACAAGTAGATTCACATGATACGTGTGTTGATGAAACACGTGTTGATGAAATTTCAACATGTTCTGAAATTAAAACTGAATCGGAGTTTGTTAAAGAAGAAAAAGTGTTTGAAATAAATGAACAGTCATAGCAAAATACTTCTGAAAAGAAAGTTAAAACTGAAACAAAACCGGTTTTTCAAAATGATCATGATCAAAGTATGAAGGATGAAACACGTCATCCGTCTACATCTCATGCTTGTGCCTGTTCTGATCAGAAGGGACCAGAATGCTCAGAAAAGGCACAAGCTAAACAAGAAAGAAAAGCCAAACAAGCCCATCCTTCAAAACCCAACAGATCCACATCTGATATGAAGCACCAAAATCTCCACACATTGAAACGACAAACATGTTTCAATTGTGGTATTGCTGGACACATCGCCAGAAACTGTGTTCAACTCCCAAGGGTGCAATCTAATAATAAGAATGCACAAAATCAGAAGGTCACGCCAAACCGTTCATATTGTTCAGATCCAGTGACGACTGCAAAGTCTGAGAAAATGAAGAACAACTATCGTAAAGATAAACCTTCTGATCAAGATTGGAACGCAGCTAAACGAAGAAATCAAAATCGTCAAAATAATTTTCAAAGAAATCAACCTAAAGCTTTTGGTAACTACAATTATAAATGGTCACGTAAATATTGGAAACCCAAAGCTAAGGCTGCTCAATCGAATGTATCTCAACAGAAAACTGCCAATAAAAACCCTTCAAAGTTTTTGAACAAAGACAATTTAGTTTGGCAGAAAGTGACATACATTGACGCTCAAGGAAAACCCAGATCCACTATGGGTTGGGTTCCTAAAGCTAACTGATCCCGTTAATCATGCATGAACAGCTGTGGAGGACTACGGTGCGACTTTGGTACATGGATAGTGGCTATTCCAGGCACATGACAGGAGACTTGTCCCAACTTGTCAATGTAAAAGAATTTGATGGTGGATATGTCTCTTTTGCGGGAGGAGAGTCAGGCAGAATCACGTTGAAAGGAACAGTGAGAAATGGCGTATTAAGCTTCGAGAATGTGAACTACGTCCCTGAACTGAAACACAATTTGCTAAGTATCTCACAAATCTGTGATAGAGGAAACTCAGTTCATTTCACAAAGAAGGGATGTTATGTGCTTAAACCTGGAATTCTGATACCTGAGGATTGGTTTTTGATGACTGCTGAGAGAAGAGGAAACGCGTATGTTATCAACATGAACAAGAAACCGTGCGAGGAAATTCCTTGTCTTTTCTCAAAGATTTCAAAACATGATGGTCTGTTGTGGCATCGTCGCCTTGGGCATGTGAATATGAAGAATCTGAATCGTCTTGCTAAAGGTCAAATGGTCCATGATCTACCAATCAAAGATTTCATGCTGGTAGAAAAGTGTGTTGCTTGCGCAAAAGGAAAAGCTCATTGAAAGCCTCATAAATCCAAGTCTACACCTTCGATAAAAGCCGTGCTTGAGTTGCTACACTTGGATCTTTTCGGTCCTGTAAATGTGTTGAGCATTTGCAAAAAGGCGTATCGTCTTGTGATCGTAGATGAGTACTCTCGCTACACATGGGTTTACTTTCTTAGTCACAAGAATGAGGTTGCGGCTTTAATCAAACAGTTCATTACTCTAGGTGAAAATCAAGCTAGTACAAGGGTGAAAGAAATTCGATCGGACAATGGGACGGAATTCAAGAATATCACCTTAGATACATTCTGTGTAGAAAAGGGAATCAAACGACAGTACAGTGCGCAACGAACTCCACAACAAAATGTAGTGGCTGAGAGACGAAATCGTACTCTTATAGAGGCAGCACAAACCATGCTGGCCGACTCGAAGCTTCCTAGTTTCTTCTGGGCAGAAGCAGTTAGCACGGCTTGTTACATCCATAATCATGCTTTAGTAAACAACGTCTTATGAAAACTCCTTACGAGATTCTGGAAGGACGTAAACCCTTAGTCTCACACTTCCGTATCTTTGGTTGTCCGTGTGTCTTGTTACTCATGGATACTAATGGGAAGTTTGAGGTCAAAGGGGACGAATGCTTCTTTATTGGATACGCTAAAGGATATTCCTATAGAGTGTACAATAAAGTAACCAAGAAGGTTGTCGAGTCGTACAATATTGAATGGCTCAAAGAAAATTCTACGGACACTAGAGTTGGTCCAGATTGGTTATATGATTATGCTGATTTGTTCAAATCCTTTAACATTTTGTCTAATGTTTCCCTTGATGCAGGTGTGTCGACTCCGAAGCAACCAGTTTCGTTTGGTGATACAGAAGAAGAGGAACATGATGAAGGGAGCTCGCGAAATCTTACTATCGATCCACCAGGAATGAGATTTACAAAGCATCCAACATCCCATCAATCCTTTGAAGGTGCATCATCAGGAGGTGTTCACTCGAATGCATCTGGATCTGACTTATTTCCTGATCCCATCCCTAAAGATTGCACTGTTACTACTCCAATGGTTCACAGCACTGTAGCACCTAATGAGGGGGAGTCGAGCAACATCAACACAATTCAAGACGAGACCATACCTGAATTTGCCATTCCAACAAGCGTTCAAAGAAATCATCCTATTGAGAACGTGATTGGTCCTGTAAATGCATGAGTTCAAACCACGAGTCAATCAGGAACCATTAATCTTTGCTTATACTCATGCTACATTTCTCAAATTGAACCTAAAACCATTGATGTAGCTTTGCAGGAACCAGGATGGGTCGATGCTATGCATGAAGAGCTGAACCAGTTAGAGAAGCTAGGAGTATGGAAGCTTATGGAGTTGCCGAAAGGGAAACGCAAACTTTTGAACTCGATGGGTTTTTAGAAATAAGCAAGATTCTGCAGGAGTTATTATTCGAAACAAAGCAAGATTGGTGGTCCATGGATTCAGACAGATAGAGGGACTGGATTATGATGAAGTTTACGCCCCGGTTGCACGACTTGAGGCCATCCGGATTTTCTTTGGATACGCATCCTACATGGGGTTCACTGTTTATTAGATGGACGCCAAGATTGTGTTTTTGTATGGAGACGTGAAGGAGGAAATCTTTGTTGAGCAACCACCGGGTTTTGTCCATCCAAATCATCCAGAGTATGCCTACAAGCTTGACAAGGCATTATATGGATTGCACCAAGCACCAAGAGCTTGGTATGCAACTGTGACTGAACATCTTCTGGCTCATGGGTACACGCGTGGAACGATAGATCAGACTCTGTTTATCAAGAGAGTGGGCAAGTATCTGATCTTGGTTCAAATTTATGTCGATGATATTATCTTCGGGTCGACAAGTGAGGAGATTTGCAAGGAATTTGAGAGGGTTAAGAAAAAGAAGTTCGAGATGAGTGTGCTCGGAGAAATGACATTGTTTTTGGGTTTACAAGTCAAACAGCATTCTTGAGACATTCTTATTGATCAAGGGAAGTATGTGGACGATGTACGAGCAAAATTCAAGTTCACTGACGCTAAACCGGCTGAAACTCCAATGGCAGAAATACCTTTACTGACTGAAGATGCAGAAGGATCCCCTGTTGATTAACACCTTTATAGGTCTATGATCGGGTCGTTGATGTATCTGACAGCGAGCCGTCCAGACATCATGTTTGTGTGACAATTGTCAAAATTGCATGTATCCGTACAAATATTAGACAATGATTAATGCTTTATGACTGTGCTGATTTAAGATTTATGACATGAATGTTTTCTGATTATCGTTATCATATATACATGTGCATCATATATTGCAAATGTCATATCATTATTACATGCGTCACTTTATTAATTCAAATGGTGCACGAAACAAAGATAGCACAGTTATCAGACAAATCAGAAAAATGCTGACGGAGTTCAGTACATAGACAGACATGGTAATTAGACACAGAATGAGCCAGAAACCAAGAGTTACACTTGTATAGTGTGTAGGAAAGTAAGGATCACAAAACTGCCTTCCTAGTAATAGTTTAAGTACTGGAAAGTGCCTGAAACTCACTTAAATTGCTGAAATCAGCAAAAATCAGCAAAATTCAGCATTTAAACACTTTAATATCATGCAGAAATATGGTTAAATGGTCCAGAATGCTTTCCTAAGTGTCGGGAATCAAAACTGTGGCACCCGCGGAAAATACACAGTCATCCTGACTTGACGCCGTGCTATTGTGGAGTGCTTATCAAATTTCGGGACGAAATTTCTTTCAAGTTGGGGATGATGTGACAACACGAGATTTTAAGACCTTTCCTTTACGCGTCACCTGTTTTGCAATCCTGTTTTACATTTCATTGTACGTTGTATCTTGTATATTAATTGAGAATGATATTAGTACTTGGTGGTTTTATGAGGTTAGTATTAAAAAAAGAATGAAACGACAAAAACCCCTTGGCATCACCACACTGATTGACGAAAGACTACTTGTTGGGCTCCGACAAAAGATTTGTCACACCCGCTCATAGCGGAAGCGCGATGTGTGATCTGATCGGTTCTCATTGCATAACAATATAAGTTAACATACTAAATGAATAAAAACAAGCTCCAATGCCATTGTCATAATTGTTTCAAAAGAATGCAACATAAGTTGAATGTATTGGTTACAAACCATCAAATGAAAATAAGTTGTCATCGTTTTATACATCAAAATGTAAGTCTTAAAATGTCAAGACTTTGACCACTATATCACCGCAAAGAGGCGGTATATAACAGGCAAACCCTTCAATAGTTGGCATGGAGTATTGATACTTGTTTTCCTTGAACTGAAATCGTTGCATTGGTCCACTAATTCCCTGAAATACATGTAAGTTTGAAAACATCAACAAAAGTTGAGCGAGTTCATGCAGTTTAGTTGTATGAGATGTATCTGTAAAATGTGAGCTGTATAAGATGTATCTGTAAAATGTGAGCTGTATAAGATGTATCTGTAAAATGTGAGTTGTATAAACTGTATCCATAAAATGTGAGTTGTATAAAATGTATCTGTAAAATGTGAGTTGTATAAACTGTATCCATAAAATGTGAGTTGTATAAAATGTATCTGTATGTAATGATGTAGTATGTAAAGCGTCAATGAAATCGTTGATCATTAATGTTTCGCGAGGACATTAATATGTGTGACGAATTAGGAAGCAATCCAAACCTAGACGATTTTATGTCGACTCCTATCGACTGGGACACAAACGCACTCTTCTGTATGGGTCCACGACCAAGAGTGGGGCTCGCCAATACCCATTAGATCTAACCACTTGTACCTAGGTCCAAACTGGATTAATGGTGCTTAGATGTATAACCCTAATTCACACATGATCTAAGGTGTTTCATTCCCTAACTTTAACATACGTTGAACATGTATTTTCCCCGATAGTTGTAAAGTTGTAAAACATTTAAATGAATAGGGGACATGAACTCACTGAATTGCGTCCGTGAATAGAAGTAATTATGATCTCGCGTGTGGTCGTCTTGAGCAATGTTGCGACCTACAAATGTTCTTTATCTGTTAGACACTTCGGTCTTTATAAATGACTTGAGTATAAGTCTTGTGTCTTGAATATGTGTGAAGACCTGTATGTCTTTGTTACTCATTGAACTGTGTATTAGATGTATTAACTGATAACTGTTTAGTGTATATATTTCTCCAAATACATATTCTTGTATCTCGTGAGTTGTATCATCGGGTCCTGTCGTCTTGGTTTCGTGTCTTGTATAAGTAAATTGTATAATTGTAATGTTTATCAATTATATGTCATTGGGCTTAGCCCAAGAATTCATGTTATTGGGTCCAAATAGTGTTGGGCCTAAATAGTGTTGGGCCTCAATAGTGTTGGGCCTAAATAGTGTTGGGCCTCAATAGTGTTGGGCCTAAATAGTGTTGGGCTTAAATAGTGTTGGGCCTAAATAGTGTTGGGCTTAAATAGTGTTGGGCTTAATGTTATTGGGCCTTGGCCCATATGTTTGGTATTGGGGTTAGCCCATGAGTTTTTGATATTGGGCTTAGCCCATGTATTTATGTTAAGCCCATTATGAAGATAAGCCCATTAAGAAGTGTAAGCCCATTTGAAAGTATAAGTCTTTCATTTTTATAAAAAAAAACATTTTTATAAAAATAACTAAATATACTTTTTAGTAAATAAAAACATAATAGTTTTTATAAGTTTCAAAATGTCCGAATTTTGTTAATGGTAACGAAATTCTTGCGTCCGCGTCGAAAGGTCGCCTAAGCATCGTAGTAACTTCTCCGAATGGCGATATGTTCATAGATTCGCCCGTCGTCCGTTTTGACCATAAGTTGTGTCCGAAAGTTCGGAATGTCCGTAAGTTGTTTTCAAGTGTGTCTATATGTATTCTTGTAAGTCTTTAGTTGTAAGTATGTCTTGTATTTATTTGTGTCATTGTTATCAAGTCTCTAACTTGTATATATAACTAATACAAATAATAACACATAGCACATACTTGATATGTTCAATAAATATGTATTTTACCAAAATATATATTTATGTCAATTTTTATGTTTAGAAAGACCAACTTTCTAATCTTGTAAAGACTTTGTTAGAAAAAAAAAAATGATAGTTTTGTTAACATAATGTTCTAAAAAAATGGCCATATAACCTTTGTATTAATCATTTGGCCATGTTTCATAAACATATCATTTTCTTTTCCAAATCACCATCAATTTACCCAATCATCTTAACTAAAAACATATGAGATTTTTATAACATAAACTTATCAAAATGATCTCCAAATCATGTAGGGTTTTGGACATGATCATAACATGTGCTAACTAGTTCAAAAGCCAAGTTTACTTCTAGTTTTAACAACTTTTATAAAAATCTCATGTTGTATGTTACTTTTCATAATTTTGTAGAAGTATTGTTTTTAGTGAAAAACATTAAATACTTTAACAAAATTAAAGGTTATGATCATCCAAGTAATCCTTTATGTTAAAAACCCTTTAACATAAACAAGTATAATTGTTAGATCATATTTTTAAAACATCCTCTAACAATTTATTTATATCATAATCATCATAACAAGATCAAATATGCATATATCAAGTCTTAGATCACAATATAAACCAACATAAATATGTCATGATTATTATTTTTGCTTCTTTGTATTTTTCATGTTTATTATGTATGATTATTTAGTTATTTATTAGTTATAATAACAATCATAAACATAATATAAGTATGAGAAAAAAAAATAAATCTTGAAGCTTACTTCTAGCACTAGGCTACGGATGATCTTGGAGGATGATTAAGAAATAAAAAAGATGAAGATCTTGATGGTAGAATACTCTTGAATGGATGAAAACCCTTTCTTTAACTTGTAAGTGATTTAGATCTTCTTATGTTCCATAGAAAATCATATTGATCATAAAAGAGGTGATAAAATAAAATGGGTTTATGGTGTTCTTGGTGGAAAATGGTGAAAGAAAATTAGAGCTTTTGTGTGTGAAAAAAATAATAAGGTGTAAAATGGTCTTGAAATGATCTAGTTACTTAGTTAGTAAGTTACTAATTAATCACCAACATCATCCACTTGAACAAATGGAGTAAATATCTAGATATTTGCAAGTTGTTAATGAGTGTGGGACCCACATAACAAAAAAAAAACGTTAATATGAGGGGGGGGGGGGGGGTCATGCTTGGTGATTTGTTTCTAGTTATTTCAAGTGTTAGAATTTGTAGACAAATGTTAGAAAGTTTAGGTGTTCAAGGATTTCAATTGATTTAAGATGTTTAGATGTTATAACTAGCCTTAAAATGACCAAAGTAATGTTAGATGGTTACTAAAAAAAAGATTAGATATCGTTCGGATATTCGTTTCGAATTGTTTCGGTTAGACGTTATTTGAACGCTAAGTGGTGTAACTTGTGTGAATTGATGTAGTTATTGGTTCGGATGATACCCGAAGGTATCCTCATATGAATTATATGTTAAATAACACTTTTACATGTTGCAAAAATATTAAATGGCTGATTTTTGCAGAATTTCTGTGAAAAAATGTTGAAATCGTCGCTTTTAGTGCTTTTCGGGCAGTTTTTAGTGCTACCGGACATTGGTAATATATTAAACCAAACCCTTGTATTCCCATATAGGGTTTAATGTATATTTGATGTTGGACTTTCGTCTGAGTCCTAAAGATGTCATTTAGATGGTTTATGCGGATCCTGAGTTTTCGTCAGCACGCTAGTTTACTAGGTACTACACTAGTTGTTTTGATGCATTGTTTACACTGTTTCAAATGTGACCAATAAAAATGAATCATGTGCATCATAAATGAATATTCCTTGAGTGTTCTAAGATGTATATCATGTAATCATGCGGTTCGAATATTCAAAACACATACTTGTATAATGTAAATCATTGCTTTAAATGTACGAAAATTACCCGAAAGTGGCAGTTGTCACAAGATTGACGAAAGACTGCTTGATGGGCTCGATGAAAGACTGCTTGCTGAGCAATGAGATTCATCGCCAGGGGATCTTTCGCCAGCCCAGCTATCTTCGAAGCCCATGAAGGGCCCAACTCACTTTCTTTAGTATTTATGCGTGTATACTCATCATTTGCAACCCTAGACGTTCCCCGACGGCAGTTCTATCCTTTTGTAACTTCCCTCCTGTTGTGAAGCTTGTCTATTGTGATCAAACTATTCGGTATCTCGGTTAGTACCCCATCATTATTATGTGTGTGTTAGGAATATTTGATGTTGTATGATTTGATTTGAATGTTTGAGTCTTGACTAGTTGATAATGTTTGAGTGAATGATCATTGGTCAGGGTTATTATATGAAACTGATTTCGTGAACGGAATTATTGTTCGTTGTTAGTACGAGATGTGTTTGATCCATGAAACATGCCAATTGCTTGCTAACTGTTGCTATGAAACTACATGATTCTGAACGATAATTGACTGAGTTAAAGGGATTTGATCCGTTTTAGAGATTATAACATCTGTGTGATGAGACAGTGAAACGGTTAGGGTTCAGGTCGTCGAATAACCAGCAAAATCTTCGTAATGACGAAAGATGGTCTTTCGTCGCAGAGGTTGTCGACGAAACATGAGTTTCGTCGGGGTTCTTCGCTATGGAGCTGAACGACGAAACTTGGATTTTCGTCGGGAGGCCATCTGAGAACTATCTTAACAGAACAATCGATATGGCATGAATTGTGTTTGATGTGAATGTTTAGTTACATGATTTCGTCTGTGCATGATGACACCATTAGTTGGAAACTAGGAAAACTTGTATGCATTAATGTAAATAATCAATTTAACTGTTGAATGCTATTGCATGATAAACATGTGGAATGTGGGCTAGCATGGAAATTGAGCATTTGTTACATGTTATACGATGTTCTTGTGATACATACAAACTGTGAATATGCGTGACCTACCCGTTTATGAAACTGATATCATTGGTAATCACGATAGGGTTTGTTTGACTAACGGGAATGGGTAACATTAAATACCGAGAAAATCTAAGGTGAGTTCACTGCTCTTTTTCCAAGCATGCTTCTCGGGGAGGGACATCTGGTAAACGTTCCGGGGAGGAATGTCGGGTTATTGGGAAGTTGGTTAATACACTCATATCTATCACTTAAGTCCCTTCTACCGATTGTTGTTGGGAAGGCAACGGGGTATTAGTTAATAGCGCTATTTAGGTTTGGCACCCTCACACCGCACCGAGGAGGTCGGGAGTGAACTAATGACCCCAATCTTGACCATTGCTTTGATAGAGGCTTTGGGGAATAGGGCAAATAATCTAGAGCCATCTGCGGTAATCGAGTTATTAACAACATCAAATCATTGAAATGTTTTATACTTATATTTGGTAACTAAAACGGGTCAACAAACTTTGAAATCACCAGCGTCGTCTGACACACTTGTCTGCATGCTTACAGGTCGTTAGATTCTTGGACATGGAACTTGCTATCTGGGAGTGCTAGAGTGGTCATGGGTTGCAACTCTTGGATATTAATTCTTGGTTTAGCACATTGTTCTGAAACACTTGAACAATGAATAGTCTTATGCTTCCGCTGAACGTTTACTTTGGTTTTAACTTATGACTTGGAATTATATTATGAAATGAATCGAATGTTTTATTTAAATATTTATTATTAGTTCAATGTGATTGGTGGCTTGGATCCTGGTACGTCACACGTCCCGTGGTGTTTCCGCATGTGGTATTTTGGGGGTGTGACAGTTTGGTATCAGAGCCACTGGTTATAGTGAACTAGGTTTTAAAATGTTTTTATAAAACCAGACTATAACCTAACAGCTTCGAAATCGACCATGACAATCAGCTCCAGATTGCAAGGTTCGTCTTTCGTTTACGTATTACATAGCATATCTAGAGTACTCTATTGCATGATGTTGCACGTCATTGCACACTTAGCACTACAGACTGAACTCATGTGTATTAGCCTAAGTTATGTGGTTGATGGAGTCCTGGTGTGATATCTTGTTAGATTTTCGTGATTTTTGTTTTGTGGTGTCTTCTGTTTTGCTACTCGGATTCGAGGAACCTTTTAGCATAAGTTAGGAGGAGCTGAGATAAACATGCAAATCGCATTGTTATTATGGGTGCACACATAATAATAATGTGGGGTGCATGTGAGTCCCAGTGAGGCTTAGCAAGTGTGAAAAAGGGTTCCGTTTTGTTGTTTGATGTAAACTTAGAAGTCTGTAGAAGTCCTCGTGGGCTTTGACTCCTACCATATCTCGACCCTTAACCATTTCCCTTTTTCCTATATAGAATCATGAGCGGACGAGGTCACGGACGTGGTCACGTTGCTATGACTCAGGCCGAGCTGACTGACCTGATCAACACCCGTGTGGCTGAGGCTCTAGCAGTGTGACAACTGCCACTTTCTGGTAATTTACGTACATTTAAAGCAATGAATTACATTATACAAATATGTGTTTTGAATATCCGAATTTCTTGATTACATGATATACATCTTAGAACACTCATTTATGATGCACATTATTCGTTTCTATTGGTTATATTTGAAACAGTTTAAAACAATGCATCGAAACAACTAGAGTAGTACCTAGTGAACTAGCTTGCTGACGAAAACTCCGGATCCGTAGAAACCATCTAAATTACATCTTTAGGACTCAGACGAAAGTCCAACATCAAATATACATTAAACCCTATATGGAAATACAAGGGTTTGGTTTAATACTTTCCCGATGTCCGATAACACTAAAAACTGCCGAAAAGCACTAAAGGCGACAATTTCAACACTTTTCCGCAGAAATTCTGCAGAAATCAGCTTTCTAATATTTTTAAGACATGTAAAAATGTTATTAAACATATAATTCATATGAGGATACTTTCGGGTATCATCCGAACCAATAACTACATCAATTCATACAAGTTACACAACTTAGCGTTCAAATAACGTCTAACCGAAACAATTCGAAACGAATATCCGAACAATGTCGGATCTTTTTTTTAGTGACCATCTAATATTATTTAGATCATATTAGACTAGTAATGGTCACTTAACACCTTCTTAACACATTTATACACTTGAAACATTTAAACACCAAAACACCTAAACTTTGCTAAAAGTTTCTAACACTTTAAACACTTAATAACAATTCAACAATTCAAGACCCCCCCCCCCCCCCATGTTGTTGTGAACGGTTTTAAAGGGGTCCCACACCCTAATTTTTTTGTTAAATATCTAGATATTTTATTAGTTTGCAAGTGGATTATGTTGGTGAATTATTACAACACTTACTCACTAAGTAAACTAGCTCCTTACACTCATTTTTTTTTCATCTTTTATTACACAAATAAACTCTCTCATCATCTTCATCCATTTCCACCAAGAACTCCATAAAAACCCATTTAAATTTTATCACATCTTGATGATCAACATGGAGTTTCATGGAGCTTAAGGTGATCTAAAGCATTTGCAAGTTAAAGGAAGTGTATTCATCCATTCAAGAGCCTTATATCATCAAGATCTTCATATTCTTAACTCTTAATCATTCTCTAAATATCATCCCTAGCCTAGTGCTAGAAGTAAGCTTCTAGATCTATTTTTTTATACTTATATTATGTTTATGATTGTTATTATAACTAATAATAACCAAGTAATCATACATAATAAACATGAAAAATACAAAGAAGTAAAGATAATAATCATGATATATTTATGTTTGTTTATATTGTGATCTAAGACTTGTTATATGCATATTTGATCTTGTTATGAGGATTATGATATAAATAAATTGTTAGATGATGTTTTAAAAAAAAAATATGATCTAACAATTATACATGTTTATGTTAAAGGGGTTTTTGTTAAACTTAAAGGATGAATGGATGATCATAAATTATGGTGTTGTTAATTTACTTAATGTTTTTATTTAAAAACAAGACTTTTACAAGATTATAAAAAGTAACATACAACATGAGATTTTTATAAAAGTTATTAAAACTAGAAGTAAACTAGGTTTTTGAACTAGTTAACATATATTATGATCATGTTTAAAACCCTACATGATTTGGAGATCATTTTGATAAGCTTATGTTATAAAAATCTCATATGTTTTAATTAAGATGTTATGAGTAAATTGATGGTGATTTTGAAAAGAAAATGATATGTTTGATTAAACATGGTAAAGTTAAAAATATAAAGGTTATATGGCCAAATTTTCTAATAATTTATATGTTAACTAAACCAACATTTTTGGCTAAACCTTTACAAGATTAAAAAGATTTAGAGAATTCTTTTTATAAAAACAAAGTTAGTTATAAATATATATTTTGAGAAAATATATATTTGATTAATTTAACAACTTAAGTGCTATGTGGTATTTGATGTATTAGTTATATATATCAAAGATAGGTACTTGATTACAATGGTTATTATTAACACATGTTACATAATAATCAAAGTCTTACAAGACTTCATATAATTACGCCTTAAAAGCGAGTTACGGACGATCCGAGTAATCGAATACAAATTATGGTCAAATCGGATGACGGACGAACCTATGAACATATCACCAATCCGAGGACTTACTACGACATTTGGGCGATCTTTCGACGCGGACACCAAAATATGTTACCATTAACAAAATTCGGACATTTATAAACTTATAAAAACTATTATGTTTTTATTTACTAAAAAGTATACTTAGTGAATTTTTATAAAAATGTTTTATAGAAATGAAAGATTTATACTTTCTTAATGGGCTATTTTATACAAATGGGCTTACATTTCTTAATGGGCTACTTTATACAAATAGGCTTACATTTTATAATGGGCTTAACAAAAATACATGGGCTAAGCCCAATATCAAAAACTCATGGGCTAAGCCCAATACCAAACATATGGGCCAAGGCCCAACACTATTTAAGCCCAACACTCTATAAACCCAACACTATTTAAGCCCGACACTATTTAAGCCCAACACTATTTAAGCCCAACACTATTTAAGCCCAACACTATTTAAGCCTAACACTATTGAGGCCCAACACTATTTAGGCCCAACACTATTTAGGCCAACACTATTTGGGGCCCAATAACATGAAAACATGGGCTCGGCCCAATGACACCTTTATTGGAAATTCAGTTATACAATTTACTTACACAACGACACGAAATCAAGAAGACAAGACCCGATGATACAACTCACAAGATACAAGATGACATATATATATATATATATTTGGTGAAATATATATATATATATATATATATATATATATATATATATATATAACAGTTTAACAAATCATTCATCTAAATACACAGTTCAACGAACAGTAAAGACATACAAGTCTTACACATAATTAAGACACAAGACTTGTACTCAAGTTATTACAAAGACCGAAGTGTCTAACAAATATAAGAACATTTGTAGGTCGCAACACTATTCATGTAACAACTGCGCTTGTAATCACTATGAACAGTTCTGTTATCAATAAAACAATGTTATTTGATCCCAATGTTTGTTTTGTTATGTTATACATTTTTCATGTTTTGACTTTTATGTAATTTCAAACTCTACATCGCTTTCTGGAGAGTTATACGCAAACTAGTGCGTAAACGTACTCAGTTTAATGCGAGAAATACTCCGAAACATCAACATATACTCAACATACCTTAAATAACCTTTACATAACTTAGAAATAAGTTTTGAAGGCTTTGGTATGGCAAAAACAAGTTAATTCGCTTACAGGGTCTAAAATTGACAAACTGCGAAAGTATGCCAATCTGAACTGTAACGAACATTCCGGAACATGACCATAAGTTAAACACACCTTAAATATCCTTTACATAGCTTAGAAATAGGCTTTGAGGGGTTTGGTGTGCTAAAATAAACTTTTGGGACATTCAGGGACTAAAAGTGTCAAAAAGTGCACAAGTTTGCATTTTCGCGCATAACTTACGTTCTGAATACATCTGGACATCCAAAAATTTATGAAAGCATGACTACATTATATTTTAGTGTTCGCCATAAGAAAAATCCATTCGTCGCGTCATTTGGATCGTTTTTCGCGCTTATGCGCATTCCGTCGTAATTAAGCGAACATCGCGATCGTACGGGCAAACGAACCGACATCCTAGATATTTTTGAGCATGTTTTGAGTTCCCTATACTTTAACTTCATTTTAGAGCCTTGAAATGAGGTTAACGGGGTTCAAACGCATCGAAAATCGCTTAAACAAGGTGCAGGGACCATTTCTGTAAAATCTACCAAAACAGGGGCCTAGCGTGACGCGACGGGCCTTAGCGTCACGCGAGCCCCCTTCTGGACCAGATTCAGTGTTTTTAATCACAAGTTGCAACCAATTAATCCTTAACCACATGTTTTAGGTTGATGTGTCACAAAGTTAAGGAGCATATGTGGCTCCATAAACCTTTCAACAAGTGTACGGGCTAGATCTTTTCCCCTTTTCCAAGAAACGATCTCAACGGTTCACCGAAAACTATATATACCCCATGCCTTTCATTGTTTTAAGGCACTAGAATCTTATTAGTTGTGTTCTAAGTTGAAACTTTGTTTCATACCTGAACTATACTGATCTAGATTAGCATTCGGGGACCCTTCGTAAGTATTCTTTCGTTCTTTTCCTTATTTTTACTGCTTTTCGAGTCAGAAAGTCAAACTTTGTTTGACTTTCAGCGTTGACCAGTGATGGTCAATGCGAAGTTCGTTAGAACTTCGCAACGTGTTTGTAATCACGATGGTCATAGTCCCTTGGGACTATGCCTACTGATTACCACGTTGTCTAGGGTCGTAGGGTAGGCGATCTAATAAATCGCCTATACCTTCGAACCCGACCCAGTTTGGTCGATCATTAGGATCCGACCAAATACATTAGGTGACCATAGTGTAGGGAATAACCTTCTGAGGTTATACCTTATGGTCACGACGTGTAAGTAGTTGTATGATAGGTAGTTTATATGCCTTAGGTAAATTACCAGAATACCCTTTTCATACATAATTGGTAATTTAGCATATGTAACCTAAACTTTTGTCACGTAACTGATTATGTAACATGTTTAGGCATATAATACTTGTCATAGGACTAGTTAGGCGGTCCGAACGCGTTTCACGCGCACGACACGTTAAAGTAGCATAAGCTTCCTAAACGGATCGTAATGGGTCATAAACAATTATGTTAAGTTTCATTTAGCATGTAGGCTTTGTTAAACCATATCACGTGAGTTCCGACACTCATTTGGTTTACAAACCCTAATGCTACCCAGTCTTCCGAGATAGGTCCGGTTATTAACATAGTTACCTATATTAGGTGCCGTTTGATTCCGAGATCTATAGCATTACTTGGTGGTTATCTTTATACAACTGAGCAATCTCAAGTGAGTACATAGACCCCTCTTTTACTGTTTTCCAAACTGTTTTGGGGTGGAACACATGTGCCTACTTATTACTTTCATGCTTTCCTGTTTTAACATCATATACATGCTATGTTCGTTAGTACATTATAGTACATGATTTCATTACATCTTATGCTAGGTGTGCCCATTGTGTGCATTACTTAGTACATTGTTTTACATGACATTTCACGCTATGTATGTTCATTTGATTACATACTTAGTGCATTGTTTTCACATGCTCACATTTTGTTATGACATTTGGTTTGTTTACATGGGACAATATATCCATTAACATTAGCTACGCCGTTCGTTAGTAGGTAGTGGTACCATAGGAATTGACAACTCCCGTTCCGGACATCCCAGGGTAAGGGGACAGAAAGGAATGACCGAATTCGTTGACATTAAGACAGATAGACCTTTAATTTGTTTAAAGGGTTTATCACCACAGTCGCCAGGCTTGGATGTATGCATTTTCACAATACCGCATAAATGTTCATATTAAATAGTTGCATGCATTTACACAAGACATAGCTTTGATTTAAACCAAGTTTTACTTCAATACTTTGTTTTTGTACATATGGTTTAGTTGAGACATTTCACTTGCCATACATGACATTTTGACATAGACATTTGACATGGATATTTGACATAGACATTTGACATGGATATTTTAACATAGACATTTGACATGGATATTTTGACATAGACATTTGACATGGATATTTGACATAGACATTTGACATGGATATTTGACATAGACATTTGACATGATTTACATCTTGACATAAACACTTTGACATATTTTTCAATACATTTGACAATTGGTTTGGTTTGATTAAGTGATTAAGTAACGATGCGTGTGTAATATGATACAAGCATGGTGGATACGCCGCTGGTACTTCCTATATATAAGTGTTTGTATGGTATTACATGGCGTAACGTTATTTGAATCATTTCAGTTTGAGACATAGAACATTTTTATACAAATAAAATACTTTACACAAGACATTGATTTACAAACATATTATCTTATACAATTCATTTTACATGGTTATTCATTTAACATTACATCTACTTATACATATCAACTGATCTTATCGTTTTTCAAATGATTTACAAGACAAAGCAAATAACAAGGTTCATGACTAAACATTTTCTCAAACAAAAGTCATGAATCTTATTTTCACAAAACCTATGTATCTCACAGGCATTTTTATGCTGACGTACCTATTTTCACATGTGTTTTCAGGTGCTTTTCCATAGGATGTTGATCATGATACTAGGGCGGACCTGTGCCTTAGAGACTTTAAAAGAAGCTAGACTATGTTTAATTATGTTTTAAACTCTTAAGCTACTGTTTTGAGACAATGTAACACCTTTGTTTATAAATAAAATACAACTTTGTATGCCATGGTTATGAAACAATTAATTCTGTCGCAACACGCCCCGATGTTTCCGCCGCGATTTGTTGTTTTACGCGGTCGGGGTGTGACAGAAGAGTTGGTATCAGAGCCAATGGTTATAGGGAATTAGGTTATTAGTAATGCTTTGACCTAGACTATAACTTTTCTAGGAACCTAACACAAGTTATTTTGTGTTTAGATCTTAAAACATGTACATCACCTATCCTTAGGTGATTAACAAAACAAGGAACCAAAATTTTTCCGAAACGATTTTTGAAAAACAATCATCTGTTTTTGAATAATTTTTTACAAGGTTTTGAACCCTCAATTGTAAGGTTTTGAACCCTCTGTTATATGGTTTTGAACCCTTTTCAAGTTTGGTTTTTGGCCTTGTGCCTTCTAATTTTCAAAATCCCGTCAAACGTTTTGGGTTTTAAATAATGTGAACATGTGCAAACTGGAAGGGTGAATGCCTGTATTCTGAGTTTTCTGTCTAGGCAAGCACTTCGTATACATCTCAAACAGACGCGAGACCAGTTGTGCTTACCTGGGAATTCTTGGGATGAGTGTTCACTTATAGGCGAGCATGTCTTCATTTTACATTATTTCTGACCCATTTACTTTGATTAGTCACTGTGTGTCGTTTGTTTGCTTTGTGATACGGACGAATGACCACCATCTTTGCTTTTGTTGATTTTGTTTCATCTCATTCTTTTCATCCAATCATCTCACTCGCTTCTTTTCATGTTTTCCTCTTTTAGAATGCCTCCTCGACGCGAGAATCAGATAGCTACTGCCGAGCTGGCAGAAATTATTGCGCAGCAGATGGCTGCTCAGTTTCCAAATCTCTTTGCTCAATGGAACCAGGCCAACAACAACAACAACGTTCCATGCAAATACAAGGATTTTAACCAGGCTAAACCACTCAAGTTTAGTGGTTCTGAGGGAGCGACTAGGCTTCTTCAGTGGTTCGAGAGCATAGAGAATACTTTTCGCCATGTGCAGTGTCCGGATAATCGCAAGGTCGAGTTCTCCTCGAGCGTATTTCAGAAGAGGGCTTTGACATGGTGGAACGGGGTTATGAGAGACCGGGGTGCAGAAGTTGCTCTCGCACAGACATGGGCTGAACTTAGAGCCCTTATGATGAGGGAATTCTGTCCTCGCCATGAACAGCGAGCGTTGGAGAAAGAGTTTGATGTTTTGAAGCAAGATAGTGGTGAGCACAGGGCTTATACTGATCGGTTTGAAGAATTGAGTCTGCTTTGCCCAACAATGGTCACCCCACTCGACAAGGCTATCGAGAGATACATCGATGGTCTACCTGACTCGGTACAAGACATTCTTACTGGTAGTAACCCTGCCACACTTCGTCAGGCGATCGAGTTATCTGCGACATTGACTGAGTCACAGATCCGGAAGAACAAGTTACACAGGAAGGGTGACAAGGGCAAGAAGCAGTCGGCTGACAAGGAAGATAGCAAGAAAAGTCAAAACTTGAATGGAAAGAACTCTGGTTCTTCGAAGAGGTCAAGGAAGCGTAAGGCTTCCCAAAATTTTGCTATCACTGCCCAAGCTAATCTGGCAGCTCCCAACCAACCCGCACAGCTTCCAGCAAAGAAACCCTATACAGGGAATGCACCTTTGTGCAATAGATGCAACAGTCACCACCAGCCGCAACTTCCATGCCGTTTCTGTACTAACTGTGGGAAATCAGGCCATCTCGCCAATGTTTGTCGATCTGCTCAGAATCCCGCGGTTCAGAACCCGGCTCAACAAGATGCTCAGCCTCCTGCTCAGCAACAGGGTCAAGCTGCACGACCACAATACCCACCGGGTGCTTGTTACAATTGTGGGGATCTGACCCACTATAGGAATCGGTGCCCAAGACTAGTCAACCAGAACCAGAACCAGAACCAGAATCAGGCTCCGGCTCGAGGCCGAGTTTTTAACATGAATGCCCAAGAGGCACAGGCTGACGATAATGTGGTGAACGGTACGTTCTTTATTAATAATCAGCCTGCATCTGTTCTTTTCGATTCCGGTGCCGATAAGAGTTTCGTGTCTTTGTCTTTTGAGCAAATGCTTCGAGTGTCTAGAATGAAACTAGGCAAATCTTTGACAGTAGAGGTTGCTAGTGGTGAACCCATTATTCTTGATTCTGTTCTTCACAACTGCCAGTTGAATCTTAACGACCATCTTTTTCCTATTGACCTCGCGCCTATGCAACTTGGAAGCTTCGACGTTATTGTGGGAATGGATTGGTTATCCAAGCATCACGCAGAGATAGTTTGTTCTAAGAAGATTGTTCGTGTGCCACTTTCGACAGGCGAGATCCTGCAAGTTCAAGGTGAGAAGCCTACCGGTGGTCTCAAACTCATGTCTTGTTTTAAAGCTCGAAAGTATCTGCAGAAGAACTATGTGGCTTTCTTAGCACATGTTACAGAAGATAAAGGCAAGGGTAAGTCTATTTCAGATATTCCTGTCGTTCGGGATTATTCTGAAGTATTCCCTGAAGACTTACCTGGTCTACCTCCAGCACGCCAAGTCGAGTTCCGCATTGATCTCGTACCTGGTGCAAACCCCATTGCAAGAGCTCCATATCGTCTTGCACCGTCGGAGATGCAAGAGTTGTCTAAACAGCTTCAGGAGCTCTCTGACAAAGGTTTTATACGTCCTAGTTTTTCACCTTGGGGTGCTCCCGTTCTTTTTGTCAAGAAGAAGGATGGATCCTTTAGGATGTGTATCGATTATCGTGAGCTTAACAAGCTTACCATCAAGAATCGATATCCCCTACCTCGCATCGACGACCTCTTTGATCAGTTACAAGGCGCTTCTTATTTTTCGAAGATTGATCTGCGATCTGGATATCATCAACTTCGGGTGCAAGAAGAAGACATTCCGAAGACAGCGTTCCGTACTCGTTATGGACATTACGAATTCACAGTTATGCCATTCGGTTTGACTAATGCTCCTGCTGTTTTCATGGACTTAATGAATAGGGTCTGCAAACCTTATTTGGATCAGTTCGTCATTGTTTTTATTGACGACATCTTGATTTACTCTAAGACGCGAGCTGATCACGAGCAGCATCTTCGTCTTACTCTGGAACTCCTGAAGAAAGAGCAACTTTTCGCCAAATTCTCCAAGTGCGAATTTTGGCTTAAAGAAGTTCAATTTTTGGGACACATTATCAACGAACGAGGTATTCATGTAGATCCCTCCAAGATCAGTGCGATTAAGGATTGGGATACACCTACTACTCCTACTGAAGTTCGTTCTTTTCTTGGTCTAGCGGGTTATTATCGCCGCTTCATTGAAAACTTCTCTAAGATTGCAGTTCCTCTAACTGCTCTAACTCAGAAGAAAATGCCCTTTTACTGGGGATTCAGACAAGAGGAAGCTTTTCAACACCTGAAGCAGAAGCTTTGCGATGCGCCTGTTCTATCATTGCCCGAGGGTGATGATGATTTTGTTGTGTATTGTGATGCATCTAAATTGGGTCTTGGCTGTGTTCTGATGCAAAGGAACAAAGTCATAGCCTATGCATCTAGACAATTGAAGATACATGAGAAGAACTACACCACTCATGATCTTGAGTTAGGTGCAGTTGTCTTTGCTCTCAAGATCTGGAGACACTATTTGTACGGAACAAAATGTGTGGTTTTCACGGACCACAAAAGTCTTCAGCATATCTTCAACCAGAAAGAACTCAACATGAGACAGCGACGTTGGGTTGAGCTTTTAAACGACTACGACTGTGAAATTCGCTACCATCCTGGTAAGGTGAATGTCGTAGCTGACGCATTGAGTCGTAAGGAACGTACTAAGCTTCATTATGTACGTGTTCAATCTGTTATTCAAGCTCGATCCGATATTCAAGCACGCATTTCTCTAGCTCAGCAATCTTGTGTTTCACAAGGTTTAATGGATAAGGAATTTCCCTATCACATAACGCCTGCTTTGGAACTGAAGGACAATGGATCATATTACTTCATGGACCGTTTGTGGGTCCCAAGCCAGGATGATATTCGTACCTTGCTTATGGATGAAGCCCATAAGTCTCGTTATTCCATTCATCCGGGCTCAGACAAGATGTATAAGGATCTTCGTATTCACTATTGGTGGCCTGGTATGAAGAAAGACATTGCCTTATACGTATCCAAATGCCTTACTTGTCTTAAGGTTAAGGCTGAACATCAGCGTCCTTCGGGTTTATTGGAGCAACCAGAGATCCCAGTTTGGAAATGGGAAAACATTACTATGGATCTTGTTACCAAACTTCCACGCACAAAGAAGGGTCATGATACCATCTGGGTAGTCGTTGATCGTCTTACAAAGTCAGCACATTTCTTGCCAATCCGCGAGGATTTTCCTACTGACAGACTTGCTCAAATCTATGTAGATGAAATTGTGGCTCGACATGGTGTTCCTTTGAACATCATTTCTGACAGAGATGCTCGTTTCACTTCTCACTTTTGGAGAACCATGCAATCTACTATGGGGACCCAACTTAATCTGAGCACAGCTTATCATCCGCAAACGGATGGTCAATCTGAGAGAACAATCCAGACTCTGGAGGATATGCTAAGAGCTTGTGTGATCGATTTTGGTGGTAGCTGGGATTCACATCTTAAATTGATTGAATTCTCCTATAACAACAGTTATCACACTAGCATCAAAATGGCTCCTTTTGAGGCTCTCTATGGTCGAAAATGTCGTTCACCAGTCTGCTGGAATGAGATTGGCGAGGCTCAACTTACTAGACCTGCCCTCATTTTAGAGACAACTGACAAGGTCAAGAAAGTTCGTGATAGCCTTCAGGCAGCTAGAAACCGTCAGAAGATTTACGCGGACCCAAAACGCAAAGCCTTTGAATTTCAAGTCGGTGATCGAGTATTACTTAAGGTCTCACCTTGGAAAGGTGTGATCAGATTTGGAAAGAAAGGAAAACTTGCACCTAGATATGTTGGACCATTCAAGATTGTCGAAAGAATCGGAAAGGTAGCCTACAGACTTGAGTTACCTCCTGAACTTGGAAATGTTCATCCAACTTTTCACGTGTCCAATCTCAAGAAGTGTACAGCTGATGAGAACTTCTCCATACCGCTTGACGAAATTCGTGTTGGCAAAACACTGAAATTTGTTGAGAAACCAGTGGAAATCATGGAACGTGAAGTCAAGTGGCTTAAACGCAAGCGCATTCCTTTGGTCAAAGTTCGCTGGGAAGCTAAACGTGGACCCGAGTTTACTTGGGAACGCGAAGATCAAATGAAAGCGAAATATCCACATCTTTTTCCACGAGTTTCCTCTAAATAAATTTCGGGACGAAATTTCCACAAGTAGGGGAGACTGTAACAACTGCGCTTGTAATCACTATGAACAGTTCTGTTATCAATAAAACAATGTTATTTGATCTCAATGTTTGTTTTGTTATGTTATACATTTTTCATGTTTTGACTTTTATGTAATTTCAAACTCTACATCGCTTTCTGGAGAGTTATACGCAAACTAGTGCGTAAACGTACTCAGTTTAATGCGAGAAATACTCCGGAACATCAACATATACTCAACATACCTTAAATAACCTTTACATAACTTAGAAATAAGTTTTGAAGGCTTTGGTATGGCAAAAACAAGTTAATTCGCTTACAGGGTCTAAAATTGACAAACTGCGAAAGTATGCCAATCTGAACTGTAACGAACATTCCGGAACATGACCATAAGTTAAACACACCTTAAATATCCTTTACATAGCTTAGAAATAGGCTTTGAGGGGTTTGGTGTGCTAAAATAAACTTTTGGGACATTCAGGGACTAAAAGTGTCAAAAAGTGCACAAGTTTGCATTTTCGCGCATAACTTACGTTCTGAATACATCTGGACATCCAAAAATTTATGAAAGCATGACTACATTATATTTTAGTGTTCGCCATAAGAAAAATCCATTCGTCGCGTCATTTGGATCGTTTTTCGCGCTTATGCGCATTCCGTCGTAATTAAGCGAACATCGCGATCGTACGGCCAAACGAACCGACATCCTAGATATTTTTGAGCATGTTTTGAGTTCCCTATACTTTAACTTCATTTTAGAGCCTTGAAATGAGGTTACGGGGTTCAAACGCATCGAAAATCGCTTAAACAAGGTGCAGGGACCATTTCTGTAAAATCTGCCAAAACAGGGGCCTAGCGTGACGCGACGGGCCTTAGCGTCACGCGAGCCCCCTTCTGGACCAGATTCAGTGTTTTTAATCACAAGTTGCAACCAATTAATCCTTAACCACATGTTTTAGGTTGATGTGTCACAAAGTTAAGGAGCATATGTGGCTCCATAAACCTTTCAACAAGTGTACGGGCTAGATCTTTTCCCCTTTTCCAAGAAACGATCTCAACGGTTCACCGAAAACTATATATACCCCATGCCTTTCATTGTTTTAAGGCACTAGAATCTTATTAGTTGTGTTCTAAGTTGAAACTTTGTTTCATACCTGAACTATACTGATCTAGATTAGCATTCGGGGACCCTTCGTAAGTATTCTTTCGTTCTTTTCCTTATTTTTACTGCTTTTCGAGTCAGAAAGTCAAACTTTGTTTGACTTTCAGCGTTGACCAGTGATGGTCAATGCGAAGTTCGTTAGAACTTCGCAACGTGATTGTAATCACGATGGTCATAGTCCCTTGGGACTATGCCTACTGATTACCACGTTGTCTAGGGTCGTAGGGTAGGCGATCTAATAAATCGCCTATACCTTCGAACCCGACCCAGTTTGGTCGATCATTAGGATCTGACCAAATACATTAGGTGACCATAGTGTAGGGAATAACCTTCCGAGGTTATACCTTATGGTCACGACGTGTAAGTAGTTGTATGATAGGTAGTTTATATGCCTTAGGTAAATTACCAGAATACCCTTTTCATACATAATTGGTAATTTAGCATATGTAACCTAAACTTTTGTCACGTAACTGATTATGTAACATGTTTAGGCATATAATACTTGTCATAGGACTAGTTAGGCGGTCCGAACGCGTTTCACGCGCACGACACGTTAAAGTAGCATAAGCTTCCTAAACGGGTCGTAATGGGTCATAAACAATTATGTTAAGTTTCATTTAGCATGTAGGCTTTGTTAAACCATATCACGTGAGTTCCGACACTCATTTGGTTTACAAACCCTAATGCTACCCAGTCTTCCGAGATAGGTCCGGTTATTAACATAGTTACCTATATTAGGTGCCGTTTGATTCCGAGATCTATAGCATTACTTGGTGGTTATCTTTATACAACTGAGCAATCTCAAGTGAGTACATAGACCCCTCTTTTACTGTTTTCCAAACTGTTTTGGGGTGGAACACATGTGCCTACTTATTACTTTCATGCTTTCCTGTTTTAACATCATATACATGCTATGTTCGTTAGTACATTATAGTACATGATTTCATTACATCTTATGCTAGGTGTGCCCATTGTGTGCATTACTTAGTACATTGTTTTACATGACATTTCACGCTATGTATGTTCATTTGATTACATACTTAGTGCATTGTTTTCACATGCTCACATTTTGTTATGACATTTGGTTTGTTTACATGGGACAATATATCCATTAACATTAGCTACGCCGTTCGTTAGTAGGTAGTGGTACCATAGGAATTGACAACTCCCGTTCCGGACATCCCAGGGTAAGGGGACAGAAAGGAATGACCGAATTCGTTGACATTAAGACAGATAGACCTTTAATTTGTTTAAAGGGTTTATCACCACAGTCGCCAGGCTTGGATGTATGCATTTTCACAATACCGCATAAATGTTCATATTAAATAGTTGCATGCATTTACACAAGACATAGCTTTGATTTAAACCAAGTTTTACTTCAATACTTTGTTTTTGTACATATGGTTTAGTTGAGACATTTCACTTGCCATACATGACATTTTGACATGGATATTTGACATAGACATTTGACGTGGATATTTTGACATAGACATTTGACATGGATATTTTGACATAGACATTTGACATGGATATTTGACATAGACATTTGACATGGATATTTGACATAGACATTTGACATGATTTACATCTTGACATAAACACTTTGACATATTTTTCAATACATTTGACAATTGGTTTGGTTTGATTAAGTGATTAAGTAACGATGCGTGTGTAATATGATACAAGCATGGTGGATACGCCGCTGGTACTTCCTATATATAAGTGTTTGTATGGTATTACATGGCGTAACGTTATTTGAATCATTTCAGTTTGAGACATAGAACATTTTTATACAAATAAAATACTTTACACAAGACATTGATTTACAAACATATTATCTTATACAATTCATTTTACATGGTTATTCATTTAACATTACATCTACTTATACATATCAACTGATCTTATCGTTTTTCAAATGATTTACAAGACAAAGCAAATAACAAGGTTCATGACTAAACATTTTCTCAAACAAAAGTCATGAATCTTGTTTTCACAAAACCTATGTATCTCACAGGCATTTTTATGCTGACGTACCTATTTTCACATGTGTTTTCAGGTGCTTTTCCATAGGATGTTGATCATGATACTAGGGCGGACCTGTGCCTTAGAGACTTTAAAAGAAGCTAGACTATGTTTAATTATGTTTTAAACTCTTAAGCTACTGTTTTGAGACAATGTAACACCTTTGTTTATAAATAAAATACAACTTTGTATGCCATGGTTATGAAACAATTAATTCTGTCGCAACACGCCCCGATGTTTCCGCCGCGATTTGTTGTTTTACGCGGTCGGGGTGTGACAATTCAGGACGACCGCACGTGAGATCATAGCTACTTCTATTCACAGGACGTGATACTGTGAGTTCATGTCCCCTATTCATTTAAATGTTTTACAACTTTACAACTATCGGGGAAAATACATGTTCAACGTATGTTAAAGTTAGGGAATGAAACACCTTAGATCATGTGCGAATTAGGGTTATACATCTAAGCACCATTAATCCAGTTTGGACCTAGGTACAAGTGGTTAGATCTAATGGGTTTTGGCGAGCCCCACTCTTGGTCGTGGACCCATACAGAAGAGTGCTTTTGTGTCCCAGTCGATAGGAATCGACATAAAATCGTCTAGGGTTGGATTGCTTCCTTTTTCGTCACACATATTAATGTCCTCGCGAAACATTAATGATCAACGATTTCATTGACGCTTTACATACTACATCATTACATACAGATACATTTTATACAACTCACATTTTATGGATACAGTTTATACAACTCACATTTTATGGATACAGTTTATACAACTCACATTTTACAGATACATTTTATACAACTCACATTTTACAGACACATCTCATACAACTAAACTGCATGAACTCGCTCAACTTTTGTTGATGTTTTCAAACTTACATGTATTTCAGGGAATTAGTGGACCAATGCAACGATTTCAGTTCAAGGAAAACAAGTATCAATACTCCATGCCAACTATTGAAGGGTTTGCCTGTTATATACCGCCTCTTTGCGGTGATATAGTGGTCAAAGTCTTGACATTTTAAGACTTACATTTTGATGTATAAAACGATGACAACTTATTTTCATTTGATGGTTTGTAACCAATACATTCAACTTATGTTGCATTCTTTTGAAACAATTATGACAATGGCATTGGAGCTTGTTTATTCATTTAGTATGTTCACTTATATTGTTATGCAATGAGAACCGATCAGATCACACCTCGCGCTTCCGCTACGAGCGGGTGTGACAGATTGGTATCAGAGCTTTGATTGTAGTGAACCAGGATTCTTTCTCCAGTCTAGTCTACAATCACTAGGGAACCTCTCACAAAACAATTTACACAAGAACAAGAGTTTTCATTGCATAAACATTTTTCAAGGTCCACTACAAACAAATATTCACTTCACATAAATCAAGCGAGGACATTTCCATGGGTGAAGTCTATGAGAGATAGGCGCATTACATTAACAGACTATGTGCCTACAATACATTACATTATCAGTGCTTATACAAGATAGACACATTACATTATCAGTTTACACATCATAAACAGTTTACAAGTTCAACATATACAAATTCAACTTATGCAAGATAGAAATCCTTGTTAGATAGGATTTCATGTGATTATATATATATATGATTTATTTATATATGTTTTGTACAAAATATTTTGCCAAGGACAAAATACCTTCGACTTCAAACTCTATTATTATTCTTTACTCACACGATGAAAATATCGACCTCAAGTCTACTGTGGAGCTTATGGCGAACATGATTCCTAAGTGAAATCTTAAACTTAATTCCGTAAAATATGGTTGCTTCTCGCGAATGCTGAGATGCCTGACCATGATAAATGACGACGAGGCGGAGGTGGTAACCTTGGACAACAACTCCATTAGTGGGACGAGATCCCTGTGACTCATACTAATCAAGGAAGATGAAGTACTCATCTTGAAGGTGCCTCTTCAGTTGTTATTGTTACAGATTCTTTTCATTTCTATTTCATCTAACGCTGTACCGTTCTGCGAGTAATGACAACGAACGTTGACACGTGAGTTATCACGAAGGTCCCTCCTATGTTGAAGGTATATTGACAATAATGTTTCCTCTCTTATTGGTCGGCAGCTTCATACGAGAGAATGCTAGGGTGACCATGCAAGACAATTTATTATTACGGTGGCCAACGTAATAACAACTTGTAGTGCATGGGAATTCTGGTGGACTCTGCGGGCCAAGCTAATGATCACTATTTGTTCGAAATTCTTAAGTTATTATTTGAGATTCTATTAGAACACGAACTGTGGTGGTTAGTATAACACCCTACAATACAATACAATACAATACAATACAATACAATACAATACAATACAATACAATACAATACAATACAATACAATACAATACAATACAATACAATACAATACAATACAATACAATACAATACAATACAATACAATACAATACAATACAATACAATACAATACAATACAATACAATACAATACAATACAGGAAGAAGACACGTATTTGTTCACACCTAACATTCGATCTATATCACGATTCAGTTGAGACTAGTCATTTAAACAAACAAAACTTGTTAGCTACTCATGGAGGATTTTCCTCAACATTCTCGAAATTCTTGAACATGGGTTGGTTCCAGGGTGTCTATGACACTTTATCCTACTTTACCTTACCTTATCATATTCCACCTTATCATATTTATTGGAAGTGATACAATAAATTCCGTCGTTTGACATTTGTCTTTTTCCAAGGGATGGTATGGCATGCGCCATGCTGCAACTCCCTCATTACATTCTATTCTACATTTTTGGAGATTCTAATAATCTTGCTAGAGCTCGTGAAACTCAAGCACTATTACCATAATTGTCACATGAACAAGTAAGACAAAGGATTTTCTCTACTTAGGACGATCGAGGTCCATAGAGTAGGGAATACATATTATATGGACGAAGACCACTGGTTGGTTTCCCCTCCTCAACGAATTATTTTTTTTTCTTTTTCCATTTAAACATATGACCAATACACGCAAGAGGCATTACACCTTTTGGTTTTGGTTATCCACATTATCATTTATTCAAACATGTATGCACAATATGGTCTTGAGGTTTCCATGACCGATTGATTGCATTCTTCATTCTTGGGCACATGATAGACTTTATTTATCCAAATACATGTCTAGATTCTTTTAATAGTGTGTATTAAAAAGATCATGGCGCCAAAAGAATCAAATGTTTAAGTCAAAAGTTATGTGTTGAAAATCATTGCTTTTACACAAGACGTGGTTTATACATGACACTGTTAAGTAAGACATTGTTATACATGTCATTTGACGTTGGTATACACAAGACATTTTTGGTGGTTATTTGTAAGTGATGAGACGTGTGTAATATGATAAAAGCATGGTGGATATGCCGCTGGTGCTTCCTATATATAAGTGCTTATATTATATTGCATATCGTGGTGTTATTCAAATCTCTTCGACAAAGACAAGACATGACATTTTTGCACAAGACAAGGCATCCTCTACACAAGACATAATATTCTATTTCAAGACATGATATATTTATACACTACATTTTCTTTGGTTATTTATTTAACCATACATCATTCTTTTATATCATCTGATTTTCATATCTATTTTCATATGATTTTATAAAAGAACTCGATCATAACTAGAGCCAATGTTGATGGTTACACTTGATGCTTTCACGGTCTCTCAGGGGTAGTTCCATACTGGGTAACACCCGAATTCAAACACACTAAGTGTTACATTTCGGGTTTAGCTTCAGAGATCCAAAGCATGATCGCATCATCCCTCCCTACCTCGATCACTCAAACAATAACTCTCGCCATGAGAGAAATGAAGGCAATTGCTGCCATAAACGATTTTGGCACCAGGATGTATGCTGGTAACTTGCCGGAATCCTAAATGCGACAAGTGAGACGTTCATCATGAGGGCAATTGCAAAAGCGCCACGAGTAGCAGTGTGCTGAGACCGGGCGCAAAACAAAGACTAGTAAGACGATAATACTTAAGAAGGGATCGAGCTAGTGAATAAGTGTGTGTGTGGCTAGAACTATGAATACTCCACAAAATCCCAATGAAGTCATGAGTACTTACACTCTACAATCATCATGTATCAATTCTATTAATACCAACACCGAGCTTAGCTATTGTCTTTAAAAAAAGTTAAGCATATACTCGAATCAGTGTCATGTTGGACACACATTACTATATCAAGATAGCTAATGGGGAATTATCTGAGACATGTCAAATCATTAAGAGTCACTGACACGTTTTCTATCAACCAAATTCATACATGTGAAGTGAGTTTCATGGCTAGTGACGGGATTGTCCTAGCTACAAATAGGGATTGGGTTATCCTACATCTAAACACAGGGATTGGGTTGTTCTCTACATTTGTACAGTGAAGTCCTTACTACATAGAATTCAAAATGTACTTGGCCTAAAGTCAAGTAAGCTAGACGTCTCCTCATTCTATAGTATTGGCAAACGGTAAACTGGTCGAGTCAGGAGCAGAAATTTCATATCGATCTCTTACCCATTGAGTTGTGTATTTTCGACGTAGTGGTTGGCATGGATTGGCTACCCAATAATCGAGCCGAAGTCTTCTATCATGAGAAGGTCATTCGGCTACCACTACCGAATAAAGAGACACTTGTTATTCATGGAGAGAAGCACGATACACCATTGTGGATCATCTATTGCGTGAAGGCACAGAAGTGCTTACGGAAAGGTTGTGTTGCCTTTCTGGCACATGTTGTCGACAAGGAGGCCGTTGGGCCGATGCTGACAGATATTCCAGTGGTAAAAGAATTTCTTGAAGACTTTCCAGGACTACCACCATATCGACAAGTCGAGTTTCACATCGACTTGGTAGAGGGAGCTGCACCCGTAGCCAAATCTCCATGTTGATTAGCACCTTCTGAACCTTGTAATTTACCGAATAAGGATGTTGTGAGTTCATAACCCCCACTCTTCATCATTTTACATCTTTTTAAAGGTTTTCAGGGGAGAGATGCAAGTTTTGCAAAATTGCACAACATTTCAATGAATAAAAATTCATATTTCTAAACATTGTTACATATAAATTTCCAACTAACTCAAATGGTTTATGAAAGGTCCAAGCTTCTACTCCAAGATAGACTTACGATCAGGGGTATCACAAGTTACGAATATAAGAGGAAAGCATGCCAAGGACGGCTTTTCAAACTCGTTATGGTCATTACGAGTTTCTCGTTATGCCCTTTGGTTTAACGAACGCACTAGCGGTCTTCATGGAATTAATGAATCGCGTGTGCAAGCCGTATCTCGACAAATTCATCATAGTATTCATTGACGACATTTGATATACTCACGATCGGCAGATGAGCACGAACAACATTTGAGAACTATTTCAGAACTACTCAAGAAGGAGAAACTATACGCGAAATTTTCCAAGTGCGAATTTTGGATTCGCGAAGTACAATTCCTCAGGCATGTAGTGAACGAGAAAGGCATTCAAGTAGACCCAGCTAAGATTGAAGCAAATGAGAATTGGGAGGTGCCCAAGACTCCAACTGGAGTCCGACAAATTTTGGGATTAGCGTGATATCATCGGAGATCTATTGAGATTTTTTTTGTAATTACTCAATTGCTAACCTCCCTCACACATAAAGACAATAAATCCGTCCCAATCGAAAAACAAGATATAGCATTACAACTTATTCTTAAGATTGGTGCATAGCATTTTACAATCTTATCATTACCCGACGGTACTGAAGACTTTGTTGTATACTGTGATGCTTCGCATCATGGATTGGGTTGCGTACCCATGCAACGTGAAAAAGTTATCGTGTACACGTCACGCCAACTAAAAGTTCACGAGAAAAACTATACCACTCACGAACTAGAGTTAGGCGTGGTGGTATTCGCTTTAAAAATATGGCGACATTATTTATATGGTACTCAATGCATTATTTTTCACGGATCATAAAAGTCTTCAACACATATTCAACCAAAAAGAATTAAAATATGCGTCAACGATGTTGGTTGAATTGTTGAAAGACTATGATTGTGAAATAAAGTACCATCCGGGCAAGGCGAACGTTGTAGCTAACGCCTTGAGCCGCAAGGAGCGAGTTAGAATACTGAGAGTTCAAGCGTTAGAGAAGATGATTCACAAGCGCTCAAGGAAGAGCATATTCAACCAGAAACACTTCGAGGCATGAAGGAACAATTAGTGCCGAAAGAAGATGGAACTTTATACCTTATGGGTTGAAGTTAGGTTCCATTCTTTGGCGGCCTTCGAGATGATATTTGGAGGAAGCACATAGGCCTAAGTATTGAAAGAATACTATTGGTGGCCTAACCTCAAAAGTAATATCGCGACTTATGTCTGAGAATGCTTGACTTATGCGAAAGTCAAAGCCGAATATTAAAATCCCTCGGGATTGGTACAACAACCCGAGATTCCCGTTTAAAAATGGGAACAAATATCGATGTACTTCATTACGAAGTTACCCAGGACCTCAAGAGGTCACGACATGATATGGGTAATCCTAGATAGATTGACAAAGTCCGCACAATTCTAACCGACTCGGGAGAAGGATAGTACTGAGAAACTAGCGGAACTCTATCTCAAAGAAATAGTGGCTCGTCATGGAGTGCCTATTTCAATCATTTCGGACCGAGATGGTTGTTTTCTTTCAAGAATTTGGAAATCATTTCAACAGGCCTTTGGATATCATTTGAATTTAAGTACGTCCTTTCATCCACAAACTGACGGCCAGAGCGAACGGACAAGCCAAACACTCGAAGATATGCTTCGCGCATGTGTTATGGATTTAGACGGCAATTGGGATACTCATCTACCTTTAGTTGAGTTTTCCTACAATAACAACTACCATACTAGTATACAAGCTGCACCGTTTGAAGCTCTATATGGTCGAAAGTGTCGCTCTCCGCTATGTTGGGCGGAAACAGGCGATAGTCAATTAATTGGCCCGGAACTAGTCCAAGGGACTACGGATAAAATTTTTCAGACCCGAGACCGTATCAAGGCGGCTCGCGATCGACAAAAGAGCTACGCAGATAAATGACTAAAACCATTATCTTTCGAGGTTGGAGACAAAGTCTTGTTGAAAGTCTCGCCTTGGAAAGGCGTAGCGAGGTTCGGTAAACGTGGAAAGCTTAACCCACGTTACATTGGACCATTTGAAATCTTAGAAAAGATTGGCACTGTTGCCTACAAGTTGAAGTTACCAGATGAACTTAACAGTATGCATGACACGTTTCATGTGTCGAATCTTAAAAAGAGTCCAACACAAGCAACCGTTATCATTCTATTCACATTGACGACAAACTCCAATTCACTAAAGAACCTGTTGAAGTCATGGACTGTAAGGTCTAGAAATCATGGAGGAGTCGTATAAAATTATTAAAATGTACTTTGGAACTCTCGACACGGACCCGAGTGTACTTGGGAACGTGAACATTAAATCAAAGCCAAATACTCTCACCTGTTCGAGTAGTCTCCTGTATAGGATGACTCGGCTTGAATTTCGGGACGAAATTCTCAATAACAGGGGGAGAATGTGACAACTGCCACTTTCTGGTAATTTACGTACATTTAAAGCAATGAATTACATTATACAAATATGTGTTTTGAATATCCGAATTTCTTGATTACATGATATACATCTTAGAACACTCATTTATGATGCACATTATTCGTTTCTATTGGTTATATTTGAAACAGTTTAAAACAATGCATCGAAACAACTAGAGTAGTACCTAGTGAACTAGCGTGCTGACGAAAACTCCGGATCCGTAGAAACCATCTAAATTACATCTTTAGGACTCAGACGAAAGTCCAACATCAAATATACATTAAACCCTATATGGAAATACAAGGGTTTGGTTTAATACTTTCCCGATGTCCGATAACACTAAAAACTGCCGAAAAGCACTAAAGGCGACAATTTCAACACTTTTCCGCAGAAATTCTGCAGAAATCAGCTTTCTAATATTTTTAAGACATGTAAAAATGTTATTAAACATATAATTCATATGAGGATACTTTCGGGTATCATCCGAACCAATAACTACATCAATTCATACAAGTTACACAACTTAGCGTTCAAATAACGTCTAACCGAAACAATTCGAAACGAATATCCGAACAATGTCGGATCTTTTTTTTAGTGACCATCTAATATTATTTAGATCATATTAGACTAGTAATGGTCACTTAACACCTTCTTAACACATTTATACACTTGAAACATTTAAACACCAAAACACCTAAACTTTGCTAAAAGTTTCTAACACTTTAAACACTTAATAACAATTCAACAATTCAAGACCCCCCCCCCCCATGTTGTTGTGAACGGTTTTAAAGGGGTCCCACACCCTAATTTTTTTGTTAAATATCTAGATATTTTATTAGTTTGCAAGTGGATTATGTTGGTGAATTATTACAACACTTACTCACTAAGTAAACTAGCTCCTTACACTCATTTTTTTTTCATCTTTTATTACACAAATAAACTCTCTCATCATCTTCATCCATTTCCACCAAGAACACCATAAAAACCCATTTAAATTTTATCACATCTTGATGATCAACATGGAGTTTCATGGAGCTTAAGGTGATCTAAAGCATTTGCAAGTTAAAGGAAGTGTATTCATCCATTCAAGAGCCTTATATCATCAAGATCTTCATATTCTTAACTCTCAATCACTCTCTAAAGATCATCCCTAGCCTAGTGCTAGAGGTAAGCTTCTAGATCTATTTTTTTTATACTTATATTATGTTTATGATTGTTATTATAACTAATAATAACCAAGTAATCATACATAATAAACATGAAAAATACAAAGAAGCAAAGATAATAATCATGATATATTTATGTTTGTTTATATTGTGATCTAAGACTTGTTATATGCATATTTGATCTTGTTATGAGGATTATGATATAAATAAATTGTTAGATGATGTTTAAAAAAAATATGATCTAACAATTATACATGTTTATGTTAAAGGGGTTTTTGTTAAACTTAAAGGATGAATGGATGATCATAAATTATGGTGTTGTTAATTTACTTAATGTTTTTATTTAAAAACAAGACTTTTACAAGATTATAAAAAGTAACATACAACATGAGATTTTTATAAAAGTTATTAAAACTAGAAGTAAACTAGGTTTTTGAACTAGTTAAAATATATTATGATCATGTTTAAAACCCTACATGATTTGGAGATCATTTTGATAAGCTTATGTTATAAAAATCTCATATGTTTTAATTAAGATGTTATGAGTAAATTGATGGTGATTTTGAAAAGAAAATGATATGTTTGATTAAACATGGTAAAGTTAAAAATATAAAGGTTATATGGCCAAATTTTCTAATAATTTATATGTTAACTAAACCAACATTTTTGGCTAAACCTTTACAAGATTAAAAAGATTTAGAGAATTCTTTTTATAAAAACAAAGTTAGTTATAAATATATATTTTGAGAAAATATATATTTGATTAATTTAACAACTTAAGTGCTATGTGGTATTTGATGTATTAGTTATATATATCAAAGATAGGTACTTGATTACAATGGTTATTATTAACACATGTTACATAATAATCAAAGTCTTACAAGACTTCATATAATTACGCCTTAAAAGCGAGTTACGGACGATCCGAGTAATCGAATACAAATTATGGTCAAATCGGACGACGGACGAACCTATGAACATATCACCAATCCGAGGACTTACTACGACATTTGGGCGATCTTTCGACGCGGACACCAAAATATGTTACCATTAACAAAATTCGGACATTTATAAACTTATAAAAACTATTATGTTTTTATTTACTAAAAAAGTATACTTAGTGAATTTTTATAAAAATGTTTTATAGAAATGAAAGACTTATACTTTCTTAATGGGCTATTTTATACAAATGGGCTTACATTTCTTAATGGGCTATTTTATACAAATGGGCTTACATTTCTTAATGGGCTACTTTATACAAATAGGCTTACATTTTATAATGGGCTTAACAAAAATACATGGGCTAAGCCCAATATCAAAAACTCATGGGCTAAGCCCAATACCAAACATATGGGCCAAGGCCCAACACTATTTAAGCCCAACACTCTATAAGCCCAACACTATTTAAGCCCAACACTATTTAAGCCCAACACTATTTAAGCCCAACACTATTTAAGCCCAACACTATTTAAGCCCAACACTATTGAGGCCCAACACTATTTAGGCCCAACACTATTTAGGCCCAACACTATTTAGGCCCAACACTATTTGGGGCCCAATAACATGAAAACATGGGCTCGGCCCAATGACACCTTTATTGGAAATTCAGTTATACAATTTACTTACACAACGACACGAAATCAAGAAGACAAGACCCGATGATACAACTCACAAGATACAAGTTGACATATATCTATACTACTTTATAAAGCATATAGGAAGGATAGAATGGTCATTTGCCACTTTACAAGTCTTTGAAGCTCATTGTACAAACCAGTTAAGCACAAAGTGTTGAAACTTGTTTTCAACACCTGATGATACCCACGCGGATCTTACCGGATCAACTTGACCCGTTTTTAGTTTGATAGATCCAATATATTCTTCTCTATCACTCTCTAAACCACATTTGTTTCATCCGCTGCTCCACCTTTTCTCTACAAACCCTAGATCCTCCACCGCAACTCCACCTTTCATCCATGGAACCGGTCGTCGCCATCACCGTCTTCTCCCCTTTCATCCATGGAACCGGTACCGTTTTTTACCCTATCTCTTACGTTTTTTTTTTAAATCTTTGTCAGATATGTGATAATACTTTTAGATTTAGATCCGTGTTGGTTTTGTGATTTTTTTAATGTTCTGTGAATGGATCAACATAGAGAGTATTTATTTTTGTATTGATTAGGGTTTTTGTTTTCTGGAACTTTGAATATAGTTGAAGACGAAGACTCAGATCTGTGATAATACTTTTAGATCTGTGTTGGTTTTGTGATTTTTTTAATGTTCTGTGAATGGATCAACATAGAGAGTATATATTTTTGTATTGATTAGGGTTTTTTTTCTGGAAATTTGAATATAGTTGAAGACGAAGACTCAGATCTGTGATAATACTTTTAGATCTGTGTTGGTTTTGTGATTTTTTTAATGTTCTGTGAATGGATCAACATAGAGAGTATATATTTTTGTATTGATTAGGGTTTTTGTTTTCTGGAAATTTGAATATAGTTGAAGACGAAGACCGATGAACAGGTGAAAGAGAGAACACTGCGGCTTGGTTCAAGAACCTTCAAATTCAGCCTTAGTGGTACCGATTTTTACCCTATCTATAGTTTTGTTTGTTAAATTTTATATCATTTAAGTTTTTTATAAACATCTTTGTCAGATCTATTATAATACTTTCAGATTTGTGTTGGTTTTGTGTTTTTTTTAATCTTTGTTTTTTGTTTTTTGTTTTTTATAAATATTAATCTTTGTTTTTTGTTCCAGGTTTGGTGACGATGGGCGGACAAATAAGCATGGTGTGTCGATTTCGTTGGTTATATGCAGAGTATATAGCTGAACAATCAACTGTGTTATGATTGTAAGATCTTTATTTTTATTTTGTGTTATTGTAGATGAGACTTTTTCTTTCTTTAGATGAGACTTTTTGTTTCTTTCTTATGATAATTTGTGTTTTATGGGTTGTTTGATCTAGATTTTAGCGGATTTGGATGAAATAATGAGTATGAAAGTTGTGAAATTGTTGCTGCTGTGTGTTATCTGCTTCAGTGTGTTTTTGATTTGAATGATTTAGTGTTGTAAATTTAACTATTTGTTTTTATTTGTAGAACTGTGAACCTTCGCCTACTTGTCCTGCTAATCTTGATGGCAATTGGGAAGGGGAGTTCTTCCCTCGCATTCCCAAAATTAGGTATGAGGTGAGAAGATTAATAGCCTTTATCGTGTTTAGATGAATTATATGTTATTGATGTGATTGTTTTGTGTAGGGGCCAACTAGCAAGGCTACCTTTGAGTTTCTTGAAAAGCTCGGAGTGGACAGATGGTGCTTTCATGATAGAGATATTGCTCCGGATGCCGAAACATTGGAGTTAACTTGACCATAATCGTTACTTAATAGTTATTTTATCATAGATAATAAACGTATTTTTGTGATAGAGGTGCAATATTATATATTGATTGACCGCTTTATTATCTTTGTAGGGAACCAACGCAAATCTGAATGAAGTTGTAGCTCTTGCGAAAGAACTTCAGGTAATTTCTCAATATATAAAATTACGATGATGCTTACTTTTTTATAATCAACACATAATAATTCAGTCCCAATATAAATGAACACATATTCTCTCAGGTGACCAAGATCCGTCCTTCATGGGGCACGGCTCAGTTGTTTATGCATCCCCGCTACATGCATGGTGATGTCACCAGGTAATATTAATAAATTATCATTTTCAATATTTAATTTTTTAAATTTGATTAGTTAATTATAGCTTCACACAAATCTATCTTCAATATTTAATTTTTTAAATTTGATTAGTTAATGATGGCTCCAGTGTTTTCAAAGGCTACGTTGCACTGCGTGTGGTATCTGATTCAGGTACAGAAAAATATTCATACCTTAAAAAGAACAAAAGAGTACCATATTATACCATTGGGTGGTGATTGTGATGATTTTTGTGCTGAACAGAATGATTTGATTCACGCATGGGGCATTGATTTTCAGCTCGGCTATTGTGCTCAGGCAAGTCATTACACTTTTATAAAATTCATCCATCTATATATGACCTCCCTGCAGTTATGTTGTTACCGACTCAGATTTTGATCACGTGTCTCTACAGGGTGACCGGAAGCAGAAGGTTGGTGTGGTTGTTGCTGAATACATTGTTCGTATTGGTGTCCCTTCTCTTGGACTGGTTAAGATATAAATAAACGAAATTGACCCGTACCCCTAAACTACTTCAATCCTTCGTCCCATACTTTTATAAACTAATTTACAATTTTTTAACTTGTAAAGTGGCCAACAAAAGAAACTTTGCGATTAATGTTCGATATGGTGTTCGGGTATGTAAATTGTGTCCTTTTTAAAAAAAAAAACTTTGCAGCTAATTTGTCCATCAAAAAGAGAAGTAATGGTGCTTGGGAGCTTCAAACAACCAGGAACCCTATCAAAGAAACTGTCAAACTTCGAATTATGGGCCTCCCGTTGACAAAGTCCGGGCAGTCGGTTCGTATGGCGAGAGTGTGGGACCTGCAAGGTATCAAATGGTTATCACCAAAACCCTCCAACCCCATATCTTAATTACACCTGACAATATAAATATATATTCAAAGTACAAGGAGGGTTTTATCGACTTCCTGATATAAACTGTCATTATTACTTAGCATTTGCATACTGACCTTTGCCTATATGTTCTTTTGTGCATGTCGCACGTGATCCTCTTAGTTATTACTACATAAATGTGTATATTTTACTTCTGGTCGTGTTTATGCATGTCTTGAAACTACATAAATGTGTATATTTCACTTGGTGGAGATGAGCTGCACTTGGTGGCAATGCGTTCTAGAAGAAACGACTTATTTCCATGTTTTTTTGGGGATTTATCGTTGCGCCAGGGCTTTACGTGTCATGCTTAGTCATGCTGAACCTAAGATGTTTGGGCATCGTATTTGCATATACTGTTCTGATTTATGGTTTCTAAAGTTTAGATTGTTATTTATGGTTTCTAAATGCATATACTGTTCTGATTTTGTTAGGTTTTGGTTATGAATATTTGCTCTATTATGTGTTGTTTTGGTGCATCTGTTTAGAAATGGAGGTCTGTTTGGCTTGATTTGTGTAGATTCAAAATTATTATCAACATAGGGCATATTTGAGATATGAAGATTGAGTGATTGGTATATGTGTTACATCTCGGAAGTCGTGACAGAATGAGTGTTTGCTTTGCTCACATTATGAATTAAGAAAAGTTTTGTATGCTTATTCGGATGGACTAATCAATGTTGACTGCATGCCATGAAAAGTGGAATAAATCTGTTGGATAGCTTGCTATAGGTGGTTATGGGTTTACTCTTTATCTATAGGTGTCTGTATGACTTAAAATGTGAAACTATATATATGTGTGAGAGAGAGAGAGACATTTATTATTTGAGTCTGATCTGTTTATAACTTCTACATATGTGTTTGGATTTGGTTAACTTTATGTTTGCGACAAGAGTTATGTTTATTGACTTGAGCAATCATATTAATGGTTTTTTAATAGAAAATAAATATTATTAGTTCATTACCAACTAAAAAGATTCAGTAAAATATTTTATTGAGATTTTGTAATCACTAATCATATATTGACCAATGTGTAAATATAAGACATTCAAGATTTACCTTATCCGAGCAGGCGAGCAGGAGTTGCAGCAGAAGCAAGAGGTCGTGGAGCGAAACCCTAACAACGTCGACGAGCTGAACGGTATATGAAGTCTAAATCTGTATTTTCATACGTTTTTGTTCGCTATTTGAGTCTGATCTGTTTAATATTTATACAGTGTTTGGATAGGGTTCAATGACACCGAATCGATGATTTTCTCTCTATTCGACACAAGATCCACTGGGGTTGACCCTGATGTTTTCTTTGCATTTTAGGGGGAACATGGGTGCTTCTCTCCCAGGGCATACAAAACACAGGTTATTGGCGGCAGCCCGCCATATTTAACATATAAAAAAACTTTATATGTTAAATTTGGCGGGCTTCTGCCAACAATCTGTGTTTTGTATGCCCTGTGGAGAGAAGCGCCCATTTTCCCCCTAAAAAGCATAGAAAACCTTAGGCGATTCAACCTGCCGCAAGTCGAAACCGACAATGAATCAGGTAAAAACTCTAAACAACTTTGCACTTGTATCAAATGATAACTCTTTTGAATAAACTTATTGTTTGACAGATTAGATCAGCAACTGATGAATATGGCATTTTATTATTTCTTCTATCTTGAGATGTAAAAGTTCAAAAATAAGTTGGCATTGTTTAAGCGTAACTTCTTAAAGAAATAAAAATAACCTGTAAATTTAGAACTTTATAATACTAATATGTCAAAAAATATTTAATCTTTGGGTTAAGCGGCTCATGTTCGTGTCAACCCATGTATCCTGTTTAGTTATCAAGCAATCTTTTTGAGATCATTTTAGATCTGGTGGATATGAATACAAGTCTGCTGGCATAAAGGATAACTTGGATCATTTTAGAGGGGTAAAAATGAATTCAAAATAATCTATTTTTTAAATATTATGTTTTAAGAATAACTTGGCTCAATAATTTTCATTGTGACAATTAGTTGACCTCAAACTGGACAAATCTGTCGTTGGCCACTGCAAATTCATTCTTTTTTTAATTCATATGGTTTAGTTAGAATCCAACTTCAACTTATAATCCAAAGTCTTTAGTTATAATAATATCTTTTAATATAACCTTTTGAAAAACAGGTCGTATCATGTCAGAATGTATTGTTTGAATTTTGTTCTTTTTGTTTTTTTACTACTTACTGTATTGCTTTTACATCTACAGTCTACAGCTGTAAAAGCAACATTTTACTGTTCTCTGAAAGACAGCTTGCTTGCGGCAGTCTCTATAAATAATTCAGATGTATCAACACTCTCTACAAACAGTCTGAAAGACGGCAAGCTTGCTTCAGTCTCTATAAATACTTCAGATGTATCAACACTCTACAAACACTCAACTGAGAGGAATTAAACTTTCAAATTGTAAGTTTATCTCATTTGAACTAAATCATACTTTCAAAACATGAACCTAACAACTATTTTACTTCGATTTCAGAATATATCGACTCTTTGCATCTGGATCTTGCGTTGTTTCTCGGCTCTCACATCAAGGTTTTAAATTTTTTGTCGGCTTTTCACATCTGCCTGTTGCATTGTTGTAAGTTCTTTCAAATTTCTTGGTTTTTTTGTAACTTTTAACTGTGGCTTTTAACTTTAGAAGGTTGTAAATGTTGAAATAACTGGGGTTTTTGGATCTGTATTGTTTAACTGCCTCTTTGTTTTTTTTTTATTAAAAAGTCGAGCTAATAGTTATGTAGGAAGTTCATGCTTATACATTGACACGACATGCAGATGTTTTTTTTAACTGCCAAATGTTTTTTTTTATTAACTGCCTCTTTGTTTTTTTATTAATTCAACACATATATATATCCGAAAAGTGCTCTCACATTATTCATTCTAATATGGCTTCATCCTAAAAAACATTCATATATAATCCATAATAAAAAGATTCACTGATGTCAAATAGGATAGTAAGTAATATTCTATTCTTGATTCTTGCTTTTCTATAAGCGATTTTCTTTAAGATTTGGGATTGCCTTTGAATCTAAATCTTTGACACATGATATTATTGCTTTCATGGCTAATTAGATTATGGTGCAACATTATGCTAATTAGATTATGTTTGTGGTTAGGGATTTTAGGCTATACAATTCTTGTTCTGTACATGAAATTTGTACAGCACTTGGGGTTTATTAGGTTATCGTTTAAATGGTTTTATTTTCATGGCTTTAATTCATGTTGTTTGGTCTCAAGTCACTTGCATTTGGTTTTATTTTCATGGCTTTAAATGGTTTTATTTTCATGGCTTTAATTCATGTTGTTCACAATAATTTTACATTTGGATCATAATATCATATCTTAATGTTTATTTGATAATTCGCTTACAAAGAGATTAGATGTTTGGCTGGATATAATCTAACACTTTTTGATTCTGAGTGGAGTTTTTGATACTATCATTTTTTTTATTTTTTATTTTTTATTTTTTTTCGTTTTTTATTTATTTTTTATTTTTTTATTTTTTTTAATTTTTTTCGTTTTTTAAATATTTTTTTATTTTTTATCATCCACTTTTTTTATGCAGCTATTTTTTTAAATATTTTTTTATTTTTTATCATCCACTTTTATCATCCACTTATATTTATGCAGCTATTTTTTTATCATCCACTCCTGTTATTTTTAAATAATTTTTTATTTTTTATCATCCACTTTTATTCATGTTGTTTGGTCTCAAGTCACTTGCAGATTTTTTTTTTTTCGTTTTTTATTTATGTTTAACACTGAAGTCATCATCCACTTTTATGGTGGCTTCTAAAAATAATTTCATATCACACGAGATAAAACAACAATAAAAAAAAACAATAAGAAATTGATTAAAAACCGAGTATCATGCTACGTGGATTTCTTCCATGCAGCTAATTGATTACCGGGACAACCGGTTACTAATTCTCTCTTTTTTTTTTTTAAATAATCACAATAATGTTTAAATTTAACAAGTTAAGGGGTTGTAAATGTTGAAATAACTGGGGTTTTTGGATCTGTATTGTTTAACTGCCTCTTTGTTTTTTTTTTTTTTATTAAAAAGTCGAGCTAATAGTTATGTAGGAAGTTCATGCTTATACATTGACACGACATGCAGATGTTTTTTTTAACTGCCAAATGTTTTTTTTTTATTAACTGCCTCTTTGTTTAACTGCCTCTTTGTTTTTTTATTAATTCAACACATATATATATCCGAAAAGTGCTCTCACATTATTCATTCTAATATGGCTTCATCCTAAAAAACATTCATATATAATCCATAATAAAAAGATTCACTGATGTCAAATAGGATAGTAAGTAATATTCTATTCTTGATTCTTGCTTTTCTATAAGCGATTTTCTTTAAGATTTGGGATTGCCTTTGAATCTAAATCTTTGACACATGATATTATTGCTTTCATGGCTAATTAGATTATGGTGCAACATTATGCTAATTAGATTATGTTTGTGGTTAGGGATTTTAGGCTATACAATTCTTGTTCTGTACATGAAATTTGTACAGCACTTGGGGTTTATTAGGTTATCGTTTAAATGGTTTTATTTTCATGGCTTTAATTCATGTTGTTTGGTCTCAAGTCACTTGCATTTGGTTTTATTTTCATGGCTTTAAATGGTTTTATTTTCATGGCTTTAATTCATGTTGTTCACAATAATTTTACATTTTGATCATAATATCATATCTTAATGTTTATTTGATAATTCGCTTACAAAGAGATTAGATGTTTGGCTGGATATAATCTAACACTTTTTGATTCTGAGTGGAGTTTTTGATACTATCATTTTTTTTATTTTTTATTTTTTTTCGTTTTTTATTTATTTTTAATTTTTTTCGTTTTTTAAATATTTTTTTATTTTTTATCATCCACTTTTTTTATGCAGCTATTTTTTTTTAAATATTTTTTTATTTTTTATCATCCACTTTTATTTATGCAGCTATTTTTTTATCATCCACTCCTGTTATTTTTAAATAATTTTTTATTTTTTATCATCCACTTTTATTCATGTTGTTTGGTCTCAAGTCACTTGCAGATTATTATTTTTTTCGTTTTTTATTTATGTTTAACACTGATGTCATCATCCACTTTTATGGTGGCTTCTAAAAATAATTTCATATCACATGAGATAAAACAACAATAAAAAAAACAATAAGAAATTGATTAAAAACCGAGTATCATGCTACGTGGATTTCTTCCATGCAGCTAATCGATTACCGGGACAACCGGTTACTAATTCTCTTTTTTTTTTATAAATAATCACAATAATGTTTAAATTTAACAAGTTAAGGGACTTTTATATGTAAAATATAAGTTGAGGGACTTTTGTGAGAAAATACATAAAGTATATTGGTTTTTTGTGGTATTTGCCCTTTTTTAATTAAGTGATTTTGTTGATCAATTATGTATGGACATAGTAAGCGACAGTATATCACTATCATAAATTCAATTACAATACTGCAATAAATAAATATTTTGTACAAATCATCACCTCATGTTATAACCGTATACTGATTTCCAGTTTTTAAAGAAATGTGAAAAAACGAGTAATTATACACAATTTAACCATATCATCACCTCATCGTCCCTATAGGGGTTTTTTCTTATAGTACAAAGCGATACAATAGTTAGCGGTACAACACAATCTTCCGTTAACAGCATTAGTTTCTAACCATATAAGTTAAAACTCAAAACTAAAGTCGAGTAAATCTATAATTTCTGCTATGCCATCTGAGCATGTTATTAGTAAACAAGTATAAAAAGTAAGTAGTCAAATAAATTGGATACTCTAAATTCAAGTATTATCTATTTGTCTTTTTGTATTTTTCAGTTTACAAATCACTCCAAACACATATCAATTGAGAGGTATGGGTGGTGGTTATCCAATTCCCGTTGAACCACTAGGATCAACAAACCATGGACGATCATCCCATCGCCATTTAAACCTTCCTGATTCAAACCCTCTAACTTCAAACCCTGAAGTTAGAAACCCTTTTCGTCCGGTGGCAAACCCACCTCCGGTGTCAACTCCACCTCCGGTTTCAACCCCACCTCCGGTTTCAACCCCACCTCCGGTTTCAACCCCACCTCCAGTGGCAAACCTTGAACATGATGATCCATTTGGTTGGACGGATGAAGAGTTGAATTGGGCGTATGACTATACCTTCGCTCAACTACAATTTGGTGGACTACAAATTGAGGGGTGCCATCGTCCGGTGCCAAACACTCCTATACGGCCTATGCATCCTCCACTTTCAAACCCCCCTTATGTGGAAAACTACAGTCAAACACAAGAACTACCGACCTAGGCTGAAGGGTACGAAACTGACCCTGGGGCGGTTTACGAACCACCATTGGATGAAGAAATGGTTTGGGAACCTTAGAACAACTTTTATGATGACTGTAGCCGTAATTTTTTTCTCGAATTAGTTTGAATCTTAATTATGTAACTTTTAATTATGTATTAGTTTAAATTTAAATTTGTTGTTTAATTTTAATCATGTTTTAGTTTAAATTTAATTTCTGGAGTTTTTATTTTTTTAGGATATGTCTGATCATTTTTCCGTTGAAGAATTTTCATCATTGAGAAATGATAGAGCATGGTATAATATAATCTTTGTTAAGGTGGAGTTTATTTGGCATGACGTCGATGGAAAGAGATTAGTGGTTATATTTCTTGATCAACACGTAAGAACATTATTTTAATTTACTTTGTGTTATACGAGTAAGCGTTTTTCCACCACTAAATTTCTTTTCATTTTAGAGACAAAAAATTGTTGCGTTCGTCCCACAACATTTGATACACAAATATAATGACGCGTCATTGATGGGTGGTTTTTTTCCTTGAATCATTTCCAAATTGAGAATCTCAACTATCATGAGTACCCAAAGTACCATAATTACGTGTTAGTTTGGTCCGAGAAAAAAATTGTCATCAACGAATATACACAGCTTTCTTCACTTATGCTTACGATTCCAAGGGGTGCTTCTTTATATCCATTGGTCCCTTCCATTATAGAATTGAAGCATGACAGGAGACCTCAAATGGATATTGTTGGTACATATAAATTCTCTATCTATAATTTTTATTAAATATATAAAACTTTATATATGGTCTATACGATTTGACTGATTTGGTTTTAGATGTGGTTGGGAGAATAATAGAAGGCAAACGTGATCGATGTTGTTTTGAACTTTCTCTTCAAGATAAGACGTACGTTATTATTTATTATTAACATATTACAAACATAATATTTACGTTATATGTAATAAAATATTATTATTAGAAGAACTTTAACCCAAAATCGTAATATACAGTGGTCACACAATACAATTGTTTTTGTCTGCCCTGAAGCCTTCCGATGTTATACATTCCATTCGAGCCGTGCAACAAAGGTCTATCATATATGTATCACGTCTCAAGTTGGTTCATCTACCAGATAGTATGTTATGCTTTACACATGAACATTCTAATAATTAGTTAGATTTAATGGCTCATGTAGTTTAATAAAAGTTATATTTTATTTGTTATTTCAGTTAATATTTTGAAGTCTACGGAGTTGAGTACGATTACGTACGAACCGGATATGGTCGAGGCACGGGATATTTAAATTATGGATCGTTATCCAAGTTTGTGTTTAAGTTAGAAACATTTGGTGTTGTTATATGTTTAGTTGTTGAATATTAAAGTCTCTCTTGGTGTTTCGTGTTTTGCTTTTTGTTTCCCTCATATTGATGTAATTGTCGAAGTATACTTTACTTTGTTATTACAAGTATGTTATATTAGTTGATTTACATGTAATGGTTACACCTATTTTTCACCAAACTATAATCTTCTTAGATTGGACAACTAAATAATCATTATCTGCCTTAAACGAAGGTATAACCATGGCTGACCTTCCTATTCATACAATCGTGTTTGAGATATTAACGAGGGTGCCAGCAAAGGATGTAGGTCGTTCTAAGAGTGTATGTAAGCAATGGTATGCGTTACTGTCAACTCAAGATTTCGTAAGGATACATTGTTCTCGCTCATTAGTTTCATCTAACCAGAGAGTTCTACTAATTGACGACCTAACGTGCTCTGTTCGTCCGATCATCTCTAAATCCAATGACTATGGGCCAAGCTCCATAGTTACATTTCCATTCCATCACCAAAATAATGATGTCTCAATACTTTCACATTTGAATGGATTATTGTGTGTTTGCTTGAATCATACATACGAGCTGCTGCTTTGGAATCCAACAACTACTGTTTCAAGCGTTTGTCAACTCCTGATTCTCATGGATTCTATATAAATAACCTTGATGCCGTTGGTTTGTACGTTGACGCTCACGATGATTACAAGGTCTTGCATATAAAGCGTAGGAGTGATGTATTTGGTGTCTATGTTTATTCTAGGGAAGTAGACTCTTGGAGAAATGTTCCTTTCATAACAAGACAAGAGTACCTAAGCCCTCATTTCAATTGGTCAGCTGGCACATTTTGTGGTGGTACTGTATATTTCACTGTTTGCGAATGTTGGCTTGGAGGTACGAAAAGAGTGATTTGTTTTGATGTTAATTCGGAGCAGTTCAAGGAGATAAGCTTTCCACCCGTTCCTTCTATAGGAATGGTTCAAGGTGTTTTAGTGAATGTAAAAAATGAGCTTCACATGTTTGCTAGCACTAGCATGTTTGAGATGACAATTGACCTATGGACGCTACAATGGGATTACTGGATTAAGGTCTTATCATGTCCTCCGATCCCCCCGATATCATTGTCATTGTGGTGCGATATAACACATTATGTGACAAATGGTAATTGGTTTGTGATGACAAAATTAGGGAAGTTGTTTACAATTGAAATGGATATGAAGCCCTTCGAATGTTTTTATCCCGTTTCTTGGTTTCGAGGTTTTAAGGGTGTGGTGTTTGTGGAGACCGTTGTTTCACCAAGTATTTAGATTGGCTTTCACTTAATGTTATCATTAGAGTTAATTACATAGTTAGTCCCTGTGGTTTGCACAAAATAACAACATTAGGTACTAATAGTTTAAAATCACATTCTAGGGTATTAACTTTTCATTTTGTAACGTTTGAGGGTATTAACTTTTCATTTTGTAATGTTTGAGGGTATTAATCTTTCATTTTGTAACGTCTGAGGGTACTAATAAAATGTGATTTTAAGCCTTTAAACAGTGCTAATACCCTCAAACGTTACAAAATGAAAAGTTAATACCCTAGAATGTGATTCTAAACTATTAGTACCTAAGGTTGTTATTTTTTGCAAACCACAGGGACTAACTATGTAATTAACTCTTATCATTATGTATGTCAATGTTTTAAGGATTTGGTTTTTTTTTCTCTAAGTCACGATATTCGGTTTAAGTCATGTATTTTAATGTTATCATTATGTATTTCAATGTTATCATTCGGTTTGTTTTTCTGTAAGTTATGTGTTGGAATGTTGTAATGATTTGAGAATTTCATCATCTATGATAACTCTCTTTTATTTAATTTGCAAGGTATTTGTCATTTTATCAATTTACAATGACTAATGGACAACCAAACCCTCGTAATCATGCTTCTAGCTCGAGTGCATCTACTAAAGCTGAAAAACGAAAAGAGTATCAAAAAAGACTATGCTGCACGCAAAGAAAATAACAAAGTATCTAAATTTGGGAGTGGTGATGCATCCCAAAGTGCTTCATCAATATCTTTAATGAGTAATAGGTCAACAGAAAGGACACCGTTAAGAAGTATACAAACTAATATTACTCAATTTACACAAACAACAAATGAGAACGCCTCATGTGTTTCTACTATAAAACGCAAGGAGTACAATAAAGGATGTTCTAATACACGAAACGATAATGGAATGCGTATTTCAAATGGCAGTCAAGTCAACCAAACCCCGATAGAAGATGTTACGCCGACAACCACATTCCCATCTGTTTTTGACGTAGTCAGGGATAGAACATTACGAGGTTTCTATTTATTTAACAATGATTTCTTTTTCGAACTTGACATCTTTTACAACCTTCATTACTTAATACACCAATTTTTTTAGGTATTCGAATTCATCCGCGTACTTTATTACCCCAATTTGCTGAAGTAGTTGATCAACCTTCCTTCCAAGATGGGAGCGTACAAGATGATCCTTATAATTTTGTTTACAATGGTGTACCTGGAGAGCATCGTGTTTTAAAGGAACGAGGTGCATGTCCTAATTGTGGAGCAAAACGATTTCAGTATGAATTTGATACCTTTTGTTGTATGAGTGGGAAAACTGTGTTAGCAAACTTAGAAATTCCAGAGGAATTGTACCGACTTTTCACGTCTCAAGATGAAATTGGAGATACGTTTAGGCAAAACATCCGTGCTTATAACACCAATTTTTCTTTTGCCTCAATGGGTGTGACATTGGATGATACATTGAACAATATGAGAGACGGCGTATATACTTTTCGTGCACATAAAGGAATATATCACAGAATCGACCAATTAGTTCCGAGGGATGGGACCCCTAGGTACTTGCAGTTGTATTTTTACGATCCTGATACTGAGTTAGATCACAGACTCCGATGGCCAAATCTTGATCGGCGTATTACTCAGATTTTAACACGCGTTCTTTCTACAAACCCATATGTCGATACATTTAGAAGACTTGCGGAACTAGGACCTCTGGACAACTATAGAGTCACTTTGAATACTTCGGTTGAACTTGACCAAAGGGTGTACAACCGACCAACGACATCGGAGGTATATATAATATTATATTAATTGCAATTATTTAATAGTATTGCTTATTTTACTTACTTATAGTTCACAATTATATAGGTTGCTGGTATTTGGGTTGAAGGTAATGACAATATCACTTCGTATAAATGAAGTATTGTTGTGTACGGTAGGTCTGAATATAGTCAAACTATTCAGCCGTACTTCAGTTGTTACGATCCATTGTCGTATCCTCTATTTTTTCCTAATGGTGAGTCGGGTTGGCATGCTAACATACCACGTCACGGAGTATCAATCAATGATGTTCGCAACAATGACAACATCGAAGGAGAAATGGAAGGTACCAACAATTTGTTATCCTTTTTTAAGTGAAGATCATAAAAATAGCGTAATGCATTTTATTTTTATTAACTGTTTGTTTTTAATACATCTTCATCGTTCAGAGGCAAACACACGAAGTGGTAGAACAACCGTGGCTATGCGGGAGTACTACTGTTACAAGTTCCAGATTCGATCTACCAATAATGTGCTTTTGTTCGGTGGTAGGCTGCTACAGCAGTTTGTGGTTGATGTTTACATCAAAATTGAGACGTCACGCTTAGAATTTTGTGAGAGAAACCAGGCTAAGATTCGGGCCGAATTGTACCAAGGTATTGTGGATTGCGTCAATACTGGTGAGGTTCATGCAAACAGAGTCGGGAAAAGAATTGTGTTGCCTGCATCTTTCATCGGGGGGCCTCGCGACATGCGACGTCGGTTTCTAGATGCGATGACGTTAGTTCAAGATGACGGCAAGCCTGATGTATTCCTTACAATGACATGTAATCCTAAGTGGCCTGAGATATGTGATAATTTACAAGTTGGTCAAACTGCTACAGATCGTCCAGACCTTGTTTCAAGAGTGTTCCGGGCGAAATTAGAAGATCTTAAGGATCAACTCTTCAAGAAACATGTCCTCGGGGAAGTTAAGGCATACGTCTATGTCATTGAATTTCAAAAGCGGGGTTTGCCGCACGCACATTTTCTCCTAATCATGTACCCGCAACACAAGATCAATAACGCGGACCATTATGATAAGGTTGTGTTTGCTGAAATTCCTAACAAACTAACACATCCCAGATTGCATGAGATGGTTGTCAAGCACATGATTCACGGTCCTTGCGGCAATTTACGTTCAAGCAGTCCTTGTATGCAGGGTGATCCTAAAATTTGTCGTTTTCACTATCCTAGACAATTTAATGAACAGACGACACAAGGAGAAGATTCGTATCCGTTGTATCGACGGAGAGACACCGGGATAGAAGTGGACCTACGAGGACAAACACTTGATAATAGATGGGTGGTCCCATATAACCCAAGGCTTTTGATGATGTTTAACTGCCACATGAATGTTGAAGTTTGCTCAAGTATAAAATCTGTGAAATATCTTTTCAAATATGTTTATAAAGGACATGACAAACAGGTTATTCAAGTGGATCAAAATGAGCCAGGGGTTGTTATTAATGAGATAAAAAGATTTCAAGATGCATGCTACATATCGCCCCCAGAGGCTATGTGGCGCATTTTTTCCTTCTCTCTTTCTCAAATCTTTCCTGCTGTTCTAGCCTTACAACTTCATCTCCCATATAATCAGATGGTTAGATTTAGAGATGATGACTTGATGCCTAATATTGTTGATAGGGAAAGGGATAAGAGAACCATGCTAACAACATTTTTTGAGATAAATAGAAACGATGAAACAGCAATGGTACATTTGTATAAAGATTTTCCAAAACACTTTACGTGGAATGGAAGCACACGCCGTTGGAGTCGTCGTTTCGGTAAAAAACAAAGAGGTCGTATCGTTTCCGCTAATCCAGCCGAAGGAGAAAGGTACTACTTACGCCTACTTTTGTCAAATGTCAGAGGGCCTACTTCTTTTGAACATCTTTGCACAGTTAATGGTCAACGGTGTGCGACATTTCGGAAAGCAGCTCTTGAGTTAGGATTAATAGAAGACGATGAATATCTATCACAATGTCTCGAAGAAGCCTCTACGTTTTAGTTTCCCAATGCTCTTAGAAGGTTATTTGCGACCATAATGATTTTTTGCCAACCTGGAGATATTCGAAAGTTATGGAATGACCACTTTGATTCACTGTCTGAAGATCATCGGTTACACTGTCAAAGTATAGAACGAGTTCAAAATATGGTTCTTACCGAAATTAGTGTCTTGGTACAATCCATGGGTAAAAATTTCAATGAGTTCGACCTTCCTAAGATAACAGACGATGTTAACTTACAAGATGCAGGTTATCGTGAGTTACAAGAAGAGTATGGGATTGTTTTGGAACCTGAACACTTGAGTGCCAAATATTCACTTAATCCGGACCAAAAAAATGTGTTTGATGAGATCATGATGCATGTTGATAATGATCTTCCAGGCGCGTTCTTTATTGATGGTCCAGGTGGAACTGGAAAACATTTTTGTACATTGCCTTGCTTGCTGAAATTCGGTCACGTGGTCTTATTGCTCTCGCAACAGCTTCATCAGGTGCAGCGGCTAATAATATGCCAGGAGGTAGAACGGCTCACTCGAGATTCAAGATTCCTCTTAATCTTGAAAATAATTCAATGTGCAATATCAAAAAACAGAGTGGGGCCGCTAAACTGATTCGGTCTGCCAAAATAATCATATGGGATGAAGCGTCGATGGCTAAACGACAGGTGATAGAGGCAGTCGATCGTACATTCCAAGACATTATAGGTGTTAGTCTCCCATTTGGTGGTAAGATAATGGTTATGGGAGGTGACTTCAGACAGGTGTTGCCAGTTATTAAACGTGGCACTCGAGCACAGATTGTAGACTCCAGCGTACGAATGTCACCTCTTTGGTCTTTGACTAAGAAGATGCGGTTGACCATAAATATGAGAGCGCTGAAAGATCCATGGTTTTCTAAATTTCTTTTAAGAGTCGGCGATGGAACTAAAGAACCAATCGAAGGAAACTATATCCGCATACCCGATGACATGACAATTCAGTGCAACAACAGAGAAAACGCTATAAAAGAATTGATCCATGCCATCTTTCCATCAATTGAAAATAATGTATATTCTTCAGATTATATAATCTCTAGAGCAATATTGTCCACTAAAAATGATAGTGTTGACGAGATTAATAATCAAATGATAGATAATTTTCAAGGGGAGGAAAAAGTTTATTACAGTTTTGATGAAGCTGAAGACGATCAGCGCAACTTCTATCCGGTCGAGTTCTTAAATTCGCTAAATGTTAGTGGTTTGCCGCCTCATAAGCTTCGTTTAAAAATTGGATGCCCAATAATATTGTTACGTAATATCGATCCATCACATGGCCTGTGTAATGGCACGCGGTTGATATGTAAGGGTTTCATGCGAAATGTTATTGATGCGGAAATTGCAGTCGGTCAACATGCCGGAAAAAGAGTTTTTTTGCCAAGAATCCCTCTAACCCTTTCTGAAGATGACATGTTCCCATTCAAGCTGAAAAGAAAACAATTTCCAATTCGACTTAGCTTTTCCATGACGATTAATAAAGCTCAAGGTCAAACAATTCCGAACGTTGGTATTTATCTACCGGATTCTGTATTTTCACATGGACAACTTTATGTCGCGTTATCAAGAGGGATTTCAAGACAAAGTACGAAGGTGTTGGTACATCTCGCCAAAGAATTCAAACAACGCGGAGTTTACACATCAAATGTTGTCTACCAGGAAGTGTTGCGTGATTAATTAATCGCATCCGTATCAAAACGAAGGTAAGTTAGTAGATTTTGTGCCTTATTTGCTTCCAGAAATTACTTTTTAATTACTATTTTAAAGCACCTGTAAGCGTGTAACATTTTTTTATGTGTCGAAATCTGGTACAGTAGAGGAGAAGATACAAGAAAGTCATAACCGAACGGATGTATTGGTAAAACAGGAAGAGATACAAGAGACTCCCCGCATTTTGTTTCTATTGTTTTGTCCAGCTACTTGACTGTTTTGAACTCTTCTTGTTTTTAATTACATCTACTTCCTTGTTTTGTACTCTTCTTGTAGAAGATCACGAATAAGAAAACTAACTTAAGTACTATACGATATATCACGAGACGACGGATAAACTAACGGTAAACGAGTATCCTATTGTAAATCGCCACTCCCGCCGCATCGCGCGGGTAAGTGACTAGTATATATATATATATATATATATATATATATATTTGGTGAAATATATATATATATATATAACAGTTTAACAAATCATTCATCTAAATACACAGTTCAACGAACAGTAAAGACATACAAGTCTTACACATATTTAAGACACAAGACTTGTACTCAAGTTATTACAAAGACCGAAGTGTCTAACAAATATAAGAACATTTGTAGGTCGCAACACTATTCAGGACGACCGCACGTGAGATCATAGCTACTTCTATTCACAGGACGTGATACTGTGAGTTCATGTCCCCTATTCATTTAAATGTTTTACAACTTTACAACTATCGGGGAAAATACATGTTCAACGTATGTTAAAGTTAGGGAATGAAACACCTTAGATCATGTGCGAATTAGGGTTATACATCTAAGCACCATTAATCCAGTTTGGACCTAGGTACAAGTGGTTAGATCTAATGGGTTTTGGCGAGCCCCACTCTTGGTCGTGGACCCATACAGAAGAGTGCTTTTGTGTCCCAGTCGATAGGAATCGACATAAAATCATCTAGGGTTGGATTGCTTCCTTTTTCGTCACACATATTAATGTCCTCGCGAAACATTAATGATCAACGATTTCATTGACGCTTTACATACTACATCATTACATACAGATACATTTTATACAACTCACATTTTATGGATACAGTTTATACAACTCACATTTTATGGATACAGTTTATACAACTCACATTTTACAGATACATTTTATACAACTCACATTTTACAGACACATCTCATACAACTAAACTGCATGAACTCGCTCAACTTTTGTTGATGTTTTCAAACTTACATGTATTTCAGGGAATTAGTGGACCAATGCAACAATTTCAGTTCAAGGAAAACAAGTATCAATACTCCATGCCAACTATTGAAGGGTTTGCCTGTTATATACCGCCTCTTTGCGGTGATATAGTGGTCAAAGTCTTGACATTTTAAGACTTACATTTTGATGTATAAAACGATGACAACTTATTTTCATTTGATGGTTTGTAACCAATACATTCAACTTATGTTGCATTCTTTTGAAACAATTATGACAATGGCATTGGAGCTTGTTTATTCATTTAGTATGGTCACTTATATTGTTATGCAATGAGAACCGATCAAATCACACCTCGCGCTTCCGCTACGAGCGGGTGTGACAAGCAGCCTATCAAGCTGGTACAAAATGTGCCAAATATTTCTTATTCTCGTGTCGTGTACCCAACTCTTACCCATGTACTATATCTTTCTCTTTCATTTATTAGGTCAGCAAGTGAATCAGAATCAAAACCATCCGTCTGCTTGCACATTTAAGACATTCATGGATTGTAAGCAACAGACCTTCAGTGGGACTGAAGGGGCTACTTCGATGGTTCGAGAAGGCTGAATCAGTGTTCGCTATGTGTAACTGTCCCGTGGGGGACCGGGTGAAGTATGCTACTAGCACATTAGAGGATGGTGCCCTAACCTGGTGGAATGCCCAAGTGCAGATGTTGGGTATTGAAATGGCTAATGCAACCACTTGGGATGACTTCAAGGAGTTGATGCGGGAGGAGTATTGTCCTCGTGATGAGATTCAGAAACTCGAGAACGAGTACTACAACCTGAAGATGGAGGGGTCTGAGATCGAGGCTTTCACGAAACGATCTCATGAGCTAGCAAATATGTGCCCTAACCTGTCTCAACCCCCACCTCGAAGAATTGAGTTATACATCAAAGGCCTGGCACCAGCGGTAAAGAGTTTGGTCACTGCTGCGAACCTTAACAATCTGCCCCAGATCATCCGTTTGGCACACAAGATTACTGACCAAGAGGTCGAACTTGGCTCATTGCCGCCACGTGTTTCTGCTACTACCTCTTCTGCTACAGCTACCACACCTGCTAGTGATAACAAGCGTAAATGGAATGATGCTGACAAAGCAACCAGTGCCAGTCAATCTCAGAAAAGGCCTGACAACAGCAATAACCGTAGTTTCAGACAATCGTCCTCAGTTAACCAAGGCCAGGGCAGCAATCAGAGCCAAGGCTCCTATGTTGGTAGGAAGCCAAAGTTCAACAAGTGTGGGTATCATCATCATGGACCATGTGTCCGGGCTTGCCATAGGTGTGACAAGGTGGGCCATATGGCAAAAGACTGTAGAGCTCCGTACCCGAAGCAGCAGCAGCAAAACCAGCAGCAGAATCAGCAGCATTAACAACAGGAAAGGCAGCAGCCCCATCAGAACCAAGGCTTTAAGAAGGGGTGTTACCAGTGTGGGGATGAGGGTCATATTAAACGGGATTGCCCTCAGCTGAATCAGAATGCCAACGATAACAACAACCGTCAGAACAACAACAACAACAATGCTGGGAACAACAATAATGGCAACAATGGGGGCAAAGGTGCTCGTGGAAGGGTATTTACGATTGGTGCTGGTGATGCTAGGAATGACGGCAATGTCGTGACTGGTACGTTTTCTGTGAACAATCTCTTTGCTTCTGTGTTATTTTATTCCGGTGCCGACTGGAGTTATGTGTCCTTAGAGTTCAGTCAACGATTAGGGTTAACTCCAACACCTCTAGAAGTTAAGCATGTAGTAGAATTAGCCGATGGTGAGACAATTGAAGCCTCACACGTTCTTATGGGATGTAAATTAGATCTTGTGGGTCAAGTGTTTGATATTAACCTCCTTCCTGTTACCCTCGGTAGTTTTGATGTAGTGGTTGGTATGGATTGGCTGTCTAAGCATCAAGCTAAAATTCTCTGTAAAGAGAAGTCCGTATTTCACTCCCCATTGGAGAATCTTTATCGGTTTAAGGGCATCGCAGTGGTGTGATAGTTGGTATAATCTCAGCTATGCAAGCGCAGAAGTGTCTACAAAAGGGGTATCCTGCTATTTTAGCACTCGTTACTGATACTTCGTCTGAAGAAAGAAAGATCGAAGACCTGCCAGTTGTTTGTGAATTTCCTGATGTATTTCCTGAGGAACTACCAGGTTTACCTCCACACCGTCAAGTGGAATTTCAGATTTATCTTGCACCAGGAGCAGCTCCGATTGCTCGTGCTCCATATCGTCTACCAACTTCAAGAACTATTGGACAGAGGTTTTATCCGAACCAGTTCTTTGCCTTGGGGAGCCCCAGTTCTGTTTGTGAAGAAGAAAGATGGGTCCTTTCGCATGTGCATAGATTATCAGGAACTCAACAAGGTGACTGTCAAGAACCGCTATCCTTTGCCACGCATCGACGACATGTTTGACTAGTTGCAGGGGTCAAGTTTTTACTCAAATATCGATTTAAGATCGGGCTATCATCAGATGAGAGTTCGAGAGGGGGATGATCCTAAAACGGCTTTTCGAACGCGGTATGGGCACTATGAGTTTTTAGTTATGCCGTTTGGGTTGATGAACGCACCAGCGGTCTTCATGTATCTCATGAACCGTGTATGCAAACCGTATCTCGACGACTTCGTTATCGTGTTTATTGACGACATTTTGATCTATTCAAAGAGCAAGGAAGATCACGAGCGATACCTGCGTCATATTTTGGAGCTTCTGAGGAAGGAGCATCTCTACGCGAAATTCTCTAAGTGTGACTTCTGGATTCGAGAGGTGCACTTCCTTGGCCACATTGTGAATGAATTGGGAATACACGTGGATCATGCAAAGATTGACGCCATTAGAAATTGGGCGGCACCGAAGACTCCATCAGAGGTGCGACAATTTCTTGGCCTCGCTGGATAGTATCGCAGATTTATTAAAGACTTTTCGAAGATCGCAAAACCTCTTACCTCGCTAACACAGAAAGGTGTTGTATACTTATGGGGAACGAAACAAGAAGATGCTTTCCAGTTGTTGAAGCAAAAACTTTGCAGCGCACCGATCTTGTCTTTACTAGAAGGTACCGAAGATTTCATAGTATATTGTGGTGCTTCTTGTGATGCTTCTATTCAGGGTCTTGGTTACGTGTTGATGCAACGCGAGAAGGTGATAGCTTACGCCTCTCGACAGTTAAAAGTTCACGAGAGGAATTATACGACACACGACTTAGAGTTTGGAGCCATGGTGTTTGCGCTTAAAATCTGGAGGCATTACCTGTACGGTACTAAATGCACTATTTATACCGACCACATGAGCCTTCAGCATATCTTTGACTAGAAGGAATTGAATATGCGACAGCACCGCTGGGTGGAACTCCTAAATGACTACGATTGCGCAATCAAGTATCACCCGGGTAAGGCTAACGTTGTAGCTGATGCCCTTAGTCGAAAGGAATCAAAACCCAGACGTGTTCGCGCCTTGCAACTCACCATCCATTCTAATTTGCCTGACTAGATTCGTTCTGCACAAACCGAAGCATTGAAAGAGGAAAACATTGAAGCAGAGTACTTAAGGGGCATGGAAAAGCGACTTGTAGAGAGATCAGATGGTATTCTCTATTGCATGGAACGAATATGAATTCCTTTGTTTGGAAATCTTAGAGAACTTATGATGGATGAAGCGCACAAGTCTCGATACTCTGTTCATCCGGGTTCGGATAAGATGTATCAGGATCTCAAAGTCATGTATTGGTGGCCGAAGATGAAAGCTCACATCGCGACGTATGTTAGTAAATGCTTGACGTGTTCAAAGGTCAAGGTGGAATACCAGAAACCATCTGGATTACTTCAGCAACCAGAAATACCCATGTGGAAATGGGAGCAGATAGCAATGGATTTTGTTACGGGCTTGCCGAGAACTCAAAACGGAAACGATACCATCTGGGTGATCGTTGATCGTCTCACGAAGTCAGCACATTTTCTAGCAATCAAGGAAACGGATAAGTTCTCACAACTTGCCGCTGTTTATCTTAAAGAGGTGGTTTCTAGGCACGGGGTGCCAACCTCTATTATCTCTGATCGTGACCCGCGTTTCATTTCGGATTTGTGGCAGTCGATGCACAAATCGTTTGGCTCGCGTCTTGACATGAGCACTGCTTATCACCCACAGACGAATGGTCAAAGTGAGCGAACCATCCAGACACTTGAAGACATGCTGAGAGCGTGCGTGATTGATTTTGGCAAGGGTTGGGAGAAACACTTACCTTTGATTGAGTTTTCTTATAACAATAGCTACCATACCAGTATCAAGGCAGCTCCATTCGAAGCATTGTATGGACGAAAATGTCGTTCACCTCTTTGTTGGGCTGAGGTGGGTGACAGCCAGATCACAGGTCTGGAGCTTGTATTTGAAACTTCAGAAAAGATTGTCCAGATCAGGAACCGTATGGCAGCAGCACGCGACCGTCATAAAAGCTACGCTGACAAGCATAGGAAACCTTTGGAGTTCACCGTTGGTGATCGTGTTATGTTGAAGGTCTCACCCTGGAAGGGTGTGGTGCGTTTTGGAGAACGCGGCAAGCTTAACCCTCGTTATGTTGGGCCATTCAGGATTCTGGAGCGAGTTGGCAAAGTGGCCTACAAGTTAGATTTACCTGCTGAGTTGGGTAACATCCATGATGTCTTCCATGTCTCCCAGTTAAAGAAGTGCTTGTCTGACGAAACACTTGTGGTACCGTTTCAAGAGCTGAAAATCTACGACAAGTTGCAGTTTGTCAAAGAACCAATAGAAATTATGGACCGGGAGGTCAAGGTCCGTAATCATAGTCGAATTCCGATCATGAGGGTTCGTTGGAACTCAAGACGGGGACCGGAGTTCACATGGGAACGCGAGGATCAGATGAAGCTCAAGTACCCACCTTTATTCCCAGATTACAAATCCAAGTCTGGAAAATCTAAGTCTAGCACAACTAGTGAATTTTGAGACGAAATTCCCATTCAATTGGGGATGATGTGGCACTCGCGAAAAATACACAGTCATCCTGACTTGACGCCGTGCTATTGTGGAGTGCTTATCAAATTTTGGGATGAAATTTCTTTCAAGTTGGGGATGATGTAACAACACGGGATTTTAAGACCTTTCCTTTACGCGTCACCTGCTTTGCAATCCTGTTTTACATTTCATTGTACATTGTATCTTGTATATTAATTGAGAATGATATTAGTACTTGGTGGTTTTATGAGATTAGTATTAAAAAAAAAAGAATGAAATGACAAAAACCCCTTGGCATCACCACATTGATTGACGAAAGACTGCTAGTTGGGCTCCGACGAAAGACTGCTTGATGGGCTCGACGAAAGACTGCTTGCTGAGCAATGAGATTCGTCGCCAGGGGATCTTTCGCCGGCCCAGCTATCTTCGAAGCCCATGAAGGGCCCAACTCACTTTCTTTAGTATTTATGCGTGCATACTCATCATTTGTAACCCTAGACGTTCCCCGACGGCAGTTCTATCCTTTCGTAACTTCCCTCCTGTTGTGAAGTTTGTCTATTGTGATCAAACTATTCGGTATCTCGGTTAGTACCCCATCATTATTATGTGTGTGTTAGGAATATTTGATGTTGTATGATTTGATTTGAATGTTTGAGTCTTGACTAGTTGATAATGTTTGAGTGAATGATCATTGGTCTGGGTTATTATATGAAACTGATTTCGTGAACAGAACTATTGTTCGTTGTTAGTAGGAGATGTGTTTGATCCATGAAACATGCCAATTGCTTGCTAACTGTTGCTATGAAACTATATGATTCTGAACGATAATTGACTGCGTTAAAGGGATTTGATCCATTTTAGAGATTAGAACATCTGTGTGATGAGACAGTGAAACGGTTAGGGTTCAGGTCGTCGAATAACCAGCAGAATCTTCGTAATGACGAAACATGGTCTTTCGTCGCAGAGGTTGTCGACGAAACATGAGTTTTGTCTTTCGTCATGCTAGTCAACGACGAACAATGAGTTTCGTTGGGGTTCTTCGCCATGGAGCTGAACGACGAAACTTGGATTTTCGTCGGGAGGCCATCTGAGAACTATCTTAACAGAACAATCGATATGGCATGAATTGTGTTTGATGTGAATGTTTAGTTACATGATTTCGTCTGTGCATGATGACACCAATAGTTGGAAACTAGGAAAACTTGTATGCATTAATGTAAATAATCAATTTAACTATTGAATGCTATTGCATGATAAACATGTGGAATGTGGGCTAGGATGGAAATTGAGCATTTGTTACATGTTATATGATGTTCTTGTGATACATACAAACTGTGAATATGCGTGACCTAGTCGTTTATGAAACTGATACCATTGGTAATCACGATAGGGTTTGTTTGACTAACGGGAACGGGTAACATTAAATACCGAGCAAATCTAAGGTGAGTTCACTGCTCTCTTTTTCCAAGCATGCGTCCCGGGGAGGCACATCTGGTAAACGTTCCGGGGAGGAATGTCGGGTTATTGGGATGTTGGTTAATACACTCATATCTATCACTTAAGTCCCTTCTACCGATTGTTGCCGGGAAGGCAACGGGGTATTAGTTAATAGCGATATTTAGGTTTGGCACCCTCACACCGCACCGAGGAGGTCGGGAGTGAACTAATGACCCCAATCTTGACCATTGTTTTGATAGAGGCTTTGGGGAATAGGGCAAATAATCTGGAGCCATCTGCGGTAATCGAGTTATTAACAACATCAAATCATTGAAATGTTTTATACTTATATTTGGTAACTAAAACGGGTCAACAAACTTTGAACTCACCAGCGTCGTCTGACACACTTGTCTGCATGCTTGCAGGTCGTTAGATTCTTGGACATGGAACTTGCTATCTGGGAGTTCTAGAGTGGTCATGGGTTGCAACTCTTGGATATTAATTCTTGGTTTAGCACATTGTTCTGAAACACTTGAACAATGAATAGTCTTATGCTTCCGCTGAACGTTTACTTTGGTTTTAACTTATGACTTGGAATTATATTATGAAATGAATCGAATGTTTTATTTAAATATTTATTATTAGTTCAATGTGATTGGTGGCTTGGATCCTGGTACGTCACACGTCCCGTGGTGTTTCCGCATGTGGTATTTTGGGGGTGTGACAAAAACTGTCACAAAAGGTAACATAAAGCACACTAAACTGCATAGTTTAGCACCTTAATGAACCAGTAACCAACCGAACAACCGGACACAACCCGAAACACCAAATTGTCAGTAGAAGCATTGTTTTAGCATTTCCAAGCTAGTTATGGCCCCGAACATTATAACACGCTATATAAACACCTAATAACTAAATAACCTAACTAAACACTTAGATTTCAACCATAATCTAACTATAACATTACAACCTAACTCTAGACCCCCCCACCTATTCTCGGCCAACATGTGGCCCCCACTCAAGATTTTATTTGAATATTAAATTGGATCATGTTTTACCTTTACTAAACATTGAAACCATTCGATAAATTGATATTGGTGTGATATAAGTTAAACCTTAAGGACTAAGCTCTTCATTTCTCTAACTCACCACCACACTTGAGCTCTCTCTCCCTCTCCCTCTCCACTCTCGGCCGAACACACACCACACACCATCATCTTCATCAACCAAGTTCAATCCAATCCATACATACTCAAAGGTGTAAGAAGGTGCATAAGGAAGCTTGGAGCTCTTGGAAGTTGAAGGACCACTCACACAAGCTTTTATCCACCTCTTTTTCATCTTGTGATCATCCCTAGCCTTGAGATAGTAGTAAGATCATCTACACCTTATTTTACATCTTGTTTTGGTGGTTAAAGAATGATACAAGTTGTTAATCATGAAGAACACTATGAATCTTGAACATGAAACTATAACATAAGACTAAAATCATAAGAAATCATGTTGTTTAAGTGTTGTTATGCTTGTTGATTGTTGATTGCTCATATTATTGATGTAAATCATCATGTGATCTTGCTAGATAGTGATTAAAGACATAATCTAGCAAGATGAGAGGGTGATTATGTTAAGAATCAATAGATCATCCTTGTGTAAATCATGAACTTGAAGTGTGAATTGTTTTCTTGGAAAGTGATGATCAAAGTAAATGTAAAGTCTTGTAAATCTATGATTTCAAGAATGATTTTTCAAGAAACCAAGTTAAAAATCCAAGATTTACCTAAGCTTGGTTCTTCAAGGAACTAACCACATTTTTAGTGGTTAAACAAGTGTAGAAATATATATGTAACAAGAAAAACTCAAGAAGAAACATTTTTAGAAAAATGATTTACAAGTTGTAAACATCTAACTTATTTAAAATTGATGTTTTTAAATAAACAAACACACTTTAAAGGGTAACTAAGCCTACTGAACACACTAATAAGTTACTATGAATTTTTATAAATTTTCAAATTCATGAAGTAATGATTATAGCTTGATTTTGGCAAATTGGTAAGTATTGGTTGATTTGTTGTTGATTGCGTTGATTTATAAAAGAAAATGATATGCTTTGAAAGCATGGAAACCTCCATTTTAAGGGGAAACTATGGCAAAATTTTTCTAGAAATTTAATACTTAGAAAAATATTTTTAAACAAATATTTACAAGTATATTTTAAACCATTAATTTTCATATAAAGTTTGCCATAATTTTTGTTACAAAAATTATAAATATTGGAGGTTGGTTTTTGTAAATAAAAGTGACTAAATATGTATTTAGAAAAATATATATTTAGATGTCACCATGTGTGTGATTATTTGTATATTATGTGTATTAGTTATATTATTTTAGGACTTGAAATAATATAACTCATGAAAATACTAAGAAATTACAATCCAAAATATTACCAAAATTCCAAGAATTAAGTATATAATTTATACCCAAAGTATTGGACAAACCGAACAAAGGAATATAACTCACAAAAATATTCCGGAATTTAATTCATAAGTGTATTTTGGTAATTAGTAATTTGGACACCAAGAAAACAAAAATATGGTTTTTACAACTATTACAAGAATATATCATATTTTTTACAAGAGGGAAATATATTATTTTTGGTAAATAAAAATATATATTTTCTTGAAATTATTAGAAGATATATTATTTTCGGGAGAAAATATATATTTTCTTGAATAAACATGAAATACATTATTTTTTGGTGAAAAATAAGTTTGTATATATTTTCTAAGTTAAACTTGAAAATATATTAGAGTTAATTACATAGTTAGTCCCTGTGGTTTGCAAAAAATAACAACCTTAGGTACTAATAGTTTAGAATCACATTCTAGGGTATTAACTTTTCATTTTGTAACGTTTGAGGGTATTAGCACTGTTTAAAGGCTTAAAATCACATTTTATTAGTACCCTCAGACGTTACAAAATGAAAAATTAATACCCTCAAACGTTACAAAATGAAAAGTTAATACCCTCAAACGTTACAAAATGAAAAGTTAATACCCTAGAATGTGATTTTAAACTATTAGTACCTAATGTTGTTATTTTGTGCAAACCACAGGGACTAACTATGTAATTAACTCAATATATTATTTTTGAGACTTATACGAAAATATAAATATTTTTGCCAAGGAAAAAGATTATAAATAATTTTTCTATGTAATACTTCTTAAAATATATATTTTGAGAATATGTATTGATGGATTTTTATTAGAAATACTATTCCAGAAAAATTAATACGAAAATTAAGTATAAGAATAGTTAACAAACACAATAAAAATACGTATTCTCGTACGTATAATTATACACCGGGATACGCCACCGATACTTGGCAAAAAATATACAAGTATAAGAATATACATACCCCCATCCTTGGGAAATTATACATGTACAAGTGCATAAACATGTCAAGTTAAAATATATTATTTAACTATTATTTCATAATTTAATAAATATAATTTAAGTTAAAATATTTATTATTTTAACAAATAATTATATAACTTGGAACAATATTAAAGACACAATGAAACGTAACTCAAAGACACTAATTAATACTAAGTCAAGGCACGACCCGCTCGTCTAATAAACCGTAGTACGTCGTAGGTAGTCGTGCACACTAGAAGAGGCTTTGAGTTACGTCGGAACGAAGAACGCAAGATTGTGAGTTCATGTCCCCCTTTTCTCTTAACTTTTTTCGGTTTTATAGCTTCGGGGGTGAAGTACATGTTACAAATTGTTTACAAACGTTTACATATGGTATGGTTAGCTAAGGAATGTACTGCTAGATCATGTGAGTGGTGGGTACAACGCTTAAGACCATTAATCCTCGTAGTAGGACTGAGGGACATGAGTGATAGATCTATTTGGGTGTAGCGAGCCCCACCCATGTAGACCGGGATTTGGCCCATGAGGTGACTATGTCTTACAGCCGGAGGCCCGGTACAAAATCTGCTAGGATTGAGCCTTCCTGGATCACGTCACACATATTAATGGCCTTACAAACCATTAATCGATCTGTTTTCCTTGTTTGCTTTCATACAAGGATTTACAAATACATACATACTTTCAATGATTTCAAGGTTTATTCGTACACACATACAAAACACATGAACTCGCTTAACTTTTGTTGATGTTTTCAAAACTACATGTATTTTAGGAAACTAAGTATGGATCTGGCAGGCGTTGGAACTCTTAAACAATTTGAGTGGTTTGTAATTTGGATTTGAAGTCTGTGTTTGGATTTTAAGACAATGTTGTTGGGATGTTTTAAAACTTAATCTATGGATGAACATCTTTGGTTTTATCATATAGTTGTTTGTTATGGTTGAATGCAATGATATTAAGCAAGTCACACATAATCACGCTTCCGCAAAAGTCAGGGTGTGACAGTTTGGTATCAGAGCTTCGATTGTAGCGAACTAGGATTCTTTCTCGAGTCTAGACTACAATCATTAGGGCTCTCACGAAAATGTTTTCACAAAGTATTTTTCATTGCATACACGAAACGCCCAAATCCATGGAACAAACGTTTTACAAAAAGAAAGACACGAAACACAATGCAAGGTCACATTGGTAGTCTAGTCTGCATGAAGTAGACTAGGAAAGTTAGAGAAGATTCGTGAGGAATAATGAGGATACATGATTTCATGATACACTGTCTTTGATTGCGTACTAAGTAATAGTGGATGATGTATGTGCATATGTTATGATTGTTATGTTACAGGCATTATGTCTTCATAAGAGAGCGGATTTTCCGACGCCGATGACCCTATGGCTATTGTCTCTAATGACGAGATCGCCCAGAGCCGGAGATCTTTTTCCAAGCATGCGTCCCGGGGAGGCACATATGGTAAACGTTCCGGGGAGGAATGTCGGGTTATTGGGATGTTGGTTAATACACTCATATCTATCACTTAAGTCCCTTCTACCGATTGTTGCCGGGAAGGCAACGGGGTATTAGTTAATAGCGATATTTAGGTTTGGCACCCTCACACCGCACCGAGGAGGTCGGGAGTGAACTAATGACCCCAATCTTGACCATTGTTTTGATAGAGGCTTTGGGGAATAGGGCAAATAATCTGGAGCCATCTGCGGTAATCGAGTTATTAACAACATCAAATCATTGAAATGTTTTATACTTATATTTGGTAACTAAAACGGGTCAACAAACTTTGAACTCACCAGCGTCGTCTGACACACTTGTCTGCATGCTTGCAGGTCGTTAGATTCTTGGACATGGAACTTGCTATCTGGGAGTTCTAGAGTGGTCATGGGTTGCAACTCTTGGATATTAATTCTTGGTTTAGCACATTGTTCTGAAACACTTGAACAATGAATAGTCTTATGCTTCCGCTGAACGTTTACTTTGGTTTTAACTTATGACTTGGAATTATATTATGAAATGAATCGAATGTTTTATTTAAATATTTATTATTAGTTCAATGTGATTGGTGGCTTAGATCCTGGTACGTCACACGTCCCGTGGTGTTTCCGCATGTGGTATTTTGGGGGTGTGACAAAAACTGTCACAAAAGGTAACATAAAGCACACTAAACTGCATAGTTTAGCACCTTAATGAACCAGTAACCAACCGAACAACCGGACACAACCCGAAACACCAAATTGTCAGTAGAAGCATTGTTTTAGCATTTCCAAGCTAGTTATGGCCCCGAACATTATAACACGCTATATAAACACCTAATAACTAAATAACCTAACTAAACACTTAGATTTCAACCATAATCTAACTATAACATTACAACCTAACTCTAGACCCCCCCACCTATTCTCGGCCAACATGTGGCCCCCACTCAAGATTTTATTTGAATATTAAATTGGATCATGTTTTACCTTTACTAAACATTGAAACCATTCGATAAATTGATATTGGTGTGATATAAGTTAAACCTTAAGGACTAAGCTCTTCATTTCTCTAACTCACCACCACACTTGAGCTCTCTCTCCCTCTCCCTCTCCACTCTCGGCCGAACACACACCACACACCATCATCTTCATCAACCAAGTTCAATCCAATCCATACATACTCAAAGGTGTAAGAAGGTGCATAAGGAAGCTTGGAGCTCTTGGAAGTTGAAGGACCACTCACACAAGCTTTTATCCACCTCTTTTTCATCTTGTGATCATCCCTAGCCTTGAGATAGTAGTAAGATCATCTACACCTTATTTTACATCTTGTTTTGGTGGTTAAAGAATGATACAAGTTGTTAATCATGAAGAACACTATGAATCTTGAACATGAAACTATAACATAAGACTAAAATCATAAGAAATCATGTTGTTTAAGTGTTGTTATGCTTGTTGATTGTTGATTGCTCATATTATTGATGTAAATCATCATGTGATCTTGCTAGATAGTGATTAAAGACATAATCTAGCAAGATGAGAGGGTGATTATGTTAAGAATCAATAGATCATCCTTGTGTAAATCATGAACTTGAAGTGTGAATTGTTTTCTTGGAAAGTGATGATCAAAGTAAATGTAAAGTCTTGTAAATCTATGATTTCAAGAATGATTTTTCAAGAAACCAAGTTAAAAATCCAAGATTTACCTAAGCTTGGTTCTTCAAGGAACTAACCACATTTTTAGTGGTTAAACAAGTGTAGAAATATATATGTAACAAGAAAAACTCAAGAAGAAACATTTTTAGAAAAATGATTTACAAGTTGTAAACATCTAACTTATTTAAAATTGATGTTTTTAAATAAACAAACACACTTTAAAGGGTAACTAAGCCTACTGAACACACTAATAAGTTACTATGAATTTTTATAAATTTTCAAATTCATGAAGTAATGATTATAGCTTGATTTTGGCAAATTGGTAAGTATTGGTTGATTTGTTGTTGATTGCGTTGATTTATAAAAGAAAATGATATGCTTTGAAAGCATGGAAACCTCCATTTTAAGGGGAAACTATGGCAAAATTTTTCTAGAAATTTAATACTTAGAAAAATATTTTTAAACAAATATTTACAAGTATATTTTAAACCATTAATTTTCATATAAAGTTTGCCATAATTTTTGTTACAAAAATTATAAATATTGGAGGTTGGTTTTTGTAAATAAAAGTGACTAAATATGTATTTAGAAAAATATATATTTAGATGTCACCATGTGTGTGATTATTTGTATATTATGTGTATTAGTTATATTATTTTAGGACTTGAAATAATATAACTCATGAAAATACTAAGAAATTACAATCCAAAATATTACCAAAATTCCAAGAATTAAGTATATAATTTATACCCAAAGTATTGGACAAACCGAACAAAGGAATATAACTCACAAAAATATTCCGGAATTTAATTCATAAGTGTATTTTGGTAATTAGTAATTTGGACACCAAGAAAACAAAAATATGTTTTTTACAACTATTACAAGAATATATCATATTTTTTACAAGAGGGAAATATATTATTTTTGGTAAATAAAAATATATATTTTCTTGAAATTATTAGAAGATATATTATTTTCGGGAGAAAATATATATTTTCTTGAATAAACATGAAATACATTATTTTTTGGTGAAAAATAAGTTTGTATATATTTTCTAAGTTAAACTTGAAAATATATTATTTTTGAGACTTATACGAAAATATAAATATTTTTGCCAAGGAAAAAGATTATAAATAATTTTTCTATGTAATACTTCTTAAAATATATATTTTGAGAATATGTATTGATGGATTTTTATTAGAAATATTATTCCAGAAAAATTAATACGAAAATTAAGTATAAGAATACTTAACAAACACAATAAAAATACGTATTCTCGTACGTATAATTATACACCGGGATACGCCACCGATACTTGGCAAAAAATATACAAGTATAAGAGTATACATACCCCCATCCTTGGGAAATTATACATGTACAAGTGCATAAACATGTCAAGTTAAAATATATTATTTAACTATTATTTCATAATTTAATAAATATAATTTAAGTTAAAATATTTATTATTTTAACAAATAATTATATAACTTGGAACAATATTAAAGACACAATGAAACGTAACTCAAAGACACTAATTAATACTAAGTCAAGGCACGACCCGCTCGTCTAATAAACCGTAGTACGTCGTAGGTAGTCGTGCACACTAGAAGAGGCTTTGAGTTACGTCGGAACGAAGAACGCAAGATTGTGAGTTCATGTCCCCCTTTTCTCTTAACTTTTTTCGGTTTTATAGCTTCGGGGGTGAAGTACATGTTACAAATTGTTTACAAACGTTTACATATGGTATGGTTAGCTAAGGAATGTACTGCTAGATCATGTGAGTGGTGGGTACAACGCTTAAGACCATTAATCCTCGTAGTAGGACTGAGGGACATGAGTGATAGATCTATTTGGGTGTAGCGAGCCCCACCCATGTAGACCGGGATTTGGCCCATGAGGTGACTATGTCTTACAGCCGGAGGCCCGGTACAAAATCTGCTAGGATTGAGCCTTCCTGCATCACGTCACACATATTAATGGCCTTACAAACCATTAATCGATCTGTTTTCCTTGTTTGCTTTCATACAAGGATTTACAAATACATACATACTTTCAATGATTTCAAGGTTTATTCGTACACACATACAAAACACATGAACTCGCTTAACTTTTGTTGATGTTTTCAAAACTACATGTATTTTAGGAAACTAAGTATGGATCTGGCAGGCGTTGGAACTCTTAAACAATTTGAGTGGTTTGTAATTTGGATTTGAAGTCTGTGTTTGGATTTTAAGACAATGTTGTTGGGATGTTTTAAAACTTAATCTATGGATGAACATCTTTGGTTTTATCATATAGTTGTTTGTTATGGTTGAATGCAATGATATTAAGCAAGTCACACATAATCACGCTTCCGCAAAAGTCAGGGTGTGACAGTTTGGTATCAGAGCTTCGATTGTAGCGAACTAGGATTCTTTCTCGAGTCTAGACTACAATCATTAGGGCTCTCACGAAAATGTTTTCACAAAGTATTTTTCATTGCATACACGAAACGCCCAGATCCATGGAACAAACGTTTTACAAAAAGAAAGACACGAAACACAATGCAAGGTCACATTGGTAGTCTAGTCTGCATGAAGTAGACTAGGAAAGTTAGAGAAGATTCGTGAGGAATAATGAGGATACATGATTTCATGATACACTGTCTTTGATTGCGTACTAAGTAATAGTGGATGATGTATGTGCATATGTTATGATTGTTATGTTACAGGCATTATGTCTTCATAAGAGAGCGGATTTTCCGACGCCGATGACCCTATGGCTATTGTCTCTAATGACGAGATCGCCCAGAGCCGGAGATCTTTGGATCAGATACTTAGAGCGACCCAGACATGCTATCAGACGACGAGGATGACTTTCAGCCGTTCGCGTTGCCTGCCTTTAGAGATGACTTACCCCTTGCTGATGGTATTCCAGATGAGGATCCTTTTCTCATTCCTGTTCCAGTCCATGATCATCTCATCATTGGGCATCCTGATGGTGAGCACATCGTGGCTCCAATCCTCGATCCTGTTCCTCTCATGGTCATTCCTCCCGAGGATTGGCCTTTCGATGATTTGGTTGGTGATGACGTTGATTTGTTTGTTGATGGCCCTCCTGTTGATGCCCAGTGTGATGGAGAGATAGACGAGGATGTTGTTGCTATCCCACCTCCTGAGATTCCTGTCATTGAGATATCCTCTGATTCTAGTTTGCACTCTGTCTCAGATTCCTTTGAGTCTGTGACGTCGTCAGCTTTACAGGCGGTCGGATTGCGGCATTATGCTACTGATTCTAATGATGATACTGCTATGTCAGCTGCACTATCTCCTCCACACGACCCCGAGCCTGGTCCTGAGCCAGATCTTACTCCTTTTGATCAGCCTGATGTTGCACCTGCTGACCTCGAGCCGATACCTGATCATGACCCTATTCCTTTTGGTTTACCAGACATTGCAACCCTTATTCCTGACCCAGTTCCTGCACCTGTTGACCCTCCTTTTGAGCCCTTTATTCTTCCACCCGCACCCGCACTCGCTGATGTTGCTCCTCTCCCTCCTGTAGAGTCCGATTTCCATTGTGTTGACTTACATATCGTTTTCTTACAGGACATCCCTGCACCCTGTCTAGGGGGAAGGTACTTCAGGCCAGCACCCGCGTGATGATCATTTTGCTTCAGCAGCTTTTTCTTAGGCCCCTCAGGCTGCACCGTTTGTTCCTTTCACTTCTTCACCACTTGATGAGCCATTCTGATGGTTCCCACCGTATTCTATGCCGATCTCATATCCCTATCATCCCTCCCATTTTGTTGGCTATACATAGGATGAGTTACTTTATTCGCTTCAGCTTCGATTTGAGGTTATGAGTCGCAGAGTCTTGGAGCATAAGCTGACTCCGCGTCCCCTACCGTATCCTTGTCAGCCTGCTTTTGTTCCCCCTCGTTCATCACCATCTCCTTTTGCACATCCTCCTGCTCCTCTTACTACTTTTCCAGAGTTTGATGCTCGATTTCTTACTGTCGAGAAGCAGATCAGTTATTTGCTTTGTCATGTATATGAGGTCGAGGAGGAGCTTGCGCATGTGCGCAGCTTGCTTTTCTTCCCTCCTCCTCCTCCACCACCACCATCAGTATAGTTGGTTTTTGGTTTTATGCAGATTGCATTGCTTTTAGTGAGAGCACTACTATTGAGCCAAGATTGTGAAGCCTTTTGGAGACTACCTTTTGATTATGTGATTTTGTATACTTGCAGACTTATTGGACAAGGGTAGTGTGACCCTGTGTCCCTTTTGATGTGATACACTTGTAAACAATGTAACTGTGGTTGATGATTAATGAAAGCTCAATCGTCATGTTCTCACTAAATATATTGTTGGATTACTTGCTTATGTTGTGACTGTGTTGTTACATGATTGCTTGTTATGATAAATGTTATTATATGTACGTACTATATATTTACTTAGCGAATAAACCTATCTGATCTTCTTCTTAGAAGATGCCGCCGCGAAGGAACACCGACACCAACAATCCTCTGCCGACGACCGAGGCAGAATTACAGGAACGCATCTCACAGGCCATCGCACACCACGAGGCCCTACGCTCCGAACACAGCGGGGGTACCTCAGGGAATAACCCACGTAACGGTAATGTTTAAGTCTCCTAAGACACATTACAATACGTTAAGACATTTCCATGTGTGCTTTGCTAATGCTCTCTGTGATGATGTTGATTGTGTACAGGCTGTACCTACAAGCAGTTTTTGGATTGCAAGCCTTTGAACTTCGACAGTACTAGAGGTGCCGTAGCTTTTGTGAGATGGGTTGAGAAGACGGATTCTGTGTTGCGGGTGAGTAAATGTGCGCCAGAGCACCAAGTCACGTACATCTCTGGACTGTTTCTTGATGGGGCTTTGTCATGGTGGAACCTTCAGGTTCAGACTCTAGGTGAGGCTGCAGCATATGCTCTGACATGGGATGAATTGAAAGAGCTGATGCGTAAGAAGTATTGTTCGAGGGCAGAAATTCAGAAACTGGAAACTGAATTTTGGAATTTGAAAATGGATGGTCCTAAGATAGCTGAGTATGTGTAGAGATTCCATGATTTGTCTCGTGTTGTCCCCTACTTGGTAGAACCAGAGTTCAAGAGAATTGAACGTTTCATTTGGGGATTGGCACCCCAGATTCTAAGCATGGTGACGACATCCAAGCGTCCAACCATCACTGAGGCGATCGACTTAAGCGTGGCACTGACAGAGGAAGCCATTAGATTGGGAAAGTTCTCAATTTCAGAGACAAAGAAGAAAGAAACTCATGTAGAGTCGTCAGGAGAAAACAAGAGGAAGTTTTCGAACTTCAAGAAGGGTACCCAAGGAAACAACAACAATGCCAGCAAGCGTAGAGATGCTAACCCACCAGCCGAGGTCAGGACTGGTGCTGCAACTACGGAGAACAAAGGGAAAGGATATATGGGCACCCTGCCCAAGTGTGATGTGTGTCAATTCCATCATGCCGGGCAGTGCAGGTTTAGGAAGTGTGGTAACTGTGGAAGGAATGGTCATTCGAATGAAACATGCTGGGTTGGAACCGGTCGTGGAAATGGTGGACAAGGCGGTAATGGTAATGGTAACCGTGGTGGAAATGGTTATGGGAATAGAAATCAGGGAGGTAATACCGTAATGGAAACGGGAATGGAAATGGAAACCAGGTAGGAAATGGAAACCGCGGAGGAAATAACAACAACCAAGGTGGAAATGGAAATGAACGCAGTCAAGGATGTTTCGGTTGTGGTGAAGTAGGGCATTTCAAGCAGGATTGCCCAAAGAATAACCAAGCTCGTGGACGACTATTCAACATTGGAGCTAGGGAAGCTCGCCAGGATCCGAACGTAGTCACTGGTACGTTCCCTGTTAATCAAGATTTTGCATCTGTGCTATTTGATACCGGTGCTGACTATAGCTTCGTATCTCTAAAGTTTAAGAATATACTTGGTTTAGTAGCGAGTAAGTTAGATATCCCGTACTCGATAGAACTAGCTAATGGGAAGCTAGTGGAAGCTAATGAAGTAGTTAGAGGCTGTGTTATAGAGCTTGGAGAGTGTGAGTTTATGTTATATTTTCTGCCAGTTGAGTTGGGAAGCTTCGACGTAGTAGTTGGGATGGATTAGTTGTCGAGTAATCGAGCTGAGATTGTATGCCATGAGAAGGTTATCCGCATCCCGTTGGTGAATGCAGAGACGATCGTGATTCATGGGGAGAAGCATGATACACCTCTATGGAATATTAGTTGTTTGAAGGCACGGAAGTTTTTGCGTAAAGGATGTGTTGCCTTCATAGCTCATGTCGTGACAAAGAATCCGAAGAACCGAAGCTCGAAGATATCCCTGTGGTAAGGGAATATCCTGAAGTCTTCCCCGAGGACTTACCAGGATTACCTCCTCAACGACAAGTCGAATTCCACATTGACTTGGTTCCAGGCGTCGCGCCTGTAGCCACGGCACCTTACCGACTTGCGCCTTCGGAGATGCAAGAGTTGTCAACGCAGCTTCAGGAGCTACTGGACAAGGGATTTATAAGACCAAGCTTCTCACCTTGGGGAGCTCCAGTTCTGTTCGTCAAGAAGAAGGACGGTAGTTTTCGTATGTGCATCGACTACCTAGAGTTGAACAAGTTAACCATCAAGAATCGGTATCCCTTGCCAAGGATTAATGACTTATTCGACCAACTGCAAGGATCCAACTACTATTCCAATATCGATCTTCGATCAGGTTATCGCCAGCTGCGGATTCAGGAAGAAAGTATACCAAGGAACAGTGAGTCAACAATTTGTTTTAAACATACGCTAATATTGTGTTTTCTGCACGGTATACAAAACAGTTATACACTGAATACAAAACTTGGAGAATCTAGGAGACATGTACTTAGGACCTTCGGGAACTTATGTCAAAGTTCATTAAAGGTTATCACTTAGGAACCACGTCCATTAACTCGAACAAACACCATTAATCTGTCATATATGCTATTTTAGTTAACCGAAAAGGTGAAGTACTCAAATTTCTTTTATTGAAATTCCCACTCTTGCTTCTAGCGAGTAGATTTTTACATCTCTACTTCTCTTAATGGTGGCCGCATCACAACAATTTTCTTCATTAGAGCGAACACTCATTTGCTTCGGTACTTGATCATTTCATATGTTACACATACATCGTTTGTTACGCATGTGGCTTCCCTTCTAATGATAGTTTTTCATAAAAGTTACCAATATCATTTCGCTATATTCATTATTGCCTAGTGCCTCAGATAATCAGCATTATTGTAAGTATCGACTCCTTGATATTGAGTCAACAAAACCTTCTTGAAATTTCTTTTCCTTCGAGTTACATACATGGTTCATCTTTGTAACATTGCCAAAACTTTCTGGTCGATACATACATTTATTGTCAGACTGCGCTGAAACCAAGTTCAATTGCTTGAACTTATCCATTTCGCATATTTGATTCAAGACACCATATGATGTATTGAAAGCATCATATTCAATTTCACTTTAGCAAGTGTTTCTTTTGTTCCGAGTCGCAGTAGACCTGTTTGGTCTATGACCCCATTAAATGGTTTGTTGATTTCGACACCTTATGGTGATGCTTTCACTAACTTGAAGCTTGCGCTAATCCCGTGTACGCATCTCATACACTGATTTAATTGTTTATTTATCGACTTGCTCTAAATCCGCTCTGGTTTATCATGTTAAAGCAGTCTTAACACAATCATGTGCTAAGATAATGGTACACAAACTCATCTTTATATTCCGGTGTACCTATCAGCGTTTCTTTCATTATCGTTCGAGTACCTTGCGATAATTATTGCTTGTTCATCTTCGGTCGAAAACAGTAGTTCTTTGATGTTCCATATTCAATTGAAAACCCTATGACATTGTTTAAATCAAATCTTCAGATTTGTTTCAGCACGCTTTCGTTTGATCTCAAACACGGTGAACTTGTTCGGTCACCGCTATTATTGAGTTATGTCGTTCACTACGGCACCTTGTGGTGTCAGTACAAACTTGTAGCTTGTGCTAGTCATGGTCAACCGTTTCACACGAAACTACACATACTTTTGCTTGACTTGTCATTTAAACGTTCTTAATGCAACTACGAATTAAGACAATGATACACCAGGTTCGTTTGTATTTCATTTCGGTGTATTCTCGCAATTTAATAATGCCAACACACTAGTTTTATTCATTTATTTGTTCAAAAGTTGACGGATCATTTTCATGTCACTATTACAATTGAGCTTGCTGATTCTGAGTCCATCTAGCGGATGTTATTGATTCTAGAACTCAATCGCATATTGTAAACGATCGTTTGGAATTCTATCGGTCGAAATTCCTCTTTGGTTGAACCCCTGTTAACTAAGTTACACTAGGTTATACATCTATACGTCTCGTATCTTTTGACATCAAATTCTGAAACACATACCTTTTAACAGCTGGGTTCTCATTGTTGTAATATGTCCCTGGATTCACCTGATTCAATAAGTCTTGATTCGGTTTCGTGGTTAATCACCTTGGTATTATTCATATCCATACACGCATAACATAACCCTAAGGAGTTAATGTAGCTTAAAATTTCGGGACGAAATTTTCTTAACAGGGGGAGAATGTGACAATTGTCAAAATTGCATGTATCCGTACAAATATTAGACAATGATTAATGCTCAATGACTGTGCTGATTAAACATTTATGACATGAATGTTTTCTGATTATCGTTATCATATATACATGTGCATCATATATTGCAAATGTTATATCGTTATTACATGCGACACTTTATTAATTCAAATGGTGCACGAAACAAAGATAGCATAGTTATCAGACAAATCAGAAAAATGCTGACGGAGTTCAGTACATAGACACACATGGTACTGAGACACAGAATGAGCCAGAAACCAAGAGTTACACTAGTATAGTGTGTAGGAAAGTAAGGATCACAAAACTGCCTTCCTAGTAATAGTTTAAGTACCGGAAAGTGCCTGAAACTCACATAAATTGCTGAAATCAGCAAAATTCAGCCTCTAAACACTTTAATATCATGCAGAAATATGGTTAAATGGTCCAGAATGCTTTTCTAAGTGTCGGGAATCAAAACTGTCACAAAAGGTAACATAAAGCACACTAAACTGCATAGTTTAGCACCTTAACGAACCAGTAACCAACCGAACAACCGGACACTACCCGAAACACCAAATTTTCACTAGAAGCATTGTTTTAGCATTTCCAAGCTAGTTATGGTCCCCGAAAATGTCACACCCCAACCAATGGCGGAAACATCGGGATGAGACGAAGTGTGAAGATTGCTAGAGACATCATAACGCTATTTGTGACAATATTTAATAAACCGATTTCATTTCATAATTCATTTGTCAACATTACAAGGAAATCAAATAACATTACGTTCAAGGGAAATACAATACAACATAATCAAAATTGATACAACGATTAAACTTAAACGTCTATATGTGTATCTAGGCATCAACGCTACTTCATTTCATAGCATCATCATCCTCAACCTGTAACATGTTTAAAATAAAGTTCAATGCAAAAGCAAAGGCGAGTATACAAGTTTGGTACATACGTATCAAAAGACAGGTTTAAACAATTCCATGTGGCAAGCTCTTGATACAAGATAAACAATAAAATTGGCATGTGTCAAACATATCAAACCAATAATGAAACGGAATATGCTCATGGCATAACCACAAGTCTACGGGCGGGTCGTTAATCCTATAGCGCTACATATGTCATGGTTTGGCTCGTACGAAGTTAATGATAAGTCTAGCACATAATGTCCTCAACCCAAGTTTAAAGTATCAAGTAATCAAATAAGCATGCGTGTAATAGGAATGTTCATGTATTATGATAAAGTTTATGTATAAGTTTGTAAATAACATGTTACACCCCAAAAAGTGGTAAACGAAAAAGGGGTTCAAGTATACTCACAAGGCTTGCATATGCTTTCCGATTATCCAATTGTTGACGAGTAGAGATTTAGAGTCCGAATGTATAAGGGTTAAAGTTCAAGTATGCTTAGAGTCGAGATTCGGAATAAAACAACATGAAAGTATTATATCAACATAATCATCTTCAACACATAACACTTGTATGACACTTGGTAACCACGAGGGTTATAATAATGTTTTCATGAGTTGAACACTCATAAGAATCATAACAAGGTTTAGGTCCTAGATGATGTCCTACTACTATGACAAATGAACATGAATTCAACATCAAAGGTTCAAATGTACATAGATATTATTTAGGTTAGGTAGTATATATTAATAAGTCCTTAGTACAAGTATTTCAAACATGAGGTAGAAGGTTTAATCTTCATTTAGGTACCTCAAATGTGTCATAGAAGTCATGTAGGAGGTAGGAAGAACAAGCTCCCATTTAGGCACCTCTTATGTGTTCACCACTACACTTGGTGTAAAAACAACCAAGGAGGGTATTGAACAATATTAAGACAATAATAAGAACAACTATACTATGAGAAATCATCAAATCATGTGGGGATTCTATGTTGGATAACCCAAGTTGATCATAATCACTCCTTCATCAAGCTTGAGGCTTGAACATGACTTGTGGGTCAAAAACCCTAAACAAAACAGAAAGTATTTGAGGATTATCCTCTGATTTTGTATGTCTCAACCTTGTTTTTAAGACTAACTAACCATAGGAGTGGTTATAAGCATAAGGACATAGGTTTGAGTGAGTTAAACTCATGTCTAAGCAAAGATTAATGAAAACAAACTTAAATAGTGGACTTTGAAGCCTTTTTTCCAGAGTTTCGGGGACTTGTTTGCTGTGAAACACCCCTAGAATCGAAGCCAAGGTCAAGCCAAGCGTCCTGGAAAAAGAATGGACCAAAACGGATAAGAAATGAAGAAGTTATGCCCTTTTTCGTAAAGCTCGATGAATCTGTCCGAACTCTGATTTGCAGCAACGATTTTGAGTGATTGAGAGAGATTTGGGGGTCTTTGTAAAGTGTTTTGAGCTTGGAGAAGGTGTGTATTTATAGTGGAGAAGTTAGGGAGTGGTTAGGAGGGTTTTAATGGTGATTAGAGGCCATTGGGTGAGAGTTAGAAGTGGGATTTCGTGCAAAAATCGCGGCTGTTTGAAACTTCTGCCCGCCAGACCCCCTTACGGGCCGTATGGGGTGTCTTGCGGTCCGTAAGCCATAGGAAGGAACCAAAAAGAATTTTATTTCTTGTTTTATTGATTTGCAACCTATTCCAATGTTATACATTACGGGTTTTATGATTAAATTAAGGTTTTAAGTATATAAAACATGTTCTAAAGGGTACGTAAATGTAGAAATGAATAAGATTAAGCATAGATTTCGTATGTAAGTATCGTAAGAAGCATGTATGTTACGTATTAGTAGGTTTATTAGACGTTTGCAAGTGTTACGGATATGTAAAAAATTGTTTCACAATTAAACGTATGATTATGTATAAGGTATGTATAACATGTAATTAACAAAGTATGCGTTTCATTTATGAATCAAGCCCCGTATTTACATTTTATTAAGAAGAAAGGATGATTACGAGAATGCAAGTTTTCCAAAAATAAAATTTCAAACAATGGTTTCTAAATATAGTAAGTATGAAAACGCAGGGCGTTACAGTCTCCCCTCCTTTAGGAAATTTCGTCCTGAAATTTATTCAAGAGGAAGACCTGAAAGAGTTTTGGTAAAAAGTGATTATTTAAAACTAGGACTTGAAATTTTGAAATGTTTTGAAAAGTACGAAATTTTGGGAGAATAAAAATAAGTTTGTAAAATGAATTGTCTGGCAAAAATGGTTTTGGGGCATAAGCATGGGTGGACGTGTATAGGTAAAACGATTTTGAATAGCTAAATTTGGAGTTGTTTTACAAATGTGTTGTATTTACGAAGAGGTCTATAACACGGTTTGTAATCAACAAGAGTGAGGTAGGTTGCATAGGAAGTTTTAAAGGTAGTATGAGACCATCTATTCATAAAAATTGCTTTTCGAGTGGAACGAGAAAGTTTGGTAAAATAAAGTATTAACGGCCTACTAATATGTTCACCAGGAATAAGAACAGGAAGATGGTTTTAAAGGTAATGAGATAAGTTAGGATACGATTGTTTGAACGAGCTTGATTGTGAACGAGGTTTGTATGAAAGAAAAGGATAAGGGAGAATAATACGATTATAGAATGAACGAATGACTTTTAAAGAGTGCAAGTATAAGAATAGCATAAGTGTTGGATAGATGAACGCCGTGTGTTTAAGGATGAAGTCTCGTCGTGGATAATCAGATATAATGCGTTTGTGAGTTGTCTAAAGTTGTATTAGGTCTAAATAGGTCTGTAAAACACTGAATTTCTCGTGACACGTTTTACGAAAGTTTGGTAACGTGGTGAAAACACTTATATATAGGAAGTACCAGCGGCGTATCCACCATGTTTTAACCACATTACGTCCGTTCCGTATTCGGTGCCATGTTACGTTCCGTGCCTTACCATACACAGTAGTACACTCTATAGTTCTCATACGCCTATCACTATAATCCCGTGTGCACCGGTTATTATATTGATCGTCGCATGATCCGCATAGCTTGTACTAGTTGTGTATGAATTTGGGTAGGTACATTAAAAAAAATAAGAATGTGTGCGTATAAGAATAAAGTATGTAAGCAAGTCCATGCTTAAGTATGTATAGGACCCACGTAAGTGAATCCCTCGGATTCCGCTCGCGCACGGGCACGAATGTATGAATCATGAATATGTATGAAAGATAAGTATGAGTATAAGTGTAAGTTATGAATACGCATGCGAATGTATGTATAAACATATGACGTATGAGTATGATATGAACATGAGTATCAGCATAAATGTATTGTCATGGTTATGAGTAAGAGTATGAGCATAGCGTGTATGAAAATGGGTATATGTGTGAGTACAAACATAAGTATAAGTAGGATGTATGATTGTAAGTATGAATATGAATATTAGTGTAAACATGAGTGTAAGTATAATTCTAAGAATATGAATATAAATTTGAATATAAGTGTAACATATGAATACAACGTAAAATGTATAAATCGCGACCATTAGTGTATGAGTTAGTGATTTTATATATGGTATGAATTTAAATACGTATAAGATCAAGAGGTTTGAGTATAAAAGAAACAAAACTGAGTAGTACATGTGAAGTAGTCGTGAGGTATAAACTAGAACACGTGAAATGATGTGCATGTATAGTTGTTTGAGCAACGTTAAATTTTATCGAATCGAGATAGATTGAGTTTAGTTGGAGGGTAAAATATAGTTTGTACATGTAAAAGGATATCAGTACTCATTGGTTAAGCGTAATGTATTTCGTAATGAATGGAAATGCTACTTTTGTTTCAAAAGAGTTTACGTAAATTGAAGATTGTCGGTCCCCATGGAGTCTTCTTGCCCACGTGTTTTGTAAGTTAGTGTAGGAAAAAGGTTTTCGATAAAAAGTAGGTTCGTTTCATCAAACAAGAAATTATGAATTTAGGAGGTTCTTGTGAAAACGAGGATCCTTTACAAATGGACTTAGTGATTGTTAAAAGTTTTAGCAATTGATTTGTTGATGTTGAAAGGAGCATTTGGTAAAACATTCATATAGCACCTACAAGATCCTATAAGTAGTTGAGAAAGGTTGGTTTGATTTTGATTAAGAATGGAAGTCTCTAGTATGATGATATAATGTGTGCGTGTTTTAGTGATTAATTTGAATATGAAGTTCATGGGCAAGAGTTTCATTGGACCGGCTAAATTGATAGGTAGCATTTCGTAAAGTTTTGAGGTTCGAGTAATAAAACGCTTTAAGACATGATTAGGAATCTCGTGTATATGAGTTGGGTGAAAATAGATTGTGGAATAAGAAGTACGCTCGATAAAATAATGTATTTTGAAGTCGGTATAAGTAGGTATTTTGAATAATGATAGACAATTTAGGTATAAAATATGATCGAGTTTGCATAATAAGATATCTTGAAGGGACGTTTTGGTAACGATCACCTAGGTAAGGGAATCACCCCTAACTTGTTGGTGAGGTCGTTTTTAAGAAAAAGGGGAGTGGAGTTAATCGTCAAGGTAAGGAAATTACTCCTATCTCGATGATATGTCCCCACTCGTCGTTACAAGGAATACAAATTCAAATTATATGAAATTATGCGTATGTATAAACTTATGAAAAGGATTTAATATATTGTGTGTGTGGGGAGTAAATATCGAAAGTAAATTCGAATTTGAAAGGTTGCATCGTATAAAATAAATGATAAAACACATGTTTGATTAAAATTTGGGATGGTTCCAAAACGGAACGTTGACTAACCAAAGTGGTCGAAAGGTCTTTCAAATTTGAGGAGCATGATTTGGCCTAATAGGTGGAATACTCTCGCCGACAAGTCGGTTAACGGTATTTAGCCTTCCGGTTACTACATGTCTCAAATCAATCGAAATTTCGAGACTTGACGGGATTTTTTTTGAAAAATTCAAGGAGTGAAACTAGTCGACAAGGTGCGGGTCCCACCCTTAACTTGGCGATTTAGTATCCTAAGTGTGGTTGGTACTCGTCGGGTCAAAAGTTAATTTCGACACTTTGACGAGGGTCCACTAGAATTTGAAATTTGAATTTCTCCATCAAGTTGAGGATTTCACTCCTAACTTGATAGTGAATTTCGTGTAAAAAGAAAAGTAGAAGGATTGAGAGTCATTCCCCGAATTGTGGGTTTCACGCTTATTTTGGTGAAGTCGTCTCGTTTGTGTATTACGAGTGTTTTCGGATTTAGAAATACCGAGTAAAATGTATGAGGGAAGTGTATGTCAAAGGAATACGCAACAAGTATAAACACGTAAGAGGGCATATCAAGAATGGTACTAAAATGATGAAATGATAAATCAAGTATTAACACATAGAGAAATAGGTCAAGAATAATACCTAAAGGATCGAACAACGAAACAAGTATTAACACATAATGAGACAAGCATTAATGCATAAGAATAACATGTCGAATATTACCCACGAGTGATATACATGTTTAAAAGAGCACAAATAAGAAACAAATAAAGTATCATGTAGTAGTTCAAGCAACACATACGAATAAGGCTCTAAAACTATAGACTAGGTAAAAGCATTCCTACTTTTCCTAATTCCCTATAGTTATGGCTCTGATACCAATCTGTCACACCCCAACCAATGGCGGAAACATCGGGATGAGACGAAGTGTGAAGATTGCTAGAGACATCATAACGCTATTTGTGACAATATTTAATAAACCGATTTCATTTCATAATTCATTTGTCAACATTACAAGGAAATCAAATAACATTACGTTCAAGGGAAATACAATACAACATAATCAAAATTGATACAACGATTAAACTTAAACGTCTATATGTGTATCTAGGCATCAACGCTACTTCATTTCATAGCATCATCATCCTCAACCTCTAACATGTTTAAAATAAAGTTCAATGCAAAAGCAAAGGCGAGTATACAAGTTTGGTACATACGTATCAAAAGATAGGTTTAAACAATTCCATGTGGCAAGTTCTTGATACAAGATAAACAATAAAATTGGCATGTGTCAAACATATCAAACCAATAATGAAACGGAATATGCTCATGACATAACCACAAGTCTACGGGCGGGTCGTTAATCCTATAGCGCTACATATGTCATGGTTTGGCTCGTACGAAGTTAATGATAAGTCTAACACATAATGTCCTCAACCCAAGTTTAAAGTATCAAGTAATCAAATAAGCATGCGTGTAATAGGAATATTCATGTATTATGATAAAGTTTATGTGTAAGTTTATAAATAACATGTTACACCCCAAAAAGTGGTAAACGAAAAAGGGGTTCAAGTATACTCACAAGGCTTGCATATGCTTTCCGATTATCCAATTGTTGACGAGTAGAGATTTAGAGTCCGAATGTATAAGGGTTAAAGTTCAAGTATGCTTAGAGTCGAGATTCGGAATAAAACAACATGAAAGTATTATATCAACATAATCATCTTCAACACATAACACTTGTATGACACTTGGTAACCACGAGGGTTATAATAATGTTTTCATGAGTTGAACACTCATAAGAATCATAACAAGGTTTAGGTCCTAGATGATGTCCTACTTCTTTGACAAATGAACATGAATTTAACATCAAAGGTTCGAATGTACATAGATATTATTTAGGTTAGGTAGTATATATTAATAAGTCCTTAGTACAAGTATTTCAAGAATGAGGTAGAAGGTTTAATCTTCATTTAGGTACCTCAAATGTGTCATAGAAGTCATGTAGGAGGTAGGAAGAACAAGCTCCCATTTAGGCACCTCTTATGTGTTCACCACTACACTTGGTGTAAAAACAACCAAGGAGGGTCTTGAACAATATTAAGACAATAATAAGAACAACTATACTATGAGAAAGCATCAAATCATGTGGGGATTCTATGTTGGATAACCCAAGTTGATCCATAATCACTCCTTCATCAAGCTTGAGGCTTGAACATGACTTGTGGGTCAAAAACCCTAAACAAAACAGAAAGTATTTGAGGATTATCCTCTGATTTTGTATGTCTCAACCTTGTTTTTAAGCCTAACTAACCATAGGAGTGGTTATAAGCATAAGGACATAGGTTTGAGTGAGTTAAACTCATGTCTAAGCAAAGATTAATGAAAACAAACTTAAACAGTCGACTTTGAAGCCTTTTTTCGGGAGTTCCAGGGACTTGTTTGCTGTGAAACACCCCTAGAATCGAAGCCAAGGTCAAGCCAAGCGTCCTGGAAAAAGAATGGACCAAAACGGATAAGAAATGAAGAAGTTATGCCCATTTTCGTAAAGCTCGATGAATCTCTCTGAACTCTGATTTGCAGCAACGATTTTGAGTGATTGAGAGAGATTTGGGAGTGTTTGTAAAGTGTTTTGAGCTTGGAGAAGGTGTGTATTTATAGGGGAGAAGTCAGGGAGTGGTTAGGAGGGTTTTAATGGTGATTAGAGGCCATTGGGTGAGAGTTAGAAGTGGGATTTCGTGCAAAAATCGCGGCTATTTGAAACTTCTGCCCGCCAGACCCCCTTAAGGACCGTAAGGGGTGTCTTGCGGTACGTAAGCCATAGGCAGGAACCAAAAAAAATTTTATTTCTTGTTTTATTGATTTGCAACCTATTCCAATGTTATACATTACGGGTTTTATGATTAAATTAAGGTTTTAAGTATATAAAACATGTTCTAAAGGGTACGTAAACGTAGAAATGAATAATATTAAGCATAGATTTCGTATGTAAGTATCGTAAGAAGCATGTATGTTATGTATTAGTAGGTTTATTACACGTTTGCAAGTGTTACGGATATGTAAACAATTGTTTCACAATTAAACGTATGATTATGTATAAAGTATGTATAACATGTAATTAACAAAGTACGCGTTTCATTTATGAATCAAGCCCCGTATTTACATTTGATTAAGAAGAAAGGATGATTAAGAGAATGCAAGTTTTCCAAAAATAAAATTTCAAACAATGGTTTCTAAATATAGTAAGTATGAAAACGTAGGGCGTTACAGAACATCATAACACACTATATAAATACCTAATAACTAAATAAACTAACTAAACACTTAGATTTCAACCATAATCTAACTATAACATTACAACCTAACTCTAGACCCCCCCCCCACCTATTCTCGGCCAACATGTGGCCCCCACTCAAGATTTTATTTGAATATTAAATTGAATCCTGTTTTACCTTTACTAAACATAGAAACCATTAGATAAATTGATATTGGTGTGTTATAAGTTAAACCTTAAGGATTAAGCTCTTCATTTCTTTAACTCACCACCACACTTGAGCTCTCTCTCCCTCTCCCTTCCACTCTCGGCCGAACACATACCACACACCATCATCTTCATCAACCAAGTTCCATCCAATCCATACATACTCAAAGGTGTAAGAAGGTGCATAAGGAAGCTTGGAGCTCTTGGAAGTTGAAGGACCACTCACACAAGCTTTTATCCACCTCTTCTTCATCTTGTAATCATCCCTAGCCTTGAGCTAGTAGTAAGATCATCTACACCTTATTTTACATCTTGTTTTGGTGGTTAAAGAATGATACAAGTTGTTAATCATGAAGAACACTATGAATCTTGAACATGAAACTATAACATAAGACTAAAATCATAAGAAATCATGTTGTTTAAGTGTTGTTATGCTTGTTGATTGTTGATTGCTCATATTATTGATGTAAATCATCTTGTGATCTTGCTAGATAGTGATTAAAGACATAATCTAGCAAGATGAGAGGATGATTATGTTAAGAATCAATAGATCATCCTTGTGTAAATCATGAACTTGAAGTGTGAATTGTTTTCTGGGAAAGTGATGATCAAAGTAAATGTAAAGTCTTGTAAATCTATGATTTCAAGAATGATTTTTCAAGAAACCAAGTTAAAAATACAAGATTTACCTAAGCTTGGTTCTTCAAGGAACTAACCACATTTTTAGTGGTTAAACAAGTGTAGAAATATATATGTAACAAGAAAAACTCAAGAAGAAACATTTTTAGAAAAATGATTTACAAGTTGTAAACATCTAACTTCTTTAAAAATGATGTTTTTAAATAAACAAACACACTTTAAAGGTTAACGAAACCTACTAAACACACTAGTAAGTTACTACGAATTTTTGTAAATTTTCAAGTTCATGAAGTAGTGATTATAGCTTGATTTTGGCAAATTTGTAAGTATTGGTTGATTTGTTGATGATTGCATTGATTTATATAAGAAAATGATATGCTTTGAAAGCATGGAAACCTCCATTTTAATGGGAAACTATGGCAAAATTTTTCTAGAAATTTAATACTTAGAAAAATATTTTTAAACAAATATTTACAAGTATATTTTAAACCATGAATTTTTCATATAAAGTTTACCATAATTTTTGTTACAAAAATTATAAATATTGGATGTTGGTTTTTGTAAATAAAAGTGACTAAATATGTATTTAGGAAAATATATATTTAGATGTCACCATGTGTGTGATTATTTGTATATTATGTGTATTAGTTATATTATTTTAGGACTTGAAATAATATAACTCATCAAAATACCAAGAAATTACAATCCAAAATATTACCAAAATTCTAAGAATTAAATATATAATTTATACCCAAAGTATTGGAGAAACCGAACAAAGGAATATAACTCACAAAAATATTCCGGAATTTAATTCATAAGTGTATTTTGGTAATTAGTATTTTGGACACCAAGAAAACAAAAATATGGTTTTTACAACTATTACAAGGATATATCATATTTTTGACAAGAGGCAAATATATTATTTTTGGAAAATAAAAATATATATTTTCTTGAAATTATTAGAAGATATATTATTTTTGGGAGAAAATATATATTTTCTTGAATAAACATGAAATACATTATTTTTGGGTGAAAAATAAGTTGTATATATTTTCTAAGCTAAACTTGAAAATATATTATTTTTGAGACTTATACGAAAATATAAATATTTTTGCCAAGGAAAACAAATTATAAATAATTTTTCTATGTAATACTTCTTAAAATATATATTTTGAGAATATGTATTGATGGATTTTTATTAGAAATATTTTTACGGAAAAATTAATACGAAAATTAAGTATAAGAATATTTAACAAACACAATAAAAATACGTATTCTCGTACGTATAATTATACACCGGGAAACCCCACCGATACTTGGCAAAAATATACAAGTATAAGAGTATACATACCCCCATCCTTGGGAAATTATACATGTACAAGTGCATAAACATGTCAAGTTAAAATATATTATTTTAACTATTATTTCATAATTTAATAAATTATAATTTAAGTTAAAATATTTATTATTTTAACAAATAATTATATAACTTGGAACAATATCAAAGACACAATGAAACGTAACTCAAAGACACTAATTAATACTAAGTCAAGGCACGACCCGCTCGTCTAATAAACCGTAGTACGTTATAGGTAGTCGTGCACACTAGAAGAGGCTTTGAGTTACGTCGGAACAAAGAACGCAAGATTGTGAGTTCATGTCCCCCTTTTCTCTTCACTGTTTCCGGTTTTATAACTTCGGGGGTGAAGCACATGTTACAAATATTTACATATGGTATGGTCAGCTAAGGAATGTACTGCTAGATCATGTGAGTGGTGGGTACAACGCTTAAGACCATTAATCCTCGTAGTAGGACCGAGGGACATGAGTGATAGATCTATTTGGGTGTAGCGAGCCCCACCCATGTGGACCGGGATTTGGCCCATGAGGTGACTATGTCTTACAGCCGGAGGCCCTGTACAAAATTTGCTAGGATTGAGCCTTCATGCATGACGTCACACATATTAATGGCCTTGTAAACCATTAATCAATCTGTTTTCCTTGTTTGCTTTCATACCAAGATTTACAAATACATACATACTTTCAATGATTTCAAGGTTTATTCGTGCACACATACAAAACACATGAACTCGCTCAACTTTTGTTGATGTTTTCAAAACTACATATATTTCAGGAAACTAAGCATGGATCTGGCGGGCGTTGGAAGTTTTCAAGGGTTGGTTGGGTTAAAAGATGTCATCCGGTGTCTAAGGGTTTGGGGTTGTGTATCTTATCATGGATAAGATACATAGTCCAAAGCCTTGTTTTTAGTAGTATCTTTTGTCGAGTCCTTATGGAACTCTTAAACAATTTGAATGGTTTGTAATTTGGATTTGAAGTTTGTGTTTGGATTTTAAGACAATGTTGTTGGGATGTTTTAAAATTTAATCTATGGATGAACATCTTTGGTTTTATCATATAGTTGTTTGTTATGGTTGAATGCAATGATATTAAGAAGTCACACATAATCACGCTTCCACAAAATTCAGGGTGAAACAGTTTGCTGTCTGCAACTGCGCGCGATATCGGGCTAATCCTAAAAACTCTCATCTTACTGTTGTTAAACGAGTCTTTCGGTACCTTCAAGGCCGACCTCGGTTTGGTCTGTGGTATCCGAGGGATTCCAGTTTTAACATGTTTGCATTTTCTGATAGTAATTTTGGAGGCACTGACAAGGACAGGAAATCCACATCAGCTGGATGTCAATTTTTGGGTGACAGGCTCATTTCTTGGCAATGCAAGAAACAACAAATGGTGGTGATTTCCACAGCTGAAGCAGAGTATGTTGTGGCTTCTGCGTCTTGCTCCCAAGTGGTGTGGATGCAACATCAATTGCAGGACTACGGTTTGACTTATCTTAACACTACCATTTACTGCGATAATGATGTTGCTATACAAATTGTGAAAAAACGTGTCTTCCACTCAAAAACCAAGCACATTACTATTAAAGTTCATTTTATACGAGACTGTTTTGACAAAGGTCTTTTCAAACTGGAACAAATCGACACAGATGCAAATGCTGTCGATTTGTTCACAAAACCTGTCAACAGCTCGAAATTTCAGGTACTTGTGGATTTTCTGAAAATGATCTGTTATACCGACTGAGCATATTTTTGTTTTTCGTAGGTAAATTTGTTCATAAAGTTTTCTATTCTTAGGTAGTTTTTATTTATGCACAAATTTAGGGGGAGAAATTTTGAAAAATACAAAAACATTTAAAAAATTTTAAAAAATACAAAAAAACATTGAAAAAATTTAGAAAAATACAAAAAGAGGCATTGCATGACATGGGAAATGAAATGAATTTTCACATTGTGGTAAAGGGCTGACTCATGTAAAACCAGTATCGAAATAGTTTGACTCTAGAATGATGTGTTGGTAGGCTTTATCCTTAAGGCTGGAAACATTGGCTATTTCTGTTCAGAACCTAAATTAGTTAATGACCCCAGGAAAGAAAGTTGTCACACCCCGACCACGTAAATCAACGAAACGTGGCGGAAACGTCGGGGAGTGTTGTAACAGAATTAATGTTTCACAACCATGGAAATTAAAGTTTCGTTTTATTCATCAAACAAGCGAGTTACACTGTCTTTAAACAAGAAATAAAGAGTACATAACATAAATTAACTAGTTCTTGTCTCGTTTTAAGTCACTAAGGCACAGGCCCGCCTAAGTATGTCTCGATAAGTCCTATGCATCAACTCCTGAAAACACATGTGAAAATAGGTACGTCAGCATAAAAATGCCTGTGAGATACATAGGTTTTGTGAAAATAGGTTTCATGACTTGTAAGTTTAGAAAGAGTTGTTTAATAAAGTTTAGTCATGAACCTTGTAAATTGATTTGTTTTGTAAATCATTTGAAAAACAATAAGTTCAGATGATATGTATAAATAAGAGAATAATGTATGGTTAAATGAATAACCATGTAAAATGAGTTTGTATAAGATAAGTTGTTTGTAAAACAATGTCTTGTGAAAAGTATGTTATTTGTATAAAATGTTATATGTCTTAAATTGAAATGATTCAAATAACGCTATGATATGTAATACCATACAAACACTTATATATAGGAAGTACCAGCGGCGTATCCACCATGCTTGTATTATATTACACACGCCTCGTTACTTAAATCACTTACTCAAACCAACCACCAACGTAAAATGTTTATGTATAATCAAATGTCAAAATGTTTGTGTGAAAACCATGTCTAATGTCTATGTCTAATGTAAATCATGAATAGTGTATATCAATGTCAAAATGTTTATGTCTAATGTAAATCATGAATTGTGTATATCAATATCAAAATGTAAGCATGTGATGAATAACAAATGTACTAAGTATGCAACAGAGGACATACATAGCATAAAATGTAATGTAAAACAATGTACTAAGTATGCACACAATGGGCATACATAGCATAAAATTTAATGTAAAACAATGTACTAAGTACGCACACAATGGGCATACATAGCATGAAATGTAATGTAAAACAATGTACTAAGTACGCACACAATGGGCATACATAGCATGAAATGTAATGTAAAACAATGTACTAACTACGCATACAATGGGCATACATAGCATAAAATGTAATGTAAAACAATGTACTAAGTATGCACACAATGGGCATACAAAGCATAAAATGTAATGTAAAACAATGTACTAAGTATGCACACAATGGGCATACATAGCATAAAATGTAATGTAAAATAATGTACTAAGTACGCACACAATGGGCATACATAGCATATGATGTGATGTAAAACAATGTACTAAGTATGCACACAATGGGCATACATAGCATAAAACACAATGAAATCATGTACTATAAATGTACTAATGAACATAGCAAGTATATGATGTGAAAACAGGAAAGCATGAAAGTAACAAGTAGGCACATGTGTTTCACCCCAAAACATTTGGAAAACAGTAAAAGAGGGGTCTATGTACTCACTTGAGATTGCTCAATAGACTTTAGATATCCACCAAGCAAAGCTAGAAGGTCACGAGTATCAAACGGCACCTAATATAGGTATCTACATTAATAAACGGACCTAAATCGGAGGATCGGATAGAATGAGGGCTCGTAAACCAAATGAGTATGGGAACTCATGTAACATGGTTTAACTAAGCCTACATACTACAATGAAACCTAACCTAAGTGCTTACGACCCGTTTAGGTAGCTTATGCTACTTTAACGCGCCGTTCGCGTGAAACGCGTTCGGAATGCCTAACTAGTCCTATGATAAGTAAAATATGCCTTAACATGTCTAATATTGTTACCAAATCAGTTTAGATACCAAAAGTTATGTTACATATGCTAAAAATGAATTTTGGCATTAAAAGGGCATTTTGGTAATTTACCTAAGGCATATATACTACCTATCATACAACTACTCAAACAATGTGACCATAAGGTATAACCTCGGAAGGTTATTACCTATACAACTATGGTCACCTAATGTGTTTGGTCGGATCCTAATGATCGACCAAACGGGTCGGGTTCGAAAGTATAAGCGATTGATTAGATCGCTTACCTTTACGACCCTATATAAGCACTAAACTAAAAGTGACGAGCTAAGCATGTTAGAACATGCTTAACTAAGTTTAGAAAACAGGTTTGGTATCAAAACAAACGGTTTTGATACCTAAGAGTAGTTTGGTTACAAAATACGCAATAACACGTATTTTGGCCGAAACTACGACTCGTCACTGAGCCTAGATAACGTGGTAATCAGTAGGTATAGTCACTAGGGACTATAACCATCGTGATTACGCTCATGTTATGAAGTTCAAACGAACTTCGCATTGACCATGAACTGGTCAATGCAGAAAGTCAAACAAAGTTTGACTTTAACGCTAAAAGAATAAAAGAACGAAGGAACACTTACAAAGGGTCCAAGAATGGAAGGTTTGAATCCGAATACTCTTAGGTATGAAGTGTTAAACACAACAACTTAGAGAGCAAATTCAGATTTCAAAGGTGTGGGTTTTTGCAAATGAAAGGGTTGGGTATTTATAGGAAATTCCATATAGAATATTCCTAGCATATTCCAAGCATATTCCTAGCATATTCCAAGCATATTCCTAGCATATTCCAAGCATATTCCTAGCATATTCCTTAGCATATTCCTAGCATATTCCTTAGCATATTCCAAGCATATTCCTAGCATATGGCTAAAACGGGTATTTAACTGGGTACCGGGTATTTTATATCTCGTTTAAATCCCGGTTTATGGCGTTCTAAATTATTTTTATTACTCTATAAAAATAAACTCGCCAAAATATTACTGAAATAATTTCAGTTGCCAGGACTGGCTGCGTTGTCTGCGTTTTGCAGTAGAAGCACTGTGTTGCGCAGAAACACACGGTACGCGCTTAAACTTTGAAAAATAACGTTTTTAGGCGTTTTAATTTATTTTTCCACATGGACCTGATTAAAATAAGATTTTAATCATAACAGAATATTTGTGGGATTTAAATATTATCCGGTCGGTCACCAACGTTCGTTTGGTCGTACGATCGCGATGTTCGGTTAATTACGACGGAATGCGCATAAGCGCGAAAAACGATCCAAATTGCGCGACGAATGGATTTTTCTTATGCCAAACACTAAAATAAAATATTTTAGTGATTACATAAATTTTTGGATGTCCGGATGTATTCAGAACGTATGTTATGCGCGAAAGTGCAAACTTGTGCACTTTTTGACGCTTTTAGTCCCTGAATGACCCAAAAGTTTATTTTAGCACACCGAACCCCTCAAAGCCTATTTCTAAGCTATATAAAGGATATTTAAGGTGTGTTTAACTTATGGTCATGTTCCGGAATGTCTGTTACAGTTCAAATTGGCATACTTTCGCAGTTTGTCAAATTTAGTCCCTGTAAGCGAATAAACTTGATTTCACCACATCAAACCTTCCAAAACTTACATCTAAGTTATGTAAAGGTTATTTAAGGTATGTTAAGCCTATTTCACTATTCCGGAGTGTTCGTTGCATTAAACTGGTTATATCTACGCATCAGAGCGCGTATAACCCTCCAGAAAGCGATTTAAAGCTTGAAATCGAACAATAATTGATATGTGCAAACGATACACATATTTATACAAATCCCAAGTATGAAATACAATATTTCATTGGTTTGGTATTTGTTTGATGGTTGATGGTTGAAGTGACACAGGTGTCACAAAAGTCACTTGGAATTAGCTCATTTCTATTTGAATGTCGTGTGATGTCCCGATACACACAATTTTCGTCTGGTTCTGAAATCTTCTCTGAAAAAAGTCGTGTATCTCCTTTGTTTTGCGTGAGCAAAGACTTGGAGGTGCTAGGCAGCGTTTGGCTTCTGTTTTGCGTGAGCAAAGACCTAGCTGAGCGTCTGTCGTCTTATAGATCAATTTACACCCAAAAGAGGCCCTCGAGTGCCCAAAAGAAACCCTAGTCCTGCAATTGATGCTGCATCCACACCACTTGGGAGCATCATTATCACAATATATGGTAGTATTAAGATAAGTCAAACCGTAGTCCTGCAATTGATGCTGCATCCACACCACTTGGGAGCAAGACGCCGAAGCTGCAACATACTCTGCTTCAGCTGTAGAAATAGCTACCATTTGCTGCTTCTTGCATTGCCAAGAAATGAGTCGGTCACCCAAAAATTGACATCCAGTAGATGTGGATTTCCTGTCCTTGTTAGTGTCTCCAAAATTACTATCAGAAAACGCAAACAGGTCAAAATTTGAATCCCTCGGATACCATAGACCAAATCGAGGTCGGCCTTTAAGGTACCGAAAGATTCGTTTAACAGCAGTAAGATGAGAAGTTTTAGGATTAGCCTGATATCGTGTGCAGTTGCAGACAACAAACATAATGTCTGGGCGGCTTGCTGACAGATACATAAATGATCCGATCATGGACCCATAAAGTCATTGATCAACAGGGGATCCTTCTGCATCTTCAGTTAGCAACGGTCTTTCTGCCATTGGATTTTCGGCCGGTTTAGCATCTGTGAACTTAAATTTCTTTAGCACATCATCTACATATTTCCCTTAATGAATTAGAATGCCTCGGGAATCTTGTTTAACTTGTAAACCCAAAAACAGTGTCATTTCTCCGAGCGCACTCATCTCGAACTTCTTTTTCATAACTCCCTCAAATTCCTTGCAAAGAGCTTCACTTGTTGATCCGAAAATAATATCATCCACATAGATTTGAACCAGTATCAGATCCTTGCCCACTCTTTTAATAAACAGAGTCTGATCTATCGTGCCTCGTGTGTATCCATGAGCCAGAAGATGTTCTGTCAGAGTTGCATACCAAGCCCTAGGTGCTTGGTGCAACCCATATAATGCCTTGTCAAGTTTGTAGGCATATTCTGGATGGTCTGGATGAATAAAACCCGGTGGTTGCTCAACAAAGATTTCCTCCTTCACATCTCCATACAAAAACGCAGTCTTGACATCCATCTGGTAAACAATGAACCCCATGTAGGATGCGTATGCTAAAAAAATCCGAATTGCTTCAAGTCGGGCAACAGGGGCGTAGACTTCATCATAATCCAGTCCCTCTATCTGTCTGAATCCTTGGACCACTAATTGTGCTTTATTTCGAACAATAACTCCTGCAGAATCTTGCTTGTTTCTGAAAACCCAGCGAGTTCCAAGCTTGTGTTTCCCTTTTGGTAACTCCACAAGTTTCCATACTCCTAGCTTCTCAAACTGGTTTAGCTCTTCATGCATAGCATCAACCCAGCATGGTTCCTGCAAAGCTAAATCAATGGTTTTAGGTTCAATTTGAGAAATGTAGCTAGAATATAAGCACAAATTAATGGTTCCTGATTGGCTTCTGGTCTGAACTCCTGCACTAACAGGACCGATCACATTCTCAATAGGATGATTTCTTTGAACACTAGTTGGAATGGCAAGTTTAGGTATAGTCTCGTCTTGAGATGTGTGGATGTTGCTTGACTCCCCCTCATTAGGTGTTATCGGACTGTGAACCATGGGAGTGGTAACAGTACAATCTTCAGGAATAGGATCAGCAAACAGTTCTGATCCAGATGCATTCGAAGAAATTCCGCTAGATTGCGCACCTTCAGGGGAATGATGAGACATTTGTTGAGGCAAAGGATGCTGTGTAAAAACCATTCCTGGTGGATCAATGGTATGATGTCTTAAACTCCCTTCTGCCTGTTCTTCTTCTTCAGTATCACCAAAAGACAGTGGTTGTTTTGGCATAGACACACCTGCATCTGTAGAAACACTCGACAAAATGTTAAATGATTTAAACAATTCAGCATAATCATATAACCAATCTGGTCCAACTCTAGCGTCCGTAGCATTTTCTTCGAGCCATTCAATGTTGCACGACTCGACGACCTTTTTAGTTACTCTGTTGTATACTCTATAGGCAGAGCCTTTTGCATATCCAACAAAGAAACACTCGTCCCCTTTGACTTCAAACTTTCCATTAGCGTCCATAAGTAGTAACACACATGGACATCCAAAGATACGAAAGTGTGAAACCGAAGGTTTACGTCCTTCCAGAATCTCATAAGGAGTTTTCATATGACGTTTGTTTACTAAAGCATGATTCTGGACGTAACAAGCCGTGCTAACTGCCTCAGCCCAAAAGAAACTAGGAAGCTTCGAGTCAGCCAGCATAGTCTGTGCAGCCTCTATAAGAGTACGATTTCTTCTCTCAGCCACTCCATTCTGTTGAGGAGTTCGTGGTGCACTATACTGTCGATCTATTCCCTTTTCAGAACATAATGTATCCAAAGTTACGTTCTTGAATTCTGTCCCATTGTCAGATCGAATAACCTTCACTTTCTTACTAGCTTGATTTTCAGCCAGAGTAACGAATTGTTTCACTAAACCTGCAGTCTCATTCTTGTGACTTAGAAAATACACCCAGGTGTAGCGTGAGTAATCATCAACTATTACGAGACAATAAGCTTTTTTGCCAATACTCAACACATGCACTGGACCAAAAAGATCCATGTGAAGTAATTCGAGCACAACTTTGGTTGAGGGTGCAAATTTAGACTTATGAGGCTTTCGATGTGCTTTTCCTTTTGCACAAGCAACGCATTTTTCCACCAACATGAAATCATTGATTGGTAGATCACGGACCAGTTCGCCTTTAGCAAGTCGATTCAGATTCTTCATGTTCACATGCCTAAGGCGATGATGTCACAGTAGACCATCATGTTCTGAAATCTTCGAGAATAGGCAAGTAACTTCTTCACACGGTTTCTTGTTCATATCAATAACATAAGCATTTCCTCGTCTCTCTGCTGACATCAAAAACCAATCTTCAGGAATGACAATCCCTGGCTTCAGCACATAACATCCTTTCTTCGTAAAGTGGACTGAATTTCCTCGATCACAAATCTGTGAAATGCTCAACAGATTGTGTTTCAGCTCTGGGACATAGTTAACATTTTCGAAGCTTAAAACGTCGTTTCTTACTGTTCCTTTTAATGTGATTCTTCCTGATTCTCCTCCCGCAAAAGAGACATATCCACCGTTAAATTCTTTTACATTTACCAGTTGAGATAAGTCTCCCGTCATGTGCCTGGAACAGCCACTATCCATGTACCAAAGTCGCACGGTAGTCCTCCACAGCTGTTCCTGCACGATTAGCGGGATTAGTTAGATCTAGGAACCCAGCCCATGGTGGATCTGGGTTTTCCTTATGCATCAATGTATGTCACCCTTTGCCAAACTAAATTATCTTTGTTCAAAAATCTTGAAGGATTTTTCATGAAAGATCCTTGATGAGATGTATTAGATTGTGCAGCCCTAGTTTTGGGTTTCCAAAATTTGTTTGACCATTTAGAATTGTAGTTACCAAAACCATTATGTTGATTTCTTTGAAAATTGTTCTGTTGATTTTTATTTCTACATTTGGCTGCATTCCAATCTTGATCAGAGGGTTTAGTCTTGCGATAGCTGTTCTTCATTGTCATAGACCTTTCAGTCGTCACTGACTCTAAACAACGAGATCGATTTGACTTGACCTTTTGATTCTGGACAATCTTCTTCTTAGACTGTGCGCTTAGGAGTTGAACACAGTTTCTAGCAATGTGTCCAGCAGTACCACAATTGAAACACGTTTGTCGTTTCAATGTGTGGAAATTTTGATACTTTTTTGAAGAAGCTTTGTTTGTTTTTGAATGATGAGGCGTTTTGGTTTTTCTAGTTTGTTTTGCCTGTGTCTGTTCTGAACGTTTTGATCCCTGCTGATTAGAATTGACACAATCATGTGATGTTGAAGAACAATTTGATACCTCCTTTTTGCTATGATCATCATTCTTTTGAAAAACTGGTGTTTCAGTTTCAGTTTTATATTCAAAAACATTTTTTAGAGACTGATTGTTTATCTCAAATTTCTTTTCTACATTAATCGATCCTGAATTAGTTGAAATTTCATCAACACATGTCTCGTCAACATATGTATCATGTGAATTTGATTTAGGTTTGCTTTCATCTACAGTTTCCAATGGGGTCCCACTAGATTCAACATTAGGGACGCCCACTGAGACAGATTCAGAAGAAGAATCGGGATACTCTTGATTTTCTTGAGAAGGAGTTTCAGTGGTTTCACTGAATGTGTCCTGAGGGACCTCACCTGTAACACTGTCATCAAGTGAAACATTACAAACATTACAATCACACGAATTAACTGAAAAACCATCATCACCACAATTATTGTTCAAAGATTCAACACAAACATCATCAGTTTTGCCCAAAACATCAGGCTCACTTGACGACACATAAGCACAAAACGACTCAAGCAATGTTTTTCCAAAAGCAATTTCAGACTCAGTTTGTTCAAAATTAGTTTCAGAAAAATCAGAATGAAAAATTGGTTCACTCCCAAGTACATCTCCACACTTTACTTTAGAAACTTCATCTGCACATGAAGACAAAGCGTTAGGGTCAATGGAGCCTTTAGAAACAAAATTTATTGGAGTGGATTTCGGATTCTCAACAGGTCTGACATTAACCGATGAATTATTGTTTTTCGAACCATAAGTCATTTTTCTTTCATTCATCAGCTCCTCCTCAGTCATAGGTAAATATGTGTAATTGTCATTGTAAGGAGGAGGAGCCTGATTGTAGCCCAGTCCACACCCTTTCTTTTTCTTATATGCAAGCTGTTGATCACACAAGTTTTTAACTAGTTTGCTGGAAGAATCATATTTCTTAATATTGAGTTCATTTATTTGATACGTATCTCTGATATCTTCCAGTTCTAAAGCAAAATGCATACTTTCTCCTGAACATATAAGAGTTGGGCTGTTTTTACACTTACATCATCTTTGAGTTTGATGATGTCTTTTCGCTGAGCTTCAATTTTTTCTTTAAAAAGTTTCTCATTTTTTGATAAAGTAAAGTTTTTTTTTTAATATCTTGATAGTCTTGAATTATCTCAGCGTTGTGTATTCTATAAGCTTCAACCCTTTCTCCACACTCAGGAGTATAGAAAACAGAAAGTACCTCTTCTTTGGTGAGACCTTTGACTGGAGCTGAAAGAATCTGGGTCATGAGAGCAAGGTTTTCAGCTGAAGTCTCCTCCTTAGGTGCTGAAGTCTCATCCTCAGATACAGAGACTTGATCATTTGAAGCTGAGGTCATGAAAGCAATGTTGTTTACAACAGCTTGATTTTCTGGAGCTGAGATGTTCAGTCGCTGAATTTCCGAATCCCAATCAAAGTTAATATCAGGCTGAACCACCAAGGCTTGAAGGTTTCCACCAGCAGCAGCATCAGTAGTCGTGCTTGATGTGGTCACAAGAGCTCTCTCTGGATTAGGAGAAACAGGCTGGGCTGAAGTCTGTTCTCTATTAATCAGTGGCTTGGTGCAGTTTCGAGCATAATGTCCTTCCTCATGACAGTTGTAACAGCGCAGATTAATGGGTACTGAAGAAGACCCAGTAAACCTAGTATCCCATCTGTTTTTACCGGTTCTTTTAATAAATCTCTTAGCTCTAAAAGCAGCCATAGCCAACTGCCAAGTGATGTCCATTTCTTCTACATCATCAGGAAGAATCTGAAGTAAATCATCTCCAGACCATTTAGGAGGTTCAATTTTTCCTGCAACAAATGCATTTAAGCAGTTTATAACAGAGGTAGCGACATCCAGATTTTCTTTAGACTGTTGTGAAAAGAAAGCAATCATCTCATTCTTTGTAGCAGAAGTTGGAGTGACAGTAGCAACATTAGACGATGCGGTAGCAGAAACACAAGAAGGAGCAGGAGATCCAGAGTAATAGACATTAGCTAAAGTAGGAGCAGCCTTAGCAGATGCCGAGTTACTAAACATTTGAAAACCTCCTTGAGAAATGAGAGTTACATTGTTATTGTTTGATGGAGTGGGAGCAACAGAGAATCCAGCGGCCAGCATGCTGTTCTTATAGTTAGTTTCCCTTTGTTTATCATCCAGCTCACAGGCCTTGATATGAGAAATCATCTCAGATAGACTGCACCTAGCAAGATCTTTGGTCTTCTTGATCATAGCAACATAATGATCCCAACTTTTAGGTAAGGCATTCAGAAGCTGTCTATTTGTTGAAGCATTTGTTGTATGTATTTCTTCCATCTGCATTTAAGTGACCAGCTTGACAAACCTCTGAATTTGATTATCAACAGTTTCTCCATAGATATGGTTGAAATTGTTGAAATTTTGTCTCAGCAAATTTCTTCGACTCTCCTTCATATCCTCATTACCTTCATAGACATCTATCAGAGATTCCCACAATTCTTTGGCTGATTTGCAAGTACGAAAACCGATAACAATGTCCGGACCCAAACCCATAGTCAGATAGGAAAGTGCCTTTTCATCTTCTTCAACTATTGTGAAATCTTCTTCAGTATACTGGCTAAGGGCTTTCTTTATTTTTACACCAGGTTCAGTAGGATTATCCATCATGATCTCCCTTGGACCTCTAAGAATACTTCGCCAAATTTTAGAATCTTTGACCTTCACATGTTGTTCAAAACGCCACTTCCACTCAAGAAAATCATTTGCATCAGTCAACCTTGGAATGCGTGTAGTGGTTCCAACTTTTGAATCCAGTTCTTGCTGTTTGTTAAGGGCAGCCAGGTCAACATTATTTGCGGACATGATTAATTAAATGTTAATTAATTAATTTAGTTTTAAGTCCAAAGATCAACGTTCAATGTCCAAAGTCCAAAACACGTTGCAGCTTGTCGATTCGAGTCGAGACAAAAGATTGCGAGTCGAGACAAAGGTTTCAAGTCAAAGGTTTCAACTCGAGACCACGGCTTGTTGCGAGTCGAGACCACAATGAAGATGACTCGAGACCACAGATTGTTGCGAGTCGAGACCAAATGATGACAACTCGAGACGGTAGCTGATTTCGAGTCGAGACCTACAAAACAGATGTGAGATAATACTGTTGACTTGTAATCCCTGATTTTCAGCACTTTTCCAAAAATTCAAAGATATCAAAATCTTTGATTTTTTTTCTTTTATCACCAACACCTCCGAGAAACCAGCAAACACCTTATCAGAAATCACACAAACCAAAATCAGCACCACTTATGTAAAATATGCTAAGAACAGTTTGAAGATGTGAATCCCAAAATCAAGAAAACACACCAAAACAAACTGAGTTCCTGTAAAACAAAAACTGGTAAATAAGATCAGTAATAGAAACAATCTTCTTGAATCCGAATGATATCAAAACCGAACCAAGAATTGGTTTCTTGGCTCTGATACCAATTGTAAAACCCGTTTGGATCTTTCAATGATATCAATCAGGAACTTGTGAGAGTGTGGAATCCAATCACAAGTTGATTCAAGAATAAATACACAATAACCAAACCGATATAGATCAAAACAAACCAGAAACTTGCATTCAACGATTCATGATGACTGATACAAAGTTTCCCAAAGCTAGTTTAGGCTGGCCTCTAGTTCTCGACAACTGATCAACCTCAACCTAAAGGTTGACGTTTGCTTAAATACAAAACACGTGGGTAGATACCCTAGGCCCACTCGAAACTATCTAACAAACCCAACCCATACATATCGACCCAAAACATAAAGCAAACATTTACTAAAACAACCCTTGAACTATGCAATCCTCTATGTATAAACCTTCAGGTTCCAACATAAACTGAATTTAAAATTGACTCGGCCCAGCATTCTGGCCTCGGCCCAATTCACAGGCCCGATCCATGTGCTGATGTATAAGAGGCAGGTCTCGAGTCGAGACCTCATTTCTCACTCGAGACCTGGTACTGTTGCTCTCAAAATTCTCTCTAAAATTCCGGCGAATTCTCACTATTCCAGTGAACTTCTTGTTTCTGACGTGCTTTTCTGGCCTCGACTCATCAGTTTTGAAGGTATTATGATGATTTGATTGAAGATTTGCAGGTTGTTTGAAGATTATATGAATATCATTTGAAGATTTGAAGATGAACAAGAACCCTAATTTGAACATATCTTGGTCTTCAAAGGAATTTAAGGATGTTTTCGGATTTTGATCCAAATTAAGGCAGATCAAAGCTTGTTTGTGTGGTCTCGACTCAGATTGCAGTTGTGACATGAGGACTCGAGACCTCTGGTTGCGAGTCGCAACCTCAATGGTCTCGACTCAAAACCAACTGGTCTCGAATGAGGTCTCGACTGAAAACCAACTGGTCTCGACTGAGGTCTAGGCTCAAAACCAATTGATCTCGACTGAGGTCTCGACTCGAAACCTCATGGTCTCGACTCGAAATCTCATTGTCCCGACTCAAAGTTTGACTTTGACTTTACAATCTTATTTGTTTGACTTGCAATCTGAGTTGATGACTGATTGACTTGCGTTGACTTATATAATTTTACATTTTGTGAAATTTAGCTAAGTTAACAAGGAACTTTTCAAATACATTCCTATACTTAATATTTGTATTTTGTGCAGGTCATGGATTTGAAGTTCATCTCGACCCACAATCAGGCAGGTTACTTAGCACCACCTCCAGAGAAGCACAAGAAATTATATGCCTCGTTGATCAAGGGACTGAATAGTTGCAGAATCGTTCATGCGTTACGAGATAACCCTGTAGTTTATGTAAGTCTCGTTCAAGAATTCTGGAAGACTGCCAGATTTGATGCATTAGGAGCTCGAGGTAAAGGAGCGATTGTTGCTGAAATTCTAAAGAAGAGCGTTACTGTAACCGAACAAATGATAAGGAAGGTTTTACAGTTTAACGATCAAGAGACAGATCCCATTGATCTTCATGCTGGAACTGTGGAAGCTATGCTGCCTCGTCTAAGCTATGAAGGAACGTATCCCTCGTTATTGAAGAAGTTCGTGCATCCGTATTGGCGCTTATTGGTGCACATGTTCATTTTATGTATGACAGAAAACAGAGGGGGGACGGATTAGCTGAGCATCACACAATTTGCAGTGTTTGTTTGTCTAATAACCAACCAGTCATTCAACTACTCGAAATACATCTTTGAAGGCATGAAGAGAAATGTGATTAGAGTTCGAAAGGATAAGTTTATCATGTATCCGAGGTTTTTGAAAGTGATTTTCAACGCACGTTATCCAGAGTTGGAGAGATCTGGAAACACTTTGGATTTAAAGCCGATGGGTCCTGCATGTTTTGTGCTCTCACGTCTAAGAAGGGTACTGAAAAGAAATTTGAAGGACGTATTCCGTTAGAGAAATTTGGTCAGTTTGCAGAGACTGAGAATGTGGCAGCTGAACCAGTGTTAGTACAACCTCTGCCTGTGAATGTTGAACCTGTTAATGCTCCACTTAATGCTATGATTGCTGAAGAACACGTTGTTCAAGGTGCTACTGAAGAAGAGCTTGAGACAGAGATCCTAATAATAAACTCTGACGATGAAGGCATTGAAATTAGCTGTGATGATGATGATGATGATGATGATGATGATGAAGTTCAGCTTCCTCTTGAAGCTGAAGTTAGTGTTGTTGTTTCTACTGTTCAACCAGTGATTACGTCTGAGAGTTTGGCTCAGTTGTTAAAATCCATAACTGAAAAGATGGGAAATCCTCCTTTCGATCTTTCAGTTCAAAATGAAGAGAAAACGTCTAATGACCCAAAGGATCCAGAAACTCAACCATTGAAGCAAAAAAGGATGGATCCTCGACCTGGTGTATATGTTGAGCAAAACAAAGATCAACCCATGACTGATGCTGATGATGATGATGGTTTATATGATTTTGATTTTGAGAAAGATGCATCTGCTACTATTACTGCTACTGAAACAGTGTTTGATTTTGATGTTGATACGCCAAGAATGGATGTGGATGTTACGTCTACAGAGATTCCGATTGCTATCATTGTTTCTGCTCCAATCATTGAGTCAACACCACCTGTTACTGCTGCTATTGCAAGTTCTGCAGGAACAGTTCATGAAGAAACATGCAGCTCAAGTGGAAAACGGCCTGAAGAGCCTGCTAGAATGTCGTTTGTTGATGATTCAAGTGATGATGATGATGAGTTTATCAGTATGAGAGAGATGAAGAAAAGAATAGTTGTGCTTGAGCAAGACTCGATTCATAAAGATGCTAAGATCATTCAGCTTGAAGATATTATTGTGCAAAAGAATCAACAGATTGATCAGCTTCAAGGTGATGTCAGTTTGTTGTTCAACATGGTATATGATCTACGTGATAAATTGGAGAAGAAGTTTGGCAACAAATTTTCTTATCCGACTGATATAACGAGTAGAAGAAAGGCTGAAGAAGATAAAGCAAGGGCCTTTGCTAAGGATGATGCTGAAAGAGTTGCTGCTATGAATCAGTACTTTCAAAGAGTAACTGACAGAGATGCTGACAAAGCAAAAGCTGAGAGAGTAAAGAAGAAAAGAGAACTTGTGGTTTTGAAGAACAAAAACCTCAATCCTGATGACGACGATGCTCAAGCCACTCATCATTTGATGGATGTTTGTGAAAATTATTATGACAAAGTTGGAAACCGCTCAGGTATTGTGAGCTGGGGTTTTGATCATGATCGTCGCATGTGGTGGATCAAGAGAAAGGTTGGACCGGTTGAGTGGTACAAAAATCCTGCTCAGTTTCAAACGTTCCCTAAGGTGGACTTGATCACTTTGTCAAGGTCACCTTATGTTGATGAACAGCCTGGCGGACGTGGTTATTTGTTTTTTGAAAGATTGCAAAGAGAGGTGGCACGTGGATTTCCGTCTATGCACATTGTAGAATCGATTATGACGCCTGCTAAAGGTGTTAGAGATCCACGAACTAACAAGAGAATGCAGATTGTTTCATGGACACCAACTAACTAAGAGAAGATAATTCCTTTGGTCAAGAAAATTCCCAATGGTGCTTTAAAGACAATGCATTTTTTGGGCATATGATGAACGGTTAGGGCAAGTTGTGAATGTTTGTGATGATGATGTGAGTTATCGATTGATTAATCAAGCGGATTTGCTGAACTTGGATCGAGAAAATCTGGAAGTGCTTGCTCGAAATCAGATCAGAGTTACAGAAAAGTATGAAGAAGTGGCCAAAGGTTGGACTGTTGTTGTTGCTTCAGTCTTACACATTCGTACGAAAGGATTTGGTGGATTCAAGGATAGGTTGGGCGGTAACGGAGGCAATTAAAGTCAGAAGAACCTCTATGCATAAACCTAGGGGGATTGTTTGAACCTGAAGGTTTATTCATAGGGAGTTACATTAGTTCAGGGGTTGATATATAATGTTTTGTTTTAATAGTTGTTTGGGTCGATTTAGTTGATAATGGGTCTTATGGTTTTCGGTTTGGGCCTTAGGGATTTCGGTCCATGTTGTCTAGTATATAAGTGAACCTCAAACTTATGTTTGAGATTGATTAGTTTGTTCGATAGCCATAGGCCAGCCGAAACCAGTTTGGGAAGTCTTGTATCAGTCACCTTTGATTAGTGAATGCAAGTTTTCCGGTTTGTTTTTTATTTAGATTGTTTTGGTTTCAATTATATATTCTTGAATCAACTTGTGATTGGATTCCGCACTCTCACAAGTCTTGTTTGATATCATTGGAAGATTCTATCGGAACTTACATTCTTCTTGTATTCGCAGTTGATGATATCCCGATTTCAAGTCAATCTTGGAATAATAGCTGGAACCTTGTAGCTGATCAAATAAGTCATCAATTCTCGGTAAAGGATACCGATTCTTGATGGTTAGCTTATTCAACTCCCTGTAGTCGATGCACATTCGGAAGTTGCCATCCTTCTTCTTAACAAATAACACTGGAGCTCCCTAGGGTGAGAAGCTCGGCCTGATAAATCTCTTGTCTAGCAGCTCTTGCAGTTGAGTCAAAAGCTCTTGCATTTCGGACAGAGCTAACCGGTATCCAGATCTATCCGAAATTCCACTCGTCGTTGTGGAGGTAGCCCAGGCAAGTCTTCGGGAAAGACTTCTAGAAATTCCTTCGCAACGAAGATGTCTTCTAATCTTGGCTCCTCGGTCTCCTTGTCGATGACGTGTGCAAGGAAAGCTATGCAGCCTTTTCGGAGGCACCTCTGCGCTTTCATGACCAATGTGGGATGTCACAATCTACTGCCTTATGAGGCCCAGCGTCCTCGCATCAACTGCATGAAGGTCGTGTACAATAAGCGTTTCATCATTCGCAAGAGGGATGCGAATGATTTTCCTCATGATAAACCACCTCAGCCAGGTTATTGGTCAACCAATCCATTCTGACAACTACATCAAAACTACCCAAACCAACTGGAAAAAGGCCATTAGAAAATTTTCACTCCCCATGCTCGAGTGTACAACCCTTAATAACTCCGTCCACTTCGACCAATTTTCCATTCACCAGTTCTATAAAATATGGAGCGTCTAGTTTACTCGAATCTAGGCCGAGTATATCCTTAAATTCCGTACTACGTTCGGGTCCTGGCGTGTCTTGGGTGCTCCTTTCATGAAAATGCTCCCACTAGCTTGATTTTTCTTCGGGCGGTCCTTCCGATACTGTCCTTTGTCGCCACATCCGTAGCAACCTTTGCCCTTGCCGTTACTGTTATCGCCCAGAATTCCATTCACATGCCCCGTACCAGACCAGCATGCCTCCTTGCTATGCCCGGTCTTGCCATAATTTCCACACTTACGAGTCCTGCACGGACCTGTGTGATGATAACCACACCTATCACACCTTGGTAGTTCTCCTTGGTAGTTTTTATCACCTATTTTAGTCGTGGCAACAAATGCCTTGACTTTCTTAGTCGCAGCGGTTCCCTTATGTTTGTTTCTTGTTTTAAATCCTTGCTTGGAATGCGTATACTTTCCCTTATTTCCATTCGAAGAAGACTCCACATGCGTCTTCTTTTTCACTGGACGTTTATTCGATTTCTCCATCATTAATCTGCCCTCGATAGAACCTAGGGCAAGAGTTATCGCCTGAGCGATTCCCAATATGGTTCCTCTTATTCTGCCTTTGTTTGCAGCACTGTTTGCTTCATATTGGACGATTGCTTTAACGACTTGCTGGTTTACTAGCGTCTCGAGCTCAGCTCGTGTTGCAGGTAAAGGTACAGATTGGGCTTGACCAGCGTTTCCTTCGTTGTGGTTCCATGAGCTTCACATGTATAAAACTTATTGACGAAATTAGACATTTATTTTAGAATAAATATTGTCGTCTATGAGTGAAAGCAAAGCTCATTCTTCGTGCACTATAAGTATAAGGGTAAGGTAATTCATAATGATGCTTTTGCAAATCTTCCCACCATAATCATCTCATCATTGTAGCGAGGTACAACGAGTTACAACAAAATCTTGCTAAGGATATATCGACTTTTATATATACCATGTCAACTTGTTACAATTGGTTTTGTGAAAAAAACCTCCTCGGGGTTATCTCAATCCGGTTGATGCAAGTCATACAGTATTATACAAAATACGGTGAGGTTTTTCATTCACCATGTTCCTTGTTTATTCCTCAAGTCTCCGACTCTTCCACAGTCTTTAGTTTTACAAAAACGGGTATACTTCCCAAAAGATGGGGGTTGTGCATTACTACCACGTGTGGGGGGGTGATAGTGAAAACGCAGAAATAAGGTCGTGAGAGTACGTGACTTTTCCTTGGGACCGAATTGTGCCTTGTAGCAACCGTAGAGCGGTTTCCAGGGCGCGAATGCACTACCCAGATGATGGGGTGCACTAAGGGATAGAGAGTGTGGAGGTACTTGTGACATCCCACATCGGTTGTGAAGGGGAACAAAGGCTTCCTTATAAGGGGCTGGATACCTTCACCATCATGAAGCGTTTTGAAAACCGTGAGGGGCGGACACCTGGGGCGTGCTGGCCGCCAAAGCGGACAATATCATGGTGCGGTTACGCTGGGCTGTTACAGATGGTATCAGAGCCAGGGCCAGATCGGTGGTGCCAGGTCCTGCGAGGACGCTGGACCCCTTAAGGGGGTGGATTGTGACATCCCACATCGGTTGTGAAGGGGAACAAAGGCTTCCTTATAAGGGTCTGGATACCTTCACCATCATGACGCGTTTTGAAAACCGTGAGGGGCGGACGCCGGGGGCGTGCTGGCCGCCAAAGTGGACAATATCATGGTGCGGTTACGTTGGGCTGTTACAGTACTGATAGGGGTGTTCGTGGTGGTGATACAGTTAGTGGGTGATAGAGTGCATGTGGGGTGAAGGACGAGAAGAATCCTCTTGCATGTGTCATCCATGTGCCTAAATGGAATGGGAATCTGTTGAGAAGGGGAGAATTGAGTGGCCACTTCCGTCCTTATAACATGTATTATATACTTCGTGGGCCTTGATTGTCCGACGTAGGGAGGACCCCTTTGCTACACTGGAGTGTGCGATGCATATATTGATTTTGCTTGGGATCCATGAGTCCCAATATGGTTGGTATGGTCTTCAGGAATGCCGAATAGAGTGCGGAAAATGGGTTACACTACAGTTCGCGCCACGCTACCTCCTTGGGGTAAACGGATGTCAAATGTTGGGGTCTATTGTAGCAACTACAATGGATAAGTTGGGGTGTTGTAGGCTCCGTACAAATTTAAACATAAGAATCCTAAACTGTTGAGGAAAATCTTTCCTGAGTGTTAGCCATCTTCACTTGCTTAGATACCGGGTCCGAAACGACTCATACTACAGGTAGAAGTGTTAGGTGCGGAGTAGGCAAAGACACACTTCCTACTTTGTAGAGTGTTATAGTAACTATTTCGGTTAGTGTTCTATTAGATGGAGGTTTGAACAACTTAGAAACTTCGAATGGGTGGTGATCATTAGCTTGACCCGCAGAGTCCACCAGCATTTCCATGCACTACAAGTTGTTATTACGTGGTGTCATGGCCCCCAACCCATTTTGCCCGGTTCGGAAGCCGCGGGACAGAATCCCGTGGTATTGGTATTTATATTGGCATCGGAAATTTCAACATGACCGCTTGTCAGAAAAATAAAATCAGAGTTTAAAGAAAACACCGAATTATTTTATTATAAATATCGGGACAAACCCCGTATTTTACAAGAAAGGGATTTCACAGGGAAATCCCCTGATTACAGAAAACATGTTTATTTCTATTTACTGAGCCACTTTATTTAAGCTGGAGTGCTACGCGGCACTTTTCCTTTTCTTCACAGTAAATCACCTGAAACATGTTTTAAAAAGATTTGATCAGTGAAAAATACTGGCGAGTGCATTCTGATATTCACTAATTTATACATATTTTAGTCCCCCATTTTATCCCCATTTTATGCGTTTTCGGCCGTAAAACCGTTATTCAGATACTTAATCAGGTATACTTCTGTTTACATGCCTAAAACAGCATACCAGACAAGATGATAGTGAAAACAAGGATTTTCCGGGCGAAACGAATGAACTGCGAACATTCTGTGGAAAATTCTGACCTGGGCAAGTTGCACCCCCGTGCGACTGGTGGCACCCCCGTGCAGATGCGACAACAAGGCCCATCTCGGTGATGCACCCCCGTGCGGATGCGACAACAAGACCCATCTCGGTGATGCACCCCCATGCTACTGGTGGCACTGTGACAACCGTCACTTTTCCGTACATTCCGTACACGAAATGAACAGTAATTTGCGCTTAAATGACTGTGCATGATCTGGTTTACCAGACAAATAAATTTCTGAATTCCATACAAGTGAATTCATGCATGATATATGCTACAAGAATTACGTTATGATAGCGTTGCGTCAGAAATATTAGTAAACTCACCGGTAAGACACATCGTGTCAACAGAACTGCAGAAAGCAGTCAGACTTTAGAATTGAGGCCTAGGTGTAGGTCCGACGACAAAAGTACATTAAAACCCAAGAGTACATATAAGGGTTTAATTTATAGACATTGCGAAAGCAAAAATAAGCACTAAAAAGCACCCGAAACGCACTTTAAGTGCAGAATTTATATAATTCAGCAATAATTCAGCATTTAAACATATGAATATTTTGCAGAAATGTCGTTTTATCATCCAGAATATTTCCCCAAGTGACGGGAATCAAAAGTGTTACAAAAGGGCACTTAAAAGACACTAAAAGGTGCAATTTAGCACTTTAACGAACCGGTGTCTAACCGAACAACTGAAAAATACCCGGAACACCAAAATAATGCTAGAAGCATTGTTTTTATTTTTCTAAGCTAGTTAGGGTCCCCGTACACCCTAACACACTATATATTTCATAACACAACAACACATTAAGACCCTAAACCTTACACTTGAAAGCTTACTCATTTAAGTAATTAGGGAATGAAATTTACATTTAACCCCCCCCCCCCCTTGATTATGAACGGTCATGAGTGGCCCCACATAATCCCATATGATCCCTCAAGATTTCCATAATCTTTCATTGATCCACCTTGGTCCTCTAAAGATTTATGTCTAGTACTTTAGGAACATGATAACCTTTGGACAAAGCTAAAACACATTATAAAGAGATCACCTTCCTCATTTATCAACTACACACCATCAAACTCCTCCCTTGGCCCCCATGTTCGGCCGAGATTAGTGCCATCACCACCACCCCCTTTCATTCTTAATCCAACATTTCCAAGTTCACTTAGAGGTGTTAGAAGGTGGTTAACGAAGCTTGGAACACTCGGAAGCTCAAGGACCTCTCTCGTCTTCTTTTAACCACCACTTTTCTACACTTGAACTTCCCTAGCCTTGTGCTAGTAGTAAGTGCTTCTAATCATCATCTTGTTCTTGTTTATGATGGTTAATAGGTGGTTTAATGGTTAAAAGTTAAGAACACTAAAGAACATAGTTTAAAGTCTTATAAAAATGATGAACTTGTTGGATAAAAGAAGTATAGTTGTGTAAAACTTGTAAGACTTGTTTTGTGGTGATTATTTAGTGCCGATCTATGTTGTGGTAGCTCGGATCATCATCTAACCCGGATTAGTCATGTTCATGAAACATGACATAGAATATGTTAAGAATGAAAAGGGTTAAATGATGAAACTCTACTACACACTAAACATGAACTTGAGTAAAAGTAATTTTTCTTGAAAAATAAGACTCTAAACATGTAGATCTAAAAAGTGGTTTTTCGGAAGAACCAAGCAAAAATATTAGTCTTGTTTAAAACCCGGATCTTACATGAACTAAATATATTTTTAGTAAATAAACAAGTGTGCAAACACTTGTGTAACAAGGAAGTCCGACAAAAAAATATTTTTGTGAATCTTGACTAGAAGTTGTGAAACTTCAAGATCTTTAAAAATAAAGTTTTTAAGAAATTAAACTTATTTTTTAAAGATAACAAGACTTACTAAATGTGCTAGTAAGTTACTACACATTTTTGTAAATATTCAAGTTCATGAAATGGAGAAATTAGTGATTATTGTTGATGATTATTGTTGATAATTGTTGTTGTTGATTGTTGACAATTTAAAAGAAAATAAACACATGTTTTGAAAACATGGGAAACCTCCATTTTTAGGGGAAACTCTGTCAAAATTTTTATAAATTTTGACACTTAGAAAAATATAAGTTTTTGGGAAACTTATTCCCTAAAAATGTATTTAAAGTATTACCAAGGTTTCCCTAATTTTTGGTGATAAGAAATAAGGATTTCTTCAAGAATAAAAATGGATATAAGTATGTATATTTTTGAGAGAAAAATATATATTATTTTATCACCAACTTTTGTGCTAAGTGTATATAGTATGTGTTATACGTGCTAGTGTATTAAGACTTAAAAATACACTAAATACTCATGAGGAGTATAAACATAAAAATACACATGCAACATACAAGATACATAATTCGGGTGCAAAGTGCAAAACATGAGATACTTATATTAATTTTTGAGAAAATAATATAAGTAAAACACTTAGTTAAAAATATAGAATATTTTTAACACAAGAATATATACAATAGAGAGTGACTGTACTTGTGCGACGCAAGTCTAGTGACTAACGTTAAGAAAACGCGTATAGGTTACGACGTTAATTAAGCAAATCCGGTGAAGTTTACGACGCACAGGAACGCAAAGTTGTGAGTTCATGCTCCCCCTTTTCTCTTTAACTGTTTTTTGGTTTTATAACTCTCGGGGGTGAAATACATGTTACAAAAATCATAATTTTTACAAAGGGTAAAAATACAAGAAGCACTCTTGGTGAGAACGAGAACCGAGTGCAATATGATTTGTGAATACGAGAAGCACTCGTGGTGAGTGCAATATGATGAGCTTTAAGAAAAGCCTAGAAAATACTAGATCATGTGAGCTTAAACTAAATATTGAGATGCCATTAATACTTAATTAGGGACGAGGGTTAGATCTAACGGGTACGGCCGAGCCCCACTCATGGTCCTTATGTGACCTCATGAGTGCTTCGGTGTCCCAGTCGAGGGAAATCGACACAGTCGAGGTTAATCGACACAGTCGAGGGAAATCGACACAGTCAAGGGAAATTGACGCAGTCGAGGTTAATCGACACAGTCGAGGGTAATCGACACAGTTGAAGGAGAAAATACTAATGCTCCTATGTCCTCACATGCCTTGAAGGAGAAAATACTAATGCTCCTATGTCCTCACATGCCTTGAAGGAGAAAATACTAATGCTCCTATGTCCTCACGTGCCTTAATGTCCTTGTATAAACAATCATTTAAAACGTGGGGTACACAAGAAAACTTGAATGATACTTGAGTACGTGGGGTACTCAAGAAAACGGGAATTATACTTGAGTACGTGGGGTACTCAAGAAAGACTTGAATTATACATGACACATACTATGTTTTCATACAAAGTATAAAAACGTGAAATACAAAAACGCATGAACTCGCTCAACTTTATGTTGATGTTTTCCAAAATTACATGTATTTCAGGTGACAGGATGGATCTTGGGCGCAAGTGTCGTAACTAGAAGTAGACTACAAGTTTAGATGTCATCCACTTTTGTTGAGTAGTAACCTTGTCAAAGGTCGTGTTTTGAAAACTTATATAACGAGTGTTTGTAATACTCAAATTTTCATAAATGGATGAACATCGTTTGATCATGTAGTTGTTTATTACGATTGAATGCAATGATAACAAGCTAGTCACACATCATACGCTTCCGCAAAAGACAGGGTGTGACAGTTTGGTATCAGAGCTTCGATTGTAGTGAACTAGGATTCTTTCTCGAGTCTAGACTACAATCACTAGAGTTCTCTCACGAAAACATTTTTCAAAAAAGGTTTTCATTGCATTCACAAAAGCGCCAAGATCCACGAGTCAAACACTTTACAAAGAAAATACAAGGCAAGGACATTAGTGAGGAATACCTTTAAAATAAGGTGCCAATCAAAGCGTAGTCTACACGAGTTAGACTTGCCAAAAACAAAATGACCCCCCAAAAACGAGAGTTATACGTAATATAATGCATTAAATTGCTTGATTATGCTAAGTAGCATATATGTTATTGATATACATACATACAAATAAGTGTACGGAATGATTATTGACGTGAATAAGATACTTTCGACTCCGACTCCTATTACGGTACGTGACTCGCACGATGAAGCTACCGACCTCGCATCCTTTGCAAAGCTCATGGCTGGGAGTGATTACCAAATAAGATGCTGAGCTTGCTTCCGTAGGAGATGGCTGCTCTTCCCTCTCGATCGTGAAGATGCCTAACTACGGTGATGATGACGAGGCAGAGGCGGCAACCTTGATCAAATTCTCAATCAACGGGACGAGATCCCTGCGGCTTATGTGAAGCGAGATTGACGACATACTTGACCAGAAAAGGAAGATGAAGTATTCATCTCGAAGGTGCCCCTCCAACTACTAGGAATTCTCTCTATTCCTATTCCATCTAATCATCGTGCCTATACACGTGTAACGATAACGAATGTTAGCGCGTGGACCATCGCAAGGGTCCTTTCCGTGACAAGAGGTATAAGGACAGTAGTGTCCCATCCTTGATTGATCATCTGCTTGAACGAGAGAAAATTGGGGTAACTGTGCAAGACAATTTATTATTACGGGGGCCCACGTAATAACGACTTGTAGTGCACAGAAATCCTGGTGGACTCTGCGGGTCAAGCTAATGAAAACCATACAAAATTAATCTATAGGTGTCCTCACCTTCCTCTGGTAGAACAACACATAGATCAGTGCTTTAGCACGTTAGAAAGTAAGAAGCTTGTCTTAGCCTACTTCGTGACTGACACTTCTACCTGCATACGAGACGTTTGTGAAGACGATGTTTAAGCAAGAGAAGTGGAATGACATTTAGGAAGAATTAGTGACGATACACTTCCTATCACCTATACACAAACAACCCCATCAAAGGGGAAATATACGCACCAGTAAAGCTAAACCAATGTGGCAGGAAATAACTAAAACTTGAATGACCAAGGCGATGTAGCCTCGAGTTCATTTCAAACAATAAGCCAAGTTGGCAAGCCTATGTGAAGGCTCAATAACTGTTTCCTCGCTTATACACTGATTATATATACGTGCGAAATTGGGTGGCTTATGGTGCTATGTATCTCATAGACAATTGGAATGTTGTCTAACCTACTTCATACCTTTTTGGCAGAAGAGAATGCCGCCCAGGCGAGACACAAACACCAGTACGTTGCCAAGGACAGAAGCCGAGCTGCAAGAATGCATCTCACAGGCGATTGCTCGACATGAAGCCCTCCGCTCTAAGCACAGCGATGGCACTACTGGAAATAACCCTCCAACTGGCTGCACCTATAAACAGTTCCTAGACTGCAAGCCATTAAATTTTGATGGCACAGGAGGTGCCGTTGCATTTGTTCGTTGGGCAGAAAAGACTGACTCCATTCTAAGAATGAGTAATTGTTCGCCCCAACAGAGCGTTACCTATATCTCAGGGTTATTCGTAGATGGCGCACTCTCCTGGTGGAACCTTCAGATTCAAACCCTTGGTGCGGATGCTGCTTATGCACTAAGCTGGGACGAGCTCAAGGAAATGATGGAAAAGAAATACTGTTCTAGGGCTGAAATCCAGAAGATTGAGGTGGAGTTCTGGAACTTAAAAATGGACGGACCGAAGATTTCTGAATACGTCCAACGATTTCACGACTTGTCTAGGGTCGTCCCCTACTTAGTCAAACCGGAATTCAAAAGGGTTGAACGATTCATTTGGGGACTTGCACCTCAGATCAGGAGCATGGTTACTACCTCAAAGCCCTCAACCATCGCAGAGGCTATCGATATGAGTGTCACCCTTACTGAAGAAGCTCTACGTGCGGGAAAATTTTCAGAATCTGAGGATAACAAGAAAGAGACTCATGTGGAGTCGTCAAGCAACAAGAAGAGGAAGTCCTCAAACCTAAAGATGAGCACCCAAGTCAACTATGGAAGCTCTAGAACAGGCAAAAGAAAGAAGGTAAAACCGCCGCAGGACAGGAAAACTGATGGAGCCACTTATAAGGCCGGTGGTAAGATCTACTCGGGAAGTAAGCCGAAGTGCGGAGAATGCAATTTTCACCATGAAGGTCGATGTATGAAGCCTAAGTGCGGAAAGTGTGGAAAAGAAGGGCATAGCAAGGATGCCTGTTGGGCGAAGGACCCAGATGGAAGAAATAAGAGAATACCAGGTTGCTACAAATGTGGTGAAGCAGGGCACTTTAGGAAAGATTGCCCTAGGAAGAAACAAGCAAGGAAGGGTTTTCACGATTGAAACTCGTGAAGCACGCCAGGATCCAGATGCGGTTAATGGTACGTTCCCTATTAACCAACCCTATGCATCTACTTTTAATTAATACTGGCAACAACTTCAACCTTGCATGCTTAGAACTTAAGAAACCGCTTGGCCTAGTGAGATAGACGTCCTGTATTCCTTAGAAATGGACATAAAGAAGGCTAGTTTAAACAGTCGAAGCAATTAAGGATTGCATTTAGGGACTCAGAAGGCCGGAACCTTCTGTTACCATTGACTCGTGATGTCATAATATGATAGTCAGCATGGATCAGAAATCCAGTATACAGCTGAAGTCGTTCGATATGAGAAAATCAGACGCATCCCTCGTGCGGATGATGAAACCCAACTTTCCTGCAATAGGTGCAAGGATGCCAGACCCCACAAGGCGGCAGATCTACGACATCCCTCGTTGGTCGAAGAGGCATAGAAACGCCTCCGAGTAGACTGCAGGGCCTGAGAACATCCCCGTGACGGAAGAAGTCCCAGTAGCCCTTTCGGAAGACTTGCCAGGAACGCCTCTCCGTAGCGGCGAGAGGAGTTCGGGATAAATCGCGTGCCAAGAACAGCACCAGTAATGAATGACGCCATACCGACTAGCTTCACCAGCGAAGCATGAACCTCTGATATAACGGCAAGAGCTGATAGACAGGGGAAATTAAAGACAGGACATCCTTAGTTAAGGAGACAAGGAGAAGGTTGGTAGTTTCCATTTTACATAAACTTCAGAAAATTGAGAATCAGAATCCTTTGCCAAGAATCAACTTGAGGACAGGAGGTCCTCCACTGTGAATACAAGTGGAAATATCCCTAAAACGACCGATAGGACTTGCTTCGAGCATTACAAGATCCTTGTCGTATCATTTGGCTTAACACATGCATCGACAATATTCATGAACCTCATGAATCGAACGTGTGAGCCATACCTGGATAAGTCATATACTTATTGACTACATTCTTATATGGCCAACGACCAAGGAAGGTCGTGAGCAACAGCCGCAATTTACCTTGCAACTCTTAGAGAAAGCACAGTTACGTGCAATGATGACTAAAAGCGGATTTCGAGTTCACGAAGGAAGAGCTTTAAGATACATGGTGGATAAGAACGAAATTCACACCAACCCTGCAACCAAGAGCTAAGGAGCTAGAGTTGCAATTATGTGACGTCTCTCGACAAGTCTCGATTGTACGTCGATGCAACGAGACCACGACATTGCACACGCGGCACATTGATTAAGGAATCACGAGAAGAGATCTTGAGATAGATACAGTGTTTGCGCACCGCAACTGGACGTCATTACCTGAAAGAAAACGTTGCACGATCTTTATTGATCACAAGGGTTGCAACACACCGATGATCGTAAGAACTCGAATATGAACTAAGCTGCTGAACAATGCAGACTGTATGAACACAATACGTTCTTGTGTGATAAACTTTGATGAAAAGTCGGAACACTCACTTTCCCTTAATAGAGTTTTCCTACAACGGTATCTATCACACCGCCGTCTAAACCGCTTCGTGTAAAGCTTTAGACGGAACATAATGAGTCAATTCCCGTTGTGTTGAACGGAGACCGGAAATAAACAATCAACTGGCCGAGATGGTCCAGGAAATCTAGAGGCAAGGTCGTTCAGATATGCGATTATATCGAGACAGCCCGCAGAACACAGAAAGATTACGCCGATGAGCGGCAGAAATCGTATGAATTTGAGACAAGAAGTATGACTAAAATGAGAGCCTCGCCTAGAGAAGGCGTAGTGTGAATTGGAAAACGAAAGGTTGAATCCCCGGTGTAGGGATCAGAACCATTGCTCACAAGATGAAGCTCCCAGAAAAAGATCAGTAGTGATCGCGACACATTCATCTGTCTAGTCTGTAGAGGAGTCTGACTTAAGGAACAGTCGTTGTTCCACAAATAAGATTCACGTCAATGACAAATGACAAGAATTACTATAGAAACCTATTGAGGTTTTGGACCACGAGTCCGTGATACTATAGAAACCTATTGAGGTTTTGGACCACGAGTCCGTGATACTATAGAAACCTGTTGAGGTTATGGACCAAGAGTCCACAAGATACAGAAAAGTCATGATCGACTTAATTGAGTACGATAGAATTCATGACATGACCCAGAGTTTTCATGGGAACATAAAGACAAATCATGAATCTAAGTGACCATATTGGTTTCACAACTCCCCTGCGACCGATGGCATCGCTTGAATTTCGGGACGAAATTCTTTTAACGGGGGGAGACTGTGACAACCGTCACTTTTCCGTACATTCCGTACACGAAATGAACAGTAATTTGCGCTTAAATGACTGTGCATGATCTGGTTTACCAGACAAATAAATTTCTGAATTCCATACAAGTGAATTCATGCATGATATATGCTACAAGAATTACGTTATGATAGCGTTGCGTCAGAAATATTAGTAAACTCACCGGTAAGACACATCGTGTCAACAGAACAGCAGAAAGCAGTCAGACTTTAGAATTGAGGCCTAGGTGTAGGTCCGACGACAAAAGTACATTAAAACCCAAGAGTACATATAAGGGTTTAATTTATAGACATTGCGAAAGCAAAAATAAGCACTAAAATGCACCCGAAACGCACTTTAAGTGCAGAATTTATATAATTCAGCAATAATTCAGCATTTAAACATATGAATATTTCGCAGAAATGTCGTTTTATCATCCAGAATATTTCCCCAAGTGACGGGAATCAAAAGTGTTACAAAAGGGCACTTAAAAGACACTAAAAGGTGCAATTTAGCACTTTAACGAACCGGTGTCTAACCGAACAACTGAAAAATACCCGGAACACCAAAATAATGCTAGAAGCATTGTTTTTATTTTTCTAAGCTAGTTAGGGTCCCCGTACACCCTAACACACTATATATTTCATAACACAACAACACATTAAGACCCTAAACCTTACACTTGAAAGCTTACTCATTTAAGTAATTAGGGAATGAAATTTACATTTAACCCCCCCCCCCCTTGATTATGAACGGTCATGAGTGGCCCCACATAATCCCATATGATCCCTCAAGATTTCCATAATCTTTCATTGATCCACCTTGGTCCTCTAAAGATTTATGTCTAGTACTTTAGGAACATGATAACCTTTGGACAAAGCTAAAACACATTATAAAGAGATCACCTTCCTCATTTATCAACTACACACCATCAAACTCCTCCCTTGGCCCCCATATTCGGCCGAGATTAGTGCCATCACCACCACCCCCTTTCATTCTTAATCCAACATTTCCAAGTTCACTTAGAGGTGTTAGAAGGTGGTTAACGAAGCTTGGAACACTCGGAAGCTCAAGGACCTCTCTCGTCTTCTTTTAACCACCACTTTTCTACACTTGAACTTCCCTAGCCTTGTGCTAGTAGTAAGTGCTTCTAATCATCATCTTGTTCTTGTTTATGATGGTTAATAGGTGGTTTAATGGTTAAAAGTTAAGAACACTAAAGAACATAGTTTAAAGTCTTATAAAAATGATGAACTTGTTGGATAAAAGAAGTATAGTTGTGTAAAACTTGTAAGACTTGTTTTGTGGTGATTATTTAGTGCCGATCTATGTTGTGGTAGCTCGGATCATCATCTAACCCGGATTAGTCATGTTCATGAAACATGACATAGAATATGTTAAGAATGAAAAGGGTTAAATGATGAAACTCTACTACACACTAAACATGAACTTGAGTAAAAGTAATTTTTCTTGAAAAATAAGACTCTAAACATGTAGATCTAAAAAGTGGTTTTTCGGAAGAACCAAGCAAAAATATTAGTCTTGTTTAAAACCCGGATCTTACATGAACTAAATATATTTTTAGTAAATAAACAAGTGTGCAAACACTTGTGTAACAAGGAAGTCCGACAAAAAAATATTTTTGTGAATCTTGACTAGAAGTTGTGAAACTTCAAGATCTTTAAAAATAAAGTTTTTAAGAAATTAAACTTATTTTTTAAAGATAACAAGACTTACTAAATGTGCTAGTAAGTTACTACACATTTTTGTAAATATTCAAGTTCATGAAATGGAGAAATTAGTGATTATTGTTGATGATTATTGTTGATAATTGTTGTTGTTGATTGTTGACAATTTAAAAGAAAATAAACACATGTTTTGAAAACATGGGAAACCTCCATTTTTAGGGGAAACTCTGTTAAAATTTTTATAAATTTTGACACTTAGAAAAATATAAGTTTTTGGGAAACTTATTCCCTAAAAATGTATTTAAAGTATTACCAAGGTTTCCCTAATTTTTGGTGATAAGAAATAAGGATTTCTTCAAGAATAAAAATGGATATAAGTATGTATATTTTTGAGAGAAAAATATATATTATTTTATCACCAACTTTTGTGCTAAGTGTATATAGTATGTGTTATACGTGCTAGTGTATTAAGACTTAAAAATACACTAAATACTCATGAGGAGTATAAACATAAAAATACACATGCAACATACAAGATACATAATTCGGGTGCAAAGTGCAAAACATGAGATACTTATATTAATTTTTGAGAAAATAATATAAGTAAAACACTTAGTTAAAAATATAGAATATTTTTAACACAAGAATATATACAATAGAGAGTGACTGTACTTGTGCGACGCAAGTCTAGTGACTAACGTTAAGAAAACGCGTATAGGTTACGACGTTAATTAAGCAAATCCGGTGAAGTTTACGACGCACAGGAACGCAAAGTTGTGAGTTCATGCTCCCCCTTTTCTCTTTAACTGTTTTTTGGTTTTATAACTCTCGGGGGTGAAATACATGTTACAAAAATCATAATTTTTACAAAGGGTAAAAATACAAGAAGCACTCTTGGTGAGAACGAGAACCGAGTGCAATATGATTTGTGAATACGAGAAGCACTCGTGGTGAGTGCAATATGATGAGCTTTAAGAAAAGCCTAGAAAATACTAGATCATGTGAGCTTAAACTAAATATTGAGATGCCATTAATACTTAATTAGGGACGAGGGTTAGATCTAACGGGTACGGCCGAGCCCCACTCATGGTCCTTATGTGACCTCATGAGTGCTTCGGTGTCCCAGTCGAGGGAAATCGACACAGTCGAGGTTAATCGACACAGTCGAGGGAAATCGACACAGTCAAGGGAAATTGACGCAGTCGAGGTTAATCGACACAGTCGAGGGTAATCGACACAGTTGAAGGAGAAAATACTAATGCTCCTATGTCCTCACATGCCTTGAAGGAGAAAATACTAATGCTCCTATGTCCTCACATGCCTTGAAGGAGAAAATACTAATGCTCCTATGTCCTCACGTGCCTTAATGTCCTTGTATAAACAATCATTTAAAACGTGGGGTACACAAGAAAACTTGAATGATACTTGAGTACGTGGGGTACTCAAGAAAACGGGAATTATACTTGAGTACGTGGGGTACTCAAGAAAGACTTGAATTATACATGACACATACTATGTTTTCATACAAAGTATAAAAACGTGAAATACAAAAACGCATGAACTCGCTCAACTTTATGTTGATGTTTTCCAAAATTACATGTATTTCAGGTGACAGGATGGATCTTGGGCGCAAGTGTCGTAACTAGAAGTAGACTACAAGTTTAGATGTCATCCACTTTTGTTGAGTAGTAACCTTGTCAAAGGTCGTGTTTTGAAAACTTATATAACGAGTGTTTGTAATACTCAAATTTTCATAAATGGATGAACATCGTTTGATCATGTAGTTGTTTATTACGATTGAATGCAATGATAACAAGCTAGTCACACATCATACGCTTCCGCAAAAGACAGGGTGTGACAGGCACCCCCGTGCGGATGCGGCAACAAGACCCATCTCGGCGAGGCACCCCCGTGCAACCTACAGCACGCCCGTGCGAGATCGAATCTGGTCAAGATCTGATGACGTCATGCGGTATGGTGCACAATAACTTCAATAATGCAAAAAGTGCACGGTCGTACCATAAAGTGCACGACCGTGCGAGATCGAAAAAATATAAAAAACCTGTAGAAACATTCTGCTCGTAACGCTGGACATTTTGGAAGCGATTCTGGCGATTTTCAGGCACCGGAGGCTTCTGCTTTCACCCGGATTCAAGCCACATTGTGCCGATTAGCTTCGTTATCTTCCAGATTCTTAATCTTATGCTTGTTTATGGTTTGGTTTTCTAATCTTTCCATGATTTTGTTAATCTTTCCAGCATTTAGATTAATGTTTATGTATTATTGTAGCCTTTGGGCAAAAACACAACAATCCCTTGCTTGATTATAACCATTAGTATGTTAATCTTTGTTTGTAACGACATTTGGAAGTATTTTCTATGATCATCTTTGATGATTAGTTTGCAACCTTGTTATTGATATTGATTTCTTGATTATAAGTAATTGTGTTGGATGATTGGTATTTGGTTAGTTAAGATAGTTGAAAAATGAAGCTTAATTAATCATGTATTAGTAAACTTTAAACTTGGTTAACTAGTTTAGCTTGGTTAAAATGTATGCACCATGATACTAGAAATGGTTAGTGGTTTAATAAAATGTAATTATTGTTAATCAAGAAAGCTTGCCGTCACGTAAGGACCTTAACGGGTTAAATGGTGTCGTTATAAATTCTTGCCATGATTTGTTAGCTTAGTTAGTAGTTTAGGCCAAAATTGCTATCTTGGTGAATTTATGTGCAAGATTTGTAAAATGAACTCGGTTGTGATTTAATCTAGTTTATTCTTTTCTCGGTGGTTGCATTGTGTTTATCGGTGTCGCTTTCCTTGTTTAAGTGAGGTTAGAAAACTCCTAACGGATGACTAACTTATTTTTAAGAGATTTTCATAGACATTTATCAATTGCACGTTAAAGAACAATTTTAGGTGGTTAAAGTATGTTTATCGTTTTAACTTTCCGAATGATTGTCATGTTAGGATTCCCGAAAGGGATACTAATTGTCTTAAAATGGAAAATTGACCGAATGCTTCTAGTGCCAAAACCGACTTAGTTGACATGCTTTGGTTGTGTATTAAGCAAGGCTATTTATCTATTTTCTACTATGTTTTATAAGTATTTGTTTATGCTTACTTTAGTTTATTAAAAATCACAAAACTTATGTTTTTACCGGTAGTTTAGTGACAAAGGTCTAGTATTATTTCTTCGCCCATTTCCTTGGATCGATACTTGGTTCTTACCGATACTTTACTACATATATGATGGGGTACACTTGCCTCTTTCGTGTGCGTTTTGATGTAAAAGTAATAATCACTTTTATAAATTTAAAACCGAATCGTGTGTAATTTCATTGCAAAATTATGTATTCATACGCACACGTCAAGTTTTTGGCGCCGTTGCCGGGGAAATGGCGAGTTTTTGAAACGACCCGAGTCATTGTGTTATCGGCGTATATATTTGTTAATATTTGTGTATATTTATTTGATTATTTATTTGTTTATTTATTTGTTAATATTTCTTGATTTTAATTCATTTTATTCATTTTCGTGATTATTTTGTACACTTGTAAATTTTTATTCTTTTTATTTGTTCGAATCCAGATTTATTTATTCATTTATTCTTTGAGTTTTCGGCCCTGAAAAAAAAATCATTTTTATACTAGCCGATTCGATTATTTGATTCATTATGATTTTTATAAAAATTCGGGCCCATTTATGAATTGTTATAAAATTTTCAGCCCATTTTTATAAATATTCTGTTTCTATTAAAAAAAAAACGTTCCGTTGCCGGGACATGGTGATTCTGAGAAAGATCCGAGTTGGTGATTTATCCATTTTGTATATATTTGTTATCATTTTTATCTTTTGTAAATATTTTTTTTTATTTATTTCATTTATATCTCTATCCGGTGCCCGTGATCCTTTTTTGTTTGAGTGTACTTTGTAGTGATTCTCATGGAGCACTACTGCAAGGAGTCAATGACTACTATGAAGGATACTATGATATGATGATCATGGGTATTATCACAGGGGCGTGGTAATGGCCCACACATGTAACAAGTGTGGGGACAGGAGTCTTGCTATCGAATCGCCGACAAAAATTTAGCATGGAGTCTTGCTATCGACTCACCGACAAAACTTTAGCATGAGTCTACGCTACTGACTCGCCGACAAAAATGTAGCAGGAGCGTCTTTGGCGCTATAAGGATCTTGGCTATCAAGTCTTCGACCGGAGCACATGACAGATACAGCTTGGAAGTCTCGTTTCATCAGAAATCATCTTGAGGGGAGTACTATTATCCTTTCTCTTTATATTTTCGGATTTCGCATTGAGGACAATGCGAAGTTCAAGTGTGGGGAGGGGTTAACACTATGACTTTACTTTGTTTGTCCTCTAAAAAAAATCAGAAAAATCAGAAAATTCAATCAAAAATATCTGTATTTTGTATATATTTTTAGCAAATAAACCGGTTGGTTGTGTTTTAGAAAACTTCGGACATGATAAAAGCTCGACAAGCGAAATAAATTTTTAAAAATATAACCGGAAAGCGTGACAAACAAAGAAGGACTTGCATGAGAATTTTCACACTTTTACCCATTCCTTCCGATTATGTGAGCATATTTGAGCCGTAAAATTGTTATATGATTGTTCATTTCGGAGTAGGAGTGAGCCGGATGTCATGTGTAATTTAGAACTTGTCACTAGCATGCTTGTTAAGACCATGAACTTGAGGAATTGTGTAGAAGTGATAGAGGCACTTAGATTACCACTTTGTTGTTAGCCTTGTTCTTTGTGTTGTGTTTCCCGTAAACCTTACATTACCTTTAGGATTAACCATGTCGAGCCTTCCCGTTTACCTTTGTTTACCCTACATAATCGCCCACTTAGCCAAATTTAGCCTTTTTATGTTTTAAACCTTTTAGTGTTGAAATTCGGTCAAAATAATCGTTTAACTAACGCTTGTTATAGTTTATTATTCATTGTATAAATCCATTAGTTATTAGTTTGCAAAAAAAAAAAAAAACAGAAAATAAAACACCCTAAAATAGGGTGAAGTAGACAAAATTCGAGCAATTTTGATTGATAAAATGATGAAATCTTGTTTATGAGCTCGTTGTAGCATAAGTCGCCTTTTTAAGGCGTTTGTATGTATAGTTGTATTGTTTGGTGCTAGTTAAACGCTAAAACCGAGTTTTAACCGTTTCGCCACTTTAAATATCCATTTCCATACCCATCACCCAAGCCTAACGTTACACTCCGTAAAGACCTCTTGATTTACACTTTTTCGCATGTTAGTTGGTGGAGACGAGATCTTATGACAAGCTTATGATATTACACGTTTCATTGACGAGGCATTGAGTGTTTGCACATACACATTTTATGTATGTTTCATAAATAAAACCGTGTGTGTGTGAACATTGTGAGTTGTGTGAAGATTAGCATGTTAAGTCAATTGAAAGTGAAGTCACGGCTTTTTGGTTATCTACATATACTTGCATATGCTTGTTTGGTTTGATTCAATAGATGTTGTCTTTCGAAAAACCGGCTAACCGTTTGTAGTTGTTTCAAAAAATAGTTTGTAAATTATCGTTCTTGTCAGTTTCTATCTTTTATTGCATTTTAGTTTAGCTTGCTTGAGGACAAGCAAGGTTCAAGTGTGGAGAGATTTGATATTCACTAATTTATACATATTTTAGTCCCCCATTTTATCCTCATTTTATGCGTTTTCGGCCGTAAAACCGTTATTCAGATACTTAATCAGGTATACTTCTGTTTACAGGCCTAAAACAGCATACCAGACAAGATGATAGTGAAAACAAGGATTTTCCGGGCGAAACGAATGAACTGCGAACATTCTGTGGAAAATTCTGACCTGGGCAAGTTGCACCCCCGTGCGACTGGTGGCACCCCCGTGCAGATGCGACAACAAGGCCCATCTCGGTGATGCACCCTCGTGCGGATGCGACAACAAGGCCCATCTCGGTGATGCACCCCCGTGCGACTAGTGGCACCCCCGTGCGGATGCGACAACAAGACCCATCTCGATGATGCACCCCCGTGCTACTGGTGGCACCCCCGTGCGGATGCGACAACAAGACCCATCTCGGCGATGCACCCCCGTGCAACCTACAGCACGCCCGTGCGAGATCGAATCTGGTCAAGATCAGATGACGTCATGCGGTATGGTGCACAGTAACTTCAATAATGCAAAAAGTGCACGGTCGTGCCATAAAGTGCATGACCGTGCGAGATCGAAAAAATATAAAAAACCTGTAGAAACATTCTGCTCATAACGCTGGACATTTTGGAAGCGATTCTGGCGATTTTCAGGCTCCGGAGGCTTCTGCTTTCACCCGGATTCAAGCCACATTGTGCCGATTAGCTTCGTTATCTTCCAGATTCTTAATCTTATGCTTGTTTATGGTTTGGTTTTCTAATCTTTCCATGATTTTGTTAATCTTTCAAGCATTTAGATTAATGGTTATGTATTATTGTAGCCTTTGGGCAAAACCACAACAATCCCTTGCTTGATTATAACCATTAGTATGTTAATCTTTGTTTGTAATGACATTTGGAAGTATTTTCTATGATCATCTTTGATGATTAGTTTGCAACCTTGTTATTGATATTGATTTCTTGATTATAAGTAATTGTGTTGGATGATTGGTATTTGGTTAGTTAAGATAGTTGAAAAATGAAGCTTAATTAATCATGTATTAGTAAACTTTAAACTTGGTTAACTAGTTTAGCTTGGTTAAAATGTATGCACCATGATACTAGAAATGGTTAATGGTTTAATAAAATGTAATTATTGTTAATCAAGAAAGCTTGCCGTCACGTAAGGACCTTAACGGGTTAAATGGTGTCGTTATAAATTCTTGCCATGATTTGTTAGCTTAGTTAGTAGTTTAGGCCAAAATTGCTATCTTGGTGAATTTATGTGCAAGATTTGTAAAATGAACTCGGTTGTGATTTAATCTAGTTTATGCTTTTCTCGGTGGTTGCATTGTGTTTATCGGTGTCGCTTTCCTTGTTTAAGTGAGGTTAGAAAACTCCTAACGGATGACTAACTTATTTTTAAGAGATTTTCATAGACATTTATCAATTGCACGTTAAAGAACAATTTTAGGTGGTTAAAGTGTGTTTATCGTTTTAACTTTCCGAATGATTGTCATGTTAGGATTCCCGAAAGGGATACTAATTGTCTTAAAATGGAAAATTGACCGAATGCTTCTAGTGCCAAAACCGACTTAGTTGACATTCTTTGGTTGTGTATTAGTTGAGGTATAGACTATCTCATATAGACTATACCTCAATTGGCACATTAGTTGAGGTATTCTCCGTTTCTACTAATGTCCTTGCTGTGTCTTTCCTTTGAAAATGTTTGATTCGTGGATCTTGGCGTTTTTGTAAATGCAATGAAAAACCTTTTTGTTTGTTGTAAAAATGTTTTCGTGAGAGAATCCTAGTGATTGTAGTCTAGACTCGAGAAGGAATCCTAGTTCACTACAATCGAAGCTCTGATACCAACCTGTCACACCCTGTCTTTTGCGGAAGCGTGTGTGTGTGACTTGCTCAGTTTTCATTGCATTCGATCATAACAAACAACTACATGATTAAATCAAATGATGTCCATCCATTCATAAGTTTCAAAATATTACAAACCACAAGTTTTTCAAGTTTTAAACCATCACAAGTATTTAGTTTAAGTTACAAACCAACATAAGTTTTAAAGTTCCATAAAGGACTTGTTTAACAAATGTTTAGATTCATGAGGCTTTGCATCCTATATCTGTTTCCCTGAAATACATGTTAGTTGAAAACATCAACAAAAGTTGAGCGAGTTCATACGTTTTAAGTTTATGTGCACCAAATGAATCTCAAAAACATTTGAAAGTTCTAGTGTTGAAAGTAGGTATGTATAGCATCTATGAACATGTTGATCATTAATGTTTTGCAAGGACATTAATATATGTGACGACATAGGAAGTACTCAACCCGCGTAGATGATTTTTACTGTCGAAACACCTCAACTGGGACACAACAGCACTCTAAGTGGTCACCCATGGACCGTGAGTGGGGCTCGTCCGTACCCATTTGATCTAACCTTTGTTCCGTGGTCCTTAAAAGGATTAATGGCACTTCAGTTTCAGCCTATGCTCAGATGATCTAATAGTTCATTCCTTAACAAAATCGTACCCAAGTTGACATGTATTTCACCCCCGAAAGTTATAAATCCAAAAACAGTTAAGAGAAAAGGGGGGCATAAATTCACTGTTTTGCGTAACTTGCGTCGTAAACTTCACCGGCTTGTTTTGTAGGCCTCGTATCCTATATGTATACTATATATGTTAATCACTAGACTTGTAACACACGAGTACAAGTCACCACCTTATGTTTATGAATTCATCTTTTGTATGTTCAACATACGTGAGGGTCGTTGTCACACCCCCAAAAATACCCCAAGCGGAAACCCCCGTGACGCGTGTGACGTACCAGGATCTAGCCACCAATCACATTGAACTCATACAAGATTTTAAATAAAAACTTTCATTCATTAAGATAAAGTGTTACATTACATAAAATATAACTCAACATTTTCAGTGGAAGAATAAATCATTAGTTATGTATTTCGTAAACCAAGCGTATGAAAGTTACTAGACTTGTCTCGTGTTTCCATGTGTCTCGACCCAATGACCACTCCAGCTTCCCAGGCAGCAAGTTCCACGTTCTCACATATCTATAACCTGCGAGCATGAAAACAAGTGTATCAGACAATGCTGGTGAGTTCATAGTTTTTACCAAACGCTTAGTTACCAAGTGATAAGTCCAGTTTAATTACAATTCTGAAAATAATGTTGATAATAACTCGAGTACCGTACAAGATGGTGTCAGATTGTTTTGCCCGTCCCCAATGCCCCCTATCTAAGCATTGGTCGTGATTAAGGTCATTAGGTCACGCCCGTCCTCTCAGGTACGGTGTGAGGTTGCCAAGCCTAATAGCGCTATCAACTAATACCCCGTTACCTCTCAGGTAACTATTCGGTAGAAGATGGGACTTAAGGTGATAGGAAATGAGTGTATTATCTAACATCCCAGATTTTACCCAGAAAAGACTTATTCCTCTCAGGAATACCCGTTTGATTGTCCCACCCACCGGGACTCATGCTCAAGAGAAATGAACTCACCTTAGACTGCTCGGTATGTTACGTTACATTACCCATTCCAAGTTAGTCAACCAAACCCTACTGAGGTTACCAAAGATGATCAGTTTCGTAAACACATATCCAGATCACGTATTCAGCAAATCACATGTAACACCATTATCAAGTAACACATAGCAAACGCTTAGATTTCATACACGTTCATAACACAAGTTCACGTTCCAAACAGTAGTTACCAATAAAATCTGTTTCATAATCAATTAAATCACGTATTTTCACAGATTGCATTCACCGCAAAGATCACCGTATAACACATAGCAAGTACTCATATCTCATACAAGTCCTCATCTCACGTGCATGTCATATAACAACACTTAATAGGTGAGTTTGCCACTCACATGAGCCAAATCAGGTTCCTCTTTCCCAATCAACATTATTAACATGCAACCAATAGAATTTTATAACATAAACATCCATCATCATATACATCATAAATTGTTCGAAACCTTATGTTAAATGTACACATTTTCTGCTTAGAAATGTTCTGTTTGTTTACCCTCCTGCAGCATCCTCACGAAGAACCAGTTCTTCGTGGGATGCTCTCATGACGAAGAACCCCCTTGGCGAAGAATCATACTTCGTCAAGAAGTGACTGTGACGAAGAACCATGGTTGTTCGTCAATGGCCAGTCAACAAAGAATCAAGTCCTTCGTCGACCCGAGTTCTTCGTGGGGATGTCTTTCGTCGCTGCATCTCAATAGACGGTTATGATTTCCTTATTTTCAGCTCATTAAATCTGTAACAGTTGCTAACAAGTTCAGCAGTTTTCCAATCAGATCAAACGACACTTTTTAACAATGATCATGCACCCTAATTATGAACAATCATCAATCATTGACAGTTTCACTTTTCATGAAGATCAAATAACATAACTATCTCATAACTACAATAAGCACATGTCTAGCAAATAAGGATTTCTTGGAACACAATGATTATCAACCATCATCGGCTTCAAGATCGAGTTGAACCAACACATAAGGATTTCTCGCAAAACATAAATCAGTTCATCATTTACCAGCCACATCAAATCAGTTCCACAATTCTTTGATTATCAGTTCATTCAAATTATTAATACTAATTACCAATTCCTACGCATGTCTAACAAATCGATGAACCTTATTTTCAATCTAATTAGAATCAATCAATAACAATCAACAAGAAGGCAGCCGCACATGATCAAGAACGCATGCATCGAACATACACACGTATTCTACATCATCGAGAATCATCAACAAGAACAAGGAATGGCATACTAACCGGACGAATGGAACGAAGGGATCAAGAGAGGGAGAGGTTGCGTCGGAGTTGGGGTTCCTTCCTATTGTCGTCTTCCACTATGCCGTCTAAGAGGGTGTGGGGTTTCTTGTGCTTGTGAGTTATGAAAGTGTAGAAAACCGCACCCAAGAATGTGCGTGTAATACCTTTAATCTAGGTTTGGGCTCGGTTTGGGCCTTAGGGAGAGCTGGGCCTTTAGAGCCCAATCATTGCAAGGGAGTGTGCGATTGACAAAGGTGTGTGGCCCCTACCTCGTGTGTGATTGACACAATGACATACAATCTCCTAACAACGTCTAATCTGTTTGATTCAAGCATTCCCATACAACATCACCATAAACAAATTCTTGTGATAAACACCCGGCTACTTCATATAGTGGATCAAAAGTAGAAACGATACGTGCAAAGGGGATCAAAAATATTCTGGGTTGTCACATCATCCCCAACTTGAAAGAAATTTCGTCCTGAAATTTGATAAGCAGTCTCATGAAAATGAAGTGACAGACTAGGATGACTGTGGATTTCCTCGGGTGCCACATCATCCCCAACTTGAAAGGGAATTTCGTACCGAAATTCACCAGTCGCAACAGAATTTGATTCCGCAGTTTTGAACAATTGAGGATACTTGAGCCTCATCTGATCCTCGCATTCCCACGTGAACTCCGGTCCACGTCTTGAGTTCCAACGAACCCTTACGATCGGAACTCGACAATGTTTGCGAACCTTAACTTCCCGTCCCATGATTTCGATGGGTTCTACAACAACCTGTAACTTTTTGTCAATCTTCATTTCTTGCAGCGGTAGAACAAGTATTTTATAAGCTAAACACTTCTCTAGGTTTGAGACATGGAAGACATCATGAACGTTACCCAATTCATCAGGTAACTCGAGTTTGTAGGCCACCTTACCGTTTCTTACCAGAATTTTGAATGGCCCACGCAACGTGGATTAAGCTTGTCACGCTTCGCAAGGTGTACCACACCCTCCCAGGAAGAGACTTTCAACATGACATGATCGCCAACAGGGAACTCCCAGGGTTTCCTATGCTTATCAGCTTTTCTGGGGGTCACGCGCTCTTGCTATATGATTTTTGATCTGCACAGTCTTCTCAAGAGTTTCGAGTACAAGTTCTGGACCCGTGATTAGGTTGTCACCCTCCTCAGTCCAACAAAGAGGAGATCAGCATTGTCGCCCGTACCATGCCTCGAACGAAGCTGCTTGAATATTGGAATGATAACTGTCGTTGGTGGAATCACTCTACCAAGGGTATGTGTCTTCCCTAACCTTTACCAAATTCGATCACACATGCTCACAGCATGTCTTTAGTTGTTTAGATGGTTTGCTCATTTTAGCCATTCCAACAGAGGATGATAAACAGTTCTCCTGTCTACACGTGAGCCAAAAGGTTTGTGCATCGTCTACCACAAGTTGGATATAAACACGGATCACGATCAGAGGTAATAGGAGTTGGCACCTTGTGCCTAGGAACCATCTCTCTCAGAGAAATATTCACAAGCTGCGAAGACTCGTCAGTTTCCTTGATTGCAAGAAAGTGTGTTGGTTACGTGAGACAGCCAACGTTCACCCAGGTGATATCATTTCCGTTTTGAGTTTTAGGTAGTCCTGTGACAAAATCCATGGCAGTTTGTTCCCATTTCCATGTGGGTGCTTCTGGTTGCTGACACAAACCAGAGGGTTTCTGATATTACACCTTGACTTTCGCACAAGTTAGACATCGTTCACATACATTATCATGTGGGCCTTCATGCCTAGTCACCAGTACAAGATCCTTAGATCTTAATACATTCCAACAAAATCCAGACGAGTGGAATATCGAGACTTGTGTGCTTCGCCCAACACAAGTTCCCCAGGTTGTCGTATGGTGGGACTCATATCCGCCCTATAAGGTAGCGAATACCGTCCGACTTTTGCCAAAAGTTGTTTCCCCATGCCCCGCATCGGTTTAGCTTGAAGTTTATCTTCCTTCAATGCTTCGGTTTGGGCAGAACGAATCTGATCAGGTAGGTTAGAGTCGATGGTGAGCTGCAAAGCTCGTGCACGTTTAGGTTTCACAGTCATAATCGTTCAAGAGTTCCATTCAGCGACACCGTCACATGTTTAATTCTTTCCGATCAAAGATATACTGAAGGCCCTTGTGATTGGTCTAAATAGCGCCTTTGGTAGCATACAAGGCACGCCTCCAGATTCTAAATCCAAAGTCCATGGCTTCCATCCCAGGTCATGAGTCGTGTAATTCTTCTTGTAAATCTACAACTGTTGAGAAACGTAAGCTATCACTTTCTCGCGTTGCTTCAACATGCAACCGAGACTCTGAATCGAGATACCACGGTATACTACTAGATCATCTATACCATCGGGTAAGGATATTATCCAGTGCATTGCAGAGTTTGGTTTCGAAGCCGAAAAGACGTTCTCCTGTTTTGCCCTCCACGAATACACAGCACCCTGCTGTGCTAAGGCGATATAGGCTGAGCGATCTCCAATAATCCCTTGATGAATCTGCGACGGTACTTAGCGAGACTAAGAAATTGCCGCACCTCCGAAGGACTCTTCGGTGCTAATCAATTTCTAATAGAATGGATCTTAGCGGGATCCATGTGTATTCCCAATTCGTTGACTATGTGACCAAGAAAGTGTACTTCCCGAATCCAGAAGTCACACTTAGAAAGACTTCACATGGAGTTGCTCCTCCCTCAGGAGCTCTAAGATAAGATACAAGTGCCGCTCATGGTGTTCCTTTCTCCTGGAAATAATTCAAAATGTCATCCATAAAAACGGTTGATGAATTCGGCGAGATGAGGTTTACACCCACAATTCATGTGATCCATAAGGCAGCTGGTGTGTTGGGTAACTTGAATTATATGAACAGAAAATCGTAATGGCCGTACTGCGTTCGAAATGCCATTTTAGGGACACCCTCTTCTTGGACTTCCATCGGATGATAGTCCGTTCGTCAGTCTACCCTCGAATGGGAACTTGACCCTCGTAACTTGGTCAACAGTTTGTCAATACATGGTCGAGGCGAACGGTTATTGTCAGTAACCTTGTTGAGTTCTCGATAATCAGTACCCATACGAAAAGGCCTATCTTTCTTCTTCACGGATAGAACTGGGGCTCCTCAAAGCGAAAAATCTAGGACCGACAAAACTCCTGTCCAATAGTTCCCGAAGTTGACTAGACAGTTCTTGCAACCCTCCTGGTGCAAGACGGTAAGGGGTACGAGTAATCAGGGATGCCCCTGGCGTGAAGTCAAACTGAGATTCTACCTAAAAGTTGTGGAAGTAAACCTGAAAGTTCTTCGGGTAGCACATCGGGAGTAATCATGAATAGTTGGTGGATCCTTGATCCTCTTTTCCTTAGCCTTAGTATCAGTAACGAGTGCTAACATAGCGGGGTAATTCCTCCGTAAACACTTATGGGCTTTCATAGCTGAAATGACGCCAACCTTTGCACCACTCTGGCGCCTTGGGACAGACAATGATTCTCCACTAGGAAGAGGGATACGTAAAATTTTCTCCTCACAGAGTATATCAGTGCGATATCTAGATAAGCAGTCCATACTAACTACTGCATCAAAACTATCAAGGGTAACGGAAGGAAGGTCGATATCGAACACTTGACCCACGGGGTCGAGTTTGCATCCTAACGAACATGTGAGGATTCAATTGACTTGCCATCGGCCGATTCTTCAACAGGTTCGGTTTCAAGAAGTGTCGGTGTCCAACAAAATAGGGGAGAAAAAGGTTAATCACAAAAGGCACAAGTCATCATGCTGGTATCGTACCTGACGTCACCCACGCCAATCGTAAGTACTCCACCACAAGCACCATTTCCGCCGTCGTTATCGTCGAAGTCTCCTTTATCCCATACTGAAGGCTGGGGTTACGGGTACCTCGTCGTTGTCGTGGCGGTTGCTTCTGATGTTGCTGCTTTGTAAACAGAGCTTTGTGATCGTTCCCCAAAAGGGTCCACCTTTCCACATTCCATGACACGTCCTAGGGTACTGCCCATGGCGCTAGCAATTACACATCTCCTGCTCTGGTCGATTGTCAGCGTTTATGCCCCATCCGATTTGTAAGAGTTGGCTCCCAGAGGTTGTTAACTAGGGTTAGGGACTCGATTGAAGTCAATCTACGGGTGTTCAATGTCAGTAATCAGGGCCGTCATAGTACCAGGGTCGGTAAGGTGTTACGTTCAACTTCTTGTCCATCGGTCTTGCAAGTCGACTGAATGACGCACGGTAAGTTGTGAGGGAATTACAGAGGCGATCAAACTTCCAGATCTGAGGTGTCAATTCATGGAATTTCAAGTAAACGAGAAAAGTGAAGAGAGTACAGACCAAACATTCGACGCTTCGTTAATCCAACCCAGAGGCATTCGCACTAGCACCTAACGTTCTTAGACAGTTCTCTAGACGTTCAGATACGTGTTCAAGAAACACTCAATATCATCGAGGTTCGTAAGGATTCAAAGAGAAGTGAAAGGATTACGTTCGATTAGGGGGCAATCATCGCTATGACTCTTATGGATCGTTGCGTTTCCCAATAGGTCGAATAATGGAATGAACCCCTTTCACACTTGTTAAGCCTCATTGGGACTCACATGCACCCCCCATTATTATTATGTGTGCACCCACAATAATAATATGATTTGCATGGTCGTCTCAGTTCCTCCTAAATCGTGTTTAAATGGTTCCTCAGACTCGAGTAGCAAGACAAAGGACATTAGAAAACATGGTTCACGAATGTCTAAGGGAAACGCCACACTATCAATCACATAACACAGGTAAGTAACACATGAATTCGTATTGTAGTGCTAAATGTGCTATCACATGCAATATCATATAGGGATTTTTACATATTTCCCCCTCCTAAGAGGGCTTATTACATATTTCCCCAAAGAAAAAATTCAATTACATATTTCCCCTTTTTTTAAGAAATTACTCAACTACCCTTTTCTTATTCACATAATCCTCATATCCCTTTTTTAACAAATTAGTCAACTATCCTTTTCTTATTCACATAATCCTCATATCTAGAAATCATGTTGTGAGATCATGATCCATAGTTATTAGGGTCGTTTGCGAACGTTTCTTTTCACTTGAAAGAAGTAACAGTAAAACTGTAAAAAGGAGGATGTAGCTACTCGAAGGTTGATGTTACTGCACTTTGGGTCAAATGAGGGGATGCACACAGATCATGTTCCGTGGCTATATTAGTGGTCACATGTTAATAATGTCCACTAGCTGCTGCATCCCTATATGCCATATAATTAGGTTTAGATTTTAATTAAATTGTTTAAAGAATAGAAGTTACAGAACTAAAGCATTTTCGTGGTTTCAATTTAGGATCCAGAGATTCAGTTTTTTATGTATTCGATCTTATCTATTTCCTTTGGTTTTAATTAAATTCAAATTTAGTTTACATTGGCTCTTTGTTTAAAGTTTGTTGCACATTAAATTATGTTATATGCGTATAACAAACCTACATTTTAAAGGGTAAGTCATTACTCATTTATCGAATATGATAATAGAAGTGGTGAAAAATCGAGTTGAGGTGAAATACGAGGACATGCGTTTGGAGGTTTCACTTGATAAGAGAAAATGTATATGAATTGGGGAAATATGTAATTGATTGATGATATTAAAAAGAGGAAATATGTAAATATTTATTTAATTAGTTCATTAAGGGTAAAATAGTCATTCAATAAGAGTAATTTTAGTGAAAGGGGAAATATGTAATATATATGGGTTTGGGACGGGAAATATGTAATATATATGGGTTAGGGAGGGGAAATCTGTAATTAAATTTTATGTATGGGTAAATATGTAATAAGCAAGCTTAGGAGGGGGAAATATGTAAAAAACCCTATCATATATAAGTGTTCACTAGTTATGTAGTGCAATGAGTAAACGAGAGACGAACCTTGCAATCTGGAGCTGAGTGTCATGGTCGTTTTTTGAACTTGTTCGGTTATAGTCTGGTTATATAAAAACGTTTTAAAACCAAGTTCACTATAACCAGTGGCTCTGATACCAATCTTTCACACCCCCAAAAATACCCCAAGCGGAAACCCTCGCGAGGCGTGTGACGTACCAGGATCTAGCCACCAATCACATTGAACTCATACAAGATTTTAAATAAAAACTTTCATTCATTAAGATAAAGTGTTACATTACATAAAATATAACTCAACGTTTTCAGCAGAAGCATAAATCATTAGTTATGTATTTCGTAAACCAAGCGTTTGAAAGTTATTAGACTTGTCTCGTGTTTCCATGTGTCTCGACCCATGACCACTCCAGCTTCCCAGACAGCAAGTTCCACGTTCTCACATATCTATAACCTGCGAGCATGCAAACAAGTGTATCATACAACGCTGGTGAGTTCAAAGTTTTTACCAAACGCTTAGTTACCAAGTGATTAGTCTAGTTTAGTAACAATTCCGAAAATAATGTTGATAATAACTCGAGTACCGTACAAGATGGCGTCAGATTGTTTTGCCCGTCCCCAATGCCCCTATCTAAGCATTGGTCGTGATTTAGGTCATTAGTTCACGCTCGTCCTCTCAGGTACGGTGTGAGGTTGCCAAGCCTAATTGCGCTATCAACTAATACCCCGTTACCTCTCAGGTAACTATTCGGTAGAAGATGGGACTTAAGGTGATAGGAAATGAGTGTATTATCTAACATCCCAGGTTTTACCCAGAAAAGACTTATTCCTCTCAGGAATACCCGTTTGATTGTCCCACCCACCGGGACGCATGCTCAAGAGAAATGAACTCACCTTAGACTGCTCGGTATGTTACGTTACATTACCCGTTCCAAGTTGGTCAACCCAACCCTACCGAGGTTACCAAAGATGATCAATTTCGTAAACACATATCCCGATCACGTATTCAGCAAATCACATGTAACACCATTATCACGTAACACATAGCAAACACTTAAATTTCATACATGTTCATAACACAAGTTCACGTTCCAAATAGTAGTTACCAATAAAATCAGTTTCATAATAAATTAAATCACGTATTTTCACATATTGCATTCACCGCAAAGATCACTGTATAACACATAGCAAGTACTCATGTCTCATACAAGTCCTCGCCTCACGTGCATGCCACATAACAACATTTAACAGCTGAGTTTGCCACTCACACGAGCCAAATCAGGTTCCTCATTCCCAATCAACATTATTAATATGCAACCAATAGAATTTTATAACATAAACATCCATCATCATATACATCATAAACTGTTCGAAACCTTATGTTAAGTGTACGCATTTTCTGCTTAGAAATGTTCTGTTTGTTTACCCTCCTGCAGCATCCTCACGAAGAACCAGTTATTCGTGGGATGCTCTGTGACACCCCAGGAAAATCAGGAAAACAACGCAACTTAACTAGCTTCCTCAGTAACCACGCGCTAAATTTCGGGACGAAATTCTCTTAACAGGGGGAGAATGTGACAACCCTCAAAATTCCATGTATTCCGTACAATTTATTAATAATAATTAATGTACTTGACGACTGTGTGGAATTACGTCGCTGCTTTCTGATATCTGTGTTATATTTACATGCGCCTGTTAACACACTTGTAATGTACAGAAAACTCATTAAATAGTCCGTTATGATTTCCTAAGTGTTAGAAATTAAAAACGTTACAAAAATATATACATAGGACACGTTACGAATTAATTTAGCACTTTAACGGACTAGTATCCAACCGAAAAACCGGACTTAACCCGGGACATAAAAATATTGTCATTGACATTGTTTTTCTTTTTCTGAGCCAGTTAGGGTCCCCGAATTCCCTAACACCCGCTATAATTCCTACACACATAATACTCTAATTTATTTCCTAACCAAACTAAATACCACTAACTATGAAGTTGAAACCTAACCAAATAAGCCCCCCCCCCCCCCCCCAACGATCGTTTTCCCCGTGTGGGGGACACACTTGCACATTTCTTGATTTTTATTTGAGTTGTATAGTATCTAGGTGACATATTACCCTAAGGGTAATTAAATTGATGGTTATTAAATAAGATTTTTGGGATAAAGGCTCTCATTTACATCAACACCTCACACAAAAACTTGTTTTCTTTTCCACCTTTTGATACCTACGGCCGAACTCCCAGAAGCAACATTCCATCCACTTTCAATTTTATTCTAGCAATTTTACATACACTCAAGGTGAAAGATCACACACAAGGAAGCCCGGTGCTTGCGGATTGCCAAGGACCTCACTACGACGCTTTTAACCACTCGTTTTTCGACTAGTTTCTTCCCTAGCCTCGAGCTAGTAGTAAGTGACTCTAAACATCTTCTTGATCTATTCTAAAGTGGTTAATAAGAGTTTCGTCGGTTGAAAATCACTAACATATAAGATCACCAACTAAAAGTCTACTAAAGTGATGAACAAGGTGGTTAATGGATGAATATTAGTGTAAATCATGTAGATCTTGTGTGATTATGATTGTTGGTTGATTATCTGATGTTTTGCTGATTAATATTAATGTTTGATGTTGTTGTGATCACAAAACATGATTAACGGAATCAATCGAACACGAACTAGGAAGTTAAATACTGAAAACAGAATCTGTCCCGGTTTTACAGCCAACTTCAGTTGGCTGTAAACAGGTCATAAACTCAACGAAAAACCGATATTTTGAATCTAAAATATGTTATTATAAAATACGGTTCTAATGGCACCGGAATCGTAATTTTTGGACTTCGTTTACTATTTTTAATGTGTCGATTTGTAACAACAGCTTAAGCTGAATTTTGACAGCAATAAATGGGTGTCGTACTTTCAGTCATAACCTGAGTTTTGTGATTAATCGGACCATGAAATTTGTACAGTAGATGACAACCGATGCATTTGTAATCACCCCCACTGGAATTTCGTAAATCGGACACTCGGTGAATTTTTAATAAATTGTTCCGTGGACTGTGGTCAGAAATACATAAATCTGAGTTCAGTCCGGAATATGAATTTTTATAAAATATTGGTAATGAACCGGACCCCGATATTTTTACACGATAAAATATGGAACGTTTAAGACATCCTGTAAAAATTTGGGAATTTTTGGAATAATTTAACTATTTTATTAAAATGTCCGAAAACAGCCGGTTTTGAATATAAATGCTGAATTGAGATAAGTTGTGACTTGCGTGTCTAAATGTCGAGTATGCTATCTGTGAATGATCTAACATGTTATATGTGTTATATACATTATTGTATGTTTGCTCATGAGTGGGGAATGGATGGGAAGTATATATGGGCATAAACAGTTAAAGTAATGCATGTTATGTGATGGATACGTGTAGGAACTTTGTGCTCTATTTGAAAGTCACTAAATGACTAACTGGTAATCATATTAGGACGTGATTGACAGACCTTGACCGTTAGCTATATTTGAGAATCTAACCGAGCAAACCGAGGTGAGTTCACACTTTCTACAAGGCATGGGATTCCCGGTGGTTTGGGAATGGGTTAAAGAATTTAAAACTAAATCTACATATCCCTTTGGGAAGATATGTACGGCCATCCTACATAAATAGGATGCCATTGTTAATCCTACGAACTCTCCTGGTGCAGAATACGTACGTTCGTCCTCCTGGTGCAGGACAACAACGTTAAAACTAGCTAGACAAAACTCTATCATGAAGTCCCTCAATTTATATCGACTTAATCGCCAAGGCCAATGGCGAGCGGGTCATTAGTTCATAGCGCTATTAGGTTTAACAAACCTCACACCGTGCCAGTCGGACGGGCGTGTACTAATGGACTATGGCAGATTGTCAGTGATGATAGACACTGATATAGGGCACAACTTATTTGCGTAGCAGTCGATATCATACCGTCTAGTAGTTCAAACGGGGAAAACCCCCACTGATCATGGTTATGGATTGGGTAAAGAAAAAGGAAATGGTTAAACATACTTTCAACTACGGGGTAACCCCCACGGCAAATAAGCCAACGAAAGTCAAACCACGTTTTTCAGAAACAACTTAAAACTAAACAACCAAACGTGAACTCACTCAACTTTGTTGTTGACTAGTTGTTACATGCCTTACAGGTCGCTAAACACTTGGAGCTTGCACGAGAAAGGAGTCGTTGTGGTGTACGGACGGTTATGTCCAGTGTTTAATACTTAAAACATTATGAACTTATTAAACCTAAGTGTTGGACTTTAAACTTATGAACTGCGAACTTATGCTTTTGGATTCACTTTTATGCTTCCGCTGTTAACCTAAAATCGGTTTACTTCCTTTTGGTCACCAATCGTATTGTGTTTGGTTTTTCTTTACTTAATTATGTTGTTCAATATGATTGGTGGCTCGATCCTGGTCACGTCACGCCTCCAAGCGGCGGTACTCCGCATGGTGGATTTTGGGGGTGTGACAGATTGGTATCAGAGCCATTGGTTATAGTGAACTTGGTTTTAAAAAGGGAAAGGCTTTTTGATAAAACCAGACTATAACCTGTACAGTGCTCAACGATCCACAACGACGCTTCACTCCACGTGCAAGACTCGACCCATAAGTGGTATGATTTATGTTATATTGTCGGTTTGATAGTTCTCACTGTGCATTAGATAATGTGATAATTGTTATTTGAACCTTGTGTGCTTACTCTCTAATGTCGTCCCACACTTACGCACTCTCGCGAAACTTTCCTCACTTACGTTGCTTCGTTATGAAGATCATGAGCGGACGCGGAGGACGTATCAACCTCACTCAAGCCCAGTTGACGGCTTTGATCAACGAACGAGTTGCTGAGGCACTCGCAGCGAATCCAGCAGGAGGTATAACCTGCTATATCAACTCATCTTAGGACGTTTAGATCCTACCTTCACAAACCAACCCTCGTGCTTAACCTTGTCTATTATTCTCACACAACAGGTCAACATGCTCTACCTCCTATGTGCACGTTCAAAACGTTCATGGACTGCCGACCTACTACTTTCAGTGGCACCGAAGGAGCAGTGGGCCTTCTTCACTGGTTCGAGAAGCTTGAGTCAGTTTTCGAGATGTGCGAATGCCCCGAAGACCGTAGGGTGAAATATGCTACCGGAACACTTGAAGGAGCTGCGTTAACCTGGTGGAAAGCACAGGTTCAATTACTAGGGCTGGCAGTTGCTAATGCCACCCCCTGGAATGATTTCAAAGAGCTGATTAAAGAGGAGTACTGCAGTCGGGATGACATCCACAAACTAGAGGTGGAATTTTTCAATTTGAAGATGACGGGGTATGAGATTGAGGCATATACTAAGAGGTCAAACGAGCTGGACATCCTGTGTCCAACTATGGTGGACCCTCCCATCAAACGAATTGAGTTGTATCTCAAGGGCCTTGTACCAGAGATTCAAAGTCACGTAACTTCAGCCAACCTGGGTACCATTCAGCAAATTATCAAGTTGGCTCATCGTCTCACCGACCAGGCGGTGGAGCAAAACAGGCTACCCAAACGTATCAATGCCACAGCTACTTCTGATGCACCTACCGATAACAAGCGAAAATGGGATGGGAACTCCGGAAAGGGTTCTACTTCAGTTCAGTCTCAGCAGCGAAAGACTGATGACTACCAGAGTCCTGGTCAGCAATCTTCCGGTAATCAAGGACAGGGTGGATACCGAGGAAACCACCCCAAGTGCAACCGGTGCAACAAGCATCACAGCGGGCAGTGCAACAAAGGTCGCTGTCAGAGATGCCAAAAGCTGGGTCATAAAGCTAAGGATTGCAGGAGCCCGCGTCCTGCAAATCAGAATCGCCAACAACAACAACAAGCTCCACAGAATCACCATCAACAGCAGCAGGTAATCATATTAGGACGTGATTGACAGACCCGCATGGGTGGGGAATGGATGGGAAGTATATATGCTGAATTGAGATAAGTTGTGACTTGCGTGTCTAAATGTCGAGTATGCTATCTGTGAATGATCTAACATGTTATATGTGTTATATACATTATTGTATGTTTGCTCATGAGTGGGGAATGGATGGGAAGTATATATGGGCATAAACAGTTAAAGTAATGCATGTTATGTGATGGATACGTGATTGACAGACCCGCATGTCAATCTAACCGATTTTCAACCGACGAAACTCTTATTAACCACTTTAGAATAGATCAAGAAGATGTTTAGAGTCACTTACTACTAGCTCGAGGCTAGGGAAGAAACTAGTCAAAAAACGAGTGGTTAAAAGCGTCGTAGTGAGGTCCTTGGCAATCCGCAAGCACCGGGCTTCCTTGTGTGTGATCTTTCACCTTGAGTGTATGTAAAATTGCTAGAATAAAATTGAAAGAGGATGGAATGTTGCTTGTGGGAGTTCGGCCGTAGGTATCAAAAGGAGGAAAAGAAAACAAGTTTTTGTGTGAGGTGTTGATGTAAATGAGAGCCTTTATCCCAAAAAACTTATTTAATAACCATCAATTTAATTACCCTTAGGGTAATATGTCACCTAGATACTATACAACTCAAATAAAAATCAAGAAATGTGCAAGTGTGTCCCCCACATGGGGAAAACGATCGTTGGGGGGGGGGGGGGAGGCTTATTTGGTTAGGTTTCAACTTCATAGTTAGTGGTATTTAGTTTGGTTAGGAAATAAATTAGAGTATTATGTGTGTAGGAATTATAGCGGGTGTTAGGGTATTCGGGGACCCTAACTGGCTCAGAAAAAGAAACACAATGTCAATGACAATATTTTTATGTCCCGAGTTAAGTCCGGTTGTTCGGTTGGATACTAGTCCGTTAAAGTGCTAAATTAATTCGTAACGTGTCCTATGTATATATTTTTGTAACGTTTTTAATTTCTAACACTTAGGAAATCATAACGGACTATTTAATGAGTTTTCTGTACATTACTAGTGTGTTAACAAGCGCATGTAAGTATAACACAGATATCAGAAAGCAGTTACGTAATTCCATACAGTCGTCAAGCACATTAATTATTATTAATAAATTGTACGGAATACATGGAATTTTGAGGGTTGTCACATTCTCCCCCTGTTAAGAGAATTTCGTCTCGAAATTTAGCGCGTGGTTACTGAGGAAGCTAGTTAAGTTGCGTTGTTTTCCGGATTTTCCTGGGGTGTCACATCATCCCCCCGTTGATTTGGAATTTCGTCCCGAAATTCTGTAGTAGCTTCAGCCTCAGTAGTGGTTAGATTTTTCTTAAACAGTTGGGGATACTTGAGTTTCATTTGGTCTTCTTCTTCCCAGGTATACTCTGGGCCATGACGAGCATTCCAACGAACTCGGACCAGAGGTATCCTGGTATGCTTGAGGATCTTAACATCTCGATCCGTAATTTCTACTGGTTCCTCGACGAATCGCAGCTGGTCATCGATTGTGAGTTCCTTAAGAGGAACTATGAGGGTCTCATCTGACAGACACTTCTTCAGATTTGACACATGGAAGACATTGTGAACTCCGCTGAGTTCTTCAGGTAGATTCAACCTGTAGGCGACTTTGCCAATTTTCTCGGTGACTTCGAATGGTCCGACATAACGCGGATTGAGTTTTCCTCGTTTGCCAAAGCGGACTACACCTTTCCAAGGTGAGACTTTGAGTAGCACTCGATCCCCAACCTGGAGCTCGAGTGGTTTTCTTCCCTTATCAGCATAGCTTTTCTGACGGTCACAAGCTGCCGCCATTCGCTGTCGTATCTGAGCAATTCTCTCGGTGGTATCTACCACAAGTTCTGGGCCAGTGATTTGGCTGTCACCAACTTCTGCCCAACAGAGAGGTGATCGGCATTTACGTCCGTACAATGCCTCGAATGGAGCGATCTGAATGCTGGTGTGGTAGCTGTTGTTATACGAAAACTCCACTAGCGGGAGGTGCTTTTCCCAGCCATTACCAAAATCGATTACACATGCCCTAAGCATGTCTTCAAGGGTTTGGATGGTGCGTTCAGATTGCCCATCCGTCTGCGGGTGATAAGCGGTGCTCATATCCAAACGTGAGCCAAAAGACTTGTGCATTGCTTGCCACAGTTCAGAAGTAAAACGCGCGTCATGATCAGAAATGATAGAGGTTGGCACTCCGTGCCTTGATACTACTTCCTTAAGATAGATGTCTGCTAGGGTAGAAAACTTATCCGTTTCCTTGATAGCCAGAAAATGTGCAGACTTAGTCAGTCGATCTACGATCACCCAAATGGTATCGTTTCCGCGTTGAGATCTAGGCAGGCCGGTAACGAAATCCATGGAAATTTGCTCCCATTTCCATTTCGGGATCTCCGGTTGTTGAAGTAGGCCTGATGGTTTCTGATATTCAGACTTGACTCTCGCACAAGTCAAGCACTTGCTGACGTAGGTTGCTATGTGGGCTTTCATGCCAGGCCACCAATACGTAGTCTTGAGGTCGTGGTACATTTTATCCGAACCAGGATGTACCGAATAATGAGACTTGTGCACTTCGTCCATCACAAGCTCGCGTAAGTTTCCATAAAGTGGAACCCAGATGCGCCCTGTTACATAGTAAGCGCCGTCTTCCTTTTGTTCTAGCCGCTGCCTCGATCCTCGTAGGGATTCAGCCCTGATGTTCTCTACTTTCAATGTTTCGACCTGAGCATCGCGAATCTGAGCGGGAAGGTTAGACTGGATGGTAAGCTGTAGAGCACGTACACGCCTAGGTATGGTATCCTTTCGACTGAGGGCGTCGGCCACAACATTGGCCTTGCCCGGATGATACTTGATAGCGCATTCATAATCGTTCAAAAGCTCAACCCATCGGCGTTGACACATGTTTAACTCCTTTTGCTTGAAGATGTGCTCGAGACTCCTGTGATCGGTGTAAATGGTGCACTTGGTACCGTACAGGTAATGTCTCCATATCTTAAGCGCGAATACAACTGCTCCCAGCTCCAGATCGTGAGTAGTGTAGTTCCTTTCGTGAACTTTGAGTTGGCGCGATGCGTAGGCAATGACCTTGTCACGTTGCATTAATATGCATCCAAGTCCTTGGATGGAAGCGTCGCAGTAAACTACAAAATTATCTGTGCCTTCAGGCAATGAGAGGATAGGTGCGCTACAAAGTCTATCCTTCAAGTGCTGAAATGCGGACTCCTGTGCATCACTCCAACGATAGGTGACACCCTTCTGAGTCAGTGAAGTGAGAGGTTGCGCAATCCTGGAGAAATCCTTGATAAACCTTCAGTAGTATCCTGCCAAACCCAAGAATTGGCGGATTTCTGTTGGTGTGCGGGGTGCAGGCCAGTTCTTGATCGATTCAACCTTAGATGGATCCACGTGAATTCCATCCTTTTTTACCACATGGCCTAGAAAGTGGACTTCGCGAAGCCAGAAGTCACATTTTGAAAACTTGGCATACAACTGTTCTTGTCGAAGAAGTTCCAGCATAAGTCGTAGATGCTGCTCGTGTTCCTCCTGACTCTTAGAATAGATCAGGATATTGTCGATGAACACAATAACGAACTTATCCAGGTAGGGTTTGCACACTCGGTTCATGAGATCCATGAAGACCGCTGGTGCATTCGTCAGCCCGAATGGCATAACCAGAAACTCGTAATGGCCGTAACGGGTTCTGAATGCTGTTTTGGAGACGTCCTCATCTCGGACTCTCAGCTGATGGTATCCCGATCTCAAGTCAATCTTAGAGTAATAGCTCGACCCTTGCAGCTGGTCGAATAAGTCGTCAATACGTGGAAGAGGATAATGATTCTTCACAGTCACCTTGTTAAGCTCGCGATAGTCAATACACATTATGAAAGTACCATCTTTCTTCTTTACGAACAAGACTGGAGCTCCCCAGGGCGAAGAGCTAGGACGTATAAAACCCTTTTCCAAGAGTTCTTGTAGTTGTGTGGACAGTTCTTCGAGTTCTGATGGAGCTAGGCGATATGGTGCTCGAGCTACTGGCGCTGCTCCAGGAGCTAGCTCGATTTGAAATTCAACTTGGCGGTGAGGCGGAAGACCAGGTAATTCCTCAGGAAATACCTCAGGAAAGTCGCGCACTATAGGAATGTCTTCAATTCTCTTCTCTTCCGTGGATGTGTCTGTAACGAGTGCCAGAATGGCAGTGTGGCCCTTTCACAAACATTTCTGGGCCTTAAGGAAAGAGATGATGCCTTCGACAGTGGGGGAAACAACGTTGGAGGCGGTTATGTCCAGTGTTTAATACTTAAAACATTATGAACTTATTAAACCTAAGTGTTGGACTTTAAATTTATGAACTGCGAACTTATGCTTTTGGATTCACTTTTATGCTTCCGCTGTTAACCTAAAATCGGTTTACTTCCTTTTGGTCACCAATCGTATTGTGTTTGGTTTTTCTTTACTTAATTATGTTGTTCAATATGATTGGTGGCTCGATCCTGGTCACGTCACGCCTCCAAGCGGTGGTACTCCACATGGTGGATTTTGGGGGTGTGACAGATTGGTATCAGAACCCTGGTTATTCGTCAACGGCCAGTCAACAAAGAATTAGGTCCTTCGTCGACCCGAGTTCTTCGTGGGGAAGTCTTTCGTCGCTGCATCTCAACAGACGGTTATGATTTCCTTATTTTCAGCTCATTAAATCCGTAACAGTTGTTAACAAGTTCAGCAGTTTTCCAATCAGATCAAACGACATTTTTTAACAATGATCATGCACCCTAATTATGAACAATCATCAATCACTGACAGTTTCACTTTTCATGAAGATTGTTGGTGCATCTAGTGTCTGTTAACTTCGTCTTAATCGAGTCTTATGTTTAGATAGGATAAACGAGCACACAACAGGGTTGAAATTAGGGTTTTGTATGTTAAAGTGGGTGATTCCGCTTGAAAGTGTCAAGGTTCAGTTCAAGGGAAATCAACTAGTTAATTCCGCTTGAAATGAACATTGACATATTCAAGCGAAATTACCTATTCCGCTTGAAAGAACCATGTCATGTTCAAGCGGAATCTCATCACTATATATGTGTGTGCTGGTGTCATTTGGAGCGGAATTAGATCATATGTTTTGAGCCGAGGTGTTGTCCGTTTGTCATTTGAACTTGTAAAAGCTCAGGATTGATCAATAAGAAGATAATTAGAAAGGAACAAGCTGTGTTGACATCTTTTACATGGATTCCGCCTTTGTATTTAATGATGAACTACTCAGACTGACTATTTAGGGTCACACGACGATCCAACAAGTGGTATCAGAGCTCAGGACGAGGAGTTCATACCAATTCAGCTTGAAATCATCGGATTTTCTCACTTCTACTCATTCTTTTCTGATTTGAACAAGTTTTAACGGTTGAAATGTCTTAAAACTCACATATATCAATCAAAACATAGTGTTAACTAATCCTTGAAAGTTTTGGACTTTAATTCGAACAAAATCTGATAAAAACTTGTAATTCCGCTTGAAAAACTGTTCGAACATGCTAATGTCATACTAATTCCGCTTGAAATAGTACGTATGATTTCAAGCGAAATCAGTTTGTCTAGTTAATTCCGCTTGAAAACAGTTGTTGATTTCGCTTGAAGTCTTATTCCGCTTGAAATTGTTGTCTGATTTCGCTTGAAATCAGATTCCGCTTGAAAGTTCAAGCGAAATAAGTAATTTCACTTCAAACCTTATTCGCTTCAAACCTTATTTCACTTGAGTGGTATTCCGCTTGAAAGCTAATCTCGCTTGAACAGCTGATTCCGCTTGAAATTGCTTTTATCAAAATTTCAAAAAAATTTCTAAGTGTTTGTTAACTGTTTCAGGTACTTGAAAGATGGATGATTTCATGAATCCTTTCTGTGATGTGTTTGCATTTACTGGTGGTTCGGGAGACGGTACATCAAATAACACGAATGAAACTACACCGACATCAAGTGCAAAGAAAACTCTCAATGATGCCTTGAGTGTAGAAAGTGCTTATGGGACGTACAACAAACCTCCAAAGTTGTTGGCGATAGAAGATTACAATAGGTGGGCTACAAGATTTGACGAGTGGCTTCAAGCCTTTGTATATCCAAGCTGGAAGAGTTTAAAGATTGGTTACATTAGAGGAAACTGTTTTGGTGAAAGTTTGACAGATATTGATGAGATTGAAAGATATATTGCTGAACAAAAGTGCATCGCGTTGATTCATCAGTCTGTGAGAGATGATATAATTTCATTGATTGAATATGAAAATGCAAAAGATCTTTGGGAGAAACTTAGGGTAAAGTGTGTAGGTAGTTCTGAAATAGTCAAAAACAAAAAGAAATTGTTAAGAAAAGAGTTTGATTTATTTGGTTGTTTAAAGAACGAGTCTGTTTCCAAGATGATTGAGAGATTCAGGAATCTGAAATTGGAGCTGGCAAGACACCAAATTGTGTATACTCAAGAAGAGTTGGTTGACAAACTGTTCGACTCGTTGCCGAATGAACAAGATTGGCAGTACTTTGCATTAATGTTGAAGAATACAATCAAGTCTGAAGAGTTGACAGTAGATTTGCTTATCGAAAGACTGGAGAGTCACGAGTTGGAGATCAAGAAATCTAGCAAAGTAAAAAACTCATCTTATCAGCAGAATGTGGAGTTGTACTACAGAGGAAATCTACCAAAGACTGGTTCTCCAAGAACAGCATTTTCTGCAGAGAGTTCAAATAATGTGAATCAAGAAACTCCTCACAGTGGTTTTCATAGTGGATCTTCTTCAACAACTTCAAGTCAATCTGCATCAAAGAATCTGTTCCAATGTAACATTGCTGTGGATCTGAAAAACGCTCAAAATTTCAGTGAAGAGTCAGCAAAACAACAGATGGTGTTCTTAGCATCGGTATTAGAATCGTACGAGAGCCTCGTGGCGGGCAAGATTGGAAACACCAACCTGACTAAAGAGGACTATGATCAAATGGATCCTGAAGAGATGGAACTGATCGATATAAGGTGGTGTATGGCCAGTGCAGTTCCACGTGCACAACGGTTCATGGAGATTACTGGTAGACATTCTATGGGAGGGCCGTCTACAAAACTTGGCTTTGACAAATCAAAAGTCACGTGCTTCAGGTGTAAAAAAAGGACACTTTAAACGTGAATGTCGTAACGCTCCTGCTGATGATACTGCAAATCCATTCCGTGAAGATTACTACAAAAGAGCAATCTACCATCAAAACAAATCTGAACCCCCCAGAATGAAGCAGCTTGAAGATACCCCCAAAGAAAAATCAAGAGCTCTTGCTGTTATTCATGATGATGAGGGATACGATTGGAGTGATGTGTTACCGGAGGAAGATGCAGTAGTGTTGGTGCATGTTTTGTGACAACAGCTTAATAGTTTGTTTATCTAGTCTTTGGATATTTTGTATTGGGCTTAGCATTATTGGTTAGGGATTTATTTAGTGTTATGGGTTTGGAGAATGGCCTAGCCCAGACCAAAGCCCATGTGCAAAGCTTGTCCTATATAAACAAGGCTTGGCATAAGGGTTTAGGTTAGACATTGGAGACATTTGGAGAAATCTATAGAGAGTGGCTAGGAGATTTCTTGTGGGTCTTGAATTGATAGTAAACTTAGTGTTGGATAATCAATAGAAGACCAGATTGAAAGTGTATCGTGTTCTTGATTCTGTTTCTACTCGTTTTCTGTGAAATATGATCTAGAGGATTCCGCACTCTAGGTTAGATCGACGATTCTGTTACAATCCATACGGCTCACGGGATCTACAAATGCTATCAAAGCGTTAGGCTCTTGATTGGCTTGGTTCAGAATCGTTTTCAGCATAAATCTGGGTTTTTGGACGCGTTTTGGAGGCTGTTCTTGAATTCTGTTGCTGATTTCGGATAGAATACAAGGATTTCGGATATAAATCTTGCATTTCGGATCCATTTTGGATTAAAATCAAGTATTTTGGATCAGTTTCGGACAAGAAATCAGTTATTTCGGATAAACAGCATCAATTTCGGATCCATTTCTGATCAAACAGTTGCATTTCGAATTGAGGGATTGCATTTCGGACCAGAATTCAACCATTTCGGATCTACAGTCTTGAATTTTAGATCAAACAATTGATTTCGGATAAGATTAACTTGATTTCGGATCAGATTGACTTGATTTCGGACCAGATTGAGTTGATTTCGGATCAGAATAACCCATTTCGGACAAGAGTGTGCTGATTTCGGATCAGATTATTCATTTCGGATAAAACAGGTCTGATTTTGGATAAGTTTTGTTCATTTTGGACCAGAGTGTGCTGATTTCGGATCAATCATAACCATTTCGGATTTGCATTTCAGATTTAGGACCTTTTCGAACCATTTCTGATCATTTCGGAAGGGGTGGAATTTTTCGTGGCTTGCGTAAGAAAAATTTCACAGTTTCGCGTTTGGAAAATCATCCGTAACTCGTCACAGTAAACCGTTTGCACCGTTGGAATCCTTGGATTTTACGGTTACGGTAAAAGCTCGACAAGGACCAGTAGAGAAGTTAGAATTGGATTTTGACACAGGTTACCAAAATTCATTTAAACTTTTACGCTGCGTGATGGATAAGATGAATAATGGAAGTGAGGTTGTTAAGAATTGGCCAAAGCTTACAAACGTCAAAGAATATGCTGACTGGAAGGAGAAGTTTGAGTTGTTTATGAAAAGTGAAGATACTAAAATGTGGACGTGTATGATAGATGGATATGTTGCTCCCACACGTCGTGTTGAAGGAAGAGTAAAAGTAATTTCTTATGAGAAGATGGATGAATCTGAAAAACAGTTGGTTGATGCTGAGAAGAGAGCTTTAGCAGTGATCAAGGAATCCTTACCTGAGGGCATTAAGCATACCTTCAAGAACTATGGGAATTCTAGAGATCTGTGGGAAGCTTTAGAAAAACGTTTTCAGAGTTCATCAAGCCAGAGTGTAGGAGATCGTGCTTTTCGTAAAGAAGCAGATGCTGTGAAAGAAAAGAAGAAGGAAGCAGATGAGGAGAATGCTGAAAAGGTTGAGGCAGAAGTTTCAAAGGGCTTGAAGGATGTGAACGGACTTACAGCGGAGGTAAAGGTATCATCAGAATCTGTAAGTCATACATGTCTTAATTGCACTGATCTACAGGGTAAAATTAACGGACTATCGGAGCAAAACAAAATTCTGTTAGCTGATTTGGAAAACCGAAAAGAGTTAAATGTTCTTTTGATTAAAAGAGAGTCAAATTGTTTAGATAAACTCAAATCAAATGAACAATAAATCAGTAGTTTAACAAGCAAACTCAATGAACAGTTACAGATCATTGATTTGGCTCGTGAAACTCTGAAAGAAAAGACTAACGAGCTTTCAGAAAAGTGCACAAAATTGGCTGATGCACAAGCCAAAATTGTAGAGCTTCAGGGGAAGTTAAACAATTTTGAAAATTCTTCGTTAGTCAGGACTCAAATTCAAAAAGGTTTAAAAAGGAGTAATGATAAAACAGGGGTGGGGTTTACTAAAGCTTCATCTTCTGGAAATCAAGACTACTCATTTTTACCAACTGAAGATGAGCTAACTGATTTTGTAACCACTACACAAGTAGTAGTGGATCCGATAGCTGTGGACTTGCCAAATAGTCCAGTTTCTTTGAAAGAATCTGTAGGGTCTAACAGTACACCTCATAAAGTGGATGAGGATACTGAAGACAAAAAGGCCAAAACATTTAAAAAGGGATCAAACAAAAAGAAAACTTATAAGAAAAGATCCTGTTTTAAATGTCACAAGAAATGGCATGTGGCAAGTTGTTGTCCTTTGAAGAAAGGTAAACAACAAGTTGATGAGGTTAAAGACGGGAATCAGGTTGGGTCAAGCAATAATGTAAAAACAAGTTGTCAGACAAAGAAACCTGAATTTCAATCAAAACCCTCAACTTCGAAAAGATTTGATAGACCAAGAAATATTTCTCCACAATTTAGTCATTATAATGGTAAATCAAATCGGTTTCAAAGTCAAAATAGAAATTTTGGATATCAAACTCGATACCAAACTGCTGGTAATCGAAATTTTCAACAAAGAAATGGACATAGGGGTTTTAGTAACTCAAATGTTCAACAACATCCAAAATTTTTCCAAAATTCATGGTATAATAATGGGCGATGAAGGTATCAAGGTAATAATTTTCAAAGGTCAGAAAATCCGAGAGTTTATTGGAACTCTCGCAATCAAAGACCTAGTGGAAATTATCAATCTTGTTCAACAACGGGATCCAAGACACCAGAAAGGTGTGATGGATATTGGATAGAAGCATCTTATGTGGATTTACATGGTCGACCCAAAACCGGTAAGGTTTGGGTTCTCAAGTCTAACTAAGTTGTTGAGTGTGTGCAGGATGACCAAGAAGGACTGTTGATGTGTTCGACAGTGGTTATTCCTGTAAAGCATCTGAGGTGAATAGTAGGTTAACATGGGTAACGATCTATTTACTTCTGTGATCATTTTGATTATTTTAAACTTTAAACGTGAAAAACTTTTGTCAGGTTTAAAGTGGGAGTTTGTTTGTGTTTTTAAATTTATGTTTTTAAAACTTACTCCATGAAAACAAAAATTTAGGGGGAGAAATTCCTCTAAGCCAAAAAGAGTTTAGATAGTGCGTGTGTTTAGGGGGAGTAAGTTATAAAATTTTCAAAATCAAAAACATAAAAAATAGAAAATCAAAAATGAGTTTTCACTGTGTGAAAAAGAAGAAATGATAGTACATCAGCAAGTTAGACTGTCACACTCGAACTGAATTAAATTGCTTAAGTGTGATAGCAGCTTCATCATATGATGTACCAGTAGGCAAAAAGCATGAAATAATCAACTTACCAAAGTGATATAAACCTAAATGCACTGAGTATGAGTGGGGAACACATCAGTGGTGTATGGTTTAATGACCTTAAATCTTGCGTTGATAGATTGCCAAAATCTGAAGTTTTGGGTCTTTATACTGTTATTTCATCTGGGGATATCATGTGACAACTCGAAATTTCAAACCTTTCGTTGTACGCTTGAACACTAAGTGACTAACTAATTTGATGAATAAATGAATGATAAGTGAACCTCGTATGTGACTATGTGTTACGTGTTGTGTTAAATTGTGTGCGTACATGTATGTTTGTATGTATAGTATGTGTGCATTAGTATGAACCGAGACACAAGGACCCAACTCGAGACCATGTGGTCTCGAGTGAACAATGCAACATATGGGCCGGTTGGGCCACACACACCCTTAGCCTATTCGAAAGCCCATTAGGGTGCACAAGGTGAAACAAGTATATAAACTTGATAGATAGCCATGTTGCCATTTTCTTTGGATAACACACACACTCTCCTACTCCCTCTCACTAAAACCCTAGACACCAAACATCACACCTCTCCTCCCTCATTCTCGGATCAAACCGGTGACACTAGGAGCTCTCGGATCTACACACACACACACCCGGCTGGAAGCTTCATACTCACCCTTGAAACTCATCAACCGGTTAGTGTTTATGATGCTTGTTGGTTAGTGTTTATGATGCTTGTTGGTTAGTGATTCTTGTTATATATTTCGGATGTTGATGATAATGTGTGACATTTCGGTTGATAATGTGTGATGAAGATACTTGATAATGTGTTTGCTTGCTAAAGATTCATGTATGATTAAAGTGTTTGTTTGATTGATGAGTTCTTGTTGATTAAATGATACATGCTTAGGAGAACATGATTTTCATAGAATAACATTTGAACAAGATAGTTGAATAACAAAAGAATAATGAGCTTAGGACTATTCATGATCATCCGATTTTTATGTATGAGATTATGGAACGAATGTTTTGTTTGCAAGATGAGCTTGTTGTCTAGTTTAGGAATTATAACTCTTGTCCGTAATATGCAAAGTGTGATTGAATAAGAGTTGTTTGTGCTATGAACGCTTGATGATTATGATGAACCACTTGAACATATGAAGAACATGATGAATGTGATATGAACATGCTTTGAATATTTGAAATTTGTTGTTTGATCCATTTTAGTAAGTTGCTAGACAAGAAAACATGTTTAAGTGGATGGTACAAACTGTTACATGAAATCAAAATCCCATTGGATAGTACACTGTACCGAATCAGCAGTTGTCCAACCGAAACCTCCAGTTGCGACTCGAAACCACCGCGTGATGAGTCGAAATCCCCGGTTGCGACACAGGTTGCGAGTCGCAAACACCTGGTTGCGACTCGAAACCACACTTGATCAGCACAAACCTTATGACTCGAAACCACAGTCACGAGTCCGGTTGCGACTCGAGACCAAAACAGCATGAACCGAGACCATGATTGCGAGTCCGGTTGCGACTCGAGACCAGAACCTGCATCAGTTGCGACTCAAGCCCATGTGCATGTACACACTGTTTGGGCTCTCACTGTTACGGGCCGAAGTGCTTGGGCCGGACTCTTGGGCCTGATGCACAGATCTTATACGTTGATGATTGAATGTGAATATTGTCGAACTGCCATGATTAAACGTGTATGCCATGAACGATACTTGAATGCATTATGCTAGAAACGTACGTGTACTGCTTGAATACGAACCTGATTGGTATGATACAACTATGATAGGACGTGAGTAGCCACAATATTGCTTGATTGACTTTTCTGTGTATCTACCGAGCAAACCAAGGTGAGTTCACACCCTCTACAAAGCATGGGATTCCCAGGGGTCGGGAATTGGGGTTAAGGAACATGGGTTCCTCGTCCTCCTTGGGTAGGACAGCAATGGTTCAGGAATGTAATTCCTCGTCCTCATGGGCAGATAACTCGTACTAGACCAAAACTCTATCACGAAGTCCCTCATTTTTATATCGACTTAATCGCCGGGCCAATGGCGAGCGGGTCATTAGTTAGATAGCGCTATTTAGGTCTGACAAACCTCACACCGTGCCGCAGAGGACGGGCGTGAACTAATGGATCTGGGGCACGTCAATGATGATAGACATTGACAGTTTCAGGGCACATAAACATGACTACAGTCAGCAGTCGATATGGTAACGAGTCTAGTGTATACATGGGGTAGCCCCCACGGCCGAAATGCCAGATAACTAACATGGGGTAGCCCCCACGGCCGGAGTGCCAGAGTAACCGGGAATAAACAAGTCACGTTTTTCAACTATGGGGTAACCCCCACGGCAGGATGCCAGATAAAGGAAACTGTTTTCGAAACAACTTAAAACGAACACCCAACCGTGAACTCACTCAACTTGTTGTTGACTCGTTACTACATGCTTTGCAGGTCCTTAGGTTCTCAGCTGGAGCTTGCATGGAGGAGGATCGTTGTGGGACATGGACGACTGTGTGCCATGTTAAACTTTGAAACAATTAAACTTATGTTTTGATTTAAGACTTATGCTTCCGCTTGCAACTTAACTATGTTTCGTTTGGACACCAATTGTATTGGTTAAACTTTTATATCTTTTAACTCGCATGTTCGATATGATTGGTGGCTGGATCCTGGTCAGTCACGCCTCCAAGCGGTAGTACTCCGCAGGTGGATTTTGGGGGTGTGACAGATTGGTATCAGAGCCATTGGTTATAGAGAACTTGGTTTTAATAAAGGGGAAAACGTTTTTGTTAAAACCAGACTATAACCTGTACAGTGCTCAACGGTCCACAACGATGCTTCACTCCACATGCAAGGCTCGACATTCTAGGTGATATGGTCTGTGTATATTGCCTACTTGTTAGTTACATAGTACATTGCTTATGGTATGCTTGGTTAGTATAACTACTGTTGCTTGAACACGTGCGTGCTTACTCTATTTCATCGTCATACTTTCGCGAACCCCTCTCACTCACGTTCTTCTTGATATGAAGATCATGTCTGGACGCGTTAACCTGACACAAGCCCAGTTGACGGCTCTGATCAACGAACGAGTTGCCGCAGCACTTGCAGCTGCACACGCAGGAGGTATATCCTGCAGTCTGAACTCATTCTAGGATTTTTAGGATCCTACTCTCGTGAACCAACCTTTGTGTTAAACTCTGTCTTTTCTTTCACCCGCGATAGGTCAGCATGTTCAGCCACCCGTGTGCACTTTTAAGACCTTCATGGACTACCGACCAACCACTTTTAGCGGCACTGAAGGAGCAGTAGGTCTCCTACACTGGTTTGAGAAGCTAGAATCTGTGTTCGAAATGTGCGAATGCCCCGAGGCGCGCAGGGTGAAGTACGCTACTGGTACTCTCGAGGGTTTAGCCCTCACATGGTGGAACGCTCAGGTTCAGATGCTGGGGTTGGTTGCTGCCAACGCCACCCCATGGGAAAATTTTAAAGAGATGATCAAGGAGGAATACTGCAGTCGTGATGAGATTCACAAACTGGAAGTGGAGTTCTTCAACCTCAAGATGACGGGGTCCGAAATTGAAGCTTATGTGAAAAGGTCGAACGAACTGGCAATTCTGTGCCCTACTATGGTGGATCCTCCCATCAAACGCATCGAACTATTTCTTCAGGGCTTAGTGCCAGAAATCCAAAGTCATGTGACTTCAGCGAACCTCGCCACCTACCAGCAGACTGTTCAGTTGGCTCACCGTCTCACGGATCAGGCGGTGGAGCAGAACAAGTTACCAAAACGCATAGGCGCTGCAACTACTTCTGGTACCTCTAGTGACAACAAACGGAAATGGGATGGAACTTCTAGTAAGGGTTCGACTTATGTTCAGTCCCAGTCTTAGCAGAGAAAGACTGATGACCACAAGAGCCCCAATCAGCAATCGTCTGGTGGTCAAAGTCATGGTGGGTACAAAGGAAATCACCCCAAATGCAATCGCTGCGGCCTGCACCACAGCGGGCCATGCACCAGGGGCAACTGTCATCGGTGCAACAAGCCTGGTCATGCTGCAAAGGATTGCAGGAGCTTATACCCCGCCAATCAGAATCGTCAGCAAGCTCAACAGAACCAGCGCCAGCAGCAGCAGCAGGGTGATAACAAAGGGTGCTTTCAGTGTGGAGCTGAGGGCCACTTCAAGAGAGATTGTCCCCAACTGAACAGGAACCAGAACAACAACAACAACAATAACAACAATCAGGGGAATGGTAACAATGGGAACAACAACAACAATGGCGCCAGGGGGCGGGTGTTTGTGATTGGCCAAGGTGAAGCAAGGAATGACCCCAATGTTGTGGCGGGTAAGTTCCTTCTCGACGACTTTTATGTTTCAGTTTTATTTGATTCGGGTGCCGATACTAGCTACATGTCACTAGAAGTTAGTCGAATGCTTAAGCGTATGCCAACCCCTTTGAACAACAAGCACACCGTAGAGCTAGCAAATGGTAAGAGTTTAGAAGCCACACACCTAGTCAAGGGTTGTAAACTTATTCTCGCTGACCAGACCTTCTCTATCGACCTCATTCCTATTGTCTTGGGTAGTTTCGACGTTGTCATTGGGATGGATTGGTTATCCCAACACCGAGCAGAGATTCTTTGCAACGAGAAGGTTGTCCGCATTCCAGGTCCCGATGGTGAACCTCTCATGATTCATGGCGACAAGAGGAGTGCTGTTGAGAACGTCATTTCTCTCCTTAAGGCTCAAAAGTGCTTGCGAAAGGGCCACACAGCCATTTTGGCTCTCGTTACTGACACCTCAGCAAAAGAGAAGAAGATAGAAGATTTCCCAGTTGTACGCGATTATCCCGAGGTATTTCCTGAGGAATTACCTGGTCTTCCGCCTCATCGCCAAGTCGAGTTTCAGATCGAACTAGCTCCTGGAGCTGCGCCCATAGCCTGTGCACCTTATCGTTTAGCCCCATCAGAGTTGAAGGAACTCTCTACGCAACTACAAGAGCTCCTGGATAAGGGTTTTATTCGTCCTAGCTCATCGCCCTGGGGAGCTCCAGTATTATTTGTGAAGAAGAAAGACGGTACTTTCAGAATGTGCATCGACTACCGGGAACTCAACAAGGTGACGGTGAAGAACCGTTATCCTCTACCGCGTATTGACGACTTGTTCGACCAGCTGCAGGGATCGAGCTACTATTCAAAGATTGATTTGAGATCGGGTTATCACCAGCTGAGAGTCCGGGAAGAGGACGTCTCCAAAACAGCTTTCAGAACTCGATACGGGCACTATGAGTTTTTGGTCATGCCTTTTGGGATGACAAACGCACCTGCGGTTTTCATGGATTTGATGAACCGAGTGTGCAAGCCTTACCTGGACAAGTTCGTTATAGTCTTCATCGACGACATCCTGATCTATTCCAAGAGTCGGGAAGAACACGAGCAACATCTACGACTTATTCTGGAACTCCTTCGAACAGAACAGCTTTATGCAAAGTTCTCGAAATGCGACTTCTGGCTTCGAGAAGTCCATTTTCTAGGCCACGTGGTAAACAAGGATGGGATTCACGTTGATCCATCCAAGATAGACTCGATTAAGAACTGGCCTGCACCTCGTACACCAAAGGAAATTCGCCAATTCTTGGGTTTGGCGGGATACTACCGGAGATTCATAAAGGATTTTTCTAAGATTGCACAGCCTCTCACCTCACTAACGCAGAAGGGCGTTGTTTATCGCTGGGGAAACGCACAGGAGCTGGCATTTCAGCACCTAAAGGATAGACTTTGCAGCGCACCTATCCTTTCCTTGCCGGAAGGCACAGACGACTTTGTGGTTTACTGCGACGCATCAATTCAGGGTCTTGGTTGCGTGTTGATGCAACGAGATAAAGTTATAGCTTACGCCTCGCGCCAACTTAAAGTTCATGAAAAGAACTACACTACGCACGACTTAGAGCTGGGAGCTGTTGTTTTTGCACTTAAGTTATGGCGGCATTACCTGTACGGTACCAAATGCGCCATCTACACTGACCACAGGAGCCTCGAGCATATCTTCAAGCAGAAGGAACTGAATATGCGACAACGACGGTGGGTTGAACTACTGAATGACTACGAGTGCTCGATCAGGTATCACCCGGGCAAAGCCAATGTTGTGGCTGACGCCCTTAGTCGAAAGGACACCGCGCCTAAGCGCGTGCGAGCTTTACAACTCACGATCCACTCTAGTCTGCCTCCCCAAATACGAGCTGCTCAGATAGAAGCACTGAAACCAGAAAACGTCAGGGCTGAAGCCCTACGCGGGTCGAGGCAACGCTTAGAACAGAAGGAAGACGGTGCTTACTACGTGACGGGACGCGTTTGGGTCCCCCTCTATGGCAACCTACGAGAGCTCGTGATGGATGAAGCGCACAAGTCTCGCTACTCAGTACACCCTGGATCAGATAAGATGTATCATGATATCAAAACTACGTATTGGTGGCCTAGCATGAAGGCCCACATAGCAACCTACGTCAGCAAGTGTCTGACTTGTGCGAGAGTCAAGTCTGAATACCAGAAACCCTCAGGCCTACTCCAACAACCAGAGATACCTCAATGGAAATGGGAGCAAATTTCCATGGATTTTGTCACTGGCCTACCTAGATCCCAGCGCGGGAACGATACTATTTGGGTGATCGTGGATCGACTCACAAAATCTGCACACTTCTTGGCTATCAAGGAGACGGATAAATTCTCCACTCTTGCAGAAATATACCTTAAGGAAGTTGTTTCTAGGCACGGGGTGCCCACCTCTATTATCTCGGATCGAGATGCACGTTTTACTTCAGAGCTGTGGCAAGCGATGCACAAATCCTTTGGCTCACGATTAGATATGAGCACAGCGTATCACCCTCAGACAGACGGGCAGTCCGAGCGCACTATTCAAACCTTAGAAGACATGCTTCGTGCATGTGTAATCGACTTTGGCAACCGCTGGGAGAAGCATCTGCCACTTGTGGAATTCTCGTACAATAACAGCTACCACACCAGCATTAAAGCTGCTCCATTTGAGGCATTGTACGGACGTAAATTCCGGTCACCTCTTTGCTGGGCAGAGGTGGGAGATAGTCAGATCACTGGTCCAGAATATGTGGTAGACACGACCGAACAAATTGCTCAAATACGAAAACGCATGACGGCAGCTCGCGAACGTCAGAAAGTTTACGCCGACATGGGCAGGAAACCACTTGAGCTCCAGGTTGGGGAGCGGGTACTACTCAAAGTCTCACCCTGGAAGGGTGTGGTTCGTTTCGGTAAACGCGGTAAACTTAACCCACGATACGTTGGACCTTTCGAAGTCATTGAGAAAATAGGCAGGGTGGCCTACAGACTAAACTTACCAGCGGAACTCGGTGCAGTTCACAACGTTTTTCACGTGTCGAATCTGAAGAAGTGTCCGTCAGATGAGACCCACGTAGTTCCTCTGAAGGAACTCACTATCGACGAACAGTTGCGATTCGTCGAGGAACCAGTCGAAATCACGGACCGGGATGTTAAGGTCCTCAAGAGCACTAGAATACCTCTCGTTCGAGTTCGTTGGAACTCACGTCGCGGCCCAGAGTTCACCTGGGAGCGCGAAGATCAGATGAAACAAAAGTATCCCCAACTGTTCGCAAACAGTACACCCACTACTGAGGCCGAAGCTACGGAATTTCGGGACGAAATTCCAGATCAACGGGGGGTGGATGTGGCACCCCAGGAAAACCGGGAAAACCATACAACTTAACTAGCTTCCTCAGTGAGTGCCTACCAAATTTCGGGACGAAATTTCTTTCAACTTGGGGATGATGTGACAACTCGAAATTTAGAACCTTTCGTTGTACGCTTGAACACTAAGTGACTAACTAATTTGATGAATAAATGAATGATAAGTGAACCTCGTATGTGACTATGTGTTACGTGTTGTGTTAAATTGTGTGCGTACATGTATGTTTGTATGTATAGTATGTGTGCATTAGTATGAACCGAGACACAAGGACCCAACTCGAGACCATGTGGTCTCGAGTGAACAATGCAACATATGGGCCGGTTGGGCCACACACACCCTTAGCCTATTCGAAAGCCCATTAGGGTGCACAAGGTGAAACAAGTATATAAACTTGATAGATAGCCATGTTGCCATTTTCTTTGGATAACACACACACTCTCCTACTCCCTCTCACTAAAACCCTAGACACCAAACATCACACCTCTCCTCCCTCATTCTCGGATCAAACCGGTGACACTAGGAGCTCTCGGATCTACACACACACACACCCGGCTGGAAGCTTCATAATCACCCTTGAAACTCATCAACCGGTTAGTGTTTATGATGCTTGTTGGTTAGTGTTTATGATGCTTGTTGGTTAGTGATTCTTGTTATATATTTCGGATGTTGATGATAATGTGTGACATTTCGGTTGATAATGTGTGATGAAGATACTTGATAATGTGTTTGCTTGCTAAAGATTCATGTATGATTAAAGTGTTTGTTTGATTGATGAGTTCTTGTTGATTAAATGATACATGCTTAGGAGAACATGATTTTCATAGAATAACATTTGAACAAGATAGTTGAATAACAAAAGAATAATGAGCTTAGGACTATTCATGATCATCCGATTTTTATGTATGAGATTATGGAACGAATGTTTTGTTTGCAAGATGAGCTTGTTGTCTAGTTTAGGAATTATAACTCTTGTCCGTAATATGCAAAGTGTGATTGAATAAGAGTTGTTTGTGCTATGAACGCTTGATGATTATGATGAACCACTTGAACATATGAAGAACATGATGAATGTGATATGAACATGCTTTGAATATTTGAAATTTGTTGTTTGATCCATTTTAGTAAGTTGCTAGACAAGAAAACATGTTTAAGTGGATGGTACAAACTGTTACATGAAATCAAAATCCCATTGGATAGTACACTGTACCGAATCAGCAGTTGTCCAACCGAAACCTCCAGTTGCGACTCGAAACCACCGCGTGATGAGTCGAAATCCCCGGTTGCGACACAGGTTGCGAGTCGCAAACACCTGGTTGCGACTCGAAACCACACTTGATCAGCACAAACCTTATGACTCGAAACCACAGTCACGAGTCCGGTTGCGACTCGAGACCAAAACAGCATGAACCGAGACCATGATTGCGAGTCCGGTTGCGACTCGAGACCAGAACCTGCATCAGTTGCGACTCAAGCCCATGTGCATGTACACACTGTTTGGGCTCTCACTGTTACGGGCCGAAGTGCTTGGGCCGGACTCTTGGGCCTGATGCACAGATCTTATACGTTGATGATTGAATGTGAATATTGTCGAACTGCCATGATTAAACGTGTATGCCATGAACGATACTTGAATGCATTATGCTAGAAACGTACGTGTACTGCTTGAATACGAACCTGATTGGTATGATACAACTATGATAGGACGTGAGTAGCCACAATATTGCTTGATTGACTTTTCTGTGTATCTATCGAGCAAACCAAGGTGAGTTCACACCCTCTACAAAGCATGGGATTCCCAGGGGTCGGGAATTGGGGTTAAGGAACATGGGTTCCTCGTCCTCCTTGGGTAGGACAGCAATGGTTCAGGAATGTAATTCCTCGTCCTCATGGGCAGATAACTCGTACTAGACCAAAACTCTATCACGAAGTCCCTCATTTTTATATCGACTTAATCGCCGGGCCAATGGCGAGCGGGTCATTAGTTAGATAGCGCTATTTAGGTCTGACAAACCTCACACCGTGCCGCAGAGGACGGGCGTGAACTAATGGATCTGGGGCACGTCAATGATGATAGACATTGACAGTTTCAGGGCACATAAACATGACTACAGTCAGCAGTCGATATGGTAACGAGTCTAGTGTATACATGGGGTAGCCCCCACGGCCGAAATGCCAGATAACTAACATGGGGTAGCCCCCACGGCCGGAGTGCCAGAGTAACCGGGAATAAACAAGTCACGTTTTTCAACTATGGGGTAACCCCCACGGCAGGATGCCAGATAAAGGAAACTGTTTTCGAAACAACTTAAAACGAACACCCAACCGTGAACTCACTCAACTTGTTGTTGACTCGTTACTACATGCTTTGCAGGTCCTTAGGTTCTCAGCTGGAGCTTGCATGGAGGAGGATCGTTGTGGGACATGGACGACTGTGTGCCATGTTAAACTTTGAAACAATTAAACTTATGTTTTGATTTAAGACTTATGCTTCCGCTTGCAACTTAACTATGTTTCGTTTGGACACCAATTGTATTGGTTAAACTTTTATATCTTTTAACTCGCATGTTCGATATGATTGGTGGCTGGATCCTGGTCAGTCACGCCTCCAAGCGGTAGTACTCCGCAGGTGGATTTTGGGGGTGTGACATATCAGGGGTGTCCTTCTGCTGCATACAGATACATGCTGACCTAGACACACCCAGGATATCTTAAAAGAGCTAAAAATGCCAAAACCCTGAAAATGAAGAAGCTCTCATAAAGAGTCATTCAAAAAGTGCAAAATGCATAAATCGTACCAAAAATGGTATTTGTCTTAGCCCTTGTTAGATATTTTGGTCTCTCTGCTGTACGGAAGTACTGACCTGTTCACCAATTATCTAAACGTTGAAAATCAAAACGGATGAATTCAGTATACTCACCTACTACGATGAATTTTTGTGCATACCTTGATCGCGGGGGTATATCCTGAAGTGGGACACGCTAATATATCAGTATTAATATTACCTTAACGTATCATATGGTAATGGTACTTGAAATGTTCATGCATTTTGTTTAGATGGACGAACATACTGGTAATCGTCTTGAACTGCTTTTCATGAAAATTATATAAAGAATTATCTAATAGTGTGAAACAGTTTGATTTTGCTGATATGATCTTCTTGCACATGATACTCACAAAAAGAAGTATTGTAAATATCTTTTGGTTTTAGATTAGTTTGTTTAGTTTTTGAAAAATATCAAAAATACCAAAAATATTTCTTTTTAAAAGATCTCCCATTTTGAACTGACAGGTAGTTGTTTTTGCAAACTAAGATAAAATATTGGTTTATCTTTAAATGTGAAAAAGGCTAATGGTTTTTCGAGATACTTTCTTGTGTTGCTAAACAGATTGATGCGGTTATCAAAATGAAGTGCAGAATACAAGTAAAGTGCAGATTGAGAATGAAGTGAAGATGTGTGAAGATGCATGGTAGGATCATTCTACTACATTGTAGAAAGAGAAAGAGATATGGAAGTTTTGAAAAATACTTGCTTAACCAAAGATTGCTAGTTCGCTGATCTACAATGAATGAAAGTTTTGGAGATTGGAAGCATCAGCTAAGGGGGAGTTTGTTGATGTCAGAAACTATGTAGCTGACGCTATCCAAAGACCAAAAAAACTGCAAGATGTTTAAAGACAAAGTTACACTATGAAGCTATTGTCAAGGGGGAGTTTGTTGGTGCATGTTTTGTGACAACAGCTTAATAGTTTGTTTATCTTTGTTGATGTCAGAAACTGTGTAGCTGACGCTATCCAAAGACCAAAAAAACTGCAAGATGTTTGAAGACAAAGTTACACTATGAAGCTATTGTCAAGGGGGAGTTTGTTGGTGCATGTTTTGTGACAACAGCTTAATAGTTTTTTTATCTAGTCTTTGGATATTTTGTATTGGGCTTAGCATTATTGGTTAGGGAGTTATTTAGTGTTATGGGCTTGGAGAATGGCCTAGCCCAGACCAAAGCCCATGTGTAAAGCTTGTCCTATATAAACAAGGCTTGGCATAAGGGTTTAGGTTAGACATTGGAGACATTTGGAGAAATCTATAGAGAGTGGCTAGGAGATTTCTTGTGGGTCTTGAATTGATTGTAAACTTAGTGTTGGATAATCAATAGAAGACCGGATTGAAAGTGTATCGTGTTCTTGATTCTGTTTCTACTCGTTTTCTGTGAAATCTGATCTAGAGGATTCCGCACTCTAGGTTAGATCGACTGTCACACCCCCAAAATCCACACGCGGAGTACCACCGCTTGGAGGCGTGACATGACCAGGATCAAGCCACCAATCATATTGAACATAAGTATAAAGTAAAAGTCATTCATCAATACGATAGGTGTTTCCAAAACCAAATATAAACAAGTGTGTAGCGGAAGCAATAAAGTAAAACCCCAACATAAGTTTAAGTACAAAATGTCATAATGTTTAACAACACATTCACGATCCATGTCCACAACAACTGTGCCTCCCGTGCAAGCTCCAAAAGTACCTAAGGTCCTGCAAGGCATGTAACAGAGAGTCAACAACTAGTTGAGCGAGTTCACAGTAAGTAAGTTCGTAAATGCAAGTTCGTTTCATAACGTGCGGCTATACTGGGCCGATAGTATGTTCTATTAGTGGGGGCTTCCCATGTTTGCATATACACTAGACTATTTGCAACCATAAGTGTTCTTCTTACCGAGAACAGTAGTACGTACAAAGTTTACGTAGGTTTTACGTAAGTGTCCTTCACAACCGAGGACAGGGGTACGCGGGGGTTTACGTAGGTTTTACGTAAGTGCCTGACACAACCCGAGGCAGTAATGAATATAAGTTTACGTAGGTTTTACGTAAGTGCCCTTCACAACCGAGGACAGTGATGTGTACAAGTATACGTAGGTTTTACGTATGTGTCCTGCGCATCCGAGGACGATGGTAGATAGTCTAGTAACATTGTAAGTACAAATCCATTCCTTCAATCCCATTCCCAACCCCGGGAATCCCATGCCTTGGTAAGAGTGTGAACTCACCTTGTTTGCTCGGTATGCTAAGTTAAGTGCTCACAATTAATCAGTCAAGTCCTATAGTGCACGTATGTTCAGTCAGTTTACGTTCGTAATATTTCACATGTAACTATCATCACAGTAATATCACAAAGCGTGTTTGATAGTTAATCGCACACCACATAATAGTTAATCACAGTTTATTATAGCATATTATCCAATAACATACTTAGTACAGTTACTGACTTGGCATAGTTAATGAGCCATAACATAGTTGAATAAGAACTAACAGAGTTACATACAGACAAGTTTAATAACTTACTGTGTAAATTTAATAAATAGAGTTAACAACTTAACAATGTTAACAAACCATAAAAGTTAACAACTTACTAGCTTAACAGAGTTAAGTAAACTAACTGGGTTATACAAGTGGTTAGTTTATTTGAATAACATATTCAATGACATTAATAATAACAGTTAATAAGTTGCCAAAAACACATAAGTGTCGAAAACCCCTAAGGCCGAAATCCCTTTATGTTCGAAATCCCCTAATGTTGCCGAAAACACACATGGGCCGAAAACCCTTAAGTGGGCCGAAAACCATATGAGCCGAAATCCCTTTATGTGGCCGAAAACACTTATATGCCGAAAACACCTAAGTGGGCCGAAATCTAGGTTGGGCCGAAAACCATATGTGGGCCGAAATCACTCTATGTGATTTCGTCCAGTTTAAAGTATGTGGGTGATTTCGTCCACTTTATCATCTTCTTCAACAAATACTTACAGTAACTTTAAAAACCCAGCAACTATAATCTCATTACAGATACATGATTAAACATCTACAAGTCATTAATCAACCATTGATATGAAATAAATACTCTACCAAAACTTTGTGAGATCTAGAACATAATTCCATCAGTTTATCATTCATAACTTATACTCACTGTTGATCCAAACATCCAATATTCATACAGTTCATAGATAATAATCATCTATCAAGCACACAATAATCAATCACATAATCACATATATACATACAACATGATTAAACATCCAATAATCATACGATATGCAACAAGAACAACTAAATCATGAAATCACTAACCAGGGATTTAAACAGAGGTTTTGCTTCAAAAATGAGGAATTCTCTTTTGTGGGTTTCAGATGTAGAGAGAGAGAACAAAGTGATAAGGTTTGGTAAGTGGGTAACGTCTCGGAGAAGATTTGTTTAAAAACTGATTATATAAAATATCTCACTGGGCCTAAAGCCCATCTCTGATTTCGCCACACATCAGTGGACGAAAACACATAGAGTGTTTTCACCACTTGGGTGATTTCATGAGTACTTGATTTCAGTGAGTTCCAACTTTATTTAACATGTTAATTAATACAAACCTTATAACATACACTCACATATAATAAATATTATGGATTTCCAAGTATAAAATATCAGTCGAAATACGATACAACGTATTACAAAAGTAAGCGTTGTGAAACAACGAGTCGTATTAACAAACAACTAAATAAAAAAAAATTTAACGTGCACTAAATGCGAAGATAGAATCTTGGAAATTCGAGTTGTCACATCGACGATTCTGTTACGATCCATACGGCTCATGGGATCTACAAGTAGGCTATGCGTTTGTAGCAAAGGAAGTTCCTTTCAAAGACACAAGAAATGAAGAACAAAAATACAAAAGCAGACAGCAGAGAGCAGAATTCAAGATGATGAGATTATCTAAGGTGTTCAGTGAAGCCAAGAGAGCAAATAGATGGGATGCTGATAGAGAATGTTACCTTGATCCTCAAGGAAACATTGCTATTGATACAAAAACCCTTAGTATTAAAGCTTTCATTGAGGAATTTGCCGAAGAAGAAGAAGCCTTACAGAGAGAATGGTGGGGAGGTGGAGAAGAGAAAGAAAAAGAAAAAGAGAAAGAGAAAGAGATTGAGTCGCAGTCTAAGAAGATTGATGATGGGATTATTGATACTTCAAAAGAATTCACTGCTGAAAACTTGGTGAAGATGGCTGACAAAGTGCTTGCTGCAAAGGAACTTGAGGTAGACTCTAAGTCTAAAACTGAGTCTAAAAGCAAGGTCAGTCCAAACATTTCAACAAGTGAGACAGGTAAGAAAGTCAAAGGTGATAGTGACTGCAAAAGTTGCATGAAAAACTGCAAGTTTTGTAGTACACTCACTTATCTTAGTGATACAAAGGTTGAAGAACTAACAACAAGAGTCAGAAAGGTTGAAGATCAGATTCTAGACCGTGATAAAATGCTAAAAGCTTCAAATGATCACGCTAAAAAGTTAACTGAGAAAATTGAAGTAGAAAGAATTAGGAAAGAGAATGAAAAGCTAATTCTTGAAAATCGTCAAATCTCAGAAAATTTTGACAAACTAAAACGAACAGTAAAAGATTCTGATGAAAGAAACGGTAAAACCAATAAAGAAAATGAGCATCTAACTGTGGTCTTAGATACAAAGAAGAGCAAATCAACCAACAACTGGATGAGATTGCTAAATTGAAGCTTCAGTTTGAAGAAGCTAAGATTGAGAATGAGCGTATCATTCTGAAATTAATCAGTTACAATTCTGCAAGCTTTGTTTTACAACACATTGTTCCTAAACCCATTAGGAAAAACAAAGCAGGCGAATATGTATACTGTGATGGAACAGGGGTTGGGTTTCATCAGGTTCCACCACCAGTTTTAAACAATTTTTCAAAGAAAAAATCAGGGTTGGTTAATGATGAGGAAGTTAATGATGTTAAGCTTCCAGACACGATTGATATCACATTCACTTCATCATCTGATGAAGATAGTGTCCAGTCTGAAATTGTTAAAAGTATGGCTAAAAATGTTTTAAAATCTGAAAGTGACACTACTGAGGATGATGAATGCTTTTTGGACAAGTATATTCCGAAATCAAAGTCCAAAAACAACTTAAGTGAAGAACCACATCTTGTGATGTACAAGATGGCAGGATCAGATAAGTTGTATTCGGATTGTGATTTTCCGTTGGAGAATGTGAATGTGGACAAATTGAAAAATGTTTTTAAGTTGATCGAAATTGATGTTTCTGAACTTAAAAATCTGAAACGTGCTGAGAGACAATTGAATTTTGAAAAAGATAAAGCTTACTACAAAAAACCTGTTATACCGCCACATTTTTCAAACTACAATCAAAACGGATGGTTGGGTGGTTATCAGGGTGGTAAGAATTATCAGAAAAAGAATGTTCAAAACAAGAAGTTTGCTGAGAAAAAGGTGTTTGTTTTGAGTTCAAGTTCACTTTCTGATGAAGAATCTAAAATTTTTTCGAAAACAAATGAAGAATTCTTTGAGGAAAGGGCCTCACAGCATCAGACCAAAGGCACAAGTCGGGTAGTTGATACTCGTACATGCTTTAAGTGCAACAAAGTTGGACATATTGCACGAATATGCACCAACTTAAAGTCTAAGTCTGAAGTTGCTGAGAGTCAGAGAAAGAAAGCTGATGCAAAGGGAAAAGCTCAATTGGTTGTTGAGAAAACGTTTTTGAAAAATGATAACACCAAAATCAAAACTGAACCCGTAAAGAATGTGGTAACTAAAAATGACAAATATTATAAACGGGTTGCTTCGCCTCAACAAACATGGAAGCCAAAATCGGTTGACAATAAGTCAAGTTCTCCAAAACCAAAGGTTTCTGTTACAGAAAAATAATCGTCTTCTACCACTTCGGTAAAGATGAATGTTCCTTTGGATTATTATGAACAATTGGAGAAACAATCTTCTACTCCACCAGAGAAGAAGAATGTTCAAAAGAAAGAGCAACCAACTGGTCAACCTAAGAAAGATGAGTTTTTCTTATACAAAAAGGTTGAGGTTGGATCTGAGGAGAGCTTAAAGATGAATGACAAGAATTTTCCGCCACTTTACATTGCAAAATCTCACATCAATGTCAAGTTACCCGAGTCAAAAGAGACTTGGGTAGCATCAAAATCTCACTAAATGTTTTTGAAATGTGCAGGAGCTTCCAAGATCCGTTTCATGATGGATTATGGATAGTGGAGCTTCTCGGCACATGACGGGGAAGAAGACCCTATTATATGATGTTAGAGGATTTAATGGAGGTTACGTGGGATTCGCAGGTAATCAAGGTGGTCAAGAAATTCAACAAGACATGCTTTGAGTTGATCAACAACCGCAAACCGAACCTGAAGTATTTAGAACCGTTTGGGTCACCCTGTACAGTTCTAGAGCCTTTTGGAAAATTTGGTGCAAAGAGCATTGAAGGAATTTTCGTGGGTTATGCTAGTCCACAAAAACAAGTCTTTGTTCCAAGCTTGAAGCGGATCATCGAAGCACAAAATGTTGAGTGTCAGGGGTATACTATGCCGCCTCAGAATCCCGGTGACTCATGGCGTTTTAATTACGATACTTTGTGGGATTCGTTTGACATGGAAGAAGAAAAGGAAGAAGAAGAAGATTTCTTTGACGAGTTGGATATTCTGAGAGAGTATGAGTCTTCGCAGGAAAGGTTCCCAGCTGAGTACTCAAGACGACCACAACAAACTTCAAATGATGATGAAGCAGGTCCAAGCAATGCTGGAGAACATGATGATATTCAACAAGAGGAAGTTGCTCATGATAATCAGACGGCAGTAAATAATAATCAAGAATCTGATAATATGCCAGTATTTGATCATGGTGATTCAGATTCTGAGGGGGAGCAAATTCAGATTTCAAGTCAAACAAACCCAGTCGATGAACAAGGTGCAAATCAAAATATCACAAATTTGGAAGGCGAGGTAGATGTTCCAGGCGAGGTAATGCCGAGAACTCTTTCATACCATCCAGAGGAATTGATCATTGGAGAATTGCAAACAGGCGTTCGCACAAGACGACAAATTGACCAAGGCCTTACTTGTTTTTATTCTACAGTTGCTCCTTTACAAATTGAGTTTTCACTAAGTTGTTTTATTTCGCAGATCGAACCGCGAACATACAAAGAGGCACTAACTGAAGATTCTTGGGTCAATGCTATGCAAGAAGAGTTGAGTCAGTTTGAGAAGTTAGGTGTGTGGAAGTTAGTAGACTTGCCTGATGGTCAGAGGAAGATAAACACCAAGTGGGTGTTCAAGTGCAAGAGGGATGATCGTGGGGTTGTAGTTCGTAACAAAGCTCGACTCGTAGTCCAGGGCTTTAATCAGCAGGAGGGTATAGATTTCACCGATGTGTATGCTCCAGTGGCTCGACTAGAAGCAATCAGAATCTTCCTAGCATTTGCATCTTGGAAAAATTTCAAAGTTTATCAGCTAGATGTTAAATCGGCGTTTCTCCATGGGAAGGTAAAAGAGGAGGTATATGTCGGTCAGCCACCGGGCTTCACCGATCCAATCCACAAAGACAAGGTCTATTTGCTGGATAAAGCGCTGTATGGTTTACACCAGGCCCCGAGAGCTTGGTACGAGACATTGTCTCAACACCTACTAGCCAACAGCTTCATCTGTGGAAAAGTGGATGCCACTCTCTTCACCAAAGAGGTCGACGGACATCTTCTGATAGTTCAAAATTACGTGGACGACATCATATTTGGGTCAACAAATGAAAATTTGTGCAAAGATTTTGAACAAGTTATGAAGCAGAAATTCGAAATGTCATCAATGGGTGAGATGAAATTCTTTTTGGGACTGCAGGTTGATCATCTATCCAAAGGAATTTTCATACATCAAACAAAGTATGTTCATGATATCTTGGAGAAATTCGGGATGTCAGGTTCTACTCCATCTTCCACCCCATTAGCGACGAACCATGGGATAAATCCTGATCTCACCGGAGAGAAGGTAGACGAAAGGCTGTATCGCTCCATGATCGGTTCGTTGATGTATTTGACAGCTTCAAGACCTGATATTATGTACCCAACCTGCCTCGCAGGGGGGTTTCAGTCTAATCCTAGAGCTTCGCATATGGTGATTGTGAAAAGGATATTATGCTACCTGAAAGGAACTCCATCATTGGGGTTGTGGTATCCAAGAGAAGGCGATTTTACGCTCGAAGGGTATTCTGATTCTGATTTTGGATGCTGTAAAGTTAACGCTAAATCAACAACAGCGGGGTGCCAGTTTTTCGGACCACGATTAGTTACCTGGCAATGCAAAAACCAGACCTCTGTGGCTTTATCCACATGTGAAGCGGAGTATGTATCTGCTAGCAGTTGCTGTTCTCAGATCTTGTGGATCCAGCAACAGATGCGCGACTACGGTTTGCAATTTCTTAATACCCCTATCTTTGTTGATAATGAGGCAGCTATTAACATTACTAAAAATCATGTTCATCACGCTAAAACGAAACACATTGAAATTCGTCATCACTTCATCCGAGATTGCTTCGAGAAGAAGTTGATACGAATTGAGAAAATCCACACTGACAAGCAAAAAGCTGATTTACATACCAAAGCATTTGATAAAACACGTTTTCAATATTTGCTAAAACTGAATGGTATGAAGCTTTTATCGGTGTTGGAGGAGATTATTTGGATTGATGAAGGAGACATTGTAGATGATGTTGAGAAGCAATCTGCAATGGTTTGTTGATTTTTTTACCTGTTTTGGTATTTAGGGGGGGAATATAGGGTAATATTTTCAGAAAATACAAAAACAGTAAAAAATTTCAAAAATACAAAAACTTGAGATATTTTCAAAATCCAAAAACAATAGAAAACCAGAAAAGAGCTTGTGTAAAAAGGGAAAATGATAGTACATCGGCTTGATAGTTACGGTACGCTAAAGAAATGTAATGTTTAAAAAGTTTTAAACAGTCTCGCTGATGATGTGCCGATAGGTTTTTACACATTTAGTAGGTTTGTTCGGGATATAAACCTAAATCTTACTTACTTATTTCATGGGGAACACTACTTGGATATATAGGTAACCCCTGAAATCTTGTTTGAAAGATCCCTCTTTCTGAGATACTAGGTCTTTATACTCAGTGATATCTGGGGTATTATCCCGGGACTTCTGATTTTGCGGAAGCAATGGCCTAGTCCCCGGAGAATACTTTACTGCTTGCTTGAAATATAGCGCCGCCCTCAGCATAAAATGATGAGACAATAAAATTGCTAATCAATGCTGTTGTAAAAAAGATCCTCTAAAGGGGACCCACTAAAGTCGAACCGTCATCTCTCTGCTGAACGGAAGTTCTGACCTGAGCTCTCACGGATTCGCAATTTAACCCTTTACAGATATCATCTGTGGTATACTCACCTGTAAGATTGAATATTGGGATCTGGATACGGGAGTATATTCAAGATGTGGGACACATGAATGAGTTTAAGTTTCTAAAACATTAAATCCGTATCCTGGACAGATTGAAATGTGTGTGAAAATTTAAGTGGATCAGTATATTGACAATCTAAGTGAATTGTTTAATTCTGAGTATGTAATTAAAGCTTAACGGTACTTATGACTTGTCGAACAGCTGATATGATTCCCTAACACGCTCACCAAAAATATGTTTATAAATAGTTTACTTTTACTGCATTTTATTTCTGTATTTCATTTCTAGTTTAGAAACTTTATTAAAAATTCAAAAAGATTTTACATTTCTGCTTTAATTTCCGACAAACCAAAGTGGAGAGTTGATCTTCAGATTCGAATTGAAGCAGATGCAGGAAGTTTCTGGGCTGGATGATGAGTTGTGAGCTTAACATGATAAGTTTGTGAAAGTTGAAAAGTTAAAGCAAGTTCATTAATTTGAAACTTGTAAATTTCAGAAAATGTTTGAACTAGTTTGTTTTTAAAATGTCAGTGTGATTTATCTCAGGTCATTCAAGGTCATTAAGTTGGACTTGATAGACAAATTGAGTAATCAGGGTCATTAATTTGGACCTGAATACTTAAGTGGATTTCTGTACATTGATAATACCATCAAATGAAGGTGAATGGTAAGTTTGGATTGAAACTGTTATTGTCATATATCTTATATTTAGGTAGAGATTGTGCAGGAAACAGGAGTTAAGTTCCCCATGGCAAAGAAAATGTCAAAGTTTGAACCAGAATTCAAGTCCCAGCTCATTGAGAGGGGGAGTCTGCATAAGGGGGATTCAGAATTCTAGATTAGCACTCAAAGGGGAGTTTGAAGATTAAAGTTTGAAGATAAAGATTGAAGGAAGCTTTTACAATGTCAAGACAATTATGGAGAGAGACAAAGACTAAAGACTCGACGCCGAAGACTTCGTCAACATCCAAGGGGGAGTCTGTTGGTGCATCTAGTGTCTGTTAACTTCGTCTTAATCGAGTCTTATGTTTAGATAGGATAAACGAGCACACAACAGGGTTGAAATTAGGGTTTTGTATGTTAAAGTGGGTGATTCCGCTTGAAAGTGTCAAGGTTCAGTTCAAGCGAAATCAACTAGTTAATTCCGCTTGAAATGAACATTGACATGTTCAAGCGAAATTACCTATTCCGCTTGAAACAACCATGTCATGTTCAAGCGGATTCTCATCACTATATATATATATGTGTGTGCTGGTGTCATTTGGAGCGGAATTAGACCATATGTTCTGAGCCGAGGTGCTGTCCGTTTGTCATTTGAACTTGTAAAAGCTCAGGATTGATCAATAAGAAGATAATTAGAAAGGAACAAGCTGTGTTGACATCTTTTACATTGATTCCGCCTTTGTATTTGACGATGAACTACTCAGACTGACTATTTAGGGTCACACGACGATCCAACAAAGATTAAACAACATAACTATCTCATAACTACAATAAGCACATGTCTAACAAATAAGGATTTCTTAGAACACAATGATTATCAACCATCATCGGCTTCAAGATCGAGTTGAACCAACACATAAGGATTTCTCGCAACACATAAATCAGTTCATCATTTACCAGCCACATCGAATCAGTTCCACAATTCTTTGATTATCAGTTCGTTCAAATTATTAATACTAATTACCAATTCCTGCGCATGTCCAACAAATCGATGAACCTTATTTTCAATCTAATTAGAATCAATCAATAACATTCAACAAGAAGGCAGCCGCACATGATCAAGAACGCATGCATCGAACATTGTTAGTGCATATGCCTGTCGACTTTGTCTTGTATCGAGTCTTGCATTAGATTAGATAGATCAGAGCATGAAATACGAGAAAACAGGTTTTGTAGGGTTTAAAGTCATTTCGCACGAAATGACATTTAGGCTATTTCGTACGAAATAGACTTTGTCTATTTCGCACGAAATGAATCCTGGTCATTTCGTACGAAATACTCTGCCTATATATAGTGTGCTTGTGATTTCATTTGTAACTTTTCGGATTCCAGAGCCGAAGTGCTGCTGAAGTGTCTACTCGCTGTAAAAGCTGTTATATCAATAAAAAAGACAATTAAAGTGAATATCAAGCTATTTCACACTCGATACGTTAGTTTCCGCCTCTCGTATTGAGAAGAACACCTCTGAACGACTCGTTTTGGTCGTGAAAACGATCCTACAAGTGGTATCAGAGCTCAGGAAGAGGAGTTCTTACTGAATTCAGCTTGATTTCATCATTTTTCTGACTTCTACACCTTCTTTTAAAAAGTGAACAAGTTTTGACGGTTAAAATGGATTGAATTTCACACATTATAAGCGAAACACTGTTTTAACAAAGCCTTGAGAGAATTGGACCTAAAATCAACCTTAAAATTGATCAATTGGACAAAAATCTGATCGATATGATGATGTCAGCAGCATTTCGCGCGAAATAAACTCTTCATTTCGCATGAAATCACATTTGTGAAGCATTTCGTACGAAACAGTCAGCTCATTTCGTACGAATTGACCAACCTTTGTTTCATTTCGCACGAAATACCTCATTTCGTGTGAAAGTCTGTTATTTCGCACGAAATCAACTGAAATTTGGTTCATTTCGCACGAAATACCTCATTTCGTGTGAAAGTTTTTTCATTTCGCACGAAATCATTTCATTTCGTGTGAAAATCGTCATTTCGTGTGAAAGATCATTTCGTTTGAAGTTGTTTTGCAGGTTATTTCGCACCAGAGTGTCATTTTGCACCAAGACCATTTTGTGTGAAAACTGATTTCATTTGAAAGTGTCTGAATTTGTAAAACTTGTTACCAAATCATGGAAGAGGAATTCTCCTGCTGAATTTGTAAAACCAGTTTGCTACTGCCCCGAGTACTCCTGCTGCCATTGCTCAAAGCATGAACATGGAAAATGAAACTGGAACATTGCAAAAACCCCCGAAGCTAATGGGCATTGAGGAGTATTATGGTTGGAAAGATCGGTTTGAAAACTGGGTTCAAGCTAATCATTTGAGATCTTGGGAGTGTATTGAGAAAAAGTATGTCAAACCTCGTACGGATTTGGGTGTAATCAAAACAATTTCTGAACTGACGGATAAAGAACGAGACATGTACAAAGCAGAAAAAATGATGATTAGTCTGCTACAGCAAGCTGTGAAAGAAGACATCTTCATTTTGCTTCAACATAATAATACTTCACGTTCGATTTAAGAAGCTCTTTGAATTAAGTTTGAGGGTAGTGAGAAGATGATCAAGAGTAAGAAATCATTGTTAAAGAAAGAGTTTGGCTTGTTTACGAGTTTGCCAGGTGATTCTTCAAAGAAACTGATTGAAAGATATTGTCACTTAGTGCGATCTATGTCTTTGTTAGATATTGTCAAAGATCAAGAAGAATGGGTTGACAAACTAGCTGATGCTTTACCTCAGAAAGAGTGGGGTACCTATTTGATGATCTTGAAGAACACTGGAGAATATGACAAATTGACAATTTCCCAGTTCATCGAAAAGATTGAAGGACAAGATCTTGAACAACAAAAAATTGCAAGGATGAACAGTCCGAGTGGTCAACAAGACATCAAGATGTATTACAAAGGAAGTGTTCAGGATGTTGAAGTAAGTCCGAAGGTTCAAACTGCTTTCAGTGCAAAAAATTCATCTGGATCTGTCAATCAAAGTTCAAACAATAGTGGATTTTCTTCATATCCTAGTGTTAATCCGAAGGTTTCTACCTCAAGTCATCAGTTCCAAAGCTCAAACAGCAGTAATGGTCATGTTTTACACTGCAACATCGCGTTGCATCTTCAGAATGGTCAAAATTTCTCTGAAGAGGTGGCTAAAGTGTAACAACTGTGCTTGTAATCACTATGAACAGTTCTGTTATCAATAAAACAATGTTATTTGATCCCAATGTTTGTTTGATTGTGTTTTACATTTTTCATGTTTTGACTTTTATGTAAATTCAAACTCTACATCGCTTTCTGGAGAATTATACGCAAACTAGTGCGTAAACGTACTCAGTTTAATGCGAGAAATACTCTGGAACATCAACATATACTCAACATACCTTAAATAACCTTTACATAACTTAGAGATAAGTTTTTAAGGCTTTGGTATGGCAAAAACAAGTTAATTCGCTTACAGGGACTAAATATGGCAAACTGCGAAAGTATGTCAATTTGAACTGTAACGAACATTCCGGAACATGACCATAAGTTAAACACACCTTAAATATCCTTTACATAGCTTAGAAATAGGCTTTGAGGGGTTTGGTGTGCTAAAATAAACTTTTGGAACATTCAGGGACTAAAAGTGTCAAAAAATGCACAAGTTTGCATTTTCGCGCATAACTTACGTTCTGAATACATCTGGACATCCAAAAATTTATGAAAGCATGACTACATTTTATTTTAGTGTTCGCCTTAAGAAAAATCCATTCGTTTCGTCATTTGGATCGTTTTTCGCGCTTATGCGCATTTCGTCGTAATTAAGCGAACATCGCGTTCGTACGACCAAACGAACCATCATCCGACCTATTTTTGAACATGTTTCATGTCCACAATGTTTAGGCAACATTTTAGGGCCTTAAAGATGGCTTTACGGGCCTTGGAAGTGTCGGAAATGCCTTGAAACACGTGCAGGGACCAAACATGTAACTTTTGAAACTTTCTGGATCAGGTGAGGCAGTCGCGTAGCGCGAGCCCTAGGGCTCTATCCGTCGCGCTACGCGAGTGAGTGATCTGGGCCAGATTCAATGTTTAAACACAAGTTGCAACCAATTTAACCACAACCACATGTTTAAATCTTTCCTAATCAGCAAGATAAGACCAATTTTAGCCACCACAACATTTTGACAAATGTACGGCACGGATTAAGGCACGATAATCGACAAACGATCCTAACGGTGGACCGAATACTATAAATACCCAACACCCACTTACTTCATTTCCCACAAATCTGATTAAGAAAGCTCTAAGTTGGAACCTTCGTTTCATACCTGAGCTATTTTTATCTGGGTTAGCATTCGGGGACCCTTCGTAAGTATTCTTTCGTTCTTTTATCGCTTTCGAGTCCGAAAGTCAAACTTTGTTTGACTTTCTGCATTGACCAGTTTATGGTCGATGCAAAGTTCGTTTGAACTTCATAACGTGAGCGTGATCACGATGGTTATAGTCCCTAGTGACTATACCTACTGATTACCACGTTATCTAGGCTCAGTGACGAGCCGTAGTTTCGGGCAGAATACGTATTCTTGGGTATTTTGTAACCAAACTACTCTTAGGTATCACAACCGTTTGTTGTGATACCAAACCTATTTTCTAAACTTAGTTAAGCATGTTTTAACATGCTTAACTCGTCACTTTTAGTTTAGTGCTTACATAGGGTCGAAGGGTAGGCGATCTGATAAATCGCCTATACCTTCGAACCCGACCCAGTTTGGTCGATCATTAGGATCCGACCAAATACATTAGGTGACCATAGTGTAGGGAATAACCTTCTGAGGTTATACCCTATGGTCACATCGTTTAAGTAGTTGTATGATAGGTAGTTTATATGCCTTAGGTAAATTACCAGAATACCCTTTTCATACATAATTGGTAATTTAGCATATGTAACCTAAACTTTTGTCACGTAACTGATTATGTAACATGTTTAGGCATATAATACTTGTCATAGGACTAGTTAGGCGGTCCGAACGCGTTTCACGCGCACGACACGTTAAAGTAGCATAAGCTTCCTAAACGGGTCGTAATGGGTCGTAAACAATTATGTTAAGTTTCATTTAGCATGTAGGCTTTGTTAAACCATATCACGTGAGTTCCGACACTCATTTGGTTTACAAACCCTAATGCTACCCAGTCTTCCGAGATAGGTCCGGTTTATTAACATAGTTACCTATATTAGGTGCCGTTTGATTCCGAGATCTATAGCATTACTTGGTGGTTATCTTTATACAACTGAGCAATCTCAAGTGAGTACATAGACCCCTCTTTTACTGTTTTCTAAACTGTTTTGGGGTGGAACACATGTGCCTACTTGTTACTTTCCTGCTTTCCAGTTTTCACATCATATACCGACTATGTTTGTTAGTACACTATTAGTACGTGATTTACATTACTTTTCTGCTATGTATGTTGACTGATAACATGCTAAGCACATTGATTTACATTACTTTTCTGCTATGTATGTTGACTGATAACATGCTAAGCACATTGATTTACATTACTTTTCTGCTATGTATGTTGACTGATAGCATGCTAGCACATTGATTTACAAGACTTTTCTGCTTTGTATGTTAACTTAGCATACTTAGTACATCGTTTTCATATGACATGTTTACAACTGCTATGACATTTGGTTTGCACAAACGGGTCTTTATAACATTCATTAACATTTGCTACGCCGCTCGGGAGTAAGTAGTGGTACCATAGGACTTGACAAATCCCATTCCTGACATCCCGGGTTTGTTTGGATGTAAGGAATGACTGAATCCGAATACAATTCTTTTGATAACCTTGACTGAAAGGGTTATCCGACTGTCTCAAGGCTTGAATGTATGCGTTAACTTACCACATAAGTGTTTGTATCAATGTATCATGCATCACTTTACAAAACATAACTTTTTGATATATTCAAAATACTTTGTTTTGTACATTTTTACTTATGGTTTAAGTAGTCTTATTTTACTTACCATACATAACACTTGCTACACAATTACTTGACTACTATTGGACATGGACATTTGACATGGATATTTGACATAGACTTCTTACATTGTTTGGTTTGGTTTGATTAAGTGATTAAGTAACGATGCGTGTGTAATATGATACAAGCATGGTGGATACGCCGCTGGTACTTCCTATATATAAGTGTTTGTATGGTATTACATGGCATAACGTTATTTGAATCATTTCAGTTTGATACATATAACATTTTATACAAATAACATGCTTTTCACAAGACATTGATTTACAAACAACTTATCTTATACAAACACATCTTTTTACATGGATATTTATTTAACCTGACATTTACTTATACATATCATCTGATCTTATTGTTTTCAAATGATTTACAAGACAAAACAAATTACAAGGTTCATGACTAAACATTTTTCTTAAACATAAGTCATGAATCTTATTTTTCACAAACCTATGTATCTCACAGGCATTTTTATGCTGACGTACCTATTTTCACATGTGTTTTCAGGTGCTTTTCCATAGGATGTTGATCACGATACTAGGGCGGACCTGTGCCTTAGAAACTTTAAAAGAAGATAGACTATGTTTAATTATGTTCTGAACTCTTTAATTACCTGTTTGAAACAATGTAACACCTTTGTTTATAAATAAAATACAACTTTGTTTGCCTTGGATTTGAAACAATTAATTCTGTCGCAACACGCCCCGATGTTTCCGCCGCGATTTGTTGTTTTACGCGGTCGGGGTGTGACAGAAGAGTTGGTATCAGAGCCAATGGTTATAGGGAATTAGGTTATTAGTAATGCTTTGACCTAGACTATAACTTTTCTAGGAACCTAACGCAAGTTACCTTGTGTTTAGATCTTAAAACATGTACATCACCTATCCTTAGGTGATTAACAAAACAAGGAACCAAAATTTTTCCGAAACGATTTTTGAAAAACAATCATCTGTTTTTGAATAAATTTTTACAAGGTTTTGAACCCTCAATTGTAAGGTTTTGAACCCTCTGTTATATGGTTTTGAACCCTTTTCAAGTTTGGTTTTTGGCCTTGTGCCTTCAAATTTTCAAAATCCCGTCAAACGTTTTGGGTTTTAAATAATGTGAACATGTGCAAACTGGAAGGGTGAATGCCTGTATTCTGAGTTTTCTGTCTAGGCAAGCACTTCGTATACATCTCAACCAGACGCAGAGACCAGTTGTGCTTACCTGGGAATTCTTGGGATGAGTGTTCACTTATAGGCGAGCATGTCTTCATTATACATTGTTTTTGATCCATTTACTTTGATTAGTCACTGTGTGTCGTTTGTTTGCTTTGTGATACGGACGAATGACCACCATCTATGCTGTTTGCAATTCTTGTTTTTATCATCTCATTCTTTTCATCCAATCATCTCACTCGTTTCTTTTCATGTTTTCCTCTTTTAGAATGCCTCCTCGACGCGAAAATCCGATTGCAACTGCCGAACTGGCAGAAATCATTTCAGAGCAGATGGCTGCTCAATTTCCAAATCTCTTTGCTCTGTGGAACCAGGCCAACAACAACAACAATGTTCCATGCAAGTACAAGGATTTTAACCAGGCTAAACCACTCAAGTTTAGTGGTTCTGAGGGAGCGACTGGGCTTCTTCAGTGGTTCGAGAGCATAGAAAATACTTTTCGCCATGTGCAGTGTCCGGATAATCGCAAGGTCGAGTTCTCCTCGAGCGTATTTCAGAAGAGGGCTTTGACATGGTGGAACGGGGTTATGAGAGACCAAGGTGCTGAAGTTGCTCTCGCACAGACATGGGCTGAACTTAGAGCCCTTATGATGAGGGAATTCTGTCCTCGCCATGAACAGCGAGCGTTGGAGAAAGAGTTTGATGTTTTGAAGCAAGTTAGTGGAGAGCACAGGGCATATACTGACAGGTTCGAGGAGTTGAGTCTGCTTTGCCCGACTATGGTCACCCCACTCGACAAGGCTATCGAGAGATACATCGATGGCCTACCTGACTCGGTACAAGACATTCTCACTGGTAGTAACCCTGCCACACTTCGTCAGGCGATCGAGTTATCAGCGACACTGACTGAGTCGCAGGTGCGTAAGGGAAAGCTGCATAAGAAGGGTGACAAGGGTAAGAAGCTGGCATCTGAGAAAGGGGATGGGAAGAAAGGTGAAAACAAGAATGGGAAGAATTCTGGTTCTTCAAAGAATGCTAGGAAGCGAAAGGCTTCCCAAAACTTTGCCGTTACTGCACAGGCTCAAGCTGCACCAAATCAGCCTGCGCAGCCAATAGCCAAGAAGCCTTATTTTGGCAATGCACCTTTGTGCAACAGGTGTAATGGCCATCATCAACCGCACCTCCAGTGTCGTCAGTGCACCAACTGTGGAAGATCTGGTCATCTTGCTGTGAACTGCCGCATTCCTGTCAATCAGAACCAGGCAGTTCAAAATCAGGCCCAACAGGTTGCTCAGCCTCTTGCTCAGCAACAAGGTCAAGCTGCACGACCTCATTTTCCTCCTGGTTCGTGCTACAATTGTGGGGATCTGACCCACTACAGGAACCGGTGCCCAAGGCTAGTCAACCAGAACCAGAACCAGAACCAGAATCCGGCTCCGGCTCGAGGCCGAGTCTTTAACATGAATGCCCAAGAGGCACAGGCTGACGATAATGTGGTGAACGGTACGTTCTTTATTAATAATCAGCCTGCATCTGTTCTTTTCGATTCCGGTGCCGATAAGAGTTTCGTGTCTTTGTCTTTTGAGCAAATGCTTCGCGTGTCTAGAACGAAACTAGGCAAATCTTTGACAGTAGAGGTTGCTAGTGGTGAACCCATTATTCTTGATTCTGTTCTTCGCAACTGCCAGTTGAATCTTAACGACCATATTTTTCCTATTGACCTCGCGCCTATGCAACTTGGAAGCTTCGACGTTATTGTGGGAATGGATTGGTTATCCAAGCATCACGCAGAAATAGTTTGTTCTAAGAAGATTGTTCGTGTGCCACTTTCGACAGGCGAGGTCCTGCAGGTTCAAGGTGAGAAGCCTATCAGTGGTCTCAGACTCATGTCTTGTTTTAAAGCTCGGAAGTATCTGCAAAAGAACTATGTGGCTTTCTTAGCACATGTTACAGAAAATAAAGGCAAGGGTAAGTCTATTTCAGATATTCCTGTCGTACGGGATTATTCTGAAGTGTTCCCTGAAGATTTACCTGGTCTACCTCCAGCACGCCAAGTCGAGTTCCGCATTGATCTCGTACCTGGTGCAAATCCCATAGCCAGAGCTCCATATCGTCTTGCACCGTCTGAGATGCAAGAGTTGTCTAAACAGCTTCAGGAGCTCTCTGACAAAGGTTTTATTCGTCCTAGTTTTTCACCTTGGGGTGCTCCCGTTCTTTTTGTCAAGAAGAAGGATGGATCCTTTAGGATGTGTATCGATTATCGTGAGCTTAACAAGCTTACCATCAAGAATCGATATCCTCTACCTCGCATAGACGACCTCTTTGATCAGTTACAAGGCGCTTCTTATTTTTCGAAGATCGATCTGCGTTCCGGGTATCATCAACTTCGGGTACAAGAAGAAGACATTCCGAAGACAGCATTCCGTACTCGTTATGGACATTACGAGTTCACAGTCATGCCATTCGGTTTGACTAATGCTCCTGCTGTTTTCATGGACTTAATGAATAGGGTCTGCAAACCTTATTTGGATCAGTTCGTCATTGTTTTTATCGATGACATCTTGATTTACTCTAAGACGCAAGCTGATCACGAGCAGCATCTTCGTCTTACTCTGGAACTCCTGAAGAAAGAGCAACTTTTCGCCAAATTCTCCAAGTGCGAATTTTGGCTTAAAGAAGTTCAATTTTTGGGACACATTATCAACGAACGAGGTGTTCATGTAGATCCCTCCAAGATCAGTGCGATTAAGGATTGGGATACACCTACTACTCCTACTGAAGTTCGTTCATTTCTTGGTCTAGCGGGTTATTATCGCCGCTTCATAGAAAACTTCTCTAAGATTGCAGTTCCTCTAACTGCTCTAACTCAGAAGAAAATGCCCTTTTACTGGGGATTCAAACAAGAGGAAGCTTTTCAACACTTGAAGCAGAAGCTTTGCGATGCGCCTGTTCTATCATTGCCTGAGGGTGATGATGATTTTGTTGTGTATTGTGATGCATCTAAATTGGGTCTTGGCTGTGTTCTAATGCAAAGGAACAAAGTCATAGCCTATGCATCAAGGCAGTTGAAGATACATGAGAAGAACTACACCACTCATGATCTTGAGTTGGGTGCAGTTGTCTTTGCTCTCAAGATCTGGAGACACTATTTGTACGGTACGAAATGTGTGGTTTTCACGGACCACAAAAGTCTTCAGCATATCTTCAACCAGAAAGAACTCAACATGAGACAGCGACGTTGGGTTGAGCTTTTAAACGACTACGACTGCGAAATTCGCTACCATCCTGGTAAGGCGAATGTCGTAGCTGACGCATTGAGTCGCAAGGAACGTACTAAGCTTCATTGTGTACGTGTTCAGTCTGTTATTCAAGCTCGATCTGATATTCAAGCCCGTATTTCTCAGGCTCAACAATCTTGTGTTTCACAAGGTTTAATGGATAAGGAATTTCCCTATCACATAACGCCTGCTTTGGAACTGAAGGACAATGGGTCATATTACTTCATGGACCGTTTGTGGGTCCCAAGCCAGGATGATCTTCGTACCTTGCTTATGGATGAAGCCCATAAGTCACGTTATTCTATTCATCCGGGCTCAGATAAAATGTATAAGGATCTTCGTATTCACTATTGGTGGCCTGGTATGAAGAAAGACATTGCCTTATACGTATCCAAATGCCTTACTTGTCTAAAGGTTAAGGCTGAACATCAGCGTCCTTCGGGTTTATTGGAGCAACCAGAGATCCCAGTTTGGAAATGGGAAAACATTACTATGGATCTCGTTACCAAACTCCCGCGCACAAAGAAAGGTCATGATGCCATCTGGGTAGTCGTTGATCGTCTTACAAAGTCAGCACATTTCTTGCCAATCCGCGAGGATTTTCCTACTGACAGACTTGCTCAAATCTATGTAGATGAAATTGTGGCTCGACATGGTGTTCCTTTGAACATCATTTCTGACAGAGATGCTCGTTTCACTTCTCATTTTTGGAGAACCATGCAATCTGCCATGGGGACCCAACTAAATCTGAGCACAGCTTATCATCCGCAAACGGATGGTCAATCTGAGAGAACAATCCAGACTCTGGAGGATATGCTAAGAGCTTGTGTGATCGATTTTGGTGGTAGCTGGGATTCACATCTTAAATTGATTGAATTCTCCTACAACAACAGTTATCACACTAGCATCGGAATGGCTCCTTTCGAAGCTCTCTATGGTCGAAAATGTCGTTCACCAGTCTGCTGGAATGAGATTGGCGAGGCTCAACTTACTGGACCTGCCCTCATTTTAGAGACAACGGACAAGGTCAAGAAAGTTCGTGATAACCTTCAGGCAGCTAGAAACCGTCAGAAGATTTACGCGGACCCAAAACGCAAAGCCTTTGAATTTCAAGTCGGTGATCGAGTATTACTTAAGGTCTCACCTTGGAAAGGTGTGATCAGATTTGGAAAGAAAGGAAAACTTGCACCTAGATACGTTGGACCATTCAAGATCGTCGAAAGAATCGGAAAGGTAGCCTACAGACTTGAGTTACCTCCTGAACTGGGAAATGTTCATCCAACTTTTCACGTGTCCAATCTCAAGAAGTGTACAGCTGATGAGAACTACTCCATACCGCTTGACGAAATTCGTGTTGGCCAAACACTGAAATTTGTTGAGAAACCAGTGGAAATCATGGAACGTGAAGTCAAGTGGCTTAAACGCAAGCGCATTCCTTTGGTCAAAGTTCGCTGGGAAGCAAAACGTGGACCTGAGTTTACTTGGGAACGCGAAGATCAAATGAAGGCGAAATATCCACATCTTTTTCCACGAGTTTCCTCTAAATAAATTTCGGGACGAAATTTCCACAAGTAGGGGAGACTGTAACAACTGTGCTTGTAATCACTATGAACAGTTCTGTTATCAATAAAACAATGTTATTTGATCCCAATGTTTGTTTGATTGTGTTTTACATTTTTCATGTTTTGACTTTTATGTAAATTCAAACTCTACATCGCTTTCTGGAGAATTATACGCAAACTAGTGCGTAAACGTACTCAGTTTAATGCGAGAAATACTCTGGAACATCAACATATACTCAACATACCTTAAATAACCTTTACATAACTTAGAGATAAGTTTTTAAGGCTTTGGTATGGCAAAAACAAGTTAATTCGCTTACAGGGACTAAATATGGCAAACTGCGAAAGTATGTCAATTTGAACTGTAACGAACATTCCGGAACATGACCATAAGTTAAACACACCTTAAATATCCTTTACATAGCTTAGAAATAGGCTTTGAGGGGTTTGGTGTGCTAAAATAAACTTTTGGAACATTCAGGGACTAAAAGTGTCAAAAAATGCACAAGTTTGCATTTTCGCGCATAACTTACGTTCTGAATACATCTGGACATCCAAAAATTTATGAAAGCATGACTACATTTTATTTTAGTGTTCGCCTTAAGAAAAATCCATTCGTTTCGTCATTTGGATCGTTTTTCGCGCTTATGCGCATTTCGTCGTAATTAAGCGAACATCGCGTTCGTACGACCAAACGAACCATCATCCGACCTATTTTTGAACATGTTTCATGTCCACAATGTTTAGGCAACATTTTAGGGCCTTAAAGATGGCTTTACGGGCCTTGGAAGTGTCGGAAATGCCTTGAAACACGTGCAGGGACCAAACATGTAACTTTTGAAACTTTCTGGATCAGGTGAGGCAGTCGCGTAGCGCGAGCCCTAGGGCTCTATCCGTCGCGCTACGCGAGTGAGTGATCTGGGCCAGATTCAATGTTTAAACACAAGTTGCAACCAATTTAACCACAACCACATGTTTAAATCTTTCCTAATCAGCAAGATAAGACCAATTTTAGCCACCACAACATTTTGACAAATGTACGGCACGGATTAAGGCACGATAATCGACAAACGATCCTAACGGTGGACCGAATACTATAAATACCCAACACCCACTTACTTCATTTCCCACAAATCTGATTAAGAAAGCTCTAAGTTGGAACCTTCGTTTCATACCTGAGCTATTTTTATCTGGGTTAGCATTCGGGGACCCTTCGTAAGTATTCTTTCGTTCTTTTATCGCTTTCGAGTCCGAAAGTCAAACTTTGTTTGACTTTCTGCATTGACCAGTTTATGGTCGATGCAAAGTTCGTTTGAACTTCATAACGTGAGCGTGATCACGATGGTTATAGTCCCTAGTGACTATACCTACTGATTACCACGTTATCTAGGCTCAGTGACGAGCCGTAGTTTCGGGCAGAATACGTATTCTTGGGTATTTTGTAACCAAACTACTCTTAGGTATCACAACCGTTTGTTGTGATACCAAACCTATTTTCTAAACTTAGTTAAGCATGTTTTAACATGCTTAACTCGTCACTTTTAGTTTAGTGCTTACATAGGGTCGAAGGGTAGGCGATCTGATAAATCGCCTATACCTTCGAACCCGACCCAGTTTGGTCGATCATTAGGATCCGACCAAATACATTAGGTGACCATAGTGTAGGGAATAACCTTCTGAGGTTATACCCTATGGTCACATCGTTTAAGTAGTTGTATGATAGGTAGTTTATATGCCTTAGGTAAATTACCAGAATACCCTTTTCATACATAATTGGTAATTTAGCATATGTAACCTAAACTTTTGTCACGTAACTGATTATGTAACATGTTTAGGCATATAATACTTGTCATAGGACTAGTTAGGCGGTCCGAACGCGTTTCACGCGCACGACACGTTAAAGTAGCATAAGCTTCCTAAACGGGTCGTAATGGGTCGTAAACAATTATGTTAAGTTTCATTTAGCATGTAGGCTTTGTTAAACCATATCACGTGAGTTCCGACACTCATTTGGTTTACAAACCCTAATGCTACCCAGTCTTCCGAGATAGGTCCGGTTTATTAACATAGTTACCTATATTAGGTGCCGTTTGATTCCGAGATCTATAGCATTACTTGGTGGTTATCTTTATACAACTGAGCAATCTCAAGTGAGTACATAGACCCCTCTTTTACTGTTTTCTAAACTGTTTTGGGGTGGAACACATGTGCCTACTTGTTACTTTCCTGCTTTCCAGTTTTCACATCATATACCGACTATGTTTGTTAGTACACTATTAGTACGTGATTTACATTACTTTTCTGCTATGTATGTTGACTGATAACATGCTAAGCACATTGATTTACATTACTTTTCTGCTATGTATGTTGACTGATAACATGCTAAGCACATTGATTTACATTACTTTTCTGCTATGTATGTTGACTGATAGCATGCTAGCACATTGATTTACAAGACTTTTCTGCTTTGTATGTTAACTTAGCATACTTAGTACATCGTTTTCATATGACATGTTTACAACTGCTATGACATTTGGTTTGCACAAACGGGTCTTTATAACATTCATTAACATTTGCTACGCCGCTCGGGAGTAAGTAGTGGTACCATAGGACTTGACAAATCCCATTCCTGACATCCCGGGTTTGTTTGGATGTAAGGAATGACTGAATCCGAATACAATTCTTTTGATAACCTTGACTGAAAGGGTTATCCGACTGTCTCAAGGCTTGAATGTATGCGTTAACTTACCACATAAGTGTTTGTATCAATGTATCATGCATCACTTTACAAAACATAACTTTTTGATATATTCAAAATACTTTGTTTTGTACATTTTTACTTATGGTTTAAGTAGTCTTATTTTACTTACCATACATAACACTTGCTACACAATTACTTGACTACTATTGGACATGGACATTTGACATGGATATTTGACATAGACTTCTTACATTGTTTGGTTTGGTTTGATTAAGTGATTAAGTAACGATGCGTGTGTAATATGATACAAGCATGGTGGATACGCCGCTGGTACTTCCTATATATAAGTGTTTGTATGGTATTACATGGCGTAACGTTATTTGAATCATTTCAGTTTGATACATATAACATTTTATACAAATAACATGCTTTTCACAAGACATTGATTTACAAACAACTTATCTTATACAAACACATCTTTTTACATGGATATTTATTTAACCTGACATTTACTTATACATATCATCTGATCTTATTGTTTTCAAATGATTTACAAGACAAAACAAATTACAAGGTTCATGACTAAACATTTTTCTTAAACATAAGTCATGAATCTTATTTTTCACAAACCTATGTATCTCACAGGCATTTTTATGCTGACGTACCTATTTTCACATGTGTTTTCAAGTGCTTTTCCATAGGATGTTGATCACGATACTAGGGCGGACCTGTGCCTTAGAAACTTTAAAAGAAGATAGACTATGTTTAATTATGTTCTGAACTCTTTAATTACCTGTTTGAAACAATGTAACACCTTTGTTTATAAATAAAATACAACTTTGTTTGCCTTGGATTTGAAACAATTAATTCTGTCGCAACACGCCCCGATGTTTCCGCCGCGATTTGTTGTTTTACGCGGTCGGGGTGTGACATAAAGGTCATATGGAATTACTAGCTACAGTGTTAGAATCATATGAGGGGTTGGTTGCAGGAAGGATCGGAAATCCTATGTTGACGAAAGAGGATTACGATCAGATCGATGCTGAGGAGATGGAGCTTATGGACATCAAGTGGTGCTTAGCAAGTGTGCTAAGAAGAGCTGAAAAATTTAAAATAATTACAGGAAGAGATGATTTTAGGGATGCTAATGTTTCTACTTTGGGTTTTGATAAATCTAAAGTTACTTGTTTTCGATGCAGGGAGAAAGGACATTTCAAGAGGGAATGTACCAATCGAGAAGCAAGTGGAGCAAAGAATCCGTTCGGTGGTAATGATTATTATCGGAAAGCCATATATCAACAAGTTGCTCATCAACCGTATCAACAACAAGAACCACAAACTGCACATGCTAAGAAAGTAATCGAAGAATCAAATAAGAAAGCTTATTTTGGTATAATTGATCAAGATGATGAAAAAGTGGCAGAAGGTATCAGTTGGGACAAATATATTCCGCCTGATTCAAAGACAGTGGCATTAATTGCACAGATAGTTCAAGAGCCAGATTTGATGAAGGAATAGATGAAAGTGTTTGCTGATGATTAAAAAGATCAAGATGAAGAGTGTGTTTCTTCAGATGACAATTCAGAACAGACATAAGTGTTTGATCAATCATCAACTGACAGCAGTGATGATGAAGAAGAAACTCAAATAAATATTGGAAAATCTGTATTATCTCCTGAAAGTTTTAAATTTTATTTTGCAGATAGATTGGAGAAGCTGAAGGAGAAACGAGCAGCAAAAGAAATGAAAAAGGTGAAATGTGAGAGTGTTGCTCAGGAAAAGAATTCTGATCAAATTAAAGAAGTTAAAGTTGAAGAGAAGAGAAGATGGTTGAAGATGAGAAGGTAATTGAAGCTGAGAATGTAGTTGAAGTTGAAAAGATTGTTGAAATAGAAAAGATTGTTGAAGTCTCCAAACCGTGTTTAAAATGTTCAGAATCTTGCAAGCAATGCGAAGAAAAAGATGAGAAGTTGATCGAGCAAGATAAGATGAAATTACTGTTCGATTTTAATTATGTGAAAGAATCGTATGATGTGTTGAATAGAATAGTGAATGGTCTACAAAAGACAAATTCTGAAAGAGAAGACGCATTAACGATGATGAATGCAGTAATGATGTCGAAGCAAAAGGCTATCAATTACTACATTGAAGAATGTGCAAAGCTGAAGCAAGAGTTGGAAACTGAAAAAATAGAGAATGAAAGAACCAGACGATTACTGCAATGCTATTCTAGTTTTGATTATTTGATTGACAGAATTTATCCAACTGTTGCAGGTTTAGAAGCCTTTCAAGATGAGAAGCCGAAAGAGAAGGATACTGGTAAGAAACAGAGTGTCAGTTATAACAAGTGTCCGCCTCCGATTTGGGAAGGTTATTCTCCCAGAAAACCAAATGAGGAGCAAGTCAAAAAGGCTGTCAATATAAAGTTAAAGTCTGAAACAACTGATGATTTACCAGAAAACATTGACGTCACGTTCACATCGTCTGACACTGATCATGAGTCTGAGTTAATATAGAAAGTGGTCGATCAGGTGTTGGATAAAGATGAGGAGTCAGAGTCAAAGTCCGGAACCGAGAGTTCGAGTTCATCAGTTGACATTTCAAAGTCGTCAGTTAAAAGAGTTTACAATAAAGAATTCTTGTTATCAAAATCTAATTTGAATGATGAACCAATCAAAGTGGCATATACTTTGAATGATTCAGACAAATTATATTCTGATGAGGAATTTCCAATAAGAAGTGTTAAAATTGAAAAGATCAAACAGGTTTTCAAATTAACAGAAATCAATATTTCTGAAATAAAAGATTTAAATATTTTTGAAAAACCTAAAAAGTACACTTCAAGAGTTCAACAAATAGAAAACAAGAAAGAAGGTTACAGTTCTGGTTCAGGTTATCGAAAGAAACCAAACCATAACGGTAATTTCAAAAGAAAAGGATTGGGTTTTAATACAGAAAAACATAAAAATATGAAAAACTTTAAACCAAAAACTGTGTTTGTTTCAGGGTCAAGTTCTGACGAAGAAGAAAAGAGCTCATTCTGGAAGCAATCAAATAGATAATTCCTTGCTAAGAAGCAAGAGAGAATGAAGAATGGAGCTTATCAAAGAAAGGAAACAAGAACCTGTTACAGATGTCAAGAAGTTGGACACATTGCCTGGAACTGTCCTAAGGCAACCAACATCAAACAGGAAGTTGTTTCTAAACTGAAAGAAAAGATTGTTGAGAAAAATGAACCACCAACTGAAAAATTCAAAGTTTTTAAAAATTCAACATATGAAGTTGGTGAATATTCGAAGAAAAGATTTTACAAAAGAAGAATTAATCTTGACAACCAAATGTGGGTTGTTAAGAAATCTGAGGTGAAATCTGGCGATGAATCTGATTCCACAAAGTCAGATGAGCCACATGTTGTGTCAAAAGCTGAGAAATCAGTCCCGCCAATGGATGATGTGAACTTTCCACCATTAAGGACTGGAAATTTTAAACAAAAAGTTGGAAAAGTTGAAATCTCGAATCAATTCTATTCTGAAAAGAAAGAATTTGATGTCAAGAAAACATTCAATGGGAATGTTAAAAAGATTTTTGGGAAAATGGTCGAGGGGAAGGCCAAAGGGGTGAAAGATTTTTATGAAGAGAAAAGAATTGTTCGAACCCCAAGTGAAGATGAGAAAGTCACACCCAAAGATAGTCAGTCTTGGGTGTCTGTATTTCACAAGTAAGAATCCTGACTTGCCGGAGCTCCCAGGTTGGTAAGTGTGGAGCATGAATCGGCATCTTTCTAGAAAAATATCACATTTGTGAATGGTGTTTGTTAAATAATATTTCGACCTTCAAAATTAATCAGGGACATTAAGTTGTACTTGATTTATCTTTCCTACAAGTGGTGTTGTTGATGGAACCTAAAAATGTTAAATTTTTCAAGTGGATGAAAGAACATGGTGATGAATTTAACCCCTAACCTACAAATGGTTTGTGAAATCAATAAAACTAATTTTACGGAAAAACCATTTTGATTCAAACAAACTTAAGTGTTTTGAAATCATAATGGGAAAATAGTTTGTTGTAAGGGGGAGTTCTGATTGTTTAAGCCAAGTGGATGGCGAATTGAAGCAATTCGATATCATGTTGTCACTTTATCTGTACAGTTTGTTTTCAAATTTTCCCAGAAAATCAAAATTGAAATATATTTTGATTTTAGGGGGAGTAAAAATTTAAAAAAAAAATTGAAAATTTGAAAATGTCAAAAACATTGAAAAAGATAAAAAATGAGTTTTGTTGTGAAAAAGAGGAAATGATAGTAAATCAGTGGACTATCACATCATGCTAAAGAATTGGAATGTCAAATGTGATAAACGGTCTCACTAAAGATGTGATGATAGGCTCAGCTAGACTAGTAGATTTGCGATAACGATACAAACTTAAATAAAAAAAGCCTAAGTCTGGTGGGAAACACGGTCAAACGCATAGTACTTAGTTTTGTCCTTCTTGACTGTGTGCCTGCTCGGTAATCGCTGATTGTCAAAAGACATAAAACCGGTTAAGTTTGTGAGCTTTCACAACTTTGCTGAAAAGTCATTGTGATTTTGTGTTTTCGTTTTGCAAAGACTTATTTTTAAAGAGTTCGATCAATGTGGAGTATGAGTGGACTCCGCCTAGGTGTTCTACATGCAATATTTTTGGGCACACGTTGGAGTCGTGTCCAAAGGTTGTGAAACCTGTTGTTAATCAGGAAACCAAAGGTAAGAGTAAGACGGATGAGCAGGGTTATCAAGTTATGGGAAAAAAGAAATCTGCAAAACATGTAGTCAAAGATAAACCGAAATTTGTATATCGGCCGGTTAGGAAGGATCAACATAATGCTTCTACGTCTAAACCGAAGGCAGATGGTATTCAGCTTAATAATGCGTTCAGTGCTTTGGAGACTCCTAGTAACGAATATGATGATGATGTCTCGGATCAAGTTGAAGTCAGGGAAGTGGCGGATGAAACAACCATGTTTATGCAAAATAAAAAGAATAATGGAGGTTCTTTTTCAGGGGCAAGCACTCCTGTTGCTGAGGTTTCTAATGGATAGTATAGCCAGCTGGAATATAAGGGGGTTGAACCACCCTCTGAAACAAAAAGAGGCTCGTCATGTTATTAAGGAAAATAATTTAAACGTGTGTGCTATCCTAGAGTCTCATGTTCAAGTTGACAAGTTGAAAGATGTGTGTAGTAAACTTTGCAAGGGATGGGATTGGTTGTCGAATGGAAACTTGTGTCATAAAGGCACAAGAATCATCGTTGGTTGGAACCCTAGGGATGTAGATGTCATGCTCTTATCTGCTTCGGACCAAGTGATGCATCTTCAGCTTGTGTTTAAAGGTTTGAAGAAGGCTATGTTTTGTTCGATGGTATATGCTAGTAATGATTATAAAGAGAGAAGAGAGCTATGGAAGTCGCTGAATAGACACAAGTGCTTTGTTAACGACAAACCTTGGGCTATTATGGGAGATTTTAATGCTATACTTGATCTTGGCGATACCCATTTGGGAGCCTCAGGTATTTCGGTTAGTATGATGGAATTTAAAGAGTGTGTTTTGAACATTGAGGTTTTTGATGTTAAGAGTTCGGGTATGCATTTTACATGGAATCAAAAGCCTAAACATGGTATAGGAGTTATGAGAAAGATTGATAGAATCATGGCTAATTGCCACTTCACGGATGTTTTTCCTAATTCATTCTCGGTCTTTCAACCTCATCGTGTGTCGGATCATTCGGCTTGTGTGCTAAAGTTACCGGAAGTTTTGAGATGCAAGCATAAACCGTTCAAGTTCCCTAACTTTCTTACTCATAAAGCTGAATTTTTAAGTATCGTAAAGGATGGATGGGATGCTAACTTTGATGGCGTTCCTATGTTTAGAGTGGTGAAAAAGCTTAGAAGTTTGAAACAACCTATCAGGTCTCTTCTTCGTCAACAAGGGAACCTGCATGAGCGTGTGTTGAACATTAGAAAGGAGCTGGATGATCTTCAAACCAAAGTGGATAAGGATCCGGATAACTCTTCGCTTCGGAACTTGGCGGCTGATTGTCAAAAAAAGTTCATGGAGGTTAGTTTAGATGAAGAACGGTTCTTAAAACAAAAGGCGAAACAAAAATGGTTACAAGTTGGTGATGCAAACACGAAATTTTTCCATAATATGGTTAAGAGCAGGAATCATATTTCTCAAATTCAATTTATTAAAGATGCTAATGGAAATGAATTTGAAGGAAAAGATGTGGCTAATGTACTCGTGGATCAATACAAAGCGTTTCTAGGAATCAAGGGTAATATGACCTGCCATCCAGATATTCATTGTTTTCCTAGACGAATTAGTATCGCAAAGGCTGATTTCATGGTTCGTGATGTTACTGATGATGAAATAAAGTCTGCTTTTTTTGATGTTGGGGATGACAAAGCCCCAGGCCCAGATGGATATTCGTCAGCATTTTTTAAAAAAATCGTGGCAGATTATTGGTGAGGAGGTGACTTTTGCTATCAAGGACTTCTTTAGAAGTGGCCGACTATTACAAGAAATCAATCATACATTTCTGGCACTGATTCCTAAGGTGAACACCCCAACGTATGTTACTGATTACCACCCTATCTCTTGTTGTAATGTTATTTACAAAGCTATTAGCAAGATTCTCACTAATAGACTTCTTGAGGGGATTAATGATGTTGTGAGCATCAATCAGTCAGCTTTTATTCCTGGTCGTAGAATATCGGACAACATCCTGTTAACGCAGGAATTGCTCCATAACTATCACAGAAATTCGGGCCCTCCAAGGTGTGCGTTCAAAGTAGATATTCAAAAGGCATATGATACTGTGGACTGGGATTTCCTCCGGGCAACGCTTTTGGGTTTTGGTTTTCATGATACGATGGTGAATTGGGTTATGAGTTGTGTTACTTCAACTTCATACTCGATCAGCATTAATGGAGATATTCACGTGTATTTTAAGGGTCAAAGGGGGTTGAGACAAGGTGACCCCATCTCTCCGTATTTGTTCACTCTAGTTATGGAGGTCCTCACTTCCATTCTTCAGCACGCTGCCACGACTCATGCTGAATTTCAGTTTCATAATAATTGTAAGAAGCAAAAAATCATTAACTTGTGTTTTGCTGACGACTTGTTTCTGTTTGCTAGAGCTGACAAGGAGTCGGTAAAAATCATCATGGAATTGCTAAATAATTTTAGAGACATGTTTGGGCTCGTTCCAAGCTTGAGCAAAAGCACTTCTTTCTTTTGTAATGTTCCTAATCGACGGAAGAATCAGATTTTATCATTAGTGCTGTTTTCTGAAGGATCGCTGCCTATTAAATATCTTGGAGTTCCGCTGATTGCCTCTAGACTGCTTAAAAGTGATTGCAAGGTATTGGTGGAAAGGATTTCTAAAAGACTTCTAGATTGGAAGACGAAGTTTCTCTCTTTTGCAGGGAGACTTCAACTGGTTAACTATGTCTTAGCTGCTATGTATTCCTATTGGGTTGCCGTTTTCAACCTCCCGGTTAGTATCATCAAAAGTATCGAGAGGATTATGAAGGATTTCCTTTGGAATCAAGGTTCTTTGGGTTCGAATAAAGCGAAGGTAGCGTGGAAAGATGTCTGTCTCCCCAAGTCTGAAGGGGGGTTGGGTATTAGGAAGGTTTCGGAAGTGAACAAGTCGTTACTGACTTTTCATATTTATAGCATTGTCTCGGGTCGGAAGTTGCTTTGGGTTGACTGGATTTATGATCATCGGCTTAGAGGTAGGAGTTTTTGGGATGTTAAGGTGCCGCAAAACTCATCATGGGGTTGGAGGAAGATTTTGGCTTTCAGGGGTACTGTCCGCAAATATTTTTGGAAGCAAATTGGTAATGGAGAATCTACGTCGTTATGGCATGATACTTGGTGCATTCATTGTCCGCTCAGCCGTTATGTTTCTCCTAGAAATATGTCTCAAAATGGTTTTTCGATATACACTAAAGTAGTTGAGGTTGTTCACAATGGCATTTGGATTTGGCCAGACGCTTGGCGGGATCTTTTTCCGGTTCTATTCCAATTAAATCATATTAATCTCGTTCCAAATAAGCAAGATGTTACTCTATGGTAAACTGATGGTGGTAAACTGTTGCCGTTCTCGTCAAAGCTGGTATGGGAGTCTATTCGTTCTCGAGGTCACGAAGTGGAATGGTCAAAGGTTGTTTGGTCGGGCTGTAATATTCCGAGACATTCTTTTCATTGCTGGTTGATCTTTAGAAGGAAATTATGGACGCAAGACAGAATTCAAAAATGGAATTACATCACTAGTTGCTCTATGAACATGATGTGTTGTTTATTGTGTCAGCGAGAGCTGGAGTCTCACGAGCATTTGTTTTTTCAATGCTCCTATTCTTCCACGGTTCTGGATGCTATCAAGGAGAAGTCTAGTATGAAGACGGTGCCTAACAAGTGGGACGACATCATGAGATGGTTGCTGCCGAGAGCAAGTTCCAGGTCTGTAAACTCGGTTATTGCTAAAGTCATCTCCAAGGCGACTGCGTACTTTGTATGGCAAGAAAGGAACTTCAGATTCTTCAACAATCAACTTAGACCGCCGGAAGTGCTAACGAGCATCATTATTGACACTGTGAGGCTGAAGTTATTATCATTCAAGTATAAAGATAAGCGGCATGTGAGAAGAATCTTGGATGATTGGAAGCTAAGCTCAGTAGATACCTTCAAAGAGACCTGATTTTTCTTATTAGAGTCTAGGTGGTTTTGCTTTGTTTTGGCTTGTTTTGTTTGTTATTACTCTTATATGGCATGTCATATAAGAGAACTGGCGTAGGCTTGTCTACTCCACTTGTGCGTTTTTTGCTTTGTTTGGAATGAAATCACCAGGGTAAAACCCTTTACCCAAAAAAAAAAAGACTTAAACTTGTTTGATTTCTTTATTTTGTTTAAGCATTGGACATCCTCTGCGTATACGTGAGTATCAAACTGGATGTTAGTGCCTAAACGTTCTGCTTTATTTTCTTTGGTGTTTCGTTTAAGCTTTGGATCACCTCTGCGTATACGGGAGTATCGAACTGGTGGTTAAAGCCTAAACACTTTCAATCTGTTTTTATTTCTTATTTTGTTTAAACATTGGACTTTCTCTGCGTATACGGAAGTATCGACCTGATTGTTAATGTTTAAACATTCTGCGTTATTTTTGCACATATCACAGTTGATGAAAGTTTAAAGGCATTACTTGAGTCAGTGTATTACATGATGAGGGGATATGCTGAGATTGTGGGGTCCATAAGATTTTAGTGCAATATAAATATACCTTAACGTATCAGTAAGCATTTCGAAAGTTTTTAGATTGAGTTTAAGAGGACAACTATATCGTCAATCAACGTGAATCGTTTAGAACTTAAAATGTTTAAAGCTTAACGGTGTTGGTGATTTGTTTCAAAAACTGATATGATCCTCTTACTCAAACTCACAAAAATATTGTCTGTAAATATTTCTTTACTGCAATTCTTTAATTTCAAAATCCAAAAAGATTTTCAGTGTGGTTTAGCATATATTTTAAAAATTCAAAAAGATTTTTGACAACTGATGTTGGAGAGCTGATTTTCAAAATTCCGAGTGCTAAACATGATGAATAGGTTTGGGAAAGTGTGTTTGAAAAGATTTTCTTACAAAGTGGTCATTCAAGTTTTTTAAATGTTAAATCATTTTAGATGATATGTTCAAGTAATGGTTTGAAATTGAATCTACATGTGGTAAGCAGAGATTAAATTTGTCAAATTTTAAATTTGTGAAATTTACTATGAGGTAGAGATTGTGCAGGTTTGCCAGGATTCAGATCCTATTCTTACAGAAAGCCAGGTTTTGATTCTAGAACCTGTGAAAGTCAGACTACGATCCCATCATAGTTTAAGGAGGATTCTGTTAGCAAAGAGGAGTCTGAAGATAGGAAAGCCAGATTTAAATCCTGAAGATCACGCTTGTTGCTGATGCTGATAACCTTAAAGAATCAAGAGATCTGTTCAAGAGAAGATAAAGACAGATTGAGATTGTGAAAAGAGAGAGAGAAGATAGAGGATATTTTACACTGTTAGATACTTCAAAGAGAGCATGAAGACTGATAAAGACTGAAGATGTTGAAGACTCAACACTACAGACTCGTCGACATCCAAGGGGGAGTCTGTTAGTGCATATGTCTGTCGACTTTGTCTTGTATTGAGTCTTGCATTAGATTAGATAGATCAGAGCACGAAATACGAGAAAACAGGTTTTGTAGGGTTTGAAGTCATTTCGCACGAAATGACATTTAGGCTATTTTGTACGAAATAGACTTTGTCTATTTCGCACGAAATGAATCCTGGTCATTTCGTACGAAATACTCTGCCTATATATAGTGTGCTTGTGATTTCATTTGTAACTTTTCGGATTCCAGAGCCGAAGTGCTGCTGAAGTGTCTACTCGCTGTAAAAGCTGTTATATCAATAAAAAAGACAATTAAAGTGAATATCAAGCTATTTCACACTCGATACGTTAGTTTCTGCCTCTCGTATTGAGAAGAACACCTCTGAACAACTCGTTTCGGTCGTGAAAACGATCCTACAAACATACACACGTATTCTACATCATCGAGAATCTTCAACAAGAACAAAGAATGGCATACTAACCGGACGAATGGAACGAAGGGATCAAGAGAGGGAGAGGTTGCGTCTGAGTTGGGGTTCATTCCTGTTGCCGTCTTCCACTATGCCGTCCAAGAGGGTGTAGGGTTTCTTGTGCTTGTGAGTTATGAAAGTGTAGAAAACTGCACCCAAGAATGTGTGTGTAATACCTTTAAGCTAGGTTGGGGCTTGGTTTGGGCCTTAGGGAGAGCTGGGCCTTTAGAGCCCAATCATTGCAAGGGAGTGTGCGATTGACAAAGGTGTGCGGCCCGTACCTCGTGTATGATTGACACAATGACATACAATCTCCTAACAATGTCTAATCGTTTGATTCAAGCATTCCCATACAGCATCACCATAAACAAATTCTTCTGACAAACACGCGGCTACTTCATATAGTGGATCAAAAGTAGAAACGATACGTGCAAAGAGGATCAAAAAATTCTGGGTTGTCACAGTCCTGCCCTTGTTTGTCGGGTCTCGCCCGTTTGTCGCGTTATCGCACTTTGAATTCGGTGTCGTCTGCTTGTGAATATATATTTTACTCCCTAAAATATATTTGTTTATGTAATGTTTGACAAACGATAGGTGTTAAAAAATAATCTATATCTTTAACTTGTTCCAAATATGTTACTTATATTATTTTCCCAAAAATAAGTATAAGTAATTTGTTAAATAATATTTTCAATATTATTTTGTGTAAGTATACTTATATTTTGAGTATGTTATTTTGTATTCTCATATTTATGCATAATACTTGTTTATGGACATTTTACCAAGTGTTGGTAGTGTATGTCGGTATGTATTTATACGTATAGGAATACAAATTTTCTTGTATTTATTAAGTATCTCATACTTAATTTATGTGTAATGTTCCGGAATATTGTTTTTGCATTATTAACATCACCATTTTTATATGCTTAATATATATATATATATATATATATATATATATATATAGATATTTTTCTATAATATTTTCTTAAATATACATACATATATATATATATATATATGTATGTATATTTAAGAAAATATTATAGAAAAATATCTATGTATCCATATACCTAAAAAAATAATCAATTTTTAAGATCAAAGTTAGAAAATATACATTTTTAGTTTCCGCCAAAATAATATATTTTTGAGTTGTTTATGAAAATATATATTTCCTTACACTCCAAAATAATATATTTTCAAGTTGACAAAATATGATATATTTTTATAATAATTATAAAATTACATACTTTGTCGTTTGTTCGGTTTTGAGAGTATCGTTTACCAAATTTGTCAAGATACGAGTTAAATTTTCGGAATATTTATATATTTGTCCAAGGTGTCTATATACCCTTTCATAAGTTATTTTGTATGGGTAATATTAGGTATTCGTCATGTATTTTTATGTGTATTTTGTTGGTGATACTCCTTGGGAGTATTTAGCGTATTTCCGTCATCCTAATACACTACTACATATAATACACATAATATACACTTAGCACAAAATGTGGTGATCACTAAATACATATATTTTTCCTAAAGATATACATACTTAATATTGATTTTAACTTGAAGAAATTCTTATTTCCTAGCTTTTAATTTGTACAAAAATTAGGAAACCTTGTTAAATATTTTTAAATGAATTTTTGGGGAATAAGTTTCATCAAAACATATATTTTTCTAAGTTTCAAAATTTTATAATTTTTTTTACAAAGTTTCCCCTAAAAATGGAGGTTTCTCATGTTTTCAAAACATGTGTTTATTTTCTTTTCAACACCAAAAACAATTTTCAAAAATTTTCACCAATAACATACACTAATTTCTTCATGTGAAACATTATGGTGAACTTGATTTTTGTTAAAAATGTGTAGTCTTTTAGAAATACACTTTACATACCATGATCTTTCAAAATCAAGTATTCTTGTAAATTTTAAACAAACTTTTTAGGAAACTTTAATTTACTAATCAATCCATCCATGAGTTTTATGGTTTCAAAGTCTTGAAAATCATGTTCAAAAACCATTTTTATGTTCATTAGAAAGATCTTTATGTTTAAAACCTTGTTTCATCATGGATCCTCCAAGATCCATACTTGCATCTTTAAATCTCACATTAACAAGCTTCTTGATGAATCTCTAACAAACTTTCCATGGATTTTAGTTTCAAAAGTTAGTTTTACATACACTTTGTTACTTCAAGATTACAAGTTCCTTCATAATCATTTTCCCAAGTTCACATAAGTGTTTCACAAGTTCATCTTCAAGTTTAACCATGGATCTTTCAAGATCCATGCTTAAACTTGTTAGATCTAAGCTTCTAACAAGCTTAACATACTAGATCTAAACATACACACAAGATTCAACAACATCAACTTCATCACATACACCAAAAATCACTAAAATTACTTGTTTTCTTCATGATTATGTTAGATCTTCTCATATTCATCCTTTAAAGTTTAGTTACTTGGATGGTGTGACTTGTACATAACATAAACATGAACTAAAATAGTGATTAGGAGGCTTACAACTAGCTCTATTGGCTAGGGAAGTGGCACAAGAAGGATGAAGATGAAGAATGATGAAATTGAGAGGTTAATAGCTCCACAAAGAGGTCCTTCAAGTTCTAGCACTTGTAGTCTTCTTAGATGGCCTCCATACACCTTAGAACAAGCTTAGATTGCCTTGAAATGGATTGAAAATGAAGCTATGTGTGTTTGTGTTGTTGGCCAAGAGTTTGAGAGAAGGAAGAGAGGAAGGAGATGAATTTTTGAAATGAGAATGATAAGGTTAAACTTACTTATGGATCTTTATAATGAACTTCCAACACACTTTTACCCACAAGACTTTGTGTCCAATATCATGCCTACATTAGAATTTTTATATTCAAAAGAGAAGTGGGGCCCATGGGGCCGGCCAAGGATGGTGGGGGTAAATGTAAATTCTTGGAAGATGGAGGTTTAAAGTGTAAACTAGAAGGTTTAAGTTAGTTTAAGTGTGTTTAGGTGTTTTTATGATTTTTAAGGTGTTTTATCACCAATACTAGCTTAATATCATATAAATAATGCTTCTAGTTTAATCTTGATGTTTTGGGTAGTGTCCGGTTATTCGTTTCGTTAACGGTTCGTTAAAGTGCTAAATTCCGCAGTTTTACTAGGTGTGAAGCACCTTTTGTGACAGTTTTAATTCCCGACACTTTGTAACTTATTTTGGACATTAAAACATAAATTCTGCATAATATTTTGGTGTTACAATGCTTTTTTTAACTGATTTTATGCTAAATTCTGAAGAATTCAGCATTTAAAGTGAGTTTCGGGTGTCTTTTAGTGCATATCTTAGCTTTCGGAAAGTGTATATGTTAACCCTTGTATCCACACTTGGGTTTTAATGTGTTTTTGATGTTGGACCTACTCCTAGGCCCTAAATCTATTGTCTGGCTGCTTTCTGCGGAAGTGCTGACACAGTGTGTCTTACCGGTGAGTTTACTAGTCTTTCTGACGCAACGCTTAATGTAATGCACAAGGCAATATTTGAAGTATAAAACATGCATGAATTCATATGTAAAGCAAGTATGCACTTAGTGTTGACATTTAAGCACATAATTGCATGAATAATTAACTAATAAAATAGTACGGAAATTACCGGTTTTGGACCAGTTGTCACATTTTCACTTGTGTTGTTGAATTAAGATACAAGGTGATAAGACTCTGGTCTAAGAGAGCATATTTTCAAGATATTTGCTTTGGTGGTATATGATAAAAACTAAATAGAACTAAATTTTAACGTTATAGAGCATGGATAGCTTAAGTTCCTTCAAAACAAGCAAATTTAATCTTGTTGACCTTGCTGGGTCAAAAAGACATAAGCTAAAGAGACTTGCTGGGCATTAAAGGAGCTCAGGGGTAATCTGGGAGTTCTTTAAAAAGTGGTTTTTTGAATGTTGTTAAGGCTGCAAAACAAAGTAACTGTCAAGAAAAAGGCCATTGTGCAAGAACTGGTACTAATGATCACATATATTGTATTTTTATTAATTTATATTATTTTACTTTAGTAATTGATGACGGGGGTAGCCCAAGACCAAATAAAATGACTAAAAAACATGAATGCTTAAAAGGTTAAAAGGTTCAAAGGTTGAAAACACAGGAGCTAAGATAAAGCAACGCGTGAACAGTAAAAGGTCACATCTCTGATTGCTTCACCAACTCTCCCAGCCGCAAAAGTAAGGAGAGTACACAGAACGCAGTCTTTTACCCGAGGTCAAAAGGCTTGAACCCTCAAAATGGTAAGTCCCCCACTGTAGACATACTTCACTAGTCAATGGTTTCTTCTTTGGGAGATCACCTTTCCTATAAATGTGACACTTCATTAAGTGTGAAAAACATTCTCGATCAACTCTGATTCCAGGAGAATATCTTGTCATTGTTCTTGAGTACTTGTTCCATGCAAGTCACTCTCCATCACATTTAACTCATACATTCTTATTGCTCCCACATCCGAGACTGAATACATTCCAATGGAGGATCCCGAGAAAATAACAAAATCAAACTAGCGAACCTCTCTCCACGTCTTGCAAACGTGGGGGGACCCCACGACCTGCGTTAGGCAAAATCGAACCCTTCAACCCTTTTGCCTAACCAGCCTTGCTACTAACACTGGTCTATTATCTGTTGCATCAACAAGTTGGCGCCCACCGTGGGGCTACGCCACTAATATTCTTCAAAAGTGTAACACCTGTGCCTCCACGGCCATCAAACAAATACCAAACCAATGAAATATTATATTTCATACTTGGGATTTGTAAAAATATGTGTATCATTTGCACATATCAATTCTTGTTCAATTTCAAACTCTAAATCGCTTTCTGGAAGGTTATACGCGCACCGATGCGTAAATATAACCAGTTTAATGGAACGAACACTCCGGAAAAGTGAAATAGGCTTAACATACCTTAAATAACCTTTACATAACTTAGATATAAGTTTTGGAAGGTTTGGTGTGGTGAAATCAAAGTTAAATCGCTTACAGGGACTAAATTTGACAAACTGCGAAAGTATGCCAATTTGAACTGTAACAGACATTCCGGAGCATGACCATAAGTTAAACATACCATAAATATCCTTCACATAGCTTAGAAATAGGCTTTGAGGTGTTCGGTATGCTAAAACAAACTTTTGTGTCATTCAGGGACTAAAAGTGTCAAAAAGTGCACAAGTTTGCATTTTCGCGCATAACTTACGTTCTGAATACATCCGGACATCCAAAAATTTATGTAAGCATGACTATATTATACTTTAGTGTTTGGCTTGCCAAAAATCCATTCGTCGCGTCATTTGGATCGTTTTTCGCGCTTATGCGCATTCCGTCGTAATTAAGCGAACATCGCGTTCGTACGACCAAACGAACCAACACCCGGCATATTTTTGAGCATGTTTCATGTCCTCAATGTTTAGGCAACATTTTAGGGCCTTAAAGTTGGCTTTACGGGCCTTGGAAGTGTCGGAAATGGCCTTAAACACGTGCAGGGACTGAAACTGTAATTTCTGAAACTTATTGCTGATCTGTGACTGCTAGGCGGCCCGCCTCAGTTCCTGAGCATCCTTAGGCGGCCCGCGAGGCCCCTTCTGACCAGATTAATCGAATCTAACAGCAGTTTCCAGCTGTTTCGTTCACAACCACACATTCTCTTTCGCTTAGTCAGCTGATAAGGATCACTTTTAGCCACCATGAGTTTCCGACAAGTGTACGCCTTGGATCATGGCACGTTTTCCATGAAACGATCCTAACGGTTACCCGAAAACTATAAATACCCCATCACCCCAACCTCATTTCTTACAAGAATTCTGATTTGAGAGCTCTAAGTTGAAACCATTGTTTCATACCTGAGTTCTTGGATCGGGATTAGCATTCGGGGACCCTTCGTAAGTATTCTTTCGTTCTTTTATTGCTTTTCGAGTCTGAAAGTCTGAAAGTCAAACTTTGTTTGACTTTCTACATTGACCAGTTATGGTCAATGCGAAGTTCGTTTGAACTTCGCAATGTGAGTGTAATCACGTTGGTTATAGTCCCTTGGGACTATGCCTACTGATTACCACGTTGTCTAGGGTCGTAGGGTAAGCGATCTAATAAATCGCTTATACCTCGAACCCGACCCATTTGGTCGATCATTATGATCCGACCAAATACATTAGGTGACCATAGTAGGTAGGGAATAACCTTCCGAGGTTATACCCTATGGTCACATCGTTTGAGTAGTTGTATGATAGGTAGTTTATATGCCTTAGGTAAATTACCAGAATACCCTTTTCATGTATAATTGGTAATTAAGCATATGTAACCTAAACCTTTGTCACATAACTGATTATGTAACGTGTTTAGGCATATAACACTTGTCATAGGACTAGTTAGACGGTCCGAACGCGTTTCACGCACACGACGCGTTAAAGTAGCATAAGCTACCATAATGGGTCGCGATGGGTCGAAAGCACTTAGGTTAGGTTTCATGTAGTATGTAGGCCTTGTTAAACCATATCATATGAGTTCCAATACTCATTTGGTTTACCAAGCCTCATCCTATCCGATCTCCCGATTTAAGTCCGGTTTATTTATATAGTTTTAGATTGCCGACTGATTCCGTGCTCTCTCTAGCTTTGTTTGGTTGTTGTTCAAGACCCCCAAGCATTCTCAGGCGAGTACATTATTCCCCTCTTTTACTGTTTTCAAACTGTTTTGGGGTGAAGCATGTGTACCTATCTGTTATTTTCATGATTTCAAAGTATAATTGATTATACATGTTATTACTTATCTTTTGACAAACTAAATGACTAATTATGGTTTAAACATTATTTATGAAAGAACATAAAATAAATTGTTGAATTGTACTTATTTTATGTTCACCAGACCGATTGTTAGTATGATATAGCGCTATAGGATTTGACACCCCATTCCTGTTGTCATGGAATGTCTGAAACCAATTTGTTGCTCCATCCAAATAGGGATTGCCTATGTGGTATTTCTATAGTCTCAAAGGTGTATCTTGATGCACCAGGTCTGAATGAATTCTCAAATCACACTATTAAAGTATAGTTTGATATACTCTCATGTGTGGTATTGTACAAAACCAACATATATTTACAAAACCAAAACATAGTTTAATATGTTATTTATCACATCTAAAGCATATTTTGATATGTTATTTACGAAACCAAAACATAGTTAATATGTTACTTACAAATCCAAAAGTATACTTTTAATATGCTACTACAAGGTTATTTGTTTAATCTTACATTTATTTATACAAATCACATTGATTATACATTACATGATTTACATTGGGCATGAACATTACTTTGGTGGGTTGGTTTGATTAAGTGATTAAGTAACAATGTGTGTGGAATATGATACAAGCATGGTGGATACGCCGCTGGTACTTCCTATATATAAGTGTTTGTATGGTATTACATATTGTAGCGTTATTTGAATCATTTCAGTTTGAGACATAGAACATTTTATACAAGTAACATACTTTTCACAAGACATTTATTTACAAACAACTTATCTTATACAAACTCATTTTACATGGTTATTCATTTAATCATGCATTATTCTCTTATTTATACATATCACCTAAACTTATTATTTTTCAAATGATTTACAAAGACAAAGCAAATTACAAGGTTCATGACTAAACATTTTCTTAAACAGAAGTCATGAATCTTATTTTCACAAAACCTATGTACTCGCCAGCATTTCTTTGCTGACCTCATTTTCACATATGTTTCAGGTATTGTTGAATGATATCGATTGATAAGATGCATGCTCACATAGGATTGGACGAGGCTTTAGTGACTCAATAACAATGATAGACTATGTTTAAATTGTGTATTTAGATTTCCAGACGATGTACATATTCAATGTTTAATAAAACGAAACACTTTTTGTATCCATGGTTATGAAACATTAATTCTGTTACAACACGCCTCGATGTTTCCGCCACGTTTTGTTGTTTTACGTGGTCGGGGTGTGACAGAAAAGATGGTATCAGAGCCAATGGTTATAGGGAATTAGGTTATTAGTAATTAGTAATGCTTTGACCTAGTCTATAACCTTCTTAGGACCCTAACGCGAGTTTACATGCGTTTAGTCATAAAACAATACCGTCGCCTATCCTTAGGCGACGACCACAACAAGAACATAAATTTCAAAACCGCTTTGAAAACTAATCATCTGTTCTAGGATGATTAATTACTAGGTTTTGAACCCTCAATTGTAAGGTTTTGAACTCTCTATTTTATGGTTTTGAACCCCTTTGAGTTTTCAAAACTTCGTCAAGGTTTTGGGTTTTAAATAATGTGAACACGTGCAAACTGGAAGGGTGAATGCCTGTATTCTCGGTTTTCTGTCTAGGCAAGCACTTCGTATACATCTCATCAGACGCGAGACTAGTTGTGCTTACCTGGGAATTCTTGGGATGAGTGTTCACTTATAGGCGAGCATGTCTTCGCGATACATTATTTTTGACCCATTTACTTTGATCAGTCACCGTCTCATTTGTTTGCCTTAGGTAACAAACAAATGATCGCAATCTTCATGCGTTATCATTCTGTTTTGATTGTCCAATAATCTTTCACCTGTTTCTCCCTACGCCTTTCTTTTTCTTCAAGAATGTCTCTTCATCACGATGACGCCCAGATATCTGAGCAAGCAGCCAAAAATTCGCTCAGCGAATAGGCGAAGTAGTCCTGAAGACTGTTGAATTAGCTACTGCCATGTATCATCTCCAGGATGAAACCACTCAAGAGTCACCAAGACAGGCAGGACCTAGTCAGGCGACAACACCATCAGCCAATAAACCAATCGAGGAATCAAAGACCATGGATGAACGATCCCCTAAGAAGTCAAAGAAGCGAAAGGCTTCTCAGAACTTCGCCATGGTCGCTCACAATGGTAAAGCAGTCCCCAACCAACCAGCTCAACCCCCTGCTAGGTGTGTATGGCTTTTCCTATGATACCTACATCAAGGAACTATGTACCTTACAAACTATTCTTGTGATTTCTCTCTTTCAAATGATTGCTCATGATTCCCTCGAAAATTTTAAGTACTCGTTTCACTCTAAGAAACAAAGTACAGAAAATTAAGTGACATTATGAGAAATCGTGCTTTTCGCACATCTGTGCCTTTAAATCCTTGGTTAGATAACTAAGGGTATTTTCAAATCTCATACCCATTACGTTTTGATTTTTCAACATACACAGTACCAGTATTTCAAAACAATCTTCATGATCTCAAAACATTTCATATAGTTTGAAAACAATTTTTCTAGATGCATTGTCTATGTTATTTCAAAAACATTGGCCATGTTATCAAAACCAACCTTTCTAATTTCAAAATATTTCATATAGTCTGAAGACAATATTAACACAATACATTTTTCTGATCAAGTGCATGATTTCGAAAAGCATCATTCATGTCTTTCAAAAACCTTATACATAATTTCAAAATTCATCTCGCACGATTTTAAAAACATTTTTGTAAATATATCTGATGGGATTTTAACATGTTTATCAAAGCAATTTCATCCATATGAAATAAAAAACGCAGCGGAAAATAAGTTTAAAACATGTTGCTTTTATAAGATATAAAACCATTTTTAAGCAAAATCCCAAAACCCGGATCCATATATGAGATGTATACTTACAAACACAACCATAGGATGTTTAGAAAACTACCTTCTTGAAGTGTAAGGATTATGAAACGGATGATGCTTCTTGAAATGGTTGTCTTCTAGAGTAGAAGACCTCAAGCTTTATACCCCAAGCTTCCAACAAACACCACAAGTTTAGCTAGGATTCAACACTTGAAGATCAAAGAATGAACACTTGAAAGAACACTCCTTTGGCCGAAATTTTTAGGCAAAAATTCAGCTCTTCTCCTCTTAGATTATCTCTAATAATCTTTATTTTTGTCACACAAAAAATATATATATAAATCATGATAGAAGAGCCACCTCCTTTTTGCCCAATCAAAAGGCTTCTTTCACATGCAAAATGCATGAAAGGAGATTGGACCAATCTTTTGGGTAAGAGAGAAAGGGGGCCGGCCCCTAGGTGGGTTTTATAAAAAAAAATTAATTTTATTTTATTAAATAAAGTCTTGTTTATTTTTATAACTTTTATAAAATAAACACTATATGTTTTCAAGACTTTATGCACCTATTTTAAAATGTTATTTAACTTATTAAATAACAAAATAAAATATTCTCTCATAATAAATTATCCACATAATTTATTGGTTTCTCAAGTGTAATTATTTAGAAAACCAATTTCTAAATATTGTAAGTGTTAATATTTATTTGTTTGATCACATCACAAATAAATAATATAAGTGTTTGTCTAGCTTGTTATTGGGTATGACTCGACTTGGATCATAACGTACTAGCCTCATCAATTTAATATGTGTCTTGGGCATACAGAGTCCAACAATCTCCCACTTGCACAAGATACATAGAAGATTGATGCAAGTAGTAAATAACGCCTAACTACGGTTTACTACCCCTAATACGTATGACTATATGTGCCATTCAATAACATCATCCCCTTCAAGTCCCTTACTTGAAATGATTTAGGTGAATCTATCATTTATCCTTTCGTTACAGATGTCATGTCAAATCCAGAGACACAGTGTGATCACTCTCTGTTGATTTAACTTTTGCAGGCCTTAGACATCTTACTCTCAACGAATAAGAGGAACAAATCCCATCTTGACTACATACGTCTCTCACAATCACCTTGTACCACACCTGAGCTTAGCCTTATGTACTGTCATATTACTGACAGCGAAGAAATAAGTCAAGGCATAATATTTGGTGAATATCAAGACCCAATATGTATCTCAGGTCTGAGGATACTATGATATTCTCCTTTACTCAAATTTACTTATGATCAATCACAAATGATTCCATGCAGTAATATTTGAGAGCGAGTCAGTCCAATATTTGTATCCCACAAATATCTATGAACCTTGGCAGCAACACTTGCTCTATATTCATATCTAATGAATATCCACCAATCCAAGTTCATAATAGTCTTACATTCATATTTGTTCCCACAAGTATGATCGACTACGGACATTTAGAATAAGTAACTTATTCACGGATTTAAACATGCTAAAATGGAACATAACTCAAAATACCATAATGAGTTATAATAACAGTTGTTCCAATATCCAAATATAAAATAGATCAAATCCAATCACTAGAATATCGAAGTCCTAAGGCACAAGTATGACCCTTTCATGCTTTGCCCATTCAAGGAGCTTCGTGAGTGGATCCGCAATATTTTGATCAGTGTGAACTTTGCGAATACATATCTTTCTCTTTTCAACTTCATCCCTTATGTAGTTGAAACTCCGCTCAATGTGCCTAGTCTTTCGATGTACACGAGGTTCCTTGATTTAAGCAATCGCACCATCGTTATCACAAAGATCTCTAGGGGTCCTGAATGGTAGGGACTTCCCCTAGATCGACAGTAATTCAAGTGGCAGATCCATATGAATTATCACAATCAATGAAGCGGCGATGTATTCTGATTATGTAGTGGACAATGCTACCCTAATTGTGATCGAGAACCATCTCGATTAGTTTGGAAACTCGTATCCATGTAACCCTTTACAACGAATTCCGAGACTCGCATCCTTGTAACCCTTTGACAACGAGTTCTTTTCACCAGATTCATATATTAGAAACATATCCTTAGTCCTTCTAAGGTATTTCAATATATATATATATATATAACAGTCACCCAATGACTGTTACTTACTGGTATCTTTTCATCATGCCTAAAGCGCATGACATGTCCGTTCCAGTGCATATCATTACATACATAATGAATCCTATAGCTGACGCATATGGGATTCCTTTGATTCTTTCTTGCTCATCCTTTGAGCTTGGACATTGAAACGCATTCAATATTGTCCTCTCTTTGAATAGGTACCATAACTTTTCATAGAGTTCTTCATCTTGAACCTTTTCAAGACTTTGTCAATGTATGCACTTTTGTTTAAACCTATCAAGCGCCTTGATCTATCCCTATAGATCTTTATTCCCAAAATATAGGCGACTTCACCAAGATCCTTAATGGAAGAACAACTTCTAAGCCAGGCTTTTACTCCTTCCATGGTTGGAATGTCATTTCCAAATAGTAGAATGTCATCGACATATAATACAAAGAAAGTAATAATGCTCCCACTAGCCTTCTTATTCACACAAGCTTTATCAATGTTTTTGATGAATCCATATTCCCTAATCTCTTCATCAAAACGGTGATTCCAACTTCTAGATGCTTGTTTCAATCCATAGATTGATTTCTTTAACTTGCACACTTTGTTAGGATGTATTGGATCGTCAAAACCTTCAGGCTTAACTATATAGACATCTTCCTCAAGATATCTATTAAGGAAAGTCGTTTTGAGATCCATTTGCCAAATCTCATAATCATATTGTGCAGGTATGGCAAATGATATCCTAGTTGACTTTAGCATCGCCATGGGCGAGAAGGTCTCATCATAATCAACCCTTTGAGTTTGAGTGAAGCCTTTTGCTAAAAGTCTCGCTTTACAAGTATCCAAGTTACCATGCATTATTGTTTTCTTCTTGAAAACCCACTTACTTCCAACTACTTTAGAGTTAAGTGGTGGCACAACCAATTCCCATACTTGGTTGTTATACATGGACTGCATCTTTACGTTGATGGCTTCAATCCATTTGTCACAATCGAATTTTGACATTGCATCATGGTATGTGGTTGGTTCACCCGAATCTACCACGTAGCATCCATCCATGAAAGATCCATATCTTTTAGGTGGATTACTAATTCTACCAGATTTGCGAACGTATTGTGTGTGTTGATCAACCACTTGATCATTTTTCAACAACCTCTTGTTGAATGCTAGTATCAACCAAACGTGTATCGGTTTGTGGTTCTTGATCCTTATCAAGTTCCACTATTCTACTAATTCCTTCCACAAGGAACTTAGCTTCCAAGAACTCAGCCTTTTGAGCAACAAATACCTTTTGCTCTGTTGGATCGTAGAAATAATATCCTTCATCATCTTTAGGATATTCTACGAAGATACACTTAGTGGATCGTACTTTTATTTGGGGTGTATTGCTTCACATAAGCTTCACAACCCATACTTTTAAATATGATAATGATGGAACCTTTCCATGTCATATTTCAAAAGACGTCGTATCCACTTTCTTGGTTGGGGCCATATGGGCCACGGAGAGCAAAGCGTAACCCCAAAGTGATAGAGATAATGCGCTCCTAGCCATCATAGATCGAACCATATCTAATAGAGTTCGATTCCTCCTCTATCAAAACGAAGAACTTTAAAAGAGTTGATTTTGTACTTCACTCTTTGAAGATTCTGAACGTTTCAAAACTTCTTCTATGTGTCAAGTACACATAACCATAACTACTATAGTTGTCGGTTAAAGTAATGAAGTATCTTTCACCATACCTAGTCATTGGCTTAAAAGGATCACATACATTCGAATGTATGATACCTAAGAAATCTGTTGCCCTTTCCCACTAAAGGGTTTCTTAGTCATTTTACCTTGTAAACAAGATTCACATGTATCAAATGAACCAATTTCATTTGTTTCCAAAAGATCATTCTTTCGAAGTGTTTTCATGCAACATCTGTTTATATAACCAAGACGATAATGCCAAAGATAAGTCTCACTCAAATCCATTTTGAGTTTGTTGGTGATTGCTTGGTACATTTAACTATCAAATGATGTATTATTTATGAACCAATTCATAACTACCATTTGAAGGCATAGTTTTAAAGTAAAACATGTCATTCATCGAAATATAAATGTCATTGTTTAAAACTTTAAATCAAAACATATTGTCTCAAAAGGGAAACATAAATAATGTTCCTAGTCAAACTAGGAGCATTCAAAACATTTTAAAACAATTTCCAAACCATTTGGAAGTTTCAAAACATAGTCTCCTTTCTTGTAATGTTTATTTCTTTTGAACCTTTTGCGAAGAATTGCAAACATGGGTTCCACATCCGGTATCTAATACCCATGTGTTAGAAGAGATAACATTAAGGTCAATATGTATTATTAAGATTGTACCTGAGGTTTGCCTAGCATCCCTCTTGTTTTTCAACTCTTTGAGATAGATTGGACAATTCCTATTTAAATGCCCTATCTCACCACACTTAAAGCATGGATCGTTCGTGGCAACCTTTGCCTTCTTCTCTTTTGGTTTCGGTGGTTTCGCTTTAGTCTTTCTAATTATTTCCCTTTGAATTACCCGTTTCCATTTGCAACATTTGCTTTGGTGTCTGGGTGATGCCCTTTCTTGTTGCCATCCTCATTGATCGTTAGTATGGATAAAACCCTTTTATCCATATTGAGCCTTTCGAGGTGATCATGTGGCTTTTCATCTTAAAACATAAGATGAGTCCGATTGGGTTTCCTCCATTTGACATGCATGAAGCGTTCGAACAGTTTCGAAGCGTTTTACCCTTAGGAACATTTCCTATAATTGGGTAATCATGTCGTGTGCTCATGATGTTCAAAACCTTTTGAATCTCGGGAATCATAATTCCTAACATGAGGCAAGAGGCTTGCGAAGTATCCTCGATATACTTAATCCAATCGTTATAGGCATCCTTATCTTCCATAAGATATTCATCGGGATTAGGATCGTTTTCTAGTGATGGGTTACGGACGGTTTGGGTAATATTGTTAGCGGCCATCTACAAAAATTAACAAGGTTCAATTTTAGTATTTTCGATATTATTTATATTTTAATCATTAATACCCTTTTGTGTCTCATAGACAATTAATAATTAAAATCTAGAATCCAACGTTACATTTAAATATTGGTTAGGTGACCTTTATCCCTCTATTTAAATTAACAAGGTAGTCAACGTTTGACAATTGCAACTCTTTGCAACTTCTAGCCATATGGGATCGGTTAAACATCTTTATGTTTTGTTGGCATGTTTAATCCCATCAACACCGTTTGTTCCCCATGCTTCGGTGACCCTAAGTTCATGGTTTCCAATTCAAGTCGTCCAACTTACACACACGTGTGAGTTTATACACATAAGTGGTTAGGTGACCTTTATCCCACAAACATGGTAAACTCACCTCGAACATACAAGTTCCCTCAAATGTGGTTAGGTGACCTTTATCCCACAATAAGAGTTCCCAAGTGTTTCGAGTGTTGTATAAAAGGATGGTGTTTGACTTGTTTTATAAAAGGGATTTTGAGTTTTCAAAATTCTAGTTTAGAAAACTTTATGTACCATATATTTGCATGCATTCAAATCAATGGTACTTTAGTGAAAACTAATTTTCATGGTTCTTTTTAATAAAACCCAATTTTATTATAAAATCATTAATTTTTTAATAAAACCTTTATTAAACATTTTAATGACTTTGTCAAGAACCAATTTTACGCTTGTTGTTGATTATTAGTTTGTTAAGCATGCATATCCAAATATCATCTAAACAACATAAATAAACAACCACACAAGCACAACATATATAACAATAGGTGCATAACCATAGCCAACTATTTTGACCACACTTGTTAGCCGAAACAAGTGTGCCAAAAGGTCCTTCCTAAAGGGTGAATGTTGACACAAATAATGTGTCGTTGAACTCCCACTTGATCCCGCATCCAAATGCTTCAAGTATCCTTCTTGTGTTGTGATTATTCCACTTTCTTTGAGCTTCCAAAATGTTCTTTAATTCAGCTCCAAACTCCTTTGGGCTCCGTAAATGTGTTTCGGTTATCGGGCTAAAATCCCGTTTAGAACTATAAAGTCCTTTATGCCCGAAATTGGCAAAAACCAGAACCACATTTTTGTGTGCATCTTCTTTTACAAAATATATCCTAATACATTTTTCTAGTAAAATAAAATGCACCTAATCTATTTATTTTACATGCCAAATGAAAAATAAATAAATTACATATCTTTACAAATGGAAGACAAATTAATAATTATTACAACCTTTGAAATAATTAATATAAATCACAAACACAAACATTCAACACAAGGTCATGGCTAGGTCATATGCACCAAAATATATATCCACATATATATTTATTTTAATTTCAAGAAGCATAAAAAAATGGTTCCCTTTTAATAACCATTTTCGGCTATGTCCAAAAAACCGAAAAGGTTAGTTTTGTCCAAACAAACAAATCATCCATATGAAATAATTTTTCAAGATTCATTTATGCATGTAAGAATATAATCTTGAAAAACAAAGGGATAACCATACTTAAAATTTCGGCCATAGGGTTTTCACCAAAACCAAAACCCGAAATTTTAAGTCTATTGAAGCATGCACTCATATAAGCGGCTCTAGATGCCATTGATGGGATTTTAACATGTTTATCAAAGCAATTTCATCCATATGAAATAAAAAACGCAGCGGAAAATAAGTTTAAAACATGTTGCTTTTATAAGATATAAAACCATTTTTAAGCAAAATCCCAAAACCCGGATCCATATATGAGATGTATACTTACAAACACAACCATAGGATGTTTAGAAAACTACCTTCTTGAAGTGTAAGGATTATGAAACGGATGATGCTTCTTGAAATGGTTGTCTTCTAGAGTAGAAGACCTCAAGCTTGTATACCCCAAGCTTCCAACAAACACCACAAGTTTAGCTAGGATTCAACACTTGAAGATCAAAGAATGAACACTTGAAAGAACACTCCTTTGGCCGAAATTTTTAGGCAAAAATTCAGCTCTTCTCCTCTTAGATTATCTCTAATAATCTTTATTTTTGTCACACAAAAAATATATATATAAATCATGATAGAAGAGCCACCTCCTTTTTGCCCAATCAAAAGGCTTCTTTCACATGCAAAATGCATGAAAGGAGATTGGACCAATCTTTTGGGTAAGAGAGAAAGGGGGCCGGCCCCTAGGTGGGTTTTATAAAAAAAATTAATTTTATTTTATTAAATAAAGTCTTGTTTATTTTTATAACTTTTATAAAATAAACACTATATGTTTTCAAGACTTTATGCACCTATTTTAAAATGTTATTTAACTTATTAAATAACAAAATAAAATATTCTCTCATAATAAATTATCCACATAATTTATTGGTTTCTCAAGTGTAATTATTTAGAAAACCAATTTCTAAATATTGTAAGTGTTAATATTTATTTGTTTGATCACATCACAAATAAATAATATAAGTGTTTGTCTAGCTTGTTATTGGGTATGACTCGACTTGGATCATAACGTACTAGCCTCATCAATTTAATATGTGTCTTGGGCATACAGAGTCCAACAATATCTACCTAATACACCTACTTTATTTCAAAAGTATTATATATAAGGTTTCAAAAACGTTAAACACATTTTTCTTAAAAGAACCCCATGCATAGTTTTCAAAAATATTTTCCTCATACATTGACTTAACCTTCAAAATTCTGCTTCATATGTCGCCTTGACATATCAAGCATCTCAACTTCATAAGCATTTTACATCATGTTTTGACCTAAGCACATCCAGTGCAAGGTTTCAAAACATCTTCAACTTCTAAAATTCATATGGGATCTTTTTATTAGATCCTTGTGGATGATTATCGTTCAAATCAGAGTCCTTAATTGGATTCCTTATGTACCATAATTCGAACACTTCGGTTCCTAGTAATCGAAATCGAATTTTCTTTTTGAATCTTTCTATCTTAATAGTTGGATTCTTGATAACGTTTAAAGTACCAAATGAAATCCACGGAATGGATTCCAAGTGTGCTTTAAATTCATGTACGCAATTTACAAGACAAATTAACGAACAATTTTGTGGTTATGTGATATGTGTTTATGTGTTCTCCTCTATGATTTTGTGTGATCCGATTTTCAAATCCTCATAGAATCTTTCATGTTTTCATATGAGAGATTCATAGTAGGATATTCAAAAGGTACTACCTTAAATCCTTATGGGCTTCTACGTAGTAGTTAAGACCCTTGGGTTATATAGTACCACACCATGATTCATAAGAGACCCTCTTAGTAGTCTAGTCAAAAAGATTGATTCACAATTTGGTTAGAGAACGACATCTAGTGATGTAGCTGAACAGACTCCTTGATAGTCTATTTAGATCATTTATTGATTTAATTTAAAGGACTCTATGGCGGTCTAGTCACACTCATCACAGGTTCATTCATTTGGTTTTCCCCTACATATTATAAAATAGACTGTGTAAACTGTGCAAGGAATTGTCTGATTATGGACGCGTACATAATTATGAAATTTAGTGCACAGAAACCCAGTAAGGTTTATTATGTGTAAGAACCGATAGTGACAACAATAACAAAATGAGAACGATGTAATGGAGGTATGGTGGACGCACCAATGACGCTTCATATACTTGTATATAAGTATCCCTCTTACATTACAATCATGATGTTATTAAGGTTACTAGAAGTTCAAGAACCCTAACCAATGTTGTTCGATCTTTTCAACTTCATGTTTTCAAGCTCTCACAAGTTTCCTCTAAATAAATTTCGGGACGAAATTTCCTAAAGTAGGGGAGACTGTAACACCTGTGCCTCCACGGCCATCAAACAAATACCAAACCAATGAAATATTATATTTCATACTTGGGATTTGTAAAAATATGTGTATCATTTGCACATATCAATTCTTGTTCAATTTCAAACTCTAAATCGCTTTCTGGAAGGTTATACGCGCACCGATGCGTAAATATAACCAGTTTAATGGAACGAACACTCCGGAAAAGTGAAATAGGCTTAACATACCTTAAATAACCTTTACATAACTTAGATATAAGTTTTGGAAGGTTTGGTGTGGTGAAATCAAAGTTAAATCGCTTACAGGGACTAAATTTGACAAACTGCGAAAGTATGCCAATTTGAACTGTAACAGACATTCCGGAGCATGACCATAAGTTAAACATACCATAAATATCCTTCACATAGCTTAGAAATAGGCTTTGAGGTGTTCGGTATGCTAAAATAAACTTTTGTGTCATTCAGGGACTAAAAGTGTCAAAAAGTGCACAAGTTTGCATTTTCGCGCATAACTTACGTTCTGAATACATCCGGACATCCAAAAATTTATGTAAGCATGACTATATTATACTTTAGTGTTTGGCTTGCCAAAAATCCATTCGTCGCGTCATTTGGATCGTTTTTCGCGCTTATGCGCATTCCGTCGTAATTAAGCGACCATCGCGTTCGTACGACCAAACGAACCAACACCCGGCATATTTTTGAGCATGTTTCATGTCCTCAATGTTTAGGCAACATTTTAGGGCCTTAAAGTTGGCTTTACGGGCCTTGGAAGTGTCGGAAATGGCCTTAAACACGTGCAGGGACTGAAACTGTAATTTCTGAAACTTATTGTTGATCTGTGACTGCTAGGCGGCCCGCCTCAGTTCCTGAGCATCCTTAGGCGGCCCGCGAGGCCCCTTCTGACCAGATTAATCGAATCTAACAGCAGTTTCCAGCTGTTTCGTTCACAACCACACATTCTCTTTCGCTTAGTCAGCTGATAAGGATCACTTTTAGCCACCATGAGTTTCCGACAAGTGTACGCCTTGGATCATGGCACGTTTTCCATGAAACGATCCTAACGGTTACCCGAAAACTATAAATACCCCATCACCCCAACCTCATTTCTTACAAGAATTCTGATTTGAGAGCTCTAAGTTGAAACCATTGTTTCATACCTGAGTTCTTGGATCGGGATTAGCATTCGGGGACCCTTCGTAAGTATTCTTTTGTTCTTTTATTTCTTTTCGAGTCTTTCGAGTCTGAAAGTCAAACTTTGTTTGACTTTCTACATTGACCAGTTATGGTCAATGCGAAGTTCGTTTGAACTTCGCAACGTGAGTGTAATCATGTTGGTTATAGTCCCTTGGGACTATGCCTACTGATTACCACGTTGTCTAGGGTCGTAGGGTAAGCGATCTAATAAATTGCTTATACCTCGAACCCGACCCATTTGGTCGATCATTATGATCCGACCAAATACATTAGGTGACCATAGTAGGTAGGGAATAACCTTCCGAGGTTATACCCTATGGTCACATCGTTTGAGTAGTTGTATGATAGGTAGTTTATATGCCTTAGGTAAATTACCAGAATACCCTTTTCATGTATAATTGGTAATTAAGCATATGTAACCTAAACCTTTGTCACATAACTGATTATGTAACGTGTTTAGGCATATAACACTTGTCATAGGACTAGTTAGACGGTCCGAACGCGTTTCACACACACGACGCGTTAAAGTAGCATAAGCTACCATAATGGGTCACGATGGGTCGAAAGCACTTAGGTTAGGTTTCATGTAGTATGTAGGCCTTGTTAAACCATATCATATGAGTTCCAATACTCATTTGGTTTACCAAGCCTCATCCTATCCGATCTCCCGATTTAAGTCCGGTTTATTTATATAGTTTTAGATTGCCGACTGATTTCGTGCTCTCTCTAGCTTTGTTTGGTTGTTGTTCAAGACCCCCAAGCATTCTCAGGCGAGTACATTATTCCCCTCTTTTACTGTTATTACTTATCTTTTGACAAACTAAATGACTAATTATGGTTTAAACATTATTTATGAAAGAACATAAAATAAATTGTTGAATTGTACTTATTTTATGTTCACCAGACCGATTGTTAGTATGATATAGCGCTATAGGATTTGACACCCCATTCCTGTTGTCATGGAATATCTGAAACCAATTTGTTGCTCCATCCAAATAGGGATTGCCTATGTGGTATTTCTATAGTCTCAAAGGTGTATCTTGATGCACCAGGTCTGAATGAATTCTCAAATCACACTATTAAAGTATAGTTTGATATACTCTCATGTGTGGTATTATACAAAACCAACATATATTTACAAAACCAAAACATAGTTTAATATGTTATTTATCACATCTAAAGCATATTTTGATATGTTATTTACGAAACCAAAACATAGTTAATATGTTACTTACAAATCCAAAAGTATACTTTTAATATGCTACTACAAGGTTATTTGTTTAATCTTACATTTATTTATACAAATCACATTGATTATACATTACATGATTTACATTGGGCATGAACATTACTTTGGTGGGTTGGTTTGATTAAGTGATTAAGTAACAATGCGTGTGGAATATGATACAAGCATGGTGGATACGCCGCTGGTACTTCCTATATATAAGTGTTTGTATGGTATTACATATTGTAGCGTTATTTGAATCATTTCAGTTTGAGACATAGAACATTTTATACAAGTAACATACTTTTCACAAGACATTTATTTACAAACAACTTATCTTATACAAACTCATTTTACATGGTTATTCATTTAATCATGCATTATTCTCTTATTTATACATATCACCTAAACTTATTATTTTTCAAATGATTTACAAAGACAAAGCAAATTACAAGGTTCATGACTAAACATTTTCTTAAACAGAAGTCATGAATCTTATTTTCACAAATCTTATGTACTCGCCAGCATTTCTTTGCTGACCTCGTTTTCACATATGTTTCAGGTATTGTTGAATGATATCGATTGATAAGATGCATGCTCACATAGGATTGGACGAGGCTTTAGTGACTCAATAACAATGATAGACTATGTTTAAATTGTGTATTTAGATTTCCAGATGATGTACATATTCAATGTTTAATAAAACGAAACACTTTTTGTATCCATGGTTATGAAACATTAATTCTGTTACAACACGCCTCGATGTTTCCGCCACGTTTTGTTGTTTTACGTGGTCGGGGTGTGACAAAAAGACCTAGTAGTATAGCTCCATTCTCTTGAAATCACCATGTCGGAAAGTGAATCTCCGGGAGAGGTGAATCAGGTTCCAAATACCTCTACCCCAAGCACTGGCCAAGCTCATGTGGCTATACCAACATCTTTCTCGACACCAGGGAGCACTCCTGAGTTTCTCACTTTCCACACTCCAACTCCATCTAGATCAGGGGTCCCTTCCCCTAATGTCGGTGTCTCTAATACCCCCTCACATGTTGAACTTACCCCTGAAGGGGTCGCCAACAATTTCCTGGAGTTGAGGTCTCTCCTCAACCAATATGTGAGTAGAGAGAGAGACAATGGAGTGAGGATTCGTTTTGTGACACCCCGTTGAAACATTCTCACTTACGCTAGCCGTCAGTGGCCGCCTTAACTTTCGGGACGAAAGTTCTTAAAACTTGGGGATAATGTGACATTCTAGGTTTTCCCGAGCAAATATCTTGTAATTACATTAGGTGTGTATATATGTTACTAAATGAAAGTTGTGTTATCTTCATGTTTTATGTAAGTGTGTATGTGAAATATATTATAATATATAAGTATGTGGTGGGCTGAGACCACCATGGACCCGAGTCGAGACCATCCGGTCTTGAGTAAGCCAATCAGTTGGGCCGTGTGCACTTGAGCCCACTCGGAAACCCACTCAAGGTGCACCACCCCCCTTATAATATAAGAACCTAAAACCCTCACACACACTCCCCTTTTTCACTCTCTCACTTCATCCTCACTCCCTCTCTCTAGAAAACCCTAACAAATCAAGCTCACCCCCACCTCTCTCTCTCTCTCTCGGATTCAATCGACAACAACAAGGAGGATCGGTTAAGCTCATCATCACCCGGAAACTTCATTTTCTCACCTTCTCCCTTGACCCGGTACCCTTTTCATCAACCGGTTAGTGTTCTAAGGTCTTGTTGGATGATTCTAGTATGATTAGTGAGTTTGTGATATGATAAATATTGTGTGTGAGCCATTGTATAAAAATGTCTTGCTAAGGTGTTCTTGTAGATGGTTATGTTATCCGATTATGCTAGATGTTCTTGTAGATGGTTATGTTATCCGATTATGCTAGATGTTCTTGTAGATGGTTATGTTATCCGATTAGACTAGATGTTTTGTAAAATGGTTATGTCATCCGATTATGTAGATGTTTTTGTGAGATGGTTTTGTTAATCCGATTTATGTTATATGAGTTGTTATCCGATCTATGATTAGATGTTTTGAGACAAATGTGTGTTCAATAAGATGATGCAAGTTTTACTTGATCTTTGATCCCAATATTCCATGCTCGAATGATCTTATGAAGAACTTTATGAATATATGTTTAATGTGATATGAACATATGATGAACAACGTTGAATGTGGGATGAACATTTGAATATGCTTTGTTTGATCTATTTTGATTTGCATTTAGACAAAGAAACATGTTTAAACGGATAGTACACAAATTTGCATGAAATGGCAATCCTATTGGATAGTACATCGGGCAGGTTCTAGAAGGTCTGGATCATCAGGTGTGCGAGTCGAGACCTCCTGTCTCGACTCGAGACCGCGTGATTTCTACTCGGAACCAACACATGACAACTCGAAACCACCCCACTACAAACCGAGACCATTCGGTTGCGACTCGAGAGCCCATGATCTCGACTCGAGACTAAATCCGGGACATTTGAGGTTGCGACTCAAGCTGGTGTGACTCGAAACCACCCCACTACAAACCGAGTCCATTCGGTTGCGACTCGAGACCTGTCGATCTCGACTCGAGACCACCTTGTCTCGAGTGGGCTACTTGTCTCCGATATTGGGCCGAAAATGTGTGGGCGGTGCATACCATTCTATTTGGATTCTGTGATGATGATTAACTGTTAGTATGACCGGTTAGGCCCGATAACACTTGTGATTTGTATGATAGGTGTTGACGTTTACTGCTTAACTGCTACGTATCAGAATAGGCTCGATAACTTGTTGGGTAATTATATGCTATGCATTCAATGTGTTAGCTATGTGTAGATATACGTGATTACTTGTACCCAAACCTGACCTATACCGGTAACCATTTAGGACGTGGTGACCTGCATACTTAACCGAGTAAACTAAACTGCCGAGCAACCCAAGGTGAGTTCACACACTAAAAGCATGCGTCCCAGGGAGGGACACGAACCAACTAAATAATGTTTTCAAACTAATAATTTCTGGGGGAATATGCAAACGGTACTCTTGTACTACTACATCCGGGGGAGATACGTTTGGGTATTATTTATAAATCACAACTAGCAACACTAAACGAATCTCTATCACATTAAGTCCCTGCTTATAGTACCGATTAATCGCCGGGGGCGAACGGGTTATTAGTTGATAACGCTATTAGGTTTGACAACCTCACACCGTGACCGGGGGAGATCGGGCGTGAACTATAGACCTTGCATCTCGGTCAATGACGATAGACATTGACCTGGGGCACAAAATCTTCTCGTCAACAGTTTCGGTAATTCAAGTTTAGTAGCTTTCATATGGGGTAGCTCCCCATAACGTGATTATAAATGCTTTACCTAAACAACCTACATTTTCTTTTGAAAAGCTAAAACTGGACATCTCGTGAACTCGCCAACATTTCTGTTGACACCCTACTGCATGCTTTGCAGGTAACCAGTGAATCAGGAGCTTGCAGCTTGGGGATATGTAGTGGTCGTCTTAACCCATGTGTTGGGTTTCAAATAATCTTGAACAATGAACTTTGTTTTGAAACTGTTTGGTTTATGCTTCCGCTGTTTGTTTAAACTACCATTTGAACTTAACCTTTTAGAACTTTAAAAATATGGTGTTTACTAACTACTGTGGTTGGTGAATACTTTTACTATTAATCAATGCTCAGTATAATTGGTGGCTGGATCCTGGTCAGTCACGCCTCCAAGCGGTAGTACTCCGCAAGTGGAAGTTGGGGGTGTGACAGATTGGTATCAGAGCCATTGGTTATAGTGAACTTGGTTTTAAAAAGAAGAGTCTTTTTGAGAAAAAACCAGACTATAACCCGTGACTCGTGACGACACTACACTCCAAGGGCAAGACTCAACATGTTAGACCTCGTAGCTCGGACTTGTGTTTACTTGCTTGTTTATCTTATATTGACTGCTCTACTATACATACTAGTGTGCCTAGTTAGATAGATACACATCCCTCTCCTATCTCACTCTTGCTACGTTACGACATCACACTCATACTGTGTTTTCTGGTTATGAAGACAATGAGTGGACGCGGAAGAGGAAGCGTTAACATGACTCAGGCTCAATTCACTAACTTGCTCAACACGGTGGCTGCAGCCTTCGCAGCTCACCCTGGAGGTAAACTCGTTACTTTAGGGTGTTTAGACCCTACCCCCACATCGTCATTTCACCTCTAAACCTATTCGCTCCATTTTTCACAACAGGTCAGCCTGCGCCTGCACAGCCACGTGTCTGTACTTTCAAAACTTTCTTGGATGGCAAACCTCTCCCTTTCAACGGCACTGAGGGTGCCATAGGCCTTCTACACTGGATTGAAAAGGCCGAAGCTATCTTTGCTGTCTGCGAGTGTCCCCCTGCTAACTGGGTTAAGTTCGCGACTGGTACGCTTGAAGGAAACGCGCTTTCATGGTGGAAAGCGCAGATTCAGATGCTTGGTCTGGAAACTGCTAATGCTACTGCATGGGAAGATTTCAAAGACATGATCAAAGAGGAATACTGTCACAGGGAAGACATCCACAAACTCGAGAACGAGTACTATGCGCTCAAGATGGTTGGGTCAGAGATTGAGACCTACACCAAGCAGTCCAATGACTATGCTGCACTTTGCCCAAACATGTCCCGACCTATGTATCGAAGGATCGAATTATACATCAAAGGTTTGGTCCCAGAAATTCGGAGCCATGTGACCTCAGCCAACCTCAACACCATACAGCCCGTGGTTCGTCTTGCTCACAAACTCACCAATCAGGCTGTGGAAGAAGGCAAGTTGCCCCAGAGGATTAGTGCTACTACTGGAACTTCTAATGACAACAAACGAAAGTGGGATGGAAACCAGGGTAAGGATGCTAACTCTACTCAGGCCCCGGCTCAGCAAAGGAAAACTGAAAATAACAAGGGCCCTCAGCAGCAGGGTGGCTATCAGGGCCATCTCCCCAAATGTAACAAGTGCAATCGACATCACAATGGGCCCTGTGCGAAGAACAAGTGCCAGCGGTGCAACAAGATGGGACATGAGGCCAAGGATTGTAGGAGCCCTCATCCCGCAAGGCAAAATCAACCACAGCAGCAGCAGCATCATGGGAACATCAAGGGTTGTTTCCAGTGCGGAGCTGAGGGGCACATTAAGAAGAATTGTCCTCAGTTAAACCAGAACAACCCCAATCAGGGTGCGGGAAATAACAACAACAACGCCAACAATGCTGGGAATGGTGCAAGAGGAAGGGCTTTTGTGATGGGAGCTGGAGAAGCAAGGAATGACCCCAACGTTGTAGCGGGTAAGTTCCTCCTTAATGATCGTTATGTTTCCATACTATTTGATTCCAGAGCAGATGCTAGTTATGTATCCCTACGTATTAGTAAGAAACTTAAGTCCACCCTTACGCCGTTAAGCTCTAAGCACATCGTCGAAATAGCTAATGGTAGAAACCTCGAGGCCTCACACGTAATTCGTAACTGCAAATTAGAGTTGTCTGGTCAGACATTCCGTATCGATCTCTTCCCCATCATTCTTGGAAGCTTCGACGTCATTGTTGGTATGGATTGGTTATCCAAACATCGAGCTGAAATCCTCTGCCAAGAGAAAGCTATTCGCATTCCCCGTCCCCCTGGAAAACCTCTTATAGTTCAAGGCGACAAGAGCGGAGAAGTCACAGGCATCATTTCATTCTTAAAGGCCCAGAAGTGTCTACGAAAGGGGCACACCGCTATCTTAGCACTCGTTGCCGACACACAGAAAATGGAAAACAGGATTGAAGATTTTCCAGTCGTACGCGACTATCCTGAGGTATTCCCGGAAGAACTACCTGGACTCCCTCCTCACCGTCAGGTCGAATTCCAAATCGAGCTAGCTCCCGGAGCAGCACCTATAGTTCGTGCACCTTATCGTCTAGCTCCCGCGGAACTCAAGGAACTCTCTACTCAACTACAAGAACTTTTGGACAAAGGTTTTATCCGTCCTAGCTCATCACCCTGGGGAGCCCCAGTGCTCTTCGTCAGAAAGAAAGATGGCACATTCCGAATGTGCATTGATTACCGCGAACTGAACAAGGTTACCATCAAGAATCGTTATCCACTTCCCCGTATCGACGACCTTTTCGACCAGCTGCAAGGATCGAGCTATTATTCCAAGATCGATCTGCGATCGGGTTATCACCAGCTGAGAGTCCGCGATGAGGACATCTCTAAGACTGCTTTCAGAACCCGCTATGGTCACTACGAATTCCTTGTTATGCCTTTCGGAATGACCAACACACCTGCAATCTTCATGGATCTCATGAACCGAGTATGCAAACCCTACCTCGACAAGTTCGTAATTGTGTTTATTGACGACATCTTAATCTACTCGAAGAGCCAAGAGGAGCATGAACAACACATGCGTCTTTTTCTCGAACTTCTTCGCAATGAGCAACTGTACACCAAATTCTCGAAATGTGATTTCTGGCTTAGAGAAGTCCATTTCCTTGGGCACATCGTCAATCAGGAAGGGATTCATGTCGACCCCGCTAAGGTCGAATCCATTAAGAATTGGCCTGTACCTAAGACTCCGACCGAAGTCCGCCAATTCTTGGGATTGGCAGGATACTATCGAAGATTCATCAAGGGATTTTCTAAGATCGCTCAACCACTTACGACCCTCACTCAGAAGGGTGTTGCTTACAAATGGAGTGATGCTCAGGAATCTGCCTTCCAGGAACTAAAGAAAAATCTTTGTAGTGCTCCTATTCTTTCCTTACCTGAAGGTACCGACGACTTTGTTGTTTACTGCGATGCTTCTATTCAAGGGCTTGGTTGCGTGTTGATGCAACGCGAGAAGGTTATTGCTTACGCTTCGCGACAACTCAAGATCCACGAACGGAACTACACGACGCATGACTTAGAATTTGGAGCTGTGGTCTTCGCGCTCAAGCTTTGGAGACACTACTTGTATGGCACCAAGTGCACGATTTACACTGATCACAAGAGTCTCCAGCACATAATGGAACAAAAGGAGTTGAATATGCGGCAACGCCGATGGGTCGAACTCCTAAATGACTACGAGTGTGCAATTAAATACCACCCAGGCAAGGCTAATGTGGTAGCCGATGCCCTCAGCAGAAAGGAGACCAAACCCAAGCGTGTTCGTGCCTTACAGCTTACTATCCACTCGAACCTCCCTAACCAGATTCGGAATGCTCAGGTTGAAGCATTGAAAGCCGAGAACATCAGGGCTGAGTCCTTACGAGGATCGAGACAACGATTGGAACAAAAAGAAGACGGTGCTTACTACGTAGCCGGGCGCATATGGGTTCCGCTTTATGGAAATTTACGTGACCTGGTGATGGATGAAGCCCATAAGTCCCGTTACTCAGTACATCCGGGTTCGGATAAGATGTACCACGACTTAAGGACTACCTATTGGTGGCCTGGCATGAAAGCCCACATAGCAAACTATGTCAGAAAATGTTTAACGTGTGCAAGAGTCAAGGCGGAGTATCAGAAACCATCCGGCCTACTCCAACAACCAGAGATCCCACAATGGAAATGGGAGCAAATTTCCATGGACTTCGTTACCGGCTTTCCTAGGTCTCAACGCGGAAATGACACCATTTGGGTGATAGTAGATCGACTAACTAAATCTGCCCACTTCTTGGCTATTAAAGAGACGGACAAGTTCTCCACCTTAGCAGAGGTATACTTAAAGGAAGTGGTTTCGAAGCACGGAGTGCCAACCTCTATCATTTCCGATCGAGACGCACGTTTTACTTCTGAGTTGTGGCAAGCTATGCACAAATCTTTTGGCTCACGTTTAGACATGAGCACCGCTTATCATCCGCAAACGGATGGGCAATCGGAACGCACCATCCAAACCCTCGAAGACATGCTTAGGGCATGTGTGATCGACTTTGGCAAGAATTGGGAGAAGCACCTACCGTTAGTGGAATTCTCCTACAACAACAGCTACCACACCAGCATTCAGGCGGCACCCTATGAGGCATTGTACGGTCGTAAATGCCGATTGCCTCTCTGCTGGGCGGAGGTTGGTGACAGCCAGATCACAGGCCCGGAGCATGTAGTTGACACTACAGAAAAGATTGCCCAGATTAGGCAACGCATGGCGGCAGCTCGTGACCGTCAGAAGAGATACGCGGATAAGGATAGGAAACCACTAGAGTTCCAGGTTGGTGAACGGGCTCTACTCAAAGTCTCGCCTTCGAAGGGTGTGGTTCGTTTTGGAAAATAGGGTAAGCTTAACCCGCGATATGTCGGACCCTTTAAAATTACCGAAAAGATCGTTAAGGTCGCCTACAGATTGAATCTGCCCGAAGAACTGAGTGCTGTGCACAACGTCTTCCACGTGTCTAATCTGAAGAAGTGTCTGTCAGATGAAACACTCATCATTCCTTTCAAGGAACTTACTATTGACGAACAGCTACATTTTACTGAGGAACCAATTGAGATCACGGATCGTGAGATCAAAACCCTCAAACGTAGCCAAATACCTCTCGTGCGAGTTCGTTGGAACTCACGCCGTGGCCCAGAGTTTACCTGGGAGCGGGAAGACCAGATGAAGCGCAAGTATCCCCAGTTGTTCCCAAACGAAACTCCCAGCGCTGAAGCTACAACCGAATTTCGGGACGAAATTCCAAACTAACGGGGGGATGATGTGACACCCCGTTGAAACATTCTCACTTACGCTAGCTGTCAGTGGCCGCCTTAACTTTCGGGACGAAAGTTCTTAAAACTTGGGGATAATGTGACATTCTAGGTTTTCCCGAGCAAATATCTTGTAATTACATTAGGTGTGTATATATGTTACTAAATGAAAGTTGTGTTATCTTCTTGTTTTATGTAAGTGTGTATGTGAAATATATTATAATATATAAGTATGTGGTGGGCTGAGACCACCATGGACCCGACTCGAGACCATCCGGTCTTGAGTAAGCCAATCAGTTGGGCCGTGTGCACTTGAGCCCACTCGGAAACCCACTCAAGGTGCACCACCCCCTTATAATATAAGAACCTAAAACCCTCACACACACTCCCCTTTTTCACTCTCTCACTTCATCCTCACTCCCTCTCTCTAGAAAACCCTAACAAATCAAGCTCACCCCCACCTCTCTCACTCTCTCGGATTCAATCGACAACAACAAGGAGGATCGGTCAAGCTCATCATCACCCGGACACTTCATTTTCTCACCTTCTCCCTTGACCCGGTACCCTTTTCATCAACCGGTTAGTGTTCTAAGGTCTTGTTGGATGATTCTAGTATGATTAGTGAGTTTGTGATATGATAAATATTGTATGTGAGCCATTGTATAAAAATGTCTTGCTAAGGTGTTCTTGTAGATGGTTATGTTATCCGATTATGCTAGATGTTCTTGTAGATGGTTATGTTATCCGATTAGACTAGATGTTTTGTAAAATGGTTATGTCATCCGATTATGTAGATGTTTTTGTGAGATGGTTTTGTTAATCCGATTTATGTTATATGAGTTGTTATCCGATCTATGATTAGATGTTTTGAGACAAATGTGTGTTCAATAAGATGATGCAAGTTTTACTTGATCTTTGATCCCAATATTCCATGCTCGAATGATCTTATGAAGAACTTTATGAATATATGTTTAATGTGATATGAACATATGATGAACAACGTTGAATGTGGGATGAACATTTGAATATGCTTTGTTTGATCTATTTTGATTTGCATTTAGACAAAGAAACATGTTTAAACGGATAGTACACAAATTTGCATGAAATGGCAATCCTATTGGATAGTACATCGGGCAGGTTCTAGAAGGTCTGGATCATCAGGTGTGCAAGTCGAGACCTCCTGTCTCGACTCGAGACCGCGTGATTTCTACTCGGAACCAACACATGACAACTCGAAACCACCCCACTACAAACCGAGACCATTCGGTTGCGACTCGAGAGCCCATGATCTCGACTCGAGACTAAATCCGGGACATTTGAGGTTGCGACTCAAGCTGGTGTGACTCGAAACCACCCCACTACAAACCGAGACCATTCGGTTGCGACTCGAGACCTGTCGATCTCGACTCGAGACCACCTTGTCTCGAGTGGGCTACTTGTCTCCGATATTGGGCCGAAAATGTGTGGGCGGTGCATACCATTCTATTTGGATTCTGTGATGATGATTAACTGTTAGTATGACCGGTTAGGCCCGATAACACTTGTGATTTGTATGATAGGTGTTGACGTTTACTGCTTAACTGCTACGTATCAGAATAGGCTCGATAACTTGTTGGGTAATTATATGCTATGCATTCAATGTGTTAGCTATGTGTAGATATACGTGATTACTTGTACCCAAACCTGACCTATACCGGTAACCATTTAGGATCGTTTTTCGCGCTTATGCGCATTCCGTCGTAATTAAGCGAACATCGCGTTCGTACGACCAAACGAACCAACACCCGGCATATTTTTGAGCATGTTTCATGTCCTCAATGTTTAGGCAACATTTTAGGGCCTTAAAGTTGGCTTTACGGGACTTGGAAGTGTCGGAAATGGCCTTAAACACGTGCAGGGACTGAAACTGTAATTTCTGAAACTTATTGTTGATCTGTGACTGCTAGGCGGCCCGCCTCAGTTCCTGAGCATCCTTAGGCGGCCCGCGAGGCCCCTTCTGACCAGATTAATCGAATCTAACAGCAGTTTCCAGCTGTTTCGTTCACAACCACACATTCTCTTTCGCTTAGTCAGCTGATAAGGATCACTTTTAGCCACCATGAGTTTCCGACAAGTGTACGCCTTGGATCATGGCACGTTTTCCATGAAACGATCCTAACGGTTACCCGAAAACTATAAATACCCCATCACCCCAACCTCATTTCTTACAAGAATTCTGATTTGAGAGCTCTAAGTTGAAACCATTGTTTCATACCTGAGTTCTTGGATCGGGATTAGCATTCGGGGACCCTTCGTAAGTATTCTTTCGTTCTTTTATTTCTTTTCGAGTCTTTCGAGTCTGAAAGTCAAACTTTGTTTGACTTTCTACATTGACCAGTTATGGTCAATGCGAAGTTCGTTTGAACTTCGCAACGTGAGTGTAATCACGTTGGTTATAGTCCCTTGGGACTATGCCTACTGATTACCACGTTGTCTAGGGTCGTAGGGTAAGCGATCTAATAAATCGCTTATACCTCGAACCCGACCCATTTGGTCGATCATTATGATCCGACCAAATACATTAGGTGACCATAGTAGGTAGGGAATAACCTTCCGAGGTTATACCCTATGGTCACATCGTTTGAGTAGTTGTATGATAGGTAGTTTATATGCCTTAGGTAAATTACAAGAATACCCTTTTCATGTATAATTGGTAATTAAGCATATGTAACCTAAACCTTTGTCACATAACTGATTATGTAACGTGTTTAGGCATATAACACTTGTCATAGGACTAGTTAGACGGTCCGAACGCGTTTCACGCACACGACGCTAGGGGTGTTCAGAAAAAACCGTAACCAAATAAAAACCGTAAACCGAACCGTAACCGTAACCAAATAAACCGATCCGAATAACGAATTCGGTTTTTGGTTTGGTTTCTAACCGAAACCGAATTGTGAATATGGTTTTTGGTTCGGTTTTGGATCCACATTTTATTTTTATTTGGTTTATTCGGTTTATTTGGATAACCGAATAAACCATTTAACTTAATTAATTATTAAATAAAAATAATAATATTTATAAATATTATACAATTTATTAGCCCCAAATAATTATTTTTTTATGCAGCCCAACCCAAAATACCCAAAGCCCAACTCAAACCCTCTTGTTCATGAATCTCAAACTCAAACCCTCCAACTTTATTTTTTTTTTGGGCTTAGGTTTTCTTCATTTATCTTCAGCCGATTCATATATTGTGGATGTGTTTGCTTTATTTCACAATGAGACTTTCTTGTATTCATATATTGTTAGGTGTAAAATAGTTGTGATGTTCGGAAGTTGGAACACAAATATAAATATAAATTAGGAAAAAAATTACTTACGTACAATTTGGTTAGATTTGGTTTATTTGGTTTCTATCCGAAACCAAACCGAATTGAATTTGGTTTGGTTTGGATCGGTTTGCGTATTCCTTATTTGGTTTGGTTTGGTTTTGGTTTGGGGTACAAAATTTTGAAAACCGAATAAACCAAATAAACCATAAACCAAACCGATGAACACCCCTACACGACGCGTTAAAGTAGCATAAGCTACCATAATGGGTCGCGATGGGTCGAAAGCACTTAGGTTAGGTTTCATGTAGTATGTAGGCCTTGTTAAACCATATCATATGAGTTCCAATACTCATTTGGTTTACAAAGCCTCATCCTATCCGATCTCCCGATTTAAGTCCGGTTTATTTATATAGTTTTAGATTGCCGACTGATTCCGTGCTCTCTCTAGCTTTGTTTGGTTGTTGTTCAAGACCCCCAAGCATTCTCAGGCGAGTACATTATTCCCCTCTTTTACTGTTTTCAAACTGTTTTGGGGTGAAGCATGTGTACCTATGTGTTATTTTCATGATTTCAAAGTATAATTGATTATACATGTTATTACTTATCTTTTGACAAACTAAATGACTAATTATGGTTTAAACATTATTTATGAAAGAACATAAAATAAATTGTTGAATTGTACTTATTTTATGTTCACCAGACCGATTGTTAGTATGATATAGCGCTATAGGATTTGACACCCCATTCCTGTTGTCATGGAATATCTGAAACCAATTTGTTGCTCCATCCAAATAGGGATTGCCTATGTGGTATTTCTATAGTCTCAAAGGTGTATCTTGATGCACCAGGTCTGAATGAATTCTCAAATCACACTATTAAAGTATAGTTTGATATACTCTCATGTGTGGTATTGTACAAAACCAACATATATTTACAAAACCAAAACATAGTTTAATATGTTATTTATCACATCTAAAGCATATTTTGATATGTTATTTACGAAACCAAAACATAGTTAATATGTTACTTACAAATCCAAAAGTATACTTTTAATATGCTACTACAAGGTTATTTGTTTAATCTTACATTTATTTATACAAATCACATTGATTATACATTACATGATTTACATTGGGCATGAACATTACTTTGGTGGGTTGGTTTGATTAAGTGATTAAGTAACAATGCGTGTGGAATATGATACAAGCATGGTGGATACGCCACTGGTACTTCCTATATATAAGTGTTTGTATGGTATTACATATTGTAGCGTTATTTGAATCATTTCAGTTTGAGACATAGAACATTTTATACAAGTAACATACTTTTCACAAGACATTTATTTACAAACAACTTATCTTATACAAACTCATTTTACATGGTTATTCATTTAATCATGCATTATTCTCTTATTTATACATATCACCTAAACTTATTATTTTTCAAATGATTTACAAAGACAAAGCAAATTACAAGGTTCATAACTAAACATTTTCTTAAACAGAAGTCATGAATCTTATTTTCACAAAACCTATGTACTCGCCAGCATTTCTTTGCTGACCTCGTTTTCACATATGTTTCAGGTATTGTTGAATGATATCGATTGATAAGATGCATGCTCACATAGGATTGGACGAGGCTTTAGTGACTCAATAACAATGATAGACTATGTTTAAATTGTGTATTTAGATTTCCAGATGATGTACATATTCAATGTTTAATAAAACGAAACACTTTTTGTATCCATGGTTATGAAACATTAATTCTGTTACAACACGCCTCGATGTTTCCGCCACGTTTTGTTGTTTTACGTGGTCGGGGTGTGACAAAAAGACCTAGTAGTATAGCTCCATTCTCTTGAAATCACCATGTCGGAAAGTGAATCTCCGGGAGAGGTGAATCAGGTTCCAAATACCTCTACCCCAAGCACTAGCCAAGCTCATGTGGCTATACCAACATCTTTCTCGACACCAGGGAGCACTCCTGAGTTTCTCACTTTCCACACTCCAACTCCATCTAGATCAGGGGTCCCTTCCCCTAATGTCGGTGTCTCTAATACCCCCTCACATGTTGAACTTACCCCTGAAGGGGTCGCCAACAATTTCCTGGAGTTGAGGTCTCTCCTCAACCAATATGTGAGTAGAGAGAGAGACAATGGAGTGAGGATTCGTTTTGTGACACCCCGTTGACTTTCGGGACGAAAGTTCTTAAAACTTGGGGATAATGTGACATTCTAGGTTTTCCCGAGCAAATATCTTGTAATTACATTAGGTGTGTATATATGTTACTAAATGAAAGTTGTGTTATCTTCTTGTTTTATGTAAGTGTGTATGTGAAATATATTATAATATATAAGTATGTGGTGGGCTGAGACCACCATGGACCCGAGTCGAGACCATCCGGTCTTGAGTAAGCCAATCAGTTGGGCCGTGTGCACTTGAGCCCACTCGGAAACCCACTCAAGGTGCACCACCCCCTTATAATATAAGAACCTAAAACCCTCACACACACTCCCCTTTTTCACTCTCTCACTTCATCCTCACTCCCTCTCTCTAGAAAACCCTAACAAATCAAGCTCACCCCCACCTCTCTCTCTCTCTCTCGGATTCAATCGACAACAACAAGGAGGATCGGTCAAGCTCATCATCACCCGGACACTTCATTTTCTCACCTTCTCCCTTGACCTGGTACCCTTTTCATCAACCGGTTAGTGTTCTAAGGTCTTGTTGGATGATTCTAGTATGATTAGTGAGTTTGTGATATGATAAATATTGTGTGTGAGCCATTGTATAAAAATGTCTTGCTAAGGTGTTCTTGTAGATGGTTATGTTATCCGATTATGCTAGATGTTCTTGTAGATGGTTATGTTATCCGATTATGCTAGATGTTCTTGTAGATGGTTATGTTATCCGATTAGACTAGATGTTTTGTAAAATGGTTATGTCATCCGATTATGTAGATGTTTTTGTGAGATGGTTTTGTTAATCCGATTTATGTTATATGAGTTGTTATCCGATCTATGATTAGATGTTTTGAGACAAATGTGTGTTCAATAAGATGATGCAAGTTTTACTTGATCTTTGATCCCAATATTCCATGCTCGAATGATCTTATGAAGAACTTTATGAATATATGTTTAATGTGATATGAACATATGATGAACAACGTTGAATGTGGGATGAACATTTGAATATGCTTTGTTTGATCTATTTTGATTTGCATTTAGACAAAGAAACATGTTTAAACGGATAGTACACAAATTTGCATGAAATGGCAATCCTATTGGATAGTACATCGGGCAGGTTCTAGAAGGTCTGGATCATCAGGTGTGCGAGTCGAGACCTCCTGTCTCGACTCGAGACCGCGTGATTTCTACTCGGAACCAACACATGACAACTCGAAACCACCCCACTACAAACCGAGACCATTCGGTTGCGACTCGAGAGCCCATGATCTCGACTCGAGACTAAATCCGGGACATTTGAGGTTGCGACTCAAGCTGGTGTGACTCGAAACCACCCCACTACAAACCGAGTCCATTCGGTTGCGACTCGAGACCTGTCGATCTCGACTCGAGACCACCTTGTCTCGAGTGGGCTACTTGTCTCCGATATTGGGCCGAAAATGTGTGGGCGGTGCATACCATTCTATTTGGATTCTGTGATGATGATTAACTGTTAGTATGACCGGTTAGGCCCGATAACACTTGTGATTTGTATGATAGGTGTTGACGTTTACTGCTTAACTGCTACGTATCAGAATAGGCTCGATAACTTGTTGGGTAATTATATGCTATGCATTCAATGTGTTAGCTATGTGTAGATATACGTGATTACTTGTACCCAAACCTGACCTATACCGGTAACCATTTAGGACGTGGTGACCTGCATACTTAACCGAGTAAACTAAACTGCCGAGCAACCCAAGGTGAGTTCACACACTAAAAGCATGCGTCCCAGGGAGGGACACGAACCAACTAAATAATGTTTTCAAACTAATAATTTCCGGGGGAATATGCAAACGGTACTCTTGTACTACTACATCCGGGGGAGATACGTTTGGGTATTATTTATAAATCACAACTAGCAACACTAAACGAATCTCTATCACATTAAGTCCCTGCTTATAGTACCGATTAATCGCCGGGGGCGAACGGGTTATTAGTTGATAGCGCTATTAGGTTTGACAACCTCACACCGTGACCGGGGGAGATCGGGCGTGAACTATAGACCTTGCATCTCGGTCAATGACGATAGACATTGACCTGGGGCACAAAATCTTCTCGTCAACAGTTTCGGTAATTCAAGTTTAGTAGCTTTCATATGGGGTAGCTCCCCATAACGTGATTATAAATGCTTTACCTAAACAACCTACATTTTCTTTTGAAAAGCTAAAACTGGACATCTCGTGAACTCGCCAACATTTCTGTTGACACCCTACTGCATGCTTTGCAGGTAACCAGTGAATCAGGAGCTTGCAGCTTGGGGATATGTAGTGGTCGTCTTAACCCGTGTGTTGGGTTTCAAATAATCTTGAACAATGAACTTTGTTTTGAAACTGTTTGGTTTATGCTTCCGCTGTTTGTTTAAACTACCATTTGAACTTAACCTTTTAGAACTTTAAAAATATGGTGTTTACTAACTACTGTGGTTGGTGAATACTTTTACTATTAATCAATGCTCAGTATAATTGGTGGCTGGATCCTGGTCAGTCACGCCTCCAAGCGGTAGTACTCCGCAAGTGGAAGTTGGGGGTGTGACACGTTTAGACTATGACGAACCAGAACCGACACTATCTCCTGGACCCCCATCCCTCCTTTTGCAAACTCACAACCTTCTGCATCTAGGGATGAGGCTGGTCCCAGTAATCCTCCTCCAAATCCTAACCCATACCTATACACGAGGCCAAATCAAACAACATTTCCTCTTTTCTCTTCCCAACCAGCTACAGCCGGTGCTCCACTGGGGCACGAGCTAACTCTGGACCAGCTCCTACAATCCCCAGTGGCAAGCCTTCCACCCTCAGCAACGACTACATGGGAACAAGCTTTGTCTGTACTCCCTTTGGCACGAAGTGCCGTTATGAGCACTCCTTTGGGAGTTAGTTGCCCGGTCACACCTGGAAGCCTTCAAGGCTTCAACCTTATGCCCCAGATGATGGCCCAAATGATGGCCAGCTTCCCGTGGCAACACTTTATTAATCAGGTGTTGGCCACTCAAGGGAACAATAATAACAACAGCAACATGGGTGCAAGGGTTGAGGAAGATTTGGCCAAGCCTTATAAGCCAAGTAATCTCTCGTGCTTCTCATAGCAAATAGCCGATTATGATTTTCAAACGAAGACCAAGATGCCATCCCATATCAAAACATATGATGGGACGGAGGATCCAAAAGATCATCTTCATATCTTCACTGGTGCCGCCAGAATCGAAAAGTGGTCAGATGTTGAATGTTGCCTCATGTTTATGCAAACTCTCGTCGGATCAGCACAGCTATGGTTCAACAATTTGCCTGCCAGAAGCGTTCGAAGCTTCGATGATTTGAGTAAAGGGTTTTTAGCCAATTTCTCACAGCAGAGACGGTACGTCAAAGATGCTACCGTAATCTTTCAGATAAAACAGAGGGATGACGAAAGCCTTCGAGAGTTCATAGAAAGGTACAAGAAGGAAGGTCTCACGTATGTAGGGGCAGACGAAAAGATGAGAGTGGCTGGTTTTATGAACGCCATTACATCTAAATATCTCACAAGAGATTTTAACAAATCCATGCCTAAGACCTTAGAAGAAGCTCTCGAAAGAGCCGAAGCCCATATCCGAGGAGAAGAGGCTGTAGATATCAAGGAACAGAGAAAAAGGGGATCAAGCCGGTGTGGCAACAGCCCACCCAGAAAAAGGGAAAGCTTCCATCCCTATGACAGACGCCAAAAGGGTTCAGAGCAGCGAAGGCCTGAAGGCCGGAACCCTTCCAGCCGAGAAAAGGCATGAGCTTCACACCCCTCACCAAGACCCCTCAAGAGATTCTCGCTACAGAGGAAGTAAAGCAAAGCTTTCGGCCTCCAAGATCTCTCCCCAAAAGCAAGAGCAATGAGAATTCCACCCAATTCTGTGAATTTCATGAAGAAAAGGGCCACCATACTAATGATTGCTTTCAATTGAAAAAGAGGATCGAAGAAGCTGTCAAATCCGGGGAACTTACTCACTTGGTAAAGGGGGTAAGGGACAAGATGGCCGAAGGAAAGGGCAAGGAAATTAACATGGTGGATTTTGATGGAAAGGTTCCTCACAAACAACAGAGGTTGGAAGCTTGGGAGCTTCAGTGTGTTTGTTTCCCTCCAACGGAAAAGAACCCACTTTCAACCCCCTTGTGGTTGAAGCAACTGTGGGTACACTACAAACAAAAAAAGCATACATAGATACTGGTGTAGCCACGGAAATCATGTTTGAAAAGTTCTTCAACCGTTTGAGCAATGAGAAACGTTTGAAGCTTCAACCCTCAGGAACCTCCATAAAAGGTAATGCAAACATACCTCTTAAGCCTTTAGGGCAACTAACAATTGATGTTCGTTTCAGTGAAGGCAAGATGGAAAGAGTTCAACCTCTCACTTTTGTGGTCATCAATATACCTTCAAACTATGATGTGATCATAGGAAGGCCAGGGCAGTGTGCCATCTACATGGTTGTTTCTGTTGGTCATGGCACTGTCAAGTTTCCTACCGAGAGGGGGATTGCAACCCTTCAACCCACTCAAGAGGCCTACATGGTTGAAGGTGAGAGCTCCAAGAATGAAGAAGACAAGCAAAGGCTGATCATAAACCCTAAGTATCCTGAGCAAAGGATAAGGGTAAATCCAAGCCTTTCACAAGAAACCCTCTCATATCTCAAAAAGCTGTTGGTACACTATAGTGATGTCTTTGCCTGTTGCCTGGAAGATATGACGGGTATTCCTCGAAGCATTGCTGAGCATGAGTTAAGAATACCACCTGATGTCAAGCCTGTTGTCCAAAAGAAGCGAAGTCTAGCACCCGAAAGAAGCTTGGCTGCATGCCAAGAGGTTGAAAAGGTTGTGTCAGCTGGCATTCTTCGAGAAGTCAAGTATCAATCCTGGGTTGCAAACCCGGTCATGGTTCGAAAGCCCGACAACTCTTGAAGAATGTGCATAGACTTCAAGGATTTGAACAAGGCTTGTCCCAAAGTGTAACACCCCGAAAACGGGTTTGGTAATCAAACCCCGTTAATACTAAAAGACGGGTAAAGTACCGTTAGTGGTAAAAATAACCTAGTAAATATTAGGATTTAAATAAATGATCCTAATATTAATCAAAAAGCGAATAAGAACTTTCAAGAGAAAATAAAGTTATGAAAGGCCCGAGTTAACGGGACTTACAATATAACGGGTTATAACTTCCCGGACCTATTAAGTTAACTAGGGATAATTAACCTAGTTACTAGTATGTGACTAAGTGATAAATGGTAAGTTGTAGCTTCAATTGATCAAAATAAAACATGAGGGACTAATACTTGCCAAGTGGGAAACTTGTTTTAATTAAAACAAGTAATAACACACAATTCACACACTAAGGGTGTGTGTGGAGATCGACCAGGGGAAGCTCCCCATGGAGCCAAACCCCAACCTTCAACAAATCCATCAAATTGAAGGATCAAATGAAGCCCAAATTCACAACCGAGCGCGAATTAACGATCACCCGAACAAGAGGATCGTAAGGTATGTAAAATCTTGATGATTAGTGAAGTTGTGAAATATGGATAATCATCCTAATCATGAATTAGGCATGGATTAGAGAAGCTATGGCTAGATTAGTGATGTATACTTGCTTAGGAACAAAACCCTAAGTGAAAATCATATATGACATGCTATGTATGGAATGATTAGATGATTTACTACACTTAATTAAGTGGGTTTTAAGCATATGATGAAAAAGATGATATAATTGTGATTAGAATCATCATGCATGATAGTAATCGATAAATACTTGAAAAAATGATGTGTTTAAGTATATGATCATACCTACTACAAAAAGGGTTTAGGATGATATGATAAAATTGGATGATTGTTCATGATTAATGATGTTTAATATCATCAAGTATTAATTTGGTAACTTATAGTTACAAGAGCTTGCTAAATACGTGACTAAAACGGTAACATAAGAATGATGTTTATCGGATAATTGGCCAAATAATTAAAACTAGTAGTTAAGCTACTTCGTATAGTTAATTATGTCAACAGTCAGTTAACTTTTAAAAGTCAAACTGATCAATGATATGGTCGAATGGTAATTTCGACATTAAAGTCGTAGGATGGAATAGTCGTGAATGATTAGGACTAAGTTAACCATCTTACGAATTATGATGATAGTTTGACGCTGACAAGCTAAGGGGAAGCTTGGGAAGGAAGCGGGTCAAACTAATCGGGAGTGAAGGAAAATGCATAAATAGGATGCAAGGTAAGTATATCTTACACTAGTCATATATTTTAGAATATCCTTTTGTCGTGTTACAAAAAAAAGACAATTATGATGTAAGCCATAGTAGGCCAAAAAGTTTTAAGAAATGGAATTATAAGTAAAGTGACCGCACGGTGTAAATCGGAGCGAGTCATATATACGAGGTGGTAATAAATGTCATCTCGCTAATATAATTGGTCATTTAGACCAAACGGGTCAAAAGGTGAAATTATCACCCTTGACAATATCGACTAATGGGTTGTCGAGCTGTATGATTTTAGGGAATAAATAGCACATGGATGTTTACAGCGCCATCATTTAGCAGCCACTAAGGCAAGGTATTGAAACGGGTCAATATATTGATCCGAGCCAGGTATGTATAATAACACAACTCATCATGTAGAATTGGGAGTTCTACAAGAGTTAGACAAGGTTAAAATATAGATATTCGGTTATCTTTTAGGTAAGCCGAATAAATTGAGTTATGATTATAATGATTTAGAAGCACATGGGTTTACAAACAAGAACTATAGTTAAAAGGTCGGATTTTGAGTCAAACAAGTATTTAAAGGTCCTTGTAGTGAAAGAAGGACGAAAATTTACCAAACTGCCCTTGTAAGCTAATTCGAAGGAACGACCCTTAAAAGTGGTTTGGAAACGAGTCTTGTGATTAAATAAATGCTTAGAATGAGTATAGGTAGTGAAAGATGTAAATTCTTGGGTCGAAAGACTTTATATGAGTCTTTGCCATAAAATGACAATTCGAGGGGTAAAACTCAGAATTTATAGATCTCCACATTAAATCCACCACAAATATAGTTGTGGTGGAAGATTACTTGGTAAGAAAGGTGGAAATATAAGGCTAGATACAAATGAAAGTGAATCATGTTTAAAATTATACTTAATTACCCTTAACGGGTCAAAATAAGCATACGAGCGAAAACGGGTTAAAATATATAAGAAACCCGCAATCAGAACCTAACATGGTAGAAAATATTGAAATGAGGTGGTTCATGTGAAATAATGATCAAACAAATATGTTTGTTTGATAAATGCGTAAACGGGTCAAAATTTTGTAAAAAGGTAATAAGCCGAAGCCATAAAAGTTTCAAAATTTATTAAGCCGGATGTCGGATTTTAACTCCATATGATGGAGAATCAAATTACAATCACGTAGGAAGAAACGGTAGGTCAAACGGACAAGCGGATTGAAAGATACGAAAGTTTTCGTGTCAAAAACGACAAAATGGAAGAATATTGATACAGGGGCCACCGTAACTTACGGTGGGCACCGTAAGTTACGGTGGGGCCTGAAATCGCTACGCCAGTTCTCTACTGACTTACGGTGGGAACATATTAAAACAGGGGCTACCGTAAATTACGGTATCCACCGTAATTTACGGTGGACCCTGTACAAAAATGTATTTTAATCAGTTTGTTTCCCGAACTCGTTTAGATACGTTTTAAACCCCGTATGACTAAAGCATTTCATGTTTATGAAATGTAGGTACTCTTTGGATGCCGGAAGACGATCAAGCTCAACGAAGAACCGAACACGATAAAGATACATGCTTCCGCACATTGCATCGTCATAAATTTTAAACGACGAATCTGATCACGTTATGTCGAATAACTTATGAATTGCCAAAAAGTTTTAATAAATCCATATTTTTATAGTATGTGTAGTCTTAACTACACATCTAATTGTTGGTATTTACATGTAAAACCGTTAAATAGAAACTAGGGTGTTACAAGTTGGTATCAGAGCCCTGGTTTAAGAGATTCAAGTATGGTGGGAAAACTATGCTTGGACTTAAACCTTATGCTCTTAATAAAGATTGGTGTTCGGTTCGATGCTTGATCGCAAATCCGGTAAGTGCATGTATGTTAATCGTTTAGCGTATTAAAATGTTGAAAACAACACATAGGGTTATTGTGTAATACACGTTACCCCAATTAAATGATAGAAATAGCTAACAAAATTTCGTGCGTTGACACCTATAGTAGAAAAGCCTTGTATTATGATACGGCATTTAGTAAAGTTGACATTACTAAATTTTGTGAATGTCTTGATTGAAGGACACTTGCATTTAAAGATGACAAGAGTTGAACAAATTAAGGATATGATAGAGGAACGGTCCGAAGTATGACAAGAGGAGCATGCTCACCAAGGGCTAAATCACGTAACGACCGCGAACAAGGTTAATGGCACGGAACGCCGACGGGGCAAGCATTACCAGGTGCACGCTTTTAAATATAATCGCATAAATAGCAATATGCAATAAACAAGTAGAGAATGATTGTTGCATAGATAAATTAGAAACTTGGAAAACCTGAATAGAAATACATATCCAGGATGTTATTTCCAAGAAAACTAAATAGAGACGTTACTTACATAGGGCGTGATGTGAAAACTATAAAAAAGGTCTTGTATGTCATGTGTTAATCGCTTACTCTGGCCAAGTAAGTAGTGGCATATGATACCATGAGTTTCTTATAGCGGACACATTTACATCCGATGTAGTAAGGGCGGAGTGAATGGGACAAACTTAAAAAGTACCCAAATGAATCAAATGAGCAAAATATTTGATAATAATGTAAACGCATAGCCGGGTGACGGAAGCGTATTACATTAGGATAATGAGCCCGAAAGAAGGGATAAAGAAACATGTAAAATAATTAAGGTACGCATTGGGAGGGGGTGTACTTACATTCGAACCCGGAAAATGCAAACATGTAAAATGATGTAGACATGTATCGGGAGGGGGTGTACTTACACTTGAACCCGAAGAATATAAACATGTAGAATGATCAAGATATGCATTGGGAGGAAATGTACTTACACTCGAACCCGGAAAATGCGAATATGTCTCTAAACGGGTCGTTTTTGTAAAACGTCAAACTCGAGGACAAAGTCGGAATATAAAAATGAAGCGAGGTCTTAATGCATACCGGGAGGGTTGCAATAATAACGACTTCGGTAAAACACCCGGTTGATGGGTAAGAATTAAACACATGCGTAGACCGAGAAACGGGAACTCGGATGGAAAGTTAAAAGACTCGGGTTTTGGGTCATAACTAAAAGATGACAAAATAATGTAAATAAAAATTGTGAATAAATTATGTTCAACTATTTTAAAGTTGAACGGGTCGATTATAATATCATGCCGGACGGCATGAGTAAATACAAGCGGGATAATATTAGCGTTAAAAGCAAAAGAATAATGAGCCCGGTAATGGGACATAATAAAATACGAATGTATGTAAACTGAATAATGGTGAGCATAAAATAAACCGACGCATAAATGATGTGAGAAGTCATAAAGTCAGAAAATTTGTCCGAAAGGAAACGAATATAGCCTTAGACTACGGTCAAGGTCAAAGAAAATACCTAGGAGAAAATAAATGATTTTAAACAAAAACAGGAATGCCTTGACACCAAACATGTATTTTAATAATGACATGACTAAGGAATGATCTACAGGATTAACCTAACCTTTGGGGTTATAAACAATGGAAAGGTCTACGAGACTAAAACGACCCACGAGTCATGACTAGAACGAAATAGATTATAAGGACCTCGCCTTAAAGATATGAAGGTCTAATAAAATAGCCCATAGACTAAGTGATAAAACCTACGGGTTAATAAGACAAAGCGAGGGAATAAATGGAGAATCCTCGCCTAAGACAAAGACCGAAAAAGAAGAAATTTTGGACTGTCAATATCCCGGTATGGATAATTGGCAAAGGTTAAAGAGAAGACGCTAAACTAAAACTTCGGTTTTGGTAAGAAACAACGTTTCTACAAAAAAAATGAATTATGATAGACGTATAAACAGTAAACATGAAAGATATAAGTCTTGACACTGATAGGTGCAAGACGATATATTCGAAAAGTAATAATTTTGAAAATAGAAAGTTGATGTAAAATTTGGCATGACGTGACATGATCACGGTCAAGAAGTGTAATGTGAAGTATAATCACATTAGAGCCGAGTGACGAATATTAGAGCCAAGTGATGAATATTGCTAAGTAATTAAACTAGTGGAAATAACGAGATTACGTTATTTCAAGTTGCATTATGCCATATAAGATACGTAGATGATTAATAACCAAAAAGAAATTACCATACCTTTCTGGTAATACTAACAATCGGTTAAAATATGAGCAATGCTCAATTGATTATCGAGAGCAAATGCATGAAGTTAAACTCGATAAATTATGTAAGAAAAGGTTTCGAGGACGAAACCTCTTTAAGGGGGTAGACTTGTAACACCCCGAAAACGGGTTTGGTAATCAAACCCCGTTAATACTAAAAGACGGGTAAAGTACCATTAGTGGTAAAAATAACCCAGTAAATATTAGGATTTAAATAAATGATCCTAATATTAATCAAAAGGCGAATAAGAACTTTCAAGAGAAAATAAAGTTATGAAAGGCCCGAGTTAACGGGACTTAAAATATAACGAGTTATAACTTCCCGAACCTATTAAGTTAACTAGGGATAATTAACCTAGTTACTAGTATGTGACTAAGTGATAAATGGTAAGTTGTAGCTTCAATTGATCAAAATAAAACACGAGGGACTAATACTTGCCAAGTGGGAAACTTGTTTTAATTAAAACAAGTAATAACACACAATTCACACACTAATGTGTGGAGATCGACCAGGGGAAGCTCCCCATGGAGCTTCAATTCATCAATATACCTTCAAACTATGATGTGATCATAGGAAGGCCAGGGCAGTGTGCCTTCTACATGGTTGTTTCTGTTGGTCATGGCACTGTCAAGTTTCCTACCGAGAGGAGGATTGCAACCCTTCAACCCACTCAAGAGGCCTACATGGTTGAAGGTGAGAGCTCCAAGAATGAAGAAGACAAGCAAAGGCTGATCATAAACCCTAAGTATCCTGAGCAAAGGATAAGGGTAAATCCAAGCCTTTCACAAGAAACCCTCTCATATCTCAAAAAGTTGTTGGTACACTATAGTGATGTCTTTGCCTGTTGCCTGGAAGATATGACGGGTATTCCTCGAAGCATTGCTGAGCATGAGTTAAGAATACCACCTGATGTCAAGCCTGTTGTCCAAAAGAAGCGAAGTCTAGCATCCGAAAGAAGCTTGGCTGCATGCCAAGAGGTTGAAAAGCTTGTGTCAGCTGGCATTCTTCGAGAAGTCAAGTATCAATCCTGGGTTGCAAACCCGGTCATGGTTCGAAAGCCCGACAACTCTTGGAGAATGTGCATAGACTTCAAGGATTTGAACAAGGCTTGTCCCAAAGTGTAACACCCCGAAAACGGGTTTGGTAATCAAACCCCGTTAATACTAAAAGACGGGTAAAGTACCGTTAGTAGTAAAAATAACCTAGTAAATATTAGGATTTAAATAAATGATCCTAATATTAATCAAAAAGCGAATAAGAACTTTCAAGAGAAAATAAAGTTATGAAAGGCCCGAGTTAACGGGACTTACAATATAACGGGTTATAACTTCCCGGACCTATTAAGTTAACTAGGGATAATTAACCTAGTTACTAGTATGTGACTAAGTGATAAATGGTAAGTTGTAGCTTCAATTGATCAAAATAAAACATGAGGGACTAATACTTGCCAAGTGGGAAACTTGTTTTAATTAAAACAAGTAATAACACACAATTCACACACTAAGGGTGTGTGTGGAGATCGACCAGGGGAAGCTCCCCATGGAGCCAAACCCCAACCTTCAACAAATCCATCAAATTGAAGGATCAAATGAAGCCCAAATTCACAACCGAGCGCGAATTAACGATCACCCGAACAAGAGGATCGTAAGGTATGTAAAATCTTGATGATTAGTGAAGTTGTGAAATATGGATAATCATCCTAATCATGAATTAGGCATGGATTAGAGAAGCTATGGCTAGATTAGTGATGTATACTTGCTTAGGAACAAAACCCTAAGTGAAAATCATACATGACATGCTATGTATGGAATGATTAGATGATTTACTACACTTAATTAAGTGGGTTTTAAGCATATGATGAAAAAGATGATATAATTGTGATTAGAATCATCATGCATGATAGTAATCGATAAATACTTGAACAAATGATGTGTTTAAGTATATGATCATACCTACTACTACAAAAAGGGTTTAGTATGATATGATAAAATTGGATGATTGTTCATGATTGATGATGTTTAATATCATCAAGTATTAATTTGGTAACTTATAGTTACAAGAGCTTGCTAAATACGTGATTAAAACGGTAACATAAGAATGATGTTTATCGGATAATTGGCCAAATAATTAAAACTAGTAGTTAAGCTACTTCGTATAGTTAATTAGACTATCTACTATGGTGAACAATTTCCACAACCGGTTGCCACATGGATAATAGGACAAAAAATTTGAGCAATTTTTTTAATAAAAAATTCACCATGGTGAACAACCGGGTTGTTTCACCAACCAAAGTTTGCAACCTAACTTTACAATATTTAATTGCTTTTCTCAATTTTCATGATTTAAATTTTTTTTCTTTACTTTTTAACAATATTTAATTGTTTAGCAACCCAACTTTACAATATAAATCCATGTCATTTTGTAATAATGAATAATTAAGTAGTTTGTATCTTATGTATAATTAAATAGTTTAATATTATGTGTTTTATAATGTTTTTTTATTTTATTGTAATTTTTTTAATTTTTTATTTGTTTTTATATTTAATACAAATAATTTACCAGTTTCAAAATAAAGTTATTATTTTTAATATTCTAATATTTTTTTGTATAATAAACAATAATTATAAATCATATTTATATAATAAAGAGTTAATTACATAGTTAGTCCCTGTGGTTTGCACAAAATAACAACATTAGGTACTAATAGTTTAAAATCACATTCTAGGGTATTAACTTTTCATTTTGTAACGTTTGAGGGTATTAACTTTTCATTTTGTAACGTTTGAGGGTATTAATTTTTCATTTTGTAACGTTTGAGGGTACTAATAAAATGTGATTTTAAGCCTTTAAACAGTGCTAATACCCTCAAACGTTACAAAATGAAAAGTTAATACCCTAGAATGTGATTCTAAACTATTAGTACCTAAGGTTGTTATTTTTTGCAAACCACAGGGACTAACTATGTAATTAACTCTATAATAAAATATTAGTTTAGGTTGGGTTGTGAATGTGGGTGAAAAATTGGATTGGGTTGGGTTGTGTAGGTGGAAGAGAGAGAAATTAGTATTTTATTGAAAGATTGGGTTGGGATGGGTTGTGATAGTGGATAGTCTTATGTCAACAGTCAGTTGACTTTTAAAAGTCAAACTGATCAATGATATGGTCGAATGGTAATTTCGACATAAAAGTCGTAGGATGGAATAGTCGTGAATGATTAGGACTAAGTTAACCATCTTACGAATTATGATGATAGTTTGACGCTGACAAGCTAAGGGGAAGCTTGGGAAGGAAGCGGGTCAAACTAATCGGGAGTGAAGGAAAATGCATAAACAGGATGCAAGGTAAGTATATCTTACACAAGTCATATATTTTAGAATATCCTTTTGTCGTGTTACAAAAAAAGACAATTATGATGTAAGCCATAGTAGGCCAAAAAGTTTTAAGAAATGGAATTATAAGTAAAGTGACCGCACGGTGTAAATCGGAGCGAGTTATATATACGAGGTGGTAATAAATGTCATCTCGCTAATATAATTGGTCATTTAGACCAAACGGGTCAAAAGGTGAAATTATCACCCTTGACAATATCGACTAATGGGTTGTCGAGCTGTATGATTTTAGGGAATAAATAGCACATGGATGTTTACAGCGCCATCATTTAGCAGCCACTAAGGCAAGGTATTGAAATGGGTCAATATATTGATCCGAGCCAGGTATGTATAATAACACAACTCATCATGTAGAATTGGGAGTTCTACAAGAGTTAGACAAGGTTAAAATATAGATATTCGGTTATCTTTTAGGTAAGCCGAATAAATTGAGTTATGATTATAATGATTTAGAAGCACATGGGTTTACAAACAAGAACTATATTTAAAAGGTCGGATTTTGAGTCAAACAAGTATTTAAAGGTCCTTGTAGTGAAAGAAGGACGAAAATTTACCAAACTGCCCTTGTAAGCTAATTCAAAGGAACGACCCTTAAAAGTGGTTCGGAAACGAGTCTTATGATTAAATAAATGCTTAGAATGAGTATAGGTAGTGAAAGATGTAAATTCTTGGGTCGAAAGACTTTATATGAGTCTTTGCCATAAAATGACAATTCGAGGGGTAAAACTCGGAATTTATAGATCTCCACATTAAATCCACCACAAATATAGTTGTGGTGGAAGATTACTTGGTAAGAACGGTGGAAATATAAGGCTAGATACAAATGAAAGCGAATCATGTTTAAAATTATACTTAATTACCCTTAACGGGTCAAAATAAGCATACGAGCGAAAACGGGTTAAAATATATAAGAAACCCGCAATCAGAACCTAACATGGTAGAAAATATTGAAATGAGGTTGTTCATGTGAAATAATGATCAAACAAATATGTTTGTTTGATAAATGCGTAAACGGGTCAAAATTTTGTAAAAAGGTAATAAGCCGAAGCCATAAAAGTTTCAAAATTTATTAAGCCGGATGTCGGATTTTAACTCCATATGATGGAGAATCAAATTACAATCACGTAGGAAGAAACGGTAGGTCAAACGGACAAGCGGATTGAAAGATACGAAAGTTTTCGTGTCAAAAATGGTAAAATGGAAGAATATTGATACAGGGGCCACCGTAACTTACGGTGGCCACCGTAACTTACGGTGGGCACCGTAAGTTACGGTGGGGCCTGAAATCGCTACGCCAGTTCTCTACTGACTTACGGTGGGAACATATTAAAACAGGGGCTACCGTAAATTACGGTATCCACCGTAATTTACGGTGGACCCTATACAAAAATGTATTTTAATCAGTTTTTTTCCCGGACTCGTTTAGATACGTTTTAAACCCCGTATGACTAAAGCATTTCATGTTTATGAAATGTAGGTACTCTTTGAATGCCGGAAGACGATCAAGCTCAACGAAGAACCGAACACGATAAAGATACTGTTGGTGCATGCGTCTGTCGACTTCGTCTAATATCGAGTCTTGAATTCGTTGCGGATCTGAACAAGAATGATGTCAAGTTCGCATGAATGTTCAAACGAAGTGGATGTTCAAACGAAGTGGATGTTCAAACGAAGTGGAACTTCAAACGAAGTGGTCACTTCATACGAACTGGGGTTTGTCCAGTTTGTATGAAGCTCAGACGACCTGGTCTCCCTATAAATAGGTCATGTTGTTATTTCATTTGTAACTTTTGGATTCCGGTAGCGATGCTCTGCCGAAGTGTCTCCAAGTCTGTAATTGCGTTATAATCAATATAAGAGACAGTTATTAGTGAATATCAAGCTGAAACAAACTCTGATTCTTTGAATTCCGCCTTTGAATTAGTTTAGAGCTCTTCTGAAGACTCGTTCAGATCGATTCTCGATCCTACAAGTGGTATCAGAGCTCAGGAGGAAGAGTTCTACCGATTCAGCTTGTTTTTCATAAAAAAATTCTGACTTCTACTCATATTCTTCACTTTTTTGGAAAATTAAACGAGTTTTACTGGATAAAATGGCTTGAGTTTGGAGTATATCGTGCGAAACAGTGTTTTAATCAATTTGTGAAAGTTTCAGATCTTAAAACAAAGTAAAACTTGATCAATTTTACGAATATTTGGTCAGCTCGTTTGAAAGTTTATACATCTCGTACGAACAGAACTTTAAACTCAGATCTACAGCGATTCAGTGGACAATATTGAACAAATTATACATCATTGTGTTCGGAATTCATAGTAGAACAATCCTTGAACTTATCAGATTCTAATTCAACCGAAAACGTGATCATATTTGGCAAAATAACATCAGATCGTTTAAACAATGGTTCAGTTCATTTGAGACTTTGAATCCAGTTCGTCTGAAAGGTCACACGGAGTGGCCAGTTCGTATGAAAAAGGATCAGTTTGCATGGTATTATTAGTTCACTTCGCTTCAAAATCCAGTCCGCATAAGAGTCAAGTCCGTCTGAATTTACCTCGTTTGAACCTTAGATCATTTAAATCTCAGGTCGTCTGAATCACAGTTCGTCTGAAGTCGTCAGTCCGTTTGAAAGCTTTTCAGTTCAGTTTGTTTGAACTTCAGTTCGTTTAAGAGATTCAGTTCGTTTGTTCTTCATTCAGGTTGTCTGAAACAGTTGATCAGGTTGTTTGTTTAATCACAGTTCGTAACAATTTAGACGAAGTAGACAGGTCGTTTGAAAGGTCATACGAAGTGACCAGAATATCAGTTCGTTTAAAATTGGAACGAGTTCATACGAAGTACCTAGTTCGTTTGAGAATTCACTTGAACTTCTTGTTCGCATGAAATTCAGTTCGTCTGAATTGTTAGTTTAGTTCGTTTGAGGAAGTCTGAATTGCATATGTTCTCTGAACAATCACATGTGAGTTCACATTAAGGTCAAATTGTAATTGAATTGAAATCAAAAGGTATCATACATTATTCACGTGATATCATCAGACATTAATGATCTATTGCATGAGACGATAAGGTTCAATTAAATTGGATGGTGACTGATGTTATCGTATATTTTTAATTGAGTTTTGAAGTTGTCGGCTTAGTGGTATAATTGGTCCAATCAGTTTTTTTTTAAAACATAGAGGTTGTTGGTCATCTATTGATTGCATGTGATCTGATCATTTGTGCTCGGTCCAATTATATGCTTTTCATTTTGACAACACATGTGAAACATTAAATGCAATCGGTGTACATGTGATCGAGATTATTGTCCATCGGCCCATCAGTTTATGTGATACATTCGGTCAAATAGAATGAATCGGTGATCTGTCTGTCAGCCATTAAAAGCCCACGTAATCATATATGTTCATTTGACATTTTGGCGACCCAAGATTGTTCTGGTTAAGGAGTTGTTTTGTGTGAGAAGCCTAATTCATTCAGTGATTTCACCCGAATTATATTGAACGAGTCCATGAATCTTCGACACGAGTCCTAGATCGATTCAACCGTCACACACATTCACATATTCAGTTCGCTTAAACTGATCATTTGTTTTTGTGTCTCGAGGTATTTCACTAGGTGAACCAGTTCGTTTGAAAGCTTGTGTGAGAAATCCTTTGATACCGAATCATGGACGAGGAATTCTACAACGCATTCGCTACTCCGGTTACCCCGATTTCTCTTGCACATAACACTATGTTGGAAAACGAAACGGGGACGATGCAAAAGCCGCCTAAACTCATGAACATAGAGGAATATAAGGGTTGGGAAGGTCGTTTCGAAAACTGGGTGCAAGCAAACTACTTAGATGCTTGGGAGTGTGTTGAGACGAAATACATTCGACCGACGAATGATGATGAAGAAGTGGTTCCGATAAAAGATATTAGTGCCGATGCTAGAAAGAAGTACAAAGATGAGAAAATGATGTTGAATTTATTGCAACAAGCTATGAAAGAAGACATCTTGGTGCTCTTGCAACATAATGGAACTTCTTACTCAATCTGGAAAGCATTAAGATCTAAATTTCATGGTAGTCAAGAGATGGTCAAAAACAAGAAATCGCTTTTGAAGAAAGAGTTCGATCTGTTTTGTGGTTTGAAGAATGAGAACACAAGGCAAATCATTGAGAGATACTGCAATCTGCTAGCAAACATGAAGAGATTGAGTATTGAGAAAGACAATGAAGAGTTGATCGAGAAGCTTGCTGATGCTTTACCACACGAGACTTGGGGCACATATCTCATGATGCTCAGAAACAAGAAAGGGTTTAGCAGTTTGACGCTCAGCAAGTTCATTGAAAAGATTGAAGCTCAGGAAATGGAGCAGAGAAAAGTCTTGAGAATGAAAGGTTTCGACGGTGAACAAGACATCGGTCTTTACTACAAAGGTGGTGTTACTGATAAATCCACCAATTTGTCACCAAAGATTGGAACGGCATTCAATGCAAAGAATTCATCTGATAGTTCATCCAAAGGATCAAGCAGCAACACAAGTTTTTCATCATATCCATCTTTTGATCTGAACGTTTCAACAACAAGAAATGGAAAAAAGCTTCAATGCAACATTGTATTGAACATTGAAAATGATCAGGAATATTCTGAAGAGTTAGCAAAAAGCCATATGTCTTTATTGGGAACTGTTCTTGAATCTTATGGTAGTTTTGTTGCAGGTCGAATCGGGAATACAATGCTGACAAAGGAAGATTACGACCAGATTCATGCTGAAGAGATGGAACTGATGGACATAAAATGGTGCTTGGCCAGCGTGTTGAGGAGAGCTGAGAAATTCAAGCAAATCACTGGAAGAGATGATCTTCGTGAGGCTGGTGTTTCTACTTTAGGTTTTGACAAATCTAAAGTCACTTGTTTTCGTTGTAGGGAAAAGGGTCACTTCAAGAGAGAGTGCACCAATCGCGAAGCAAGTGGAGCTCAGAATCCTTTTAACAACAACAATGATTACTACCGAAAAGCCATCTACCATCAAGTTGCTCAGCAACCATCTCAACAACAACAACATCAGGCACAAACTGCGCATGGAAGAATTGTGATTGAAGATTCTGGAAAGAAAGCGTGCGTGGTGAATCAAGATGAGAAGTCTTCAACAGCATTCAACTGGGATAAATATGTATCAGCTGATGGAAAAGCTTGTGTGATTGATCAAGATGATGAAAAGCTACCCGAGGGATTTAGCTGGGAAAATTTCACATGGGATGATTATCTTCCTGATCAAGATACAGCTCACACAGCTTTTTTTGCACGAGTTGAAGATGATAGTGATGATGATACTGAGTATTGGGCGAGAAAATTCGATGCTGATATGAAACTGATTGCTGAAAGTGACAGTGAAGATGAAAAGGTTAAAAAGAAGAAGAAAAAGGTCAAGACTCCAGTCACTAGTGATGACGAAGAAGTTCCAGTGATCAAAAGAAAAGTAAAGGTTGAAGTTCCAAAGTTCAAGGTTGATGAAAAAGTTGATGCGAAAAAGATTTCAGTGAGGTGTGAGAACTGTGAAGCTGTGAAGAAACAGAACAGCACACTGATCTATAACTTGAACAGTTTAAAGGAATCTTATGATGTGTTGAACAAAGCTATGAACCAGTATAATCAAACCAGTGAAGAACAAGCTACAGCTATGAAGACACTTCAGGGTGCTTTTATGACGAAGCAAAAAGTGGTGAACAACTACATTGAGAAGTGTGCCGTGCTTGAACAAAAGCTGGAACTGCAAAGAATTGAGACTGAAAGAGTAAACCTTTTGTTGAAAAGTTACTCATGTACTTCTTATGTCATTGACAGGATTTATCCAACTGTTGAAGGCATGAATGCATTTGAAGAGGATGAAGTAACTGAGGTAAAGAATGTTGGAAAAGTGGCTGAAGAAAAGACTCCAGAAAAGAAGAAAGTAAAGAAGAAGGATACTAAAGAGAATGATTCTGGTAAGAAACAATGTTTTGGTTACAACAAGTGTCCACCCCCACTGGAAAATGGATATTTGCCCAGAAATCCAAATTCTGAAAGAGTCCAAAAGGCTACAAACTTACAATGGGAGTCGGAGTCGTCAGTCAATTTGCCAGAAAATATAGATGTCACGTTTACATCATCTGACACTGATCATGAGTCCGAGTTAATAAAGAAAGTAGTCGATCAGGTGTTGGATAAAGATGAAACTGAGGAGTCAAAGTTGGAGTCAAACTCAGAGTCAAAGTCAGAGTCAGAGTCAAAGTCTGGTTCTGAAAGTTCGAGTTCGACAGACAACAGTCTAAAATCTTCGGTTAAAAGGGTTTATGACAAAGAATTCCTGTTATCAAAATCTAATTTGAGTGACGAAACATTCAAAGTTGCATATACATTGAATGTTTCCGACAAATTATATTCTGATGAGGAATTTCCAATAAAAGGTGTCAAAACTGAATTGATCAAAAAGGTTTTCAAACTTATAGAAATTAATATTTCTGAAATAAAAGATTTAAATCTTAATGGTAAACCTAAAACTTACACCTCAAGAGTACAACAAAGATTAAACAAGAAAAAAGGTTACAGTTCTGGTTCTGGTTTTCAAAAGAAACCAAACCAAAATCGTAATTTCAAAAAGAAAGGTCTTGGATTTATTCCAACAGAAAAACAGAAAAATGAAAAATATGTTCGTGATTTTAAATCAAAGATGACATTTGTTTCAGGTACATCAGCAGAAGAGGAAGAAAAGAAAGAATTCTGGAGACAATCGAACAAAGAATTCCATGCAAAGAAGCAAGAAGAGATGAAAGAAACGAGAACCTGTTTCAAATGCAACAATGTTGGACATATTGCCAAAGATTGTTCAAAGGCAATACAGTCAAAACAGGGAGTTTCTCGTAACTCGATAGACAAGGAAATTGTATTTGAACCACTAATTGACAGAACCAAACTTTTCAAAAATTCTACATTTGAAATTGGTGAATGTTCAAATAAGTTTTACAACAAAAGAGCTAAATTTGACAACCAGAAATGGGTTGTTAAAAAAGCTGCTGAAAGCTCTAGCGATGATTCTGATAGGTCGAAATCAGAGGAGTTATTTTCTGACGATGAATCTGATTCCACAAAATCAGATGAGCCACAGGTTGAGTTAAAATTGAAAACTTCAGTTCCTCCAATGGATGATGTTCATTTTCCACCATTGAAGGCTGAAAATTTTAAAAAGAAAATTGGTAAGGTTGAAATTTCAAACCAATTTTATGATGACAAGAAGGAATTTGATGTCGAAAAGGCCTTTAACCCCACTGTGAAATACATTTTTGGTAAAATGATTGATCGAAAAATCAAAGGGGTTAAAGAGTTCTATGAGAAGAAGACGAAGAAAGATAAAGTTGAACCGTCCCTGGTTTGTGACTGGGATGGTACATACTATGAACAGTAAGTCTGTGGACTTGCCGGAGCTCCCAGGTTTGTAAGCGTGGAGCAGGAATCGGCATCTATCTTTCTTAGTTGGATTTTTCGTACAAGTGGTAAATCAGGGACATTAATTTGTACTTGATTTTCTACAAGTGGTTGATGACAAAATGATGAACCACATCCCCAACTTTACAAGTGGTAAAAACAAACTTATTTTCCGGAAAAATCATTTTGATTAAAACAAACTTAAGTGTTTTGAAATCTTAATGAGAAAATGGTTTGTTGTGAGGGGGAGTTCTGATTGTTTATGCCAAGTGAATGGCGAATTGAGGTGATTCGATATTGGTTGTCATTTTATTGTACAGTTTGTTTTCAAATTTCCTAAAATGTGTTTGCATTTTAGGGGGAGTAAGAATTTTTAGAAAATCCAAAAACATTTGAAAATTTGAAAAAGACAAAAACATGATAAAACAAAAATGAGTTTTGTTGTCAAGAAGAGGAAATGATAATACATCAGTGGACGATCACAACATTCTAAAGAATTGGAAAGTTAAAAGTGATAAACGGTCTCACTGATGATGTGCCAGTAGGTTTTTGCACATTTAGTAGATTGTGACGAGATATAAACCTAAATTTCAAACTTGCTTATATCGTGGGGAAACATCTCTCGGATATATGGGTAACCCCCGAAATCTTGTTTGAAAGATTCCTTTTTCTGATATACTAGGTCTTTATACTCAGTGATATCTAGGGTATTATTCTTGGACTTCTGCTGAATGGAAGTTCTGACCTAGTCCTCGAATAATACTTTCTGCAATGCTTGAAACATAGCATCACCCTCAGCATATATGATAAGACAATAAAATTGCTTAGCAATGCTGTTGTAAAAAAGATCCTCTAAAGGGGACACACCCAAAAGTTGAGTCATGATCTCTCTGCTGAACGGTAGTTCTGACCTGAGCTCTCATGATTCTTCATAATTTATTAACCCCTACAGATATCATTTGTGTCATAATTACCTGTAAGACTGAATATTGGGATCTGGATACGGGAGTATATTCTGAGGTGGGACACGCGATTAAGTTTAAGTACTTAAAACATTAATCTCGTATCTCGAAGCAGTTGAACTTTGTGTGAAAATTTAAGTGGATCAGTATACTGACAATCTAAGTGAATTGTTTAGAGCTTAAAATGTAATGAAGCTTAACGGTGTTGGTGATTTGTCTCAGAAGCTGATATGATCCTCTTACACAAACTCACAAAAATATTGTCTGTAAATATTTCTTTATTGTATTTTATTTCATTAAAAAATCCAAAAAGATTTTCAGTGTGTTTTAGCATAAATTTTGAAAAATCCAAAAATATTTTCGACAACTGAAGTTGGATAACTGATTTTCAAAATTCCTAGTGCTAAACATGATGAGCATGTGGTGAGGGAGAGTGTGTGTATAAATGAGAAAAGATTTTGAATTTTTATCTACATGTGGTTCATCAGTTATTAACATTGTTAAATCATCCTGAATAAATTTGAGGGAGAGTTTGGTTGTATAAATTTTGGAAAATGTTAAATTTGTGAAAATTTACTTTTGGGTAGAGGATGTGCAGGATAGCCTGGATTCTGAAGTCTGAGTATAGAGCCAGGTCATGATCCTGATTCTGTGAAAGTCAAACTGCAATCAACATCCGAGGAAAGATTGTTCGAGGGGAGTCTGTTTATGCTGAAGAGGAGAAAGAGATAAAGTTTGAGGATGCTTACACGTTCAGACTGATAAAGACTGAAGACGTTGAAGACTCGACACTTAAGACTCGTCAACATTCGAGGGGGAGTCTGTTGGTGCATGCGTCTGTCGACTTCGTCTTATATCGAGTCTTGAATTCGTTGCGGATCTGAACAAGAATGATGTCAAGTTCGCATGAATGTTCAAACGAAGTGGATGTTCAAACAAAGTGGAACTTCAAACGAAGTGGTCACTTCATACGAACTGGGGTTTGTCCAGTTCGTATGAAGCTCAGACGACCTGGTCTCCCTATAAATAGGTCATGTTGTTATTTCATTTGTAACTTTTGGATTCCGGTAGCGAAGCTCTGCCGAAGTGTCTCCAAGTCTGTAATTGTGTTATAATCAATATAAGAGAGAGTTATTAGTGAATATCAAGCTGAAACAAACTCTGATTCATTGAATTCCGCCTTTGAATTAGTTTAGAGCTCTTCTGAAGACTCGTTCAGATCGATTCTCGATCCTACAGATACATGCTTCCGCACATTGCATCGTCATAAATTTTAAACGACGAATCTGATCACGTTATGTCGAATAACTTATGAATTGCCAAAAAGTTTTAATAAATCCATATTTTTATAGTATGTGTAGTCTTAACTACACATCTAATTGTTGGTATTTACATGTAAAACCGTTAAATAGAAACTAGGGTGTTACACAAAGATTGCTACCCATTGCCAGAAATTGATCTCAAGGTGGACTCCCTCACTGGTTACCCTTTCAAGTGTTTCCTAGATGCTTACAAGGGTTACCACCAAATTCTCATGAAGGAAGAAGATGAAGAGAAAACCGCCTTTCACACGGATAAAGGAATCTTTTGCTACCAAAAGATGCCTTTTGGTCTCAAAAACGCGGGTGCAACCTACCAACGCCTAGTTGACAAGGCTTTTGCTAGTCAAATTGGCAGGAACATGGAAGCATATGTTGATGATTTGGTCATCAAAAGCAAAACGGAATACCAAATGCTTGATGACATCCAAGAAACCTTCAAGAACCTAAGGAAGGTCAACATGAAGCTCAACCCCGAAAAAAGTTCATTTGGGTTCGAGGAAGGAAAGTTTTTGAGACACATTGTGGGAAAACAAAGTATAAAAGCCAATCCTAACAAGGTGAAAGCTGTTCTTGAAACCAAGCCACCAAGAAGCAAACAAGAGGTAGAAAGCCTAAATGGGAAGCTTGCAGCCTTGAAGCGTTTCACCTCAAAATTGGCTGAAAGGTCTTTACCTTTCTTCAAAACGCTCAAGGGATGCTCTGACAAGAAGGACTTCAAATGGACTGATGAGGCTAAAGAAGCCTTCAACCAGATGAAGAAACACCTAGCTTCTCTACCTGACATTGCAGCCCCGGAAACGGGAGAATTGATCTCGGTATACCTTTCAATTGCTGAAGAAGCGATAAGTGTGGTCCTCGCCATTGAACGAGACAAAGTCCAAGTACCCATTTATTTCTTCAGCAAAACTCTAAAATTGGCAGAAATCTAATATCCTCCCTTGGAAAAACTTGCTTTAGCCCTAGTCCAAATGGCTAGGAGGCTTAGAAGGTATTTCCAAGCATACCCCATACAAGTGGTCACCGACCAACCTATAAAAAGTATGCTTGAAAAACCAGAGAATTCGGGACGATTAGCCAAGTGGGCTGTGGAACTCGGTGAACATAACATCACCTATGTTCCCAGAAAAGCCATCAAAGCCCAGGTCCTGGCTGATTTCATTGTAGAAGTCCCAAAACAAACAACTGCCGAAGTAAACACAGCTGTCACTGAACCTTCAGACCTTGAAGCCTGGAAGCTTTTCACCGATGGGGCTTCAAGCGTTGAAGGGTCAGGAGCAGGCCTTATTCTAATCAACCCGGAAGGGTTAGAATTCACGTATGCTCTTCGATTTGATTTCTAGACCACCAACAACGAAGCTGAATACGAAGCACTTATAGCTGGCATAAGGTTGGCTAAGGAAATGAAGGTCCAAAAGCTTGAAGTCTTCATGGACTCGTTGTTGGTGTCAAGCCAAGTGAATGACAGTTATGTTGCAAAGGAACCTAACATGAAGAGGTACAAGGAAAAATCCAAGGAGCTGATGAACACATTCCAAACGTGTACCATCAAGCAAATCCCAAGGTCCCAAAACAAGAAAGCTGATGCTTTGAGTAAACTCGCTTCCCTCACTTTTGCCCACCTCACTAAAAAGGTGTTGGTAGAAGTATTGAAAACTCCATCAATTGAAGAATTGGAAGTTCAAGACGTAATCACCGAAGAAGGTCCCAATTGGATGACTCCAATCAAGAAATTCCTTAAAAATGTTGAATTACATGCTGATCAAACAGAGGCTGAAAGGGTTAAAATCAAGTCTAGACAGTACGTGTTGCAAGGTGAAATTCTCTACAAGAAGGGTTACCTTGCACCCTTGCTGAGATGTGTTGGTCCCGAACAAAGCCAGTATTTGGTCAAAGAGGTTCATGAAGGGATATGCGGAGCCCATTTTGGAGCAAGAATGGTGGTTTCCAAACTTATGAACCTCGGGTATTTTTGGCCCTCCATGCACCGAGACACCACTCAGCAACTAAGAAAGTGTGATTCCTGCCAAATTCATGCGCCAGTCCCAAAAAGTCCCAAGCATGATCTTGTCCCGATAACCTCGGCATGGCCATTTTATAAATGGGGAATGGACATCGTTGGCCCATTCCCACCAGCCAAAGGTGGAGTAAAATTCTTGTTAGTGGCCATAGACTACTTCACCAAGTGGCCTGAAGTTAAACCACTTACAAAAATCACGGGCAAGCAAGTCATTGACTTCGTTTGGGAAAACATCATTTGTCGCTATGGATTGCCAGGAGTGCTTGTCACCGATAATGGAAAGAAAATCGCTGAGAAGCCTTTTAGCGTTTGGTGCAAAGAGTTCAGAATAACCCAGGTTTTCAGCTCAGCGGCATATCCACAATCAAACGGTCAGGTTGAAAGGATGAACTGAAGCATAGTTGAAGGAATCAAAGCCAGATTGGGAAGATATGAAAGTAATTGGCTCGAAGAATTGCCAAGTATTCTATGGGCCATAAGAACAACAGAAAAAACAAGCCACAAAAGAACACCTTACAGCTTGGTGTTCGGATCTGAGGCCGTGATTCCAGCTGAAGTAGGAGTTGTAACACAAATAACGGTCAACATGGATCCCGAAGCAAACCAAAAAGAGACCATGTTGAACTTAGAACTCCTAGAGGAAGCACGAGACCAAGCTGCAATCCAAGAAGCCAAGTACAAGCAAACGATGGAAGCCTATTACAACAAAAGAGTCAAATATGAACGCTTCAAGCCAGGAGACCTGGTGCTTAGAAACAATGAGGCTAGTAAGAAAGAAAACCAAGGAAAACTTGGCCCAAAATGGGAGGGGCCATATACAATCCTTGAAGCACACAAGGGTGGATCCTATAAACTAGCAAACTCAGAAGGTAAAAGGCTTCCAAGACACTGGAATGGAAAACCACTTAAGAGGTTCCATGTGTAATCAAGAAAGATTGGTTTGTATTTCACAAAGTTGTATTTCAAGAGTTGATCGCCTTTTGTAACACAATATCTCTTGAATGAATGATGATGTTTTATCAAATTTGTATTTCTATCCTAAAATCAGGTTGAGAACCTAGCAAGAAACTCCATGGCAAGGCCCATGTAAGGGGATGAGCTCCCATGCCATATCGCTCTATAGGTTCAAGGGTTAAATGAACCTATATAAGGGGTGAGTTCCTAAATCAATACAACTCCATGAGACTTATTATTGAAAACAAAGTCGTCTCATAGACGAGTTTGAACAGCCTACATCAAATGTTCCTTAAGCATCAGAAAAAGTATCAAAAAACAGGCTTATGAAATAAAACCAAACTAAGAAAGATGATGAATAGGATAGGTGCTATGTCTTCTTGTTAAAAATACCAAGGCTAAGTGACTGCAACACTGAACCCTTTAAGGTATGAAAAACATAAAGACAACACAAACCCAACAAAGACAAAACCACAAAGAAAAGAAATAATCCAAGGAACAATGCAACAGCATGAGCAAAGAGGTTACACATAACCCAAAACTCAAAAATAAAAACCAAGACATCAAGTCATAAAACTAAGGTAGTAACCGGAAGCCTTGAAGGCTTCAAGCCACATACATCTAAAAGGCTAGAAGCCTTGAAGGCTCGAAGCCAACCAAGCTGCCTTACCAAAACAGGCACAAGAACAAAAAATATAACACAAGGCAAGTAGTGGATACTTAGTAACATAATAAAGGAAGCCTTAACAGACTTCCAAACATCCAAACAAAGTTAAAACAAGCCCTAATGACTTGTAAACCTAAGAAATTGTTCAAATAAGCCACAAAGGCTAAACACAACCATAAAGAAGGAACCTTAGGGGCTCCTGCAAAACCTAAAATTGTTCAACATAGCATACAAACCATTAAATTGTTTTTTGGTGCTAAGAAAGCTACGAATGGTCTTTAAGCATCAACAGGAGGCTTGGAAGCCCCGGAACCGTCACATTTGACCTTCTTAGCTTTCTTTGACTTCTTAGCTTTCGAGCCAACACCACCACCAACTGCTGAACCCTCCAAGCTCGCATCCTTCAAAGCATCAGGTTCTCCCGAAAAGGTATCCTCACTGTCTCCTGAATAAGATCGTTTTCTTGAAAGAGAACCAAGCACTTCGGCACAAACCTTTTCGTTAAGACCATCCCGGTTTTAGTTCCTGCAAGACAGAAAGGGGCTTACCAAAATAAGCAGCAACTTGACTAACGTACGGATAGGTCAGCCTCTCCATCTGCTCAACGGAACCCTTGAAAACCTCAGAAGCTTCAGGACGGTATAAGGGAGACTTTTCCAAGGGATGACCAGATTCATGAAGATTGTAACTGGCAATAAGACCTTGACGTTTCCCCAGGTTGAGCAGTTTGGTATAAACTTCGCCAAGAGCATAATTGAACTCTTTAGAATGAAGAAGGTAGGTTACAACCTGATGGAAGCTTTGTTCAATAAGCCACTGGTTATCACCAGTGGTTTGAGCAACTGAAGTCTTCAAACCATCTTTTTCCTCATCAAAGGCCTTCTGTTGAACAGCTAGGGCTTCTCTATCAGCTTTCAGCTTCAACCGATCAGCTTCGAAGCTTTTCTTGAGATCGTTTATCTCAATTTCGTGCCTTCTCCTTAATTCACCCACCTTCTTGGCCCAAGCCAGCTCCTTCTCAGAAAAACTATCAATTTCCTTCTTCATAGCAGCCATAGAGGCTTTCATCTTCTCCTTCTTCTTGGAGGCTTCCTCTTACTCCCGCATTCCCTTTGCAAAACGGGTAACACCTTCAGCCAACAAGGCCGAAAGGTTGCAGGAATTCAGCATCAATCTTGAAATAAGATGATCAGCCTCCATCTCAGAAATGGCACTTCGAACGGCAGGAGGAGCAAAATGGGCCAACGCCTCAGCACAAACAGCCGGGTCTTTGAAGCTATCTCCAACCTTTACCCCCCAGCTGGAAACATACACCTCTTCAGCCTCTGGACCCTCAAAGCTTTCAAGACTTTTAGCAGATGAACCCTGGATGGTAGGAGTGCTACCTTTCTTAACCAGCTTCTTCTTCTTGCCGGAAACGACTAACTCTTTTTCTTTACCCATCGACACATCAACCTCAATAGCCTGCTCTACTGATACTTCAATATCGTCACTAATATCAATGGCCTCCGAGCCAGATGGTTGATCAGCACCTTTCAAATAACGTTTTGAACTAAGAATGGAAACCTTGGAACCCGCAGCCTTTGTAAAACCCTTGACATTAGGGACATTCACATAGCCGGAACCCTCGAACCTATAATCGGATCCCCTGACAACCGCATCCTCACCCGGAGTAGCAGCATCATCATCAAAGGCAACATCGGAAGTATCATCACTCTTGATAAAATCGAGTGCAAACATGACTACAAAACAAACATAAAACATGTAAGCAAGCAAGAAACAGGAACATAACAACACAACAAGAATAAATGCATACCCTGCCCATCTCTCAAAAGCACCGGGTCTCGATCGCGTTTTTCCCACAACTTACTGAGACCCAATAACACCAATAAATGCTCAGGAAAGGGACGAAGCCTTGAAGGGCATTCCCTAAGAGTTTTTAGAAAACGAGCATTTATATCAAAGGCAGAAGGTTCAGGTTCATTCAAAACGGCATCCGGGTGCCTCCAAACAAGTTTAAAAGGAACAATTTCCTCGGACACCCAGAAAAACCGGTCCTTCCAGACACCAAGGGTAGAAACCATAGACGAAATCAAGCAAGTGTCAACTTGGGACGTCTCGAAGGTAAACCAGTCACCATTCTTAGCCAGTCGGAAAAAACGACGAAACGACAAAAGAGTTGGGTCATACCCAGAAGCACGGCACAAAACCTCGAAATGTAAAACCCTAGCCATGCCATAAGGGTGAATCTGACCGAAAGATATGCGATAATACTCCAGGATATTCAAAACAAAGTTCGAAAACAGGTGACGAAGGTTAGAAAACTCGAAATGGCGACAGTATAGAGCAATGGAACCAGGGGGACATCTATCGATTGAAATGTCACAAGCCGGTGCAATCGGTTTAAACTTCTGCCCTATCCCCCATTTCATACAAAAAAAATCGACCTCCTCTTGAGACATTCGAGAAAATGACTTCGATAAATCCTTACGAGCACCCATAGAAAATAAGAACAAAGTAAGCAATCGGAACTAACCTGATTCGAGAAAGGGGAAAACTTGAGAGAAAGAGAGCAAATGATGTTCTTCAGTAAAAGTGAATGTAAATTAATGAATAGAAAATAATATAATTAACCGGAGGAATTAAAACCGCCGCCTGACACAAAAGAAAACTGCCACAAGTCATATCAACTGTCTTGTCAAATTCAAAAATCAAAAAGCTCAACCGTTTTCAACTCTTCAAGCCTTCAAGCCTCGAAGCCTTTGAGCAATGAAAATAAATGTGTAAAAGTCAGAAGTCTTTGAGCTCATTCCCAAAAACCTCTGACTTGGGGGGGGGGCTGATGACGGGGGTAGCCCAAGACCAAATAAAATGACTAAAACACATGAATGCTTAAAAGGTTAAAAGGTTCAAAGGTTGAAAACACAGGAGCTAAGATAAAGCAACGCGTGAACAGTAAAAGGTCACATCTCTGATTGCTTCACCAACTCTCCCAGCCGCAAAAGTAAGGAGAGTACACAGAACGCAGTCTTTTACCCGCGGGTCAAAAGGCTTGAACCCTCAAAAGGGTAAGTCCCCCACTGCAGACATACTTCACTAGTCAATGGTTTCTTCTTTGGGAGATCACCTTTCCTATAAATGTGACACTTCATTAAGTGTGAAAAACATTATCGATCAGCTCTGATTCCAGGCGAATCTCTGGTCATTGTTCTTGAGTACTTGTTCCATGCAAGTCACTCTCCATCACATTTAACTCATACATTCTTATTGCTCCCACATCCGAGACTGAATACATTTCAGTGAAGGATCCCGAGCAAATAACAAAATCAAACTAATGAACCTCTCTCCACGTCTTGCAAACGTGGGGGGACCCCACGACCTGCGTTAGGCAAAACCGAACCCTTCAACCCTTTTGCCTAACCAGCCTTACTACTAACATTGGTCTATTATCTGTTGCGTCAACAGTAATTGTGTTAAATGGATTACCGGGTCGAGATGACATGTTAAAGATTATGTGAGCAACATCCCTTGTTGCTTGATTGGAGTATAAATCTCTAAATGACAAAATCACAAAATTACTAACTAGTCACCTTTTTCAAAAGATTATGGTATATTTTAGTGGTCGTCTTGGTAAGTAATTATACACACATAGTGCTTGGTGTTATGGAACAACATGATCACGTATTAACTTTACTTCGTGTAACACTCTTTATTATATATACAACACTTGTTGAAACTCAATGCTTCCAACACATCTTTCGAGAAACACATTTCTTTCGCATGATAACAATCAATTTGCTTAACGCATTCGAAAATTCATATTCGTTAGTGTCTTATAGCAACTGACCTCTCACATGTCTTACACCTCGCCACCCGATTAGAGCATAGCGAATTTTATAACATTAATGTGAATTGACTTATGATACTTTTAACATTTGCCCCTACAAAAAATAAAAATTCAGATTTACCTAAACATGTAAAATATATATACTTGTAGGGGCAGGTTCAATGAGGAATACCCAAAAAGTGAGAAATCGGTGAACCATGTATTTAACGTGTTAAATATATTATAAAAATTTATTTAACATGTTAAAAATTAATCTTTTTGTTAGCTTTTGCATATAGCTACATGAGCCCGCATAAACTCCAAACAAAACTTTATTTTAATATTTTGAACTTTAATCCTAAATTCAATATATAATTCGGAAAATAAAGTTCAATCGAATCTAGTTGATCAATGCAAACTCTCATTTAACATGTTAAAGTTTATCGAACAAAACTTATTTTAACATGTTCGGTCAAGTAAAGTCGAATCGAGTTTAGTGTATTAATGCAAACGCTTATTTAACAAGTTAAATTTATTTATTTTAATATTTTGAGCCCGGATAGACTTCAAACGAATTTTTTTTTAATATTTTGAACTCTAATTTGAAATTCAATATATAATTTGGTCAAATAAAGTTGAATCGAACCTAGTTGATCAAAGCAAACTCTTATTTAACATGTTAAAGTCTATCAAGCAAAACTTATTTTAACATGTTCGGTCAAATAAAGTCGAGTCGAGTTTAGTTGATCAATCCAAACGCTCATTTAAATGTTAAATTTATTTATTTTAATATTTTGATTCCGGATAGACTTCACACGAAACTTTATTTTAAAACTTTGAACTCTAATTCCGAAATTTAATATATAATTTTGGTCAAATAAAGTTGAATCCAACCTAGTTGATCAATGCAAACTCTCATTTAACAGTTAAAATAAATACCTTTTTAACATGTTCGGTTAAAGAATGTCGAATCGAGTTTAGTTGATCAATGTAAACGTTCATTTAACATGTTAAATTTATTTATTTTAATATTTTGAGCGTGCTTAGACTCTACAAAATAACTTTATTTTAATATTTTAAACCCCTATTCGAAATTCAGTATATGATTTGGTAAAAAAGTTGAATCAAACCTAAGTAATCAATGCAAACTCTCATTTAACAGTTTAACGTGTATCGTACACAATTTATTTTTAATATTTTGTGAGACTTTACAAAAAAAATTAATATTTTAAACTCTAATCCGAAATTCAATATATAATTTGGTCAAATGAAGTTGAATCAAACCTAGTTAATCAATGCAAACTCTCATTTAACAGTTAAAGTGAATCGTACAAAACTTATTGTTTGGTCAAATAAAGTTGAATCGAGTTTAGTTGATCAATGCAAACGCTCATTTAACATGTTAAATTTATTTATTTTTATATTTTGAGCGCGCTTGGACTCTACAAATAAACTTTATTTTAATATTTTTAAACTCAGATTCGAAATTCAGTATATAATTTTGTTAAATAAAGTTGAATCAAATCTAATTAGTCAATGCAAACTCTCATTTAACATGTTAAATTCATCATACAAAACTTTTTTAACATGTTTGGTCAAATAAAGTTGAATAGATTTTAGTTGATCAATGCAAACAATCATTTAACATGTTAATTTTTTTTAATATTTTAAGTGCGCATAGACTTCACATAAAACTTTCTTTTAATATTTTGAATAATAATCCGAAAATCAATGATGTTAATATAAGTAACTAAAAACATCAATTAAAATTAGAAGTGATCCACTGGCTCGGTAGGGATGCTAGATACGACAGTGTGCTGTGAGTGGAATGTGACCTGGTGTTGGTTCGAACCCGACATTGTTTTGGAATGAAAGATAGGTACACATCAAGATAAGAAGAAGTACAAAATTAATTCATACGCAAACTTGTGATCCACAATCAATCAAATGAATTATTGCAACATTTTTGTCTCTCTTTTGGAAGTCGCCACTCTCTGATCTTTATTAATAACTGCATCCATCACTTATTATCAGATATAGATTGTAGGGTAAGTTATTCTACAAAGGCTTCTATTACGGAATTAGAAGTTCTGAAAGTTCTGTAGTTATTTAGAGTTCTGAAATGAACTCAACCCTATACATATATATATATATATATATATATATATATATATATATATATATATATATATATATATATATATATATATAGGGTAAGGTTCATGCGAGAACCACCCTTATTGCGAGAACCGCGAGAACCAATGTGAACACAAAAATAAATAAAAAAAAAATCAAAAAAAGCACTTAAATTTTTTTTTTAATATTTTTTAACAAAAATCGCTATATTTAGTTACAAAAAAAAACAGTTATCCATGCACATGTGCATATGTATCATTACGTCAACAAATTCCGTAATACGTTATCAGTAATAGACAATTGCACTTTAATTTACAATACCATCTATAATACACTACTTTTTACATTACCAATATTCAAAATGCACATGTGCATCATTAGGTATAACCATGATATAACATGTTTTGATACAAAAAGTTGTGATTTTGAATGGAGAAGTAGGCCCATATACATGTTTTTTGGTTAGTTATATCTAGTGGTTGATGGTTTGGCTATGGTTGTTACTTTATGATGTAATATGATGATTGGATGGTATAAATGGTGTTGACATACATGTAATAAAGTCAAAATATTGGTAATAGTATTGTATTATGGATGGTAGGAGGTAATGATATTGTATTATGGATGGTAGAAGGTAATGGTAGTGTATTATGGATGGTATGATATATGAAAGGGAAAGTGTATTCAAAGTAGTGTACCAAAACACCTTATTTCATGTTGATACATTTAGATGCACATGTGCATTTCTAATATTGGTAATGTAGAAAGTAGTCTATTACATATGGTAGTGTAATTGAAAGTGCAATTGTCTAATATTTGTAATGAGTTAGGAAATTTGTCAAAGAAATGATACATATGCACATATGCATGTTTGTGTATTATGGATGGAATGATATGATGAAAGAGAAAGTGTATTCAAAGTAGTGTACCAAAACACCTTATTTCATGTTGATACATATAGATGCACATGTGTATTTCTAATATTGTTAACGTAAAAAGTAGTGTATTACACGCGTTAGTGTAAATGAAAGTGCAATTAACTAATATTTGTAATGAATTACGGAATTTGACAAAGAAATGATACATATGCACATGTGCATTGATAACTGTTACTCGAAATTTTTATTTTTTTATTTTTTTATTAACAAAATATAGCGATTTTTTCAAAAAAAAAATAGTAAAAAAATTAAAAAAAAAATCGGTGTTTTTTAGATTTTTTTAGGAATTACAGTTTGTGTTCACACTGGTTCTCGCGATTCTCGCAATAAAGTGCGGTTCCTAACGGATCCTTCTCCTATATATATATATAGGACAAAGATCCGTTAGGAACCACCCCTTATTGCGAGAATCGCAAGAAACAATGTAAACACAACCAAAAATACCTAAAAATAGCTAAAAACACAAAAAAAAAATTAATATTTTTTATAAAAAAATCGCTACTTTTAGTAGCCAAAAAAATTTGTTTTAATTTTTTTTTTTTTTGCTACTAAAAGTAGCGATTTTAACTTAAAAAAATATTTAAAAAAAAATTTGTGTGTTTTTTTATTTTTTTAGGTTTTTTGGGGGTTTAGTTTTTAGCATTTTAGCTTGGGGGATGGGGAGTTTAGGTTTTTTTTTTTTTTGGGGGGGGGGGGGGGTTAGGTTTTTTTTAGGTTTTTTGGGGGTTTTAGTTTTTAGCATTTAGCTTGGGGGTTAGGTTTTTGGAGGGGGGTGGGGGGTTAGGTTTTTTTAGCTATTTTAGGTTGTGTTCACATGGTTTCTCGCGGTTCTCGCAATAAAGGTGGTTCTCGCATGAACCTTACCCTATATATATATATATATATATATATATATATATATATATAGGATAAGGATCCGTTAGGGACCACAACATCAAATAATACATTTCTCCTCTCAAAATCACTCTTACTACATTTTTTACACATGTGTAAATATAACAGATTTACACATGTGTAAATGACAAACTTACACGTGTAAATTTTCGTTATTTACGAATTCACGTAAATTTAAACGTGTAAATTTAATTTCTAACATTGTATTCGAATAATAATGATAAGTGTAAAAATAAATTTTGAATTTTAATTGTTTTTTACCAAGTTTTTGTGGTTTTTTCATTCGTTCTCATGGTTCTCGCGATATTTAGCGTTCTCATTTAAACATTCCCCTCTATATATATATATATATATATATATATAGGGCCATGATCATTTCAGAACCATAAATATTTACAGAACTCACAGAACTCCTAATAAACAATCTTTTTATTTATATATTTTTATGTTTAGGATAATTTTATCATTTATTATGTGTATTTTTACGATTACATACATGTTAAGAGTAGTTTTATCATTTTTTATATGTAATTTTATAATTACACATATGTAAACTAGTTTTTTTTTACATATATGTAATTAGTTATGACACATATATATATATATATATATAATTTTGGCAATTAAACATATGTAAACTACTTTTAACATGTATGTAATCAAAGAAATACATATAATAGATGATAAAAGGATCCTAAATACAAAAACTTATATATAAAATGATTGTTTATTAGGAGTTCTGAAAGTTCTGTAGTTATTTAGAGTTCTGAAATGAACTCAACCCTATATATATATATATATATATAAATAGGGGACCGCTAAAATGAAAACCACCTCCAGTTGTAAGAACTGCGGGAACCACTTTCTGGCCATTAGATTTTCAAAATTGATGGATGAGATTAAAAGTAGTTAAAAGTAATACTAAATTCTTTTTGTCTTATTATCTCTTTAATATTTTAATCTAAAAGGGTATTTATGTAATTTTGTTTTTTTTGTCTTATTAATTTTATTGTTTCTTATTACATTTTTGTCTTATTTGCATTAATTGTTTTTTTCTAAATCAGATTTTTTTTATTAAACAACATTTTGAAATCATATTTTTTGATAAAATAATTTACACGCGTTTTTTTACGACCCGTTTTACGCTACGTTTTTTCACGCCGTTTTTTATGCCCGGTTTTACGCACCGTTTTTTTCCGCGCCGTTTTTTACGTCACGTTTTTTACAAGCCGTTTTTACGCCCCCATTATTACGTCCTGTTTTTACGCGCCGTTTTTATGTCCCTTTTTACGCGCCGTTTATACAGCCCGTTTTACGCCCCGTTTTTTTCACACCGTTTTTGCGACCGGGTTTTTACGTGCGGTTTTTTATTCCCGGTTTTACGCACCGTTTTTTAGCGTCCCGTTTTTACAATTAACATAAAAAAGTTTTACGTTTTACATAGAAGTTTACGTTTTACGTTTAAAGTTTACGTTTTACATTGTAAGTTTTACAAGTTACATAAATTTTTTTTACGTTTTACGTTAAAAAGTTTTTACGTAAAAAAGTTTTACGTTTTGCGTTAAAAAGTTTTTACATAAAAGTTTTCGTTTTACGTTTTACGTTAAAAAGTTTACATTTTACGTTTTACGTTAAAAAAGTTTATGCTTTACGTTTTACGTTAAAAAGTTTACGTTTTACGTTAAAAAGTTTACGTTTTACGTTTTATGTTTTACGTTAAAAAGTTTACGTTTTACGTTTTAAGTTTACGATTTACGTTAAAAAGCTTTTACATAAAAGTTTACGTTTTACGTAAAATTTTTATAGTTTTACGTTAAAAATTTTACGTTTTATGTTTTAAGTTTATGTTTTACGTTAAAAAAGTTTACGTTTCAAAATACAACAATAAACCAATCACAATTATCAATTATCAAACAACCCCAAACCCACATAATCGTCGTCATCGAACCGAGTTGACCGGGTTTGACTAGTTGACCCAAATTGTCACGAACCACAATCTGACCCGTCGAACCACACCCCGAACCGCGGCTGGCCAGCTTTGTTCGAGACCCGAAACCGAGCCGAAAACCCGACAAAATCTGAAGTGAACCCGAACCTAACCCGAACCAAAACTCAAACCATCACTGTCTTCATCATCTCATCGGTTATCAACTATTAAACATCATCATGGATCTGGGGAAAAAATCTTAAAGAAAAAAAAAACAAAGAAACATGGATCTGGGAACCGGCCAAAAAAAACCCTGAACCAAAACGACACCGCCTGAATCGATTAGTACCGGCCAAAAAAAAATAAAGAAACATGGATCTGGGAAATTTCTTAAAGAAACGAGGAAGTAAAAAAGATTTACCCGGTTACACGGCTGCCGGATCTTCGACCCACCTCTGCCGCTGCTCCGATCTGCGAACCAACGCTGCCGTCCGTCGATCTATCCCCCTCCGACTCGTCTCTCTCTCTCTCTCTCTCTCTCTTTCTCCCTCGAATCGGGTGGGTGTGCTTGTCTCCGTCATCACTACCCCCAAATCGGAGCGGTGATGATGGCGGCGGTGGTGATGTCGCCGGACGGGAAACGAGACGGGATAAGAAAGGGGGCAGCGAATGGGGGCGGCGGTCACCATCACACCTCCACGACCACCACCATACACTCAGAACCCATGCTTCTCTCACTACGAAACACACACTAAGTGGGTTTTCTTAAAAACTTATGAACAACAAAAACAAAGGCAAATCCCAAATTTAGAGAGGGGTTATTCTAAATCTAATTTAACTATATGTTGTTTATTGAAAAAAAAAGTCTGGGATTTTGAATGTGGGAATAAAACAGAGAGAGAGAAAGAATGAGATCTAGAAATTGTGAACACAGGAGAGACGATGAGAATGAGATTTGATTTTATGTGGAGAGATGGATTAAAAAGGTGGAGGATGAGATGGTTTAAAAAGGTGGAGAGAGAGTCTGACCATTATAAATGAGGAGAGAAGTAGGGAAAAAACATTTGGTGGTAAAATGACTAAACTACCCTTTTGAGTGGCAGAATCTAATTGGTTGAGTGTGGTTCTCGCGGTTCTTACAACCGGGGGTGGTTCTTATTTTAGCGGCTCCCTATATATATATATATATATATATAGGATAAGGATTCGTTAGGGACCACCCTTTATTGCGAGAACCGCGAGAACCAATGTGAACACAACTAAAAATAGCTAAAAACACAAAAAAAATTAATATTTTTTATAAAAAAAATCGCTATATTTCGTTACCAAAAAAATTTTAATTTTTTTTTTAATTTTTTGGCTACTAAAAGTAGCGATTTTAATGTAAAAAATATTAAAAAAAATTGTGGTTTTTTTTAAATTTTTTTTAGATTGTTTTAGATTTTTTTGGTTTTTTTTTTGGTTTAGTTTTTAACATTTTAGCTTAGGTGGGGGCGAGGGTTTAGGTTTTTAGGGGGTGGGGGAGGGGGGTTTAGGTTTTTTTTTTGGGGGGGGGGGAGTTAGATTTTTTTAGGTATTTTTTGGTTGTGTTCACATTGGTTCTCGCAATAAAGGTGGTTTTCGCATGAACCTTACCCTATATATAGATTAATGTGACACCTGTGCCTCCACGGCCATCAAACAAATACTGTATCAATGAAATATTGTATTTCATACTTGGGACATGTATAAATATGTGTATCCTTTGCACATATCAATTCTTGTTCGATTTCAAGCTTTAAATCGCTTTCTGGAAGGTTATACGCGCACTGACGCGTAAATATAACCCGTTTAATGCAACGAATGCTCTGGAATAGTGAAATAGGTTTAACATACCTTAAATAACCCTTACATAACTTAGAAAGAAGTTTTGAAGGCTTTGGTACAGCAAAAACAAGTTAATTCGCTTACAGGGACTAAACTTGACAAACTGCGAAAGTATGCCAATTTGAACTGTAGCGAACATTCCCGAACATGACCATAAGTTAAAAACACCTTAAATATCCTTTACATAGCTTATAAATAGGCTTTGAGGGGTTCGGTGTGCTAAAATAAACTTTTGGGTCATTCGGGGACTAAAAGCGTCAAAAAGTGCACAAGTTAGCATTTTCGCGCATAACTTACGTTCTGAATACATCCGGACATCCAAAAATTTATGTAAGCACTAAAATATTTTATTTTAGTGTTTGGCATAAGAAAAATCCATTCGTCACACCATTTGGATCGTTTTTCGCACTTATGCGCATTCCGTCGTAATTAAGCGAACATCGCGATCGTACGGCCAAACGAACCGACATCCGGGATATTTTTGAGCATGTTTCATGTCCACAATGTTTAGGCATCATTTTAGGGCCTTGAAAATGGCTTAACGATCCTTAAACATGTCGGAAATGGCCTTAATACACAACGGGGACTGAAATGGAAACATTGGAAAGTGTTTGCTGATCAGGGGGACCTTAGCGTGACACCTAGCCCCCTTTGCGTCACGCGAGACCCCTTCTGATCAGCAAAAGCCATTTTAAACAGCTATTAACAGCCCTTAAACCCTCCAAGGGCCAATGCCACATGTCAAACTCTTGTGGTGGGGGCAAAATGAGCTACCAAAACATTCCAACACATGTACGGATGAGATTCGATCACGTTATTCGAGGAACGATCCTAACGGTTGTCCATTTACTATAAATACCCACCTCAACTTCACTCATTCCTCACAAATCTGATCAAAAGTGCTCTAAGTTGAAGCAAATCACTTCATACCTGAGCTACTCGATCAAGATTTACTAGTGGGGACCCTTTGTAAGTGTTCCTTCGTTCTTTTATCGCCTTTCTAGTCCGAAAGTCGAACTATGTTTGACTTTCTGCATTGACCAGTTTATGGTCGATGCGAAGTTCGTTTGAACTTCATAACGTGAGCGTGATCACGATGGTTATAGTCCCTAGTGACTATACCTACTGATTACCACGTTATCTAGGCTCAATGACGAGTCATAGTTTCGGCCAAAATGCGTGTTAATGCGTATTTTGTAACCAAACTACTTATAGGTATCAAAACCGTTTGTTTTGATACCAAACCTGTTTTCTAAACTTAGTTAAGCATGTTTTAACATGCTTAGCTCGTCACTTTTAGTTTAGTGCTTATATAGGGTCGTAAGGTAAGCGATCTAAACAATCGCTTATGCTTTCGAACCCGACCCGTTTGGTCGATCATTAGGATTCGACCAAGCACATTAGGTGACCATAGTATATAGGGAATAACCTTCCAAGGTTATACCTTATGGTCACGGCGTTTAGTTAGATGTATGATAGGTATTATATATGCCTTAGGTAAATGACCAAAATGCTCTTTTTACGCCAAAATTCATTTTAAGCATATGTAACATAACTTTTGGTATCTAAACTGATTTGGTAACAATATTAGACATATTAAGGCATATTTTACTTATCATAGGGCTAGTTAGGCATTTCGAACGTGTTTTACGCGAACGACGCGTTAAAGTAGCATAAGCTACCTAAACGGGTCGTAATGGGTCGTAAGCACTTAGGTTAGGTTTCATTGTAGTATGTAGGCTTTGTTAAACCATATTACACGAGTCTCCATACTCGTTTGGTTTATGAACCCTCATTCTATCCAATCCTCCGATTTAGGTCCGGTATATTAACATAGTTACCTATATTAGGTGTCGTTTGATTTCCGTGATCTCTAGCATTGTTTGGTTGTTACACAAGGACTTCTAAGCAATATCAAGTGAGTACATAGACCCCTCTTTTACTGTTTCCAAACGTTTTGGGGTGGAACACATGTGCCTACTTGTTACTTTCGTGCTTTCCTGTTTTCACATCATATACTTGCTATGTTTATTAGTACATTTATAGTACATGATTTCATTACATTTTATGCTATGTATGCCCATTGTGTGCATACTTAGTACATTACTTTACATTACATTTTATGCTATGTATGCCCATTGTGTGCGTACTTAGTACATTACTTCACATTACATTTTATGCTATGTATGCCCATTGTGTGCGTACTTAGTACATTATTTTACATTACATTTTATGCTATGTATGCCCATTGTGTGCGTACTTAGTACATTATTTTACATTACATTTTATGCTATGTATGCCCATTGTGTGCGTACTTAGTACATTATTTTACATTACATTCTATGCTATGTATGCCCATTGTGTGCGTACTTAGTACATTATTTTACATTACATTTTATGCTATGTATGCCCATTGTGTGCATACTTAGTACATTTATTATTCATCACATGCTTACATTTTGGTATGACATTTGGTTTGTTTAAATGAGACAATGTACATTCATTAACACCGATCATGCCGCTCGGTAGTAGGTAGTGGTACCATAGGACTTGACAAATCCCATTCCTGTAATCTCGGGTTTGTTTGGATGGAAGGAATGACCGAATCCGAATACATTTTTTGATAACCTTTACTAAAAGGGTTATCCGACTGTCGCAAGGCTTGGATGTATGAATTTTCACAATACCGCATAAATGTTTATATCAGTATAGCATGCATTTATTACACAAAACATAAGTTTGATTTAAACCATGTTTTACTTCAATACCTTGTTTTTGTGCATTTTACATATGGTTTAGTTGATATATTTCACTTGCCATACATAAACATTTTGACATTTACATACACAATTCATGATTTACATTAGACATAAACATTAGACATAGACATTAGACATGGTTTTCACATAAACATTTTGACATTTGATTATACATAAACATTTTACTTTGGTGGTTTGGTTTGAGTAAGTGATTTAAGTAACGAGGCGTGTGTAATATGATACAAGCATGGTGGATACGCCGCTGGTACTTCCTATATATAAGTGTTTGTATGGTATTACACATCATAGTGTTATTTGAATCATTTCAACATAAGACATCTAACATTTTATACAAATAACATACTTTTCACAAGACATTGTTTTACAAACAACTTATCTTATACAAACTCATTTTACTTGGTTATTCATTTAACCACAAATTATTCTCTTATTTATACATATCATCTGAACTTATTGTTTTTCAAACGATTTACAAAACAAATCAATTTACAAGGTTCATGACTGACTTTTGCTAAACAACTTTTTTTCTAAACTTACAAGTCATGAATCCTATTTTCACAAAACCTATGTATCTCACAGGCATTTTTATGCTGACGTACCTATTTTCACATGTGTTTCAGGATATGATGCATAGGATTTATCAAGATACACTTAGGCGGACTTGGGCCTTAGTGACAATAAAAGATGCAAGACTAGTTATTTATGTTATGTTTCTTTGATTATCAAGACATTGTAACTCTTTTAATCAATAAAACAATATTTCAATTTCCATGTGTTATGAAACAATGATTCTGTTACAACACTCCCCGACGTTTCCGCCACGTTTTGTTATTTTTCGTGGTCGGGGTGTGACAGAAAAGTTGGTATCAGAGCTCACGTTTATAGGGAATTAGGTTATTAGTAATGCTTTGACCTAGTCTATAACCTTCCTAGGACCCTAACTCGATTTTACTTGCGTTTAGTTATAAAACAATACTGTCACCTATCCTTAGGCGACAACCACAACAAGAACATAAATTTCAAAACCGCTTTGAAAACTAATCATCTGTTCTAGGATGATTGATTACTAGGTTTTGAACCCTCTATTGTAAAGTTTTGAACCCTCTGTTATAAGGTTTTGAACCCTCTAAGTTTTCAAATCTCGTCAAAGTTTGGGTCGTATAATGTGAACACGTGCAAACTGGAAGAGTGAATGCCTGTACCCTGAGTTTTCTGTCGAAGGCTAGAGTGTTCGTACAAATCCGCAGTATCGGACCAGACACTCTTACCTGGGAACTCTTGGGGTGAGTGTTCACTTATAGGCGAGCATGTCTTCAGTGATACATTAATATGACCCGTTTACCTTGATTTGTCACCGTCTCATTTGTTTGCCTTAGATAATAAACAAATGATCGCAATTTTTATGCATTGCCATCCTGTTTTGATTGTCTGATTGTTTCTTCCAATGTCTTTCATTTTCTTCTAGAATGTCTCTTCCTCTCAGCAACGGTCAAATGTCCGAGCAAACAGCCAAATTTGCCCAGCAAATAGGCGAAGTGATTCTGAAGACTGTGGAATTAGGCATTGCCATGTCTCGTCTCAACAATGAAGCCTCTCGTCTCAACAATGAAGCCACTCAAGAATCACCAAAGGAGACGGAAGCCAAGCCTTCACCAAAACCAAAGAAACGTAAAGCTTCAAAGAATCCCGCAGCGGTTGCACCAAAACAGGCAAGACCTAGCCAAGTGACAGCCCCATCAGCCAAGAAACCAATCGAGGAATCAAAGACCATGGATGAACGATCCCCTAAGAAGTCAAAGAAGCGAAAGGCTTCTCAGAACTTCGCCATGGTCGCTCACAATGGTAAAGCTGTCCCCAACCAACCAGCTCAACCCCCTGCTAGGAAGCCATATAATGGAACTGCACCCTTGTGCAACCAATGTAGCCTTCATCATCAGGCTAGTGTAAAGTGCCGCAAATGCCAAATTTGTGGACTTATAGGTCATACGGCAAGGGTTTGCCCAACTACAGCAGTACCAAATCAAACAGGACCCATCCGGGTGGCAACATCACCTGCTAAGAAGCCATACAAGGGAACGGCACCAATATGCGACAAATGTAATGGGCATCACCAAGCTCACTTACAGTGTCGTCTGTGTGTATCATGTGGGCGAATTGGTCACCTGGCAAGTGCTTGTCGGATAACCCTAAGTCAAGGTTGTCCAAACCAACCACAAGCCAACTCTGCTCAAGCTCGTTTCTCACCAGGGTCTTGCTACAACTGTGGCGAGATGGGCCATTTCCTAAGGGATTGCCCAAAGCTTGCTAATGCAAATCCAACCCACGGATGAGCAATTGGCTGACTAGAAGATGTTGCTGTATTATGCTTTTGTTCTTCTATTTTCTTGTAATGTGAAACAATCTGTTTTGTTTATAAATAAATTATTGTTCACAATTCTGATATACGAGTGTAGTTACATGAGTAAATGGAAATTCTCTATGATACCTATATTAAGGAACTATGTTCCTTACAAACTACTCTTGTGATTCTCTCTTTCAAATGATCGCTCATGATTCCCTCGAAAATTTTAAGTACTCGTTTCACTCTAAGAAACAAAGTACAGAAAATAAAGTGACATTATGAGTAATCATGCTTCTGCACATCTGTGCCTTTGAATCTTTGGTTAGATAACTAAGGGTATTTTCAAATCTCATACCCATTACGTTTTGATTTTTCAACATACACGGTACAAGTATTTCAAAAACAATCTTCATGATCTCAAAACACTTCATATAGTTTGAAAACAAAATTTTTTTAATGCATTGTCTATGTTATTTCAAAAACATTGGCTATGTTTTCAAAAACAACCTTCATAATTTCAAAATGTTTCATATAGTCTGAAGATAATATTAACAGCGTACATTTTCTTATCAAGTGCATGATTTCGAAAAGCATCATTCATGTTTTCCAAAAACCTTATACATAAATTTCAAAATTCATCTCGCATGATTTTAAAACATTTTTATAAATATACTTACCTAGTACACCTACTTTATGATTTCAAAAGTATTATATATAAGGTTCAAAAACATTGAACACATTTTCTTTAAAAAGAAACCCCATACATAGTTTTCAAAATATTTTCCTCATACATTGACTTAACCTTCAAATTCTGCTTCATATGTCGCCTTGACATATCTAGCATCTCAACTTCATAAGCATTTTTACTTCATGTTTTGACTTAAGCACGTCCAGTGCAAGGTTTCAAAACATCTTCAACTTCTAAAATCCATATGGGATCTTTTTATCTTCACATTTAGACCCTTGTGGATGATTATCATTCAAATCAGAGTCCTTAATTGGATTCCTTATATATCTAAATTCGAACATTTCGGTTCCTTATAATCGAAATCGAATTTTTCTTTTAAAAATCTTTCTATCTTTATAGTTAGATTCTTGATAATGTTTAAAGTACCAAATGAAATCCACGGAATGGATTCCTAGTGTGCTTTAAATACATGTACACAATCCACAAAACAAATTAACAAATAAACAATCTTTGTGGTTATATGACTATGTGTTTGTGCATCTTGTGCTTTCTTTTATGCATTTTGTGTTTTTGTATACTCTGGATATTCGTTATCCAAATCCTCGTAGAATCTTTCATATCTTCATATGAGGGATTCGTAGTAGGATATTCAAAAAGGTACTACCTTAAATCCTTAATGGGCTTCTATGTAATAGTTAAGACCCTAGGATTATATAGTACCACTCCATGATTCATAAGAGACCCTTTTAGGGGTCTAGTCAAAAAGATTGATTCAAAAATCTGGTTAAGAATGACATGTGATGATATAAGCTGAAAAGACTCCTTGGTTGTCTATTAAAATCATTTATTGATTTAATAAAAGGGACCCTATGGAGGTCTAGTCACACTCATCACAGGTTTGTTCATTTGGTTTTCCCCTACACATTATAAAATAGACTGTGTGAACTATGCAAGGAATTGTCTAATTATGGACGCGTACATAATTAGGAAATTTAGTGCACGGAAACCCAGTAAGATTTATTATGTGTAAGAACCGATAGTGACAACAATAACAAAAAGAGAACGATGTAATGGAGGTACGGTGGACGCACCAATGACGCTTCATATACTTGTATATAAGTATCCCTCTTACATTGCAAGCATGATGTTATTAAAGTTACTAGAAGTTCAGAACCCTAACCAATGTTGTTCGATCTTTTCAACTTCATGTTTTAAACTCTCACAAGTTTCCTCTAAAAAAAAATTTCGGGACGAAATTTCCTAAAGTAGGGGAGACTGTGACACCTGTGCCTCCACGACCATCAAACAAATACTGTATCAATGAAATATTGTATTTCATACTTGGGACATGTATAAATATGTGTATCCTTTGCACATATCAATTCTTGTTCGATTTCAAGCTTTAAATCGCTTTCTAGAAGGTTATACGCGCACTGACGCGTAAATATAACCTGTTTAATGCAACGAACGATCTGGAATAGTGAAATAGGCTTAACATACCTTAAATAACCCTTACACAACTTAGAAAGAAGTTTTGAAGGCTTTGGTATAGCAAAAACAAGTTAATTCGCTTACAGGGACTAAACTTGACAAACTGCGAAAGTATGCCAATTTGAACTGTAGCGAACATTCCGGAACATGACCATAAGTTAAACACACCTTAAATATCCTTTACATAGCTTATAAATAGGCTTTGAGGGGTTCGGTGTGCTAAAATAAACTTTTGGGTCATTCAGGGACTAAAAGCGTCAAAAAGTGCACAAGTTTGCATTTTCGCGCATAACTTACATTCTGAATACATCTGGACATCCAAAAAATTATGTAAGCACTAAAATATTTTATTTTAGTGTTTGGCATAAGAAAAATCCATTCGTCACACCATTTGGATCGTTTTTCGCACTTATGCGCATTCCGTCGTAATTAAGCGAACATCGCGATCGTACGGCCAAACGAACCGACATCCGGGATATTTTTGAGCATGTTTCATGTCCAAAATGTTTAGGCATCATTTTAGGGCCTTGAAAATGGCTTAATGAGCCTTAAACATGTCGGAAATGGCCTTAATACACAACGGGGACTGAAATTGAAACATTGGAAAGTGTTTGCTGATCGGGGGGACCTTAGCGTGACACCTAGCCCCCTTTGCGTCACGCGAGGCCCCTTCTGATCAGCAAAATCCATTTTAAACAGCTATTAACAGCCCTTAAACCCTCCAAGGGCCAATGCCACATGTCAAACTCTTGTGGTGGGGGCAAAATGAGCTACCAAAACATTCCAACACATGTACGGATGAGATTCGATCACGTTATTCGAGGAACGATCCTAACGGTTGTCCATTTACTATAAATACCCACCTCAACTTCACTCATTCCTCACAAATCTGATCAAAAGTGCTCTAGGTTGAAGCAAATCACTTCATACCTGAGCTACTCGATCAAGATTTACTAGCGGGGACCCTTTGTAAGTGTTCCTTCGTTCTTTTATCGCTTTTCTAGTCCGAAAGTCGAACTATGTTTGACTTTCTGCATTGATCAGTTTATGGTCGATACGAAGTTCGTTTGAACTTCATAACATGAGCGTGATCACGATGGTTATAGTCCCTAGTGACTATACCTACTGATTACCACGTTATCTAGGCTCAGTGACGAGTCATAGTTTCGGCCAAAATGCGTGTTAATGCGTATTTTGTAACCAAACTACTTATAGGTATCAAAACCGTTTGTTTTGATACCAAACCTGTTTTCTAAACTTAGTTAAGCATGTTTTAACATGCTTAGCTCGTCACTTTTAGTTTAGTGCTTATATAGGGTCGTAAGGTAAGCGATCTAAACAATCGCTTATGCTTTCGAACCCGACCCGTTTGGTCGATCATTAGGATCCGACCAAGCACATTAGGTGACCATAGTATATAGGGAATAACCTTCCGAGGTTATACCTTATGGTCACGTCGTTAAGTTAGTTGTATGATAGGTAGTTTATATGCCTTAGGTAAATGACCAAAATGCCCTTTTTACGCCAAAATTCATTTTAAGCATATGTAGCATAACTTTTTATATCTAAACTAATTTGGTAACAATATTAGACATATTAAGGCATATTTTACTTATCATAGGGCTAGTTAGGCATTCCGAACGCGTTTTACGCGAACGACGCGTTAAAGTAGCATAAGCTACCTAAACGGGTCGTAATGGGTCGTAAGCACTTAGGTTAGGTTTCATTGTAGTATGTAGGCTTTGTTAAACCATATTACACGAGTCTCCATAGTCGTTTGGTTTATGAACCCTCATTCTATCCAATCCTCCGATTTAGGTCCGGTATATTAACATAGTTACCTATATTAGGTGCCGTTTGATTTCCGTGATCTCTAGCATTGTTTGGTTGTTACACAAGGAATTCTAAGCAATCTCAAGTGAGTACATAGACCCCTCTTTTACTGTTTCCAAACGTTTTGGGGTGGAACACATGTGCCTACTTGTTACTTTCGTGCTTTCCTGTTTTCACATCATATACTTGCTATGTTCATTAGTACATTTATAGTACATGATTTCATTACATTTTATGCTATGTATGCCCATTGTGTGCATACTTAGTACATTACTTTACATTACATTTTATGCTATGTATGCCCATTGTGTGCGTACTTAGTACATTACTTCACATTACATTTTATGCTATGTATGCCCATTGTGTGCGTACTTAGTACATTATTTTACATTACATTTTATGCTATGTATGCCCATTGTGTGCGTACTTAGTACATTATTTTACATTACATTCTATGCTGTGTATGCCCATTGTGTGCGTACTTAGTACATTATTTTACATTACATTCTATGCTGTGTATGCCCATTGTGTGCGTACTTAGTACATTATTTTACATTACATTTTATGCTATGTATGCCCATTGTGTGCATACTTAGTACATTTATTATTCATCACATGCTTACATTTTGGTATGACATTTGGTTTGTTTAAATGAGACAATGTACATTCATTAACACCGATCATGCCGCTCGGTAGTAGGTAGTGGTACCATAGGACTTGACAAATCCCATTCCTGTAATCTCGGGTTTGTTTTGGATGGAAGGAATGACCCAATCCGAATACATTTTTTGATAACCTTTACTAAAAGGGTTATCCGACTGTCGCAAGGCTTGGATGTATGAATTTTCACAATACCGCATAAATGTTTATATCAGTATAGCATGCATTTATTACACAAAACATAAGTTTGATTTAAACCATGTTTTACTTCAATACCTTGTTTTTGTGCATTTTACATATGGTTTAGTTGATATATTTCACTTACCATACATAAACATTTTGACATTTACATACACAATTCATGATTTACATTAGACATAAACATTAGACATAGACATTAGACATGGTTTTCACATAAACATTTTGACATTTGATTATACATAAACATTTTACTTTGGTGGTTTAGTTTGAGTAAGTGATTTAAGTAACGAGGCGTGTGTAATATGATACATGCATGGTGGATACGCCGCTGGTACTTCCTATATATAAGTGTTTGTATGGTATTACACATCGTAGCGTTATTTGAATCATTTCAACATAAGACATATAACATTTTATACAAATAACATACTTTTCACAAGACATTGTTTTACAAACAACTTATCTTATACAAACTCATTTTACTTGGTTATTCATTTAACCATAAATTATTCTCTTATTTATACATATCATCTGAACTTATTATTTTTCAAACGATTTACAAAACAAATCAATTTACAAGGTTCATGACTGACTTTTGCTAAATAACTTTTTTTCTAAACTTACAAGTCATGAATCCTATTTTCACAAAACCTATGTATCTCACAGGCATTTTTATGCTGACGTACCTATTTTCACATGTGTTTCAGGATATGATGCATAGGATTTATCAAGATACACTTAGGCGGACTTGGGCCTTAGTGACAATAAAAGATGCAAGACTAGTTATTTATGTTATGTTTCTTTGATTATCAAGACATTGTAACTCTTTTAATCAATAAAACAATATTTCAATTTCCATGTGTTATGAAACAATGATTCTGTTACAACACTCCCCGACGTTTCTGCCGCGTTTTGTTGTTTTTCGTGGTCGGGGTGTGACAATTAACATGATCAGGAGAAAATGCCCTGAATTGTGAGAACGGTGAGAACGCATCCTGATGGAACACGTGGCGCGGGATATAATTAGGATGCGAGGGGCCTTTTTGTCTTTTTAATCTTCTTTTTTCCCATTTTTCGTGTGTCACATGCTGCTTCATTTTTTGCGTCTAAGATTATTTTGGTGTTAATTAGATTTATTAACTACATGGCGTTTTACTGTTTTTTTTTTTTTTGATTTGTCTCGTTGAATTAATTGTTTTTGTCACATAGATAATTTTTTTGGCGTTTTGACGTTTCACAGGTCAATTTTTTGGCGTTCGTGGCGTTGTTAATAATTCATTACCATTCATTAATATTTTTCATCAGATTACAATAAGACGAAATGAAAACAAACTAATAATCTTTTTGTGTATGGGATTACATCAGAGATGTACCCATCGCTTTGTTCATCACTTTCTTCAGATTCATCATCATCATATTGTGCATTGGCGTGTAACGCCATCATCTCGTCTCTTCTTTGCTGCAACCTATACTTAAATATCATTACAACCCTGGATCTTGCATCGTTTGAAGGTGCTAAATTACAGAGTTGTTCAAGGAGATGAGCCTCTCTGTTTTCAACATTTCCTCCATCGGCAATGAATATTCCACCCCGTGTCCATAAGTCACTTCAACCGTTCCTACTTCTTCATGCACCACCCAACTGCTAACTGTTGGTAGAGGAGTATCATCAATATCATCATCATCATCATCATTTTCTGCTGGAAATTTTCTCTCCAATCTTCTTATTACCGTTCGGGTTCTTTCACAATCGTTGGCCATTGGAACCCCAAGTGCCAGAATATCCCTCTGAACCCCTTCATCCATACTAAGTATGGCTTTGATTGTCTTGACATTCACCCTTCTCCTATCAGAGAACTTTAGGATGAAACGTCTCTCCGACCTCTCAAACCTCCATGCAATAACTTGGCCATTTTTTTAGTTTTATGGCGTTTTAGATAATGTGTAGATTGTTTTAAGTTGTGTTTACATGTTCTACTTTTATAATGACTTTTTTTCCCGCGCACGTAGGATGCAGTCTATAAAGTGACAGGTAATTATGGCGGTTTGAAAAGATAAATAAATTCAACAGGTAATTATGGCAAATATTAAAAGATAAATAAATTCAATTTCCCATGGAGTGGCTTTTAATATAATAAATGTTAGTAATAAAGTTCTCGTCGCTTCAGTTTACTGTTTTGTATTTATTTTTTTTTAGCTTCATCTGTTTTTATCGTTTCAGTTTACTGTTTGTAGTTACTGTTTGTAGCTACCTTTTTGAGATTTTGGCGTTTTTGTATATTTAATGTGGTTTAGATAAAGATGGCACTTTGTTCTATTCTCTTGTACCTTGTTTTATACTTTTTTTGAGTTTTTAATAATACTTATCCAAAGTAATTTTATTATAGTTGGGGAGTTTTTAGGGGTTTTATTGCATGATGGCGTTTCACAAACATTTGTTTGTTTGACGTTTTATTATATATTTTTTTTAGAAATTGTGTATTTGTTCTTAGCTGAAAATTACATAACAAACAACAGAAAAAAGAAAATTAAAAAAATAGAAACAATTCATCTTCCATATCTTCACTGTCACGAGTCTCTTTCTTCTTTGAAACATCTTCACTGGCGTTTTGACTTTGGTATGATTTAGTTGTTTTTTTTGTTGTTGAAGTAGTTTTTTTATGGATGTTTGGAAGCACAAAATGACGTGGGTTTTTTGTTTGAAGTTCATCTTTATCTTCAACCTACTCTTTAGTGTCATCCGTCTCTTCATGCCATTCAAATATATATCAAGAACAAAGCATAGAAAATGACATAAGTCTATCATCAATATCTTTTTCTAGATGATTTGTCCATCTCATGCAGCAAAATATTATTGAGTTACACCCCTCAGCTAACAATCCATTATGCGAAACTTCGCGTAGAACAATATTGAATATACAAGAAACGATGTTTGCCATTTTTGGCGTTTTACTGTGAAAATAGTGTATCTCAAAGAAACGTCGATTGGAATCTTTGACGTTTGGGTTTTTGGCGTTCTAAGATGAATTGTATATAGTAAGATATGGCGTTTTGGGTTTGGTGTGGTTATTAGAAGGTCTTAGATGTTGTTTATATAGGAACTTTTTGGCGCGTATTTTAGGCGGGATTTTATTATAATAAATGCTAGTAATTAAGTTCCGTCGTTTCAGTTACTGTTTGTTCAACTTTATCGTTTAAAAAAAAATTTGTCATTTTATATTTAATGGCGTTTAGATTAGGATGGTGTGTGCTTTGTATTTTAAGGTGGTAATTTTAATGGCGTTTTAATCACGAGTTTGGCGTTTTGTGTAGAGAAATCTTGTGACACCTGGGTCACTGCGACCATCAAACAAATACCAAACCAATGAAATATTGTATTTCATACTTGGGATTTGTATAAATATGTGTATCTTTTGCACATATCAATTCTTGTTCGATTCCAAACTCTAAATCGCTTTCTAGAAGGTTATACGCGCACTGATGCGTAAATATAACCAGTTTAATGCAACGAACACTCCGGAATAGTGAAATAGGCTTAACATACCTTAAATAACCTTTACATAACTTAGAAATAAGTTTTGAGGGGTTCGGTATGCTAAAATAAACTTTTGGGGTCATTCAGGGACTAAAAGCGTCAAAAAAGTGCACAAGTTTGCATTTTCGCGCATAACTTACGTTCTGAATACATCCGGACATCCAAAAATTTATGTAAGCACTAAAATATTTTATTTTAGTGTTTGGAATAAGAAAAATCCATTCATCACACCATTTGGATCATTTTTTCGCGCTTATGCGCATTCCTTCGTAATTAACCGAACAACGTAACCGTACGGCTAAACGAACCGACACCCGAGATATTTTTGAACACATTTTAAGTTCCCTATACTTTAACTTCATTTTAGAGCTTTGAAATGGAGTTAACGGGGCTTAAACGTGTCAAAAAAACGCATCGAAAACCAAGTTTTGAGGTTGCAGGGACTGAAACAGTAAATCTGCCAAACTAGGTCCTTAAGTAGGGGCCAGATGCAGCAAAACGTTTTTTTTTTTCAGCTTTTAACAGCCCTTAACACTCTCCAAAGGCCAAGTGCCAAGTGTCAAACTCTTATGGTGGATGGCAAATGAGTTACCATAACTTTCCAACAAGTGTACGGCTTAGATCGTGCCCCCTTTTCAAGAAATGATCCTAACGGTGAACCGAAAACTATAAATACCCACCTCCACCCTTCACTTTTCCTCACAAGAATCTGATCTTATGTGCTCTAAGTTGAAACCTTTGTTTCATACCTGAGCTATTTTGATCTAGATTAGCATTCGGGGACCCTTCGTAAGTGTTCCTTCGTTCTTTTATTGCTTTTCGAGTCCGAAAGTCAAACCTTGTTTGACTTTCTGCATTGACCAATTTATGGTCAATGCGAAGTTCGTTTGAACTTCGCAACGTGAGCGTAATCACGATGGTTATAGTCCCTTGTGACTATGCCTACTGATTACCACGTTGTCTAGGGTCGTAAGGGTAAGCGATCTAATAAATCGCTTATACCTTCGAACCCGACCCATTTGGTCGATCATTAGGATCCGACCAAACACATTAGGTGACCATAGTATATAGGGAATAACCCTCCGATGTTATACCTTATGGTCGCTTCGTTTAAGTAGTTGTATGATAGGTAGTTTATATGCCTTAGGTAAATTACCAAAATACCCCTTTGATGCCAAAATTCGTTTTAATCATATGTAGCATAACTTTTGACATCTAAACTGATTTGACAACCATATTATACATGTTAAGGCATATATTACTTGTCATAGGACTAGTTAGGCGTTCCGAACGCGTTTTACGCGAACGACGCGTTAAAGTAGCATAAGCTACCTAAACGGGCCGTAATGGGTCACAAACACTTAGGTTAAGTTTCGTTTTAGTATGTGGGCTTTGTTAAACCATATTACACGAGTCTCCATACTCGTTTGGTTTACGAACCCTCATTCTATCCGATCCTCCGATATTAGGTCCGGTTTATTAACATAGTTACCTATATTAGGTGTCGTTTGATTCCGTGATCTCTAGCATTGCTTGGTGGTTATCTTAGGACTTCTGAGCAATCTCAAGTGAGTACATAGACCCCTCTTTTACTATTTTCCAAACATTTTGGGGTGGAACACATGTGCCTACTTGTTACTTTCGTGCTGTCACACCGCCAAAATCCACACGCGGAGTACCACCGCTTGGAGGCGTGACATGACCAGGATCAAGCCACCAATCATATTGAACACATAAGTGAAATAGTAAATGTCATACAACAATACAATAGGCGTTTTCAAAACCAAGCATAAACAAGTGTGTAGCGGAAGCCATAAAGTAAAACCCAACATAAGTATAAGTACAAAATGTCATAAAGTTTAACAACACATTCACGATCCTTGTCCACAACGACCGTGCCTCCCGTGCAAGCTCCATAAGTACCTATGGTCCTGCAAGGCATGTAACAGAGATTCAACAACTAGTTGAGCGAGTTCACATTTGGTTGTTCGGTTATAGTAATTGTATGGAAAACTATATGTTCGTTTAGTAACTCTTATATCGTATGTACTTGAATCGCAGTCTCTTAGACATGTGAGCGAAGATTGTGGGGGTTTCCCATGTTTTCTAGACTAGGTATATTTGTATCGCAGCCCACCCGGCATGTGTGCGAAGTTTAAAGTATGGTTCGCAGCCATTCCAGGCATGTGTGCGAAGATTAGTTCTATGATCGCAGCCAATCCCGGCGTGTATGCGAAGAGAAGTATATGTATCACTAGTCTAGCAGTATCTGCCAATAACCTTCCTCTCCCGAGGCCTATGGTAGGTAATTCCAATAACAACTCAAACATAAGTAATCATCCAAACCCATTCCCACCCCGGGAATCCCATGCCTTGGTAAGAGTGTGAACTCACCTTGTTTCGCTCGGTATGCTAAGTATGTGCTCAAAGTAAGTCAATCACGTCCTAGAGTGTGCACGTATACACAATCAGTTTGTATTTACGAAGTTGGCACGTATGTACAATCATAGTGGACAACACATCAAAAATCACCAAGTAGCACATTGCACGTATTCATGATCAGGCGTAGCATCTAACAGCAGTTAGTTAACTCAGTTAAGTCTTAACAGAAACAAAATACCCAACAGTTTACCCAGTCGGTGAAACACCCCTGTTTCGCCATGAAACCCTTCGACGAAACACTTATGTTTCGTCGATTACATTCTTGGCGAAACACCCCTGTTTCGTCGTTAACCCTTGGCGAAACACAAATTCTGTTTCGCCGCATAATCCATTTCGTGACCCAATTCAGTTTCGTCGTGAATCAGTTACGTACAGGAACCCTAATCACCGATTCAACAGTTTTGCAGAAATCATTCAATCATCGTTCAATATAATGAGTCTTATGTTACTAATCATTAATCTATGCATCACAACCGAACCATCAATGAAACAAGGATCAATTCATCATCATCACAAACAAATCAAAACAATCATGAGACAAAATCATCAAACATATACCAACAAAGACAAATCACGGAACTAATCACACTAACCGATTCGGGATGAAGAAGGGAGGATTCGAGAGAGAAAGATGATGGTGGAAGATGGGTATCGCCTTCACACAGTGGAGAGTTCTAGGGTTTCTATTTTTGTTCAAAGTGTGAAACAGGGAGTCGGTTCACGTTAATATTCACGAATTACCGTTCTGGGCCCTTAATGGGCTTCGCATAACAATGGGCCGGCGAAACAGCCTGTTTCGTCGAGAGGCAAATGACGAAACACTCCTGTTTCGTCGAGAGGTTATTGGCGAAACACATCTTGTTTCGTCGGGCCGTTTCATGTGTTAAACAGTTTAAGTTTTTCAACAGGTTTCATGTTATACAACCAAACACAATGCCCTTTATCATATCATAACATGTACAGTTACAAGTCAAACAACTAACAGTTAAAGTCAACGCGCAATAAATACGAAAGTGAAAGTCGGAAACTCGAGTTGTCACATTATCCCCAACTTGAAAGAAATTTCGTCTCGAAATTTAGCATGCGGTTACTGAGGAAGCAAGGTGAGTTGTATCGTTTACTGGTTTTCCTGGGGTGTCACATCATCCCCCCGTTGAGTTGGAATTTCGTCCCGAAATTCTGCAGTAGTAGCTTCAGCCTCAGTAGTAGTTGCATTGTTTTCGAACAACTGGGGATACTTAAGTTTCATTTGATCTTCACGTTCCCAGGTGAACTCTGGGCCGCGACGGGAGTTCCAACGAACTCGTACAAGAGGGATTCTCGTGTTCTTGAGGACCTTAACATCATGGTCCGTGATTTCAACTGGTTCCTCGACGAAATGCAACCGTTCGTCGATAGTGAGCTCCTTCAAAGGAACTATGTGGGTCTCATCTGACAGACACTTCTTCAGATTCGACACGTGAAAGACGTTGTGAACTGCACTGAGTTCAGCTGGTAAGTTCAGTCTGTAGGCCACTTTGCCTATTTTCTCTATGACTTCGAATGGTCCAACGTATCGTGGATTGAGCTTGCCTCGTTTGCCAAAACGAACAACACCCTTCCAGGGTGAAACCTTGAGTAGCGCTCGATCCCCAACCTGGAACTCGAGTAGTTTCCTGTCTTTATCTACGTATGCTTTCTGACGGTCGCGAGCTGCCGCCATACGTTGTCGTATTTGAGCAATCTTTTCAGTAGTATCAACTACCATTTCTGGACCTGTGATCTGATTGTCACCCACCTCTGCCCAACAAAGAGGTGATCGGCATTTACGCCCGTACAATGCCTCAAATGGTGCAGCTTTAATGCTAGTGTGGTAGCTGTTATTGTACGAAAATTCCACAAGTGGCAGATGTTTTTCCCAGCCCTTGCCAAAGTCAATTACGCACGCCCGAAGCATGTCTTCTAGAGTTTGAATAGTGCGCTCAGATTGCCCATCTGTCTGAGGATGATAAGCTGTGCTCATGTCTAAACGAGAGCCAAAAGATTTGTGCATTGCTTGCCACAATTCTGAAGTGAAACGTGCATCACGATCGGAGATAATAGAGGTGGGCACCCCGTGCCTCGAGACAACTTCCTTAAGGTACACGTCTGCTAGAGTGGAGAACTTATCCGTTTCCTTGATAGCCAAGAAGTGAGCAGACTTTGTGAGTCGATCCACGATCACCCAAATAGTGTCATTTCCTCGCTGAGATCTAGGTAGGCCAGTAACAAAATCCATGGAAATTTGCTCCCATTTCCATTGTGGTATCTCAGGTTGTTGGAGTGGGCCTGATGGTTTCTGATATTCTGCTTTGACTCTCGCACAAGTCAAGCACTTGCTAACGTAAGTGGCTATGTGAGCTTTCATGCTAGGCCACCAATATGTAGTTTTCAAGTCGTGGTACATTTTATCTGAACCAGGATGTACTGAGTAACGAGACTTATGAGCTTCATCCATTACAAGCTCGCGTAAGTTGCCATAGAATGGGACCCAGATGCGTCCTGTTACATAGTAGGCTCCGTCTGCCTTTTGTTCTAACCGTTGCCTTGAGCCGCGTAGGGCTTCAGCCCTGACGTTTTCTGGTTTCAATGCTTCTACCTGAGCATCTCGTATCTGTGAAGGCAGATTAGACTGAATAGTGAGTTGCAATGCTCGTACACGCCTAGGTGTAGTATCCTTTCGACTGAGGGCGTCGGCCACCACATTGGCTTTGCCCGGATGGTACTTTATAGCACATTCGTAATCGTTCAGTAGTTCTACCCATCTACGTTGTCGCATGTTCAATTCTTTCTGCTTGAATATATGCTCGAGACTCCTGTGATCGGTGTAGATGGTGCACTTAGTGCCATACAGATAATGTCGCCATATCTTGAGTGCAAAAACAACGGCTCCCAGCTCTAGATCGTGTGTAGTGTAATTCCGTTCGTGAATTTTAAGTTGGCGCGAAGCATAAGCAATAACTTTATCCCGTTGCATCAACACACATCCAAGACCTTGGATGGATGTGTGACAACCCGTAATTTACGGCTCTTAATTACGTGATTAACAAGTGATTAACGCGATAATAAATGGTGTTTACAGCGCAAATTAACTTATTTAGGCCTTTGGAGTGCCTGGGAACGTCTATCCGCCTTTACAGTGCGCGAACGGTGGTTTACAGAGAAACCGGTGAAACGTTAAACGGCAACGGATTGAAACCGAACAGGATACTGACAACGCCGACAAATATTAAATTTTTACGATATATTTTAGTTTTGTAGTTAAATTTTAGTGACTACAGGCGAAACCGGATCGAAAAACGGATTAAAGACGGCAACGATACAATTTTTCGCGATTATTACCGTGATCGACAAACGGGCGTGCAAACAACGACTACCGACCGTATTTTTGTGTATTTTAATTTTTGACGTTAAAACGGAGTTCGGGTTTTGACAACGGGCCTCGTAGGAATTACGGGCTACTTACACATGGGATAGAGCTTGTGGGCCCCGGGCCCAAGCCCCACACCCACAAACCTAAACCTACACATAATATATATTAATTTTTATTACAAGATTATACTTGTAAATCTTCCCAAAAATCCATATGGGACTTGAAAATCTCAGCACAATCATACAAAATCCTGTCAAATCTCTACTATATATTTTGTGCAAGATCTTAAACAATCTTCTATATAACACCCCTATTTCCTCTAAACTCCCAACATATACACAGACTTGAAGTCTGCCTTTTACCTCTCTCCCTCTCTCGATCATACTCACACAAAGCCAAACACAGAGAAATCAACCAACAACAAGACCCAACCCAGCCACCCCTTCCTCTCTCGGTTCCCTTCTTTCTGACCGACACCCCCCACCCCGTTTTCTCTTATACCACCGGCCACCACCATCGATTTGGTGGCGGTAGGCATCAACAACAATAACCCCACCACCACAGACGGCGGAGCTGTGGTGGGTGGTGCTAGACGACGCGGACAGAGAGAGAGGAGCTGAGGAGAGAGAGAGATGACGGCGGAGAGGAGCGGCTCCTCCGCAGACAGCGGCGGTAGCAGCGGCAGTGGCGGTGGTTGTGCCTCGACCCGACCAAATTTCCGATTGATTACGGTTCCGGGCTCGGTCAAGACAGTTTCGGGTTCGACTCGGTGTATTTTAGCGCGACTCAGTTCGACTCGGTGCATTTCGGTTCAACTCGGTTCGGGTCCAGGTCAAACCGTCAACAGATTTGATTCGAGTTAGATGATGGCTCGGGTCACGGCTCGGTTGTGGGACAGCCGTGGTTTAGTTCGGTCAAGGGTTTGCAGTGGACTCGGTTCAGGTCAGCAGGTTCGAGTTTCGGGTTTTGTTTTGTTCGGTTCGTATGTAGATTTTGATGTGGTTCAAGTTTTGGACAGATTCATGTTCGGGTGTTTCGGGTCAACGGCTTCGGGTCAGACTCAATTTCAGTTTGACTCGAGTCAACTCGGTCAACAGCAGTTCAGCTAGCCAAAGATCATCAACGGGTCGAACGGTTTGGCTTGGATCGGTTTATAAAGCATTTCGGTTGACTCGGTCAAACCGAGTCAACTCAGTCAACCGAGTCAACTCAGTTGACCCGGTCAACTCAGTCAAACATTTATGCAAATCGACACGAGGATTTGGTAAAGATTAGTGACTCGATTTATTTATTATAGTTTTAAAGTATCACGTGATAACGAGCTCGAACCGACCTATTTATAAGTTACATTTGAGATATATATATATATGTTTGCCGAAATTACATTTATAGTTTAGTTGAATCTTGATAAAAATTTCGACACTTTAGTTGTCGGGGCGTCCAAAAACAAAGGAAACTCTGCCCGTTTTTCGAGAAAATCCGTAAAGACGAAGCGTTTTTATTATAAAACAAAACGTCGGAATTCGAATCCTTTTATAAATAAATATAGTATATATATTTATTTCAAACATCGCGTAACACGAATTCCCCTAATAAAAATAAATATAGATCGTATTCACTTTCAAAAACAACTCTACGATTCCTCTATAAAATAAATATAACTCTTCATATTTATTTTACACGCCTAAACGGCCTATACGTATATTTTTGGCAAATATACACAAGACGTGATACAAGTTATTATATACGAAACGCGATATATGATACGAGTTTGTTATATGATATTTTCGTAGAAATATTCTTTTATACACGTACGACTACTCGAGACGGCTAACGTACTTACAACGATATATTTATATATTTTTATATAAATATTTATTCATTTTAAGTCTCTTGGAAACTAAGTCTTTTTCAAGACTTATTAAATTGCTACTGACATTAAACGAGACTTAACACGTATAACTTAATCTTTTCCATTAAGTTAACAACTTACCGTTGAATCGTTCGACTAACGATTCGGTAGAGCTCGGTAACACGTAGACTAGTTACCGCTTTTATTTAGAAACTTATTAGATATTCCGTGTTAGGAATATTGTAGAATGCACGCTAGCGAGTCTCATCTTGGAAACGACATCACGAAGTCGTAAATTAGCTAGCTTTGCACATGAATATTCAGGTGAGTTCATAACCCCACTTTTTACCGTTTTACATTTTTGTAAATGTTTTCGGGGTGGAAAGACATGCACGTTTTGCAAAAACATACCAAGTTAGAACAAACGCAAAACTCGTATTTTCTAAATCATATTACGAAGGGATTTCGAGGAACTCAAATGATTAACGAAAGGTTTATACTAAACATACTGGTTTTTACAAAATAAATGCTTATTTTCGAAATGTGAATGATAATCTGGCCAGGGTGACCAGGGATCTGGTCAGGGTGACCAGGGATTTATTTTATACATGGTATGGTTAGCGTAAGGAGGGTTACTGCGTACAGATCATGTGAGTGGGTAGGTGGCACTTGAGGCCATTAATCCTCATTGTAGGACCGAGGGGCACGATGCGGTAGATCTATCTGGGTGTAGCGAGCCCAGCCCCCAGGACAAACAGTTAACGTTCCTCGGGGTGACTATGTTCCCGACGCACAAATCCGCTAGGTTTGAGTCTTCCTACTTGCACTTCACACATATCAATGGCCTTGCAAACCATTGGTGATCTCTTTATTTCCTTATTTGCTACATACCAGGGATTTTATACTTACGAAACATACTTGTTCATACAAATTAAATACCATGTTTTATACAAAATTTAAGGCATAAGATTATGCGGGTCAAAGTCAGGGTGGGCATTGATGATTATATGAACATTACAAATACATGGTTTTATGAACATAACGTGTTACAAACACAACGTTTCCATATAACTTTGCAAGAAAATGGTTTTTAAATTCATTTTCTCAATACTACTTCAAAAACCGGTTATTCCAAAGATTTATTTCAAATCTTTCACAATTCCAAAGATTTATTTCAAACCTTTCACAACTCAAAAGATTTATCTCAAATCTTTTACGAACAAACTATGAACTCGCTCAACTTTTTGTTGATTTTTCTCGCATGTTCTTTCTCAGGTTGCATTTTAAGACAAGGCACGGTTGGAATAGGAGAACCATTGGAGTTTCGAGTACTTAGCGGCGTTCAATTTCTAGAAGTCTTAGCTATAATTGCTTCCGCTGTGCAATGAAGATACCAGTCCAGTCACGCCAATGCTCTGATAATTTCGGGGTGTGACAGATTGGTATCAGAGCTATAGGTTACAGCGAATTAGGTTCCTGTTGTGATACCTAGGCTCTAACCTCACTTTCCTCTGGGAACTTAGACTATTAAGACGTTGAATACATACAGAACGCCTAGTACTCGAATATGGTCTCCAACCGTTGCCGAAAAAAAAAAAAAAAAAAAAAAAACAGTCAAAATTTTGTTCTCAAACATACGCTATTGTGATGTTTTATACACGGTACACAAAACGATTACATACAGTACACAACACTCTGAGAGTTTAGGAAACCTGCATTTAAGACCTTCGGAAAAGGGAATTCAGTCGGGTGGCTGGATCTGGTCTGAGAGACTAGGAGATTCAGTCTGAGAGGCTGGGAGGATAGTCTAGTGGGACTAGGGAGTCAGTCTGGGAGGCTGGGAAAATTGTCTAGTAGGACTAGGGAGTCAGTCTGAGAGGCTGGGAGGATAGACTAGTGGGACTAGGGGAGATTACTTGATCGTTTATTGGTGACCAACATGCTTATCTGATTACATGATTGATTAATTGTGCATATGTGTGTTTATTAAAGGTCATCACGTAGGAACCGCGAATATTAACTCGGGCACACACTATTATCCATATTGTCTATGATATTTTAACTTCCCGAGCAGGCATCCTACGCATAACAAAACGCTAGCGCATGAGAATACATAGAACTCAAATTTTACGCCAAGGATGTCGGGGTACATCACGTTCTACGCGGAACGAAACGCTAGTGCACAGGTATACGCGAAACTTAAGCTATACATCAACAGGGGTTGAAGTACGACACATACGATTATCGAGGCGAGGCCTTTGAGAAGGAACGATGACGCAATTTAACGACGACGCTAGATTCCTGTCAGCAGGAGAACTAACAATCAGGAAACGACAACTTGTCACGCGATCCTGCAACGACACGAGTCACGCCAGGGAGAAGACGATTGTCTCCGCATCCCCCCCCCCCCTTCTACCTAACTAACGACGAATACGCTATGTTCGACATTCCATGGTAATGTCACCTAACAATTGGTCGTCACACGAAACCCCAGGTAAAGTCCTCAAATTTCTTTTATTGAAATTTCGAATTTCACACTTACTGAGTAGATTTTCGTATCTCTACTCCTCTTAATGGTCATTGTATCACGATCATTTCTTTACAAGTTACATACATGGTTTTTCGTTGTGACCATGCCGAAAGTTTTCTTGTCGATACATATGTTTATTGTCGGATTGCGCTAAAACCAAGTTCGACTGTTTGAACTTGTCCATTACACATGTTCACTTCAGAACATCATATGATGTATTGGGAGCATCATATTCAAAATTCGTTTTAACAAGTGTTTCATTTGTTCCGAGTCGAAGTAAAATTGTTTGGCATTCGACTCCATTAAAATTGTCTGTTGATTTCGACACCATGTGATGGTGATTTTCATTAGTTTGAAGCTTGCGCTAAACTCGTTTACACATCTCATACACAGATTTAATTATTGAATTGCTTTAAATCCGCTTTGGTTTATCACATTACAACAGTCTTAATACAATAGTGTGTTAAGACAATGGTACACAAAACCATCTTATATTCCGGTGTACCTACTAACGTTTCTTTCATTATCAATCGAAAGTCTTGCAATATTCATTGCTCCATCCTCTTCGATCGAAACAGAAATTCTTTGGTGTTCCATCTTCAATTGAAAATTCTTTGATGTTTGTTTGGAACAAACATTCATATTTACTTCATTACGCTTTCAATTGACTTCAAACACGGTGGATTTGTTTGATCACCGCTATTATTGAACTATTTAATTCACTACGACACCTTGTGGTGTCAGTACAAACTTGTAGCTTGGGCTAATTATGATTGAGCGTTATATGCAAAACACAGGTGATACTTGTTCGATCACCCATATTATTTAATGGTTTCATTCATTGCGACACCTTGTGGAGTCGGTGTAACTTGCAGCTTGTGCTGATCACGGTCGAGCGTTTCATGCAAACTATTTGAGATTGTTGATTCTAAGTTCATCCAGTGGATGTTATTGCTTCTAGAACTCATTTACACATTGTAAACGTTCATATGGAATTCGATTGGTCGAAGTTCCTGTTCATTGTTGGATCCTTGTTGACTTAGTCACATTAGTGACTGTACCTATACGTCTCGTTTCTTTTGACATCAATTACTGAGACACATTTTTAAACTGTTGGGATTCCTATTATGAAAGAATGCCCTTGAATTCACATGATTCGAATAAGTCTTGTTTCGATTACGCGGTCATTCACTTTGTTATTATTCGGACTTACCTGCGAATAACACAATTCTGAGGGGATAACATGGTCTAAATTTCGAGGACGAAATTTCTGTAACAGGGGGAGAATGTGACAACCCGTAATTTACGGCTCTTAATTACGTGATTAACAAGTGATTAACGCGATAATAAATGGTGTTTACAGCGCAAATTAACTTATTTAGGCCTTTGGAGTGCCTGGGAACGTCTATCCGCCTTTACAGTGCGCGAACGGTGGTTTACAGAGAAACCGGTGAAACGTTAAACGGCAACGGATTGAAACCGAACAGGATACTGACAACGCCGACAAATATTAAATTTTTACGATATATTTTAGTTTTGTAGTTAAATTTTAGTGACTACAGGCGAAACCGGATCGAAAAACGGATTAAAGACGGCAACGATACAATTTTTCGCGATTATTACCGTGATCGACAAACGGGCGTGCAAACAACGACTACCGACCGTATTTTTGTGTATTTTAATTTTTGACGTTAAAACGGAGTTCGGGTTTTGACAACGGGCCTCGTAGGAATTACGGGCTACTTACACATGGGATAGAGCTTGTGGGCCCCGGGCCCAAGCCCCACACCCACAAACCTAAACCTACACATAATATATATTAATTTTTATTACAAGATTATACTTGTAAATCTTCCCAAAAATCCATATGGGACTTGAAAATCTCAGCACAATCATACAAAATCCTGTCAAATCTCTACTATATATTTTGTGCAAGATCTTAAACAATCTTCTATATAACACCCCTATTTCCTCTAAACTCCCAACATATACACAGACTTGAAGTCTGCCTTTTACCTCTCTCCCTCTCTCGATCATACTCACACAAAGCCAAACACAGAGAAATCAACCAACAACAAGACCCAACCCAGCCACCCCTTCCTCTCTCGGTTCCCTTCTTTCTGACCGACACCCCCCACCCCGTTTTCTCTTATACCACCGGCCACCACCATCGATTTGGTGGCGGTAGGCATCAACAACAATAACCCCACCACCACAGACGGCGGAGCTGTGGTGGGTGGTGCTAGACGACGCGGACAGAGAGAGAGGAGCTGAGGAGAGAGAGAGATGACGGCGGAGAGGAGCGGCTCCTCCGCAGACAGCGGCGGTAGCAGCGGCAGTGGCGGTGGTTGTGCCTCGACCCGACCAAATTTCCGATTGATTACGGTTCCGGGCTCGGTCAAGACAGTTTCGGGTTCGACTCGGTGTATTTTAGCGCGACTCAGTTCGACTCGGTGCATTTCGGTTCAACTCGGTTCGGGTCCAGGTCAAACCGTCAACAGATTTGATTCGAGTTAGATGATGGCTCGGGTCACGGCTCGGTTGTGGGACAGCCGTGGTTTAGTTCGGTCAAGGGTTTGCAGTGGACTCGGTTCAGGTCAGCAGGTTCGAGTTTCGGGTTTTGTTTTGTTCGGTTCGTATGTAGATTTTGATGTGGTTCAAGTTTTGGACAGATTCATGTTCGGGTGTTTCGGGTCAACGGCTTCGGGTCAGACTCAATTTCAGTTTGACTCGAGTCAACTCGGTCAACAGCAGTTCAGCTAGCCAAAGATCATCAACGGGTCGAACGGTTTGGCTTGGATCGGTTTATAAAGCATTTCGGTTGACTCGGTCAAACCGAGTCAACTCAGTCAACCGAGTCAACTCAGTTGACCCGGTCAACTCAGTCAAACATTTATGCAAATCGACACGAGGATTTGGTAAAGATTAGTGACTCGATTTATTTATTATAGTTTTAAAGTATCACGTGATAACGAGCTCGAACCGACCTATTTATAAGTTACATTTGAGATATATATATATATGTTTGCCGAAATTACATTTATAGTTTAGTTGAATCTTGATAAAAATTTCGACACTTTAGTTGTCGGGGCGTCCAAAAACAAAGGAAACTCTGCCCGTTTTTCGAGAAAATCCGTAAAGACGAAGCGTTTTTATTATAAAACAAAACGTCGGAATTCGAATCCTTTTATAAATAAATATAGTATATATATTTATTTCAAACATCGCGTAACACGAATTCCCCTAATAAAAATAAATATAGATCGTATTCACTTTCAAAAACAACTCTACGATTCCTCTATAAAATAAATATAACTCTTCATATTTATTTTACACGCCTAAACGGCCTATACGTATATTTTTGGCAAATATACACAAGACGTGATACAAGTTATTATATACGAAACGCGATATATGATACGAGTTTGTTATATGATATTTTCGTAGAAATATTCTTTTATACACGTACGACTACTCGAGACGGCTAACGTACTTACAACGATATATTTATATATTTTTATATAAATATTTATTCATTTTAAGTCTCTTGGAAACTAAGTCTTTTTCAAGACTTATTAAATTGCTACTGACATTAAACGAGACTTAACACGTATAACTTAATCTTTTCCATTAAGTTAACAACTTACCGTTGAATCGTTCGACTAACGATTCGGTAGAGCTCGGTAACACGTAGACTAGTTACCGCTTTTATTTAGAAACTTATTAGATATTCCGTGTTAGGAATATTGTAGAATGCACGCTAGCGAGTCTCATCTTGGAAACGACATCACGAAGTCGTAAATTAGCTAGCTTTGCACATGAATATTCAGGTGAGTTCATAACCCCACTTTTTACCGTTTTACATTTTTGTAAATGTTTTCGGGGTGGAAAGACATGCACGTTTTGCAAAAACATACCAAGTTAGAACAAACGCAAAACTCGTATTTTCTAAATCATATTACGAAGGGATTTCGAGGAACTCAAATGATTAACGAAAGGTTTATACTAAACATACTGGTTTTTACAAAATAAATGCTTATTTTCGAAATGTGAATGATAATCTGGCCAGGGTGACCAGGGATCTGGTCAGGGTGACCAGGGATTTATTTTATACATGGTATGGTTAGCGTAAGGAGGGTTACTGCGTACAGATCATGTGAGTGGGTAGGTGGCACTTGAGGCCATTAATCCTCATTGTAGGACCGAGGGGCACGATGCGGTAGATCTATCTGGGTGTAGCGAGCCCAGCCCCCAGGACAAACAGTTAACGTTCCTCGGGGTGACTATGTTCCCGACGCACAAATCCGCTAGGTTTGAGTCTTCCTACTTGCACTTCACACATATCAATGGCCTTGCAAACCATTGGTGATCTCTTTATTTCCTTATTTGCTACATACCAGGGATTTTATACTTACGAAACATACTTGTTCATACAAATTAAATACCATGTTTTATACAAAATTTAAGGCATAAGATTATGCGGGTCAAAGTCAGGGTGGGCATTGATGATTATATGAACATTACAAATACATGGTTTTATGAACATAACGTGTTACAAACACAACGTTTCCATATAACTTTGCAAGAAAATGGTTTTTAAATTCATTTTCTCAATACTACTTCAAAAACCGGTTATTCCAAAGATTTATTTCAAATCTTTCACAATTCCAAAGATTTATTTCAAACCTTTCACAACTCAAAAGATTTATCTCAAATCTTTTACGAACAAACTATGAACTCGCTCAACTTTTTGTTGATTTTTCTCGCATGTTCTTTCTCAGGTTGCATTTTAAGACAAGGCACGGTTGGAATAGGAGAACCATTGGAGTTTCGAGTACTTAGCGGCGTTCAATTTCTAGAAGTCTTAGCTATAATTGCTTCCGCTGTGCAATGAAGATACCAGTCCAGTCACGCCAATGCTCTGATAATTTCGGGGTGTGACAGGATGCGTCACAGTAAACTACAAAATCATCCGTGCCTTCAGGCAATGAGAGGATAGGTGCGCTACAAAGTCTATCCTTTAAGTGCTGAAACGCTGTTTCCTGTATATTACCCCAACGGTAAGCAACCCCTTTTTGTGTCAGTAATGTAAGCGGCTGTGCAATCTTTGAGAAGTCTTTGATGAACCGTCTGTAATAACCCGCCAAACCCAAGAATTGGCGTATTTCTATCGGTGTGCGAGGTGCAGGCCAGTTCTTGATCGAATCTACCTTGGATGGATCGACATGAATCCCGTCCTTGTTTACCACGTGGCCTAGAAAGTGGACTTCACGAAGCCAGAAGTCGCATTTTGAAAACTTAGCGTACAGCTGTTCTGCTCGAAGAAGTTCCAGAATAAGTCGTAAATGCTGCTCATGTTCCTCCCGATTCTTTGAATAAATCAGGATGTCATCGATGAAAACAATAACAAACTTGTCAAGATAAGGTTTGCACACCCTGTTCATAAGATCCATGAAAACCGCAGGCGCGTTCGTTAGCCCGAATGGCATGACCAAAAACTCGTAATGGCCGTAGCGAGTTCTGAATGCTGTTTTGGAGACGTCCCCATCCCGGACTCTCAATTGATGATAACCTGACCTCAGGTCAATCTTCGAGTAATAGCTCGACCCTTGCAACTGGTCGAATAAGTCGTCGATGCGTGGAAGAGGATAACGATTCTTCACAGTCACCTTGTTTAGTTCGCGGTAGTCTATGCACATGCGGAAAGTGCCGTCTTTCTTCTTCACAAATAATACTGGAGCTCCCCAGGGCGAAGAGCTAGGACGTATGAAACCCTTTTCCAAGAGTTCTTGCAATTGCTTAGACAGTTCTTCCAGTTCATTTGGAGCTAAGCGATATGGTGCTCGAGCTATGGGTGCTGCTCCTGGAGCTAGCTCGATCTGAAATTCAACCTGGCGATGGGGCAGTAGCCTAGGTAACTCTTCAGGAAACACTTGTGGAAAATCGCGTACAACTGGGATATCCTCTAACTTCTTCTCTGTCGTCGATGTATCTGTAACGAGTGCTAATATAGCTATGTGGCCCTTTCGCAAACACTTTTGTGCCTTCAAGAAGGAGATGATGCCACTCACGACACCACTCTTATCGCCTTGAACTTCGAGAGGTTCTTTTCCAGTACGGGAAATGCGAATGATCTTTTCCTTGCATAGGATCTCTGCTTGTTGTTGGGATAACCAATCCATACCAATGACGATATCAAAACTACTCAGAGTTATAGGAATGAGATCGATAGAGAAAGTCTGACCAGCGAGGATAAGATTACAACCCTGAACTATGTGTGTGGCTTCTAGACTTTTTCCGTTAGCTAACTCTACGACATGTTTGGTGTTCAAAAGTGTTGGTGCACGTTTAAGCATCTGACTAACTTTCAGAGACATATAACTGGTATCCGCACCCGAATCAAATAATACGGTAACATAAAAGTCGTCGAGAAGAAACTTACCCATAACCACATTAGGATCGTTCCTTGCATCACCCTGAAACCACATTAGGATCGTTCCTTGCATCACCCTGACCAATCACAAATGCATGACCCCTAGCACCATTGTCGTTGTTGTTCCCCCCGTTGTTGTTCCCATTGCCCTGATCATTGTTGTTTTTACTCTGATTCTGGTTTAACTGGGGGCAGTTCCGCTTGAAGTGACCTTCAGCCCCACACTGAAAGCATGCCCTATTTCCTTGTTGTTGTTGCTGTTGTGGCTGGTTTCGTGGAGCTGGTGGCTGTTGTTGCTGGTTCTGATTCGCAGGTCGTGAACTTCTGCAATCTTTAGCCTCATGACCTATCTTGAGACATCTCTGGCAGCGGCCTTTGCGACACTGACCACTGTGGTGTCTGTTGCACCTGTTACATAGTGGATGAATTCCCCGATATCCACTCTGCCCCTGACCACCAGACGATTGCTGACTCGGACTCTGGTAATCACTAGACTTGCGCTGCTGCTGTGCTTGAGACTGTACGGTAGCTGAACCCCTGCTGGAATCCCCTTCCCATTTCTGCTTGTTGTCACTGGGAGTAGCAGGAGTAACTGGAGTGGTAGCGGTAGTAGTAGCGCTGATGCGTTTAGGCAGCCTGTTCTGTTCCACTGCCTGATCGGTGAGGCGATGAGCTAACTTGACGATCTGTTGAATGGTGCCAAGGTTCGCTGAGGTTACGTGACTTTGAATCTCCAGCACCAGACCATTGAGATACAGTTCGATACGCTTAATGGGAGGGTCCACCATAGTAGGACACAAAATAGCCAACTCATTCGATCTTCTGGTGTACGCTTCAATTTCTGACCCCGTCATTTTCAAGTGGTGAAACTCTACTTCCAGCTTGTGAATATCATCACGGCTACAGTATTCCTCTTTGATCAACTCCTTAAAATCATTCCAGGGTGTGGCGTTAGCAACAGCCAACCCTAACATCTGAACTTGCGCATTCCACCAAGTCAGCGCAATGCCTTCTAGAGTACTAGTGGCGTACTTCACCCTGCGAGCCTCAGGGCATTCACACATTTCAAATACTGACTCAAGCTTTTCAAACCAATGGAGGAGTCCAACCGCTCCTTCCGTGCCACTAAAAGTAGTAGGACGACAGTCCATGAAGGTTTTGAAGGTGCAAACAGGTGGTTGACCTATTGTGTATAAGAATCAGGACAAAGTTAAACACAAGAGTTGGTTTAGGAGTGTAGGATCTAAAGATCCTAGTGTGAGTTACAACTGAAGGGTATACCTCCTGCTTGTGCGGCTGCAAGTGCCGCAGCGACTCGCTCGTTAATGAGAGCCGTCAACTGGGCTTGTGTCATGTTGATACGTCCAGACATGATCTTCATAGCAAAGATAACATAAGTGAGAGAGGTTCGCGAATAGTGCGATAACAGAAGAGAGTGAGCAAACAAGTATTCTCAAGCAATAGTGTTACGTTAATCTAAGCATACCCTGAGCAAAGTTCTATGCAAGTCTAGCAAGTAGGCAGTAAAACATGTACCATATTACCTAGGATGTTGAGTCTTGCACGTGGAGCGAGGCGTCGTTGTGGATCGTTGAGCACTGTTCTGGTTATAGTCTGGTTTTAATAAAAACGTTTTCCCCTTATTAAAACCGAGTTCTCTATAACCAATGGCTCTGATACCAATCTGTCACACCCCCAAAATCCACACGCGGAGTACCACCGCTTGGAGGCGTGACATGACCAGGATCAAGCCACCAATCATATTGAACACATAAGTGAAATAGTAAATGTCATACAATAATACAATAGGCGTTTTCAAAACCAAGCATAAACAAGTGTGTAGCGGAAGCCATAAAGTAAAACCCAACATAAGTATAAGTACAAAATGTCATAAAGTTTAACAACACATTCACGATCCTTGTCCACAACGACCGTGCCTCCCGTGCAAGCTCCATAAGTACCTATGGTCCTGCAAGGCATGTAACAGAGAGTCAACAACTAGTTGAGCGAGTTCACATTTGGTTGTTCGGTTATAGTAATTGTATGGAAAACTATATGTCCGTTTAGTAACTCTTATATCGTATGTACTTGAATCGCAGTCTCTTAGACATGTGAGCGAAGATTGTGGGGGTTTCCCATGTTTTCTAGACTAGGTATATTTGTACCGCAGCCCACCCGGCATGTGTGCGAAGTTTAATGTATGGTTCGCAGCCATTCCAGGCATGTGTGCGAAGATTAGTTCTATGATCGCAGCCAATCCCGGCGTGTATGCGAAGAGAAGTATATGTATCACTAGTCTAGCAGTATCTGCCAATAACCTTCCTCTCCCGAGGCCTATGGTAGGTAATTCCAATAACAACTCAAACATAAGTAATCATCCAAACCCATTCCCACCCCGGGAATCCCATGCCTTGGTAAGAGTGTGAACTCACCTTGTTTCGCTCGGTATGCTAAGTATGTGCTCAAAGTAAGTCAATCACGTCCTAGAGTGTGCACGTATACACAATCAGTTTGTATTTACGAAGTTGGCACGTATGTACAATCATAGTGGACAACACATCAAAAATCACCAAGTAGCACATTGCACGTATTCATGATCAGGCGTAGCATCTAACAGCAATTAGTTAACTCTGTTAAGTCTTAACAGAAACAAAATACCCAACAGTTTACCCAGTCGGTGAAACACCCCTGTTTCGCCGTGAAACCCTTCGACGAAACACTTCTGTTTCGTCGATTACATTCTTGGCGAAACACCCCTGTTTCGTCGTTAACCCTTGGCGAAACACAAATTCTGTTTCGCCGCATAATCCATTTCGTGACCCAATTCAGTTTCGTCGTGAATCAATTACGTACAGGAACCCTAATCACCGATTCAACAGTTTTGCAGAAATCATTCAATCATCGTTCAATATAATGAGTCTTATGTTACTAATCATTAATCTATGCATCACAACCGAACCATCAATGAAACAAGGATCAATTCATCATCATCACAAACAAATCAAAACAATCATGAGACAAAATAATCAAACATATACCAACAAAGACAAAGCACGGAACTAATCACACTAACCGATTCGGGATGAACAAGGGAGGATTCGAGAGAGAAAGATGATGGTGGAAGATGGGTATCGCCTTCACACAGTAGAGAGTTCTAGGGTTTCTATTTTTGTTCAAAGTGTGAAACAGGGAGTCGGTTCACGTTAATATTCACGAATTACCGTTCTGGGCCCTTAATGGGCTTCGCGTAACAATGGGCCGGCGAAACAGCCTGTTTCGTCGAGAGGCAAATGACGAAACACTCCTGTTTCGTCGAGAGGTTATTGGCGAAACACATCTTGTTTCGTCGGGCCGTTTCATGTGTTAAACAGTTTAAGTTTTTCAACAGGTTTCATGTTATACAACCAAACACAATGCCCTTTATCATATCATAACATGTACAGTTACAAGTCAAACAACTAACAGTCAAAGTCAACGCGCAATAAATACGAAAGTGAAAGTCGGAAACTCGAGTTGTCACACGTGCTTTCCATGTTTTCACATCATATACTTGCTATGTTCATTATTAAATTTTATGCTATGTGTGCCCATTGTGTGCATACTTAGTACATTGTTTTACATTACATTTTATGCTATGTATGTCCATTTAGTTCATACTTAGTACATCGTTTCACATCATATCACATGCTATGTATGTTCATTTGTTGCATACTTAGTACAGTTGTTTTCATCACATGCTTACATTTTGGTATGACATTTGGTTTGTTTACATGGAACAATACATTCATTAACATTAGCTACGCCGTTCGTTAGTAGGTAGTGGTACCATAGGAATTGACAACTCCCGTTCCTGAAATCCTGGGTTGGTGTGGATTGGAAGGAATGACCGAATTCGATATACATAACACAGATAGACCTTTAAATTCGTTTAGGGGTCTATCACCACAGTCTCAAGGCTTGGATGTATGCATTTTCACAACACCGCATAGATGTTCGTATCAGTATAGCATGCATTTCCACAAAACATAACTTTGATTTAAACCAAGTTTTACTTCAATACTTTGTTTTGTGCATTTTACCTATGGTTTAGTTGATGCATTTCACTAGCCATACATATCATTTTGGTTACACATTACATGATTTACAATTGACACATAAACATTTTCGACATTGGTTATACATTACATGATTTACATTTGACACATAAACATTTTCGACATTGGTTATACATTGCATGATTTACATCTTGACATAAACATTTTGACATATTATTCAATACATTTGGAAATTGGTTTAAACATAGACATCTTACATTGGTGGTTTGTTTGGGTAAGTGATTTAAGTAACGAGGTGTGTGTAATATGATACAAGCATGGTGGATACGCCGCTGGTACTTCCTATATATAAGTGATTGTATGGTATTACATATCGTAGCGTTATTTGAATCATTTCAATTTGGACATATAACATTTTATACAAATAACATACTTTTCACAAGACATTAATTTACAAACAACTTATTTTATACAAACTCATTTTACATGGTTATTCATTTAACCATACATTATTCTCTTATTTATACATATCATCTAATCTTATCGTTTTTCAAATGATTTACAAGACAAAGCAAATTACAAGGTTCATGACTAAACATTTTCTCAAACATAAGTCATGAATTCTATTTTCACAAAACCTATGTATCTCACAGGGATTTTTATGCTGACTTACCTATTTTCACATGTGTTTTCAGGAGATGATGCATAGGACTTATCAAGATACACATAGGCGGACTTGGGCCTTAGTGACAATAAAAGATGCAAGACTAGTTATTTATGTTATGTGTCTTTGATTGTCAAGACATTGTAACTCTTTAAATAAATAAAACAATATTTCAATTTCCATGTGTTATGAAACAATGATTCTGTTACAACACTCCCCGACGTTTTCCGCCACGTTTTGTTGTTCTACGTGGTCGGGGTGTGACAGAAAAGTTGGTATCAGAGCTCATGGTTATAGGGAATTAGGTTATTAGTAATACTTTGACCTAGTCTATAACCTTCCTAGGACCCTAACGCGAGTTTACTTGCGTTTAGTCATAAAACAATACTGTCACCTATCCTTAGGCGACAACCACAACAAGAACACAAATTTCAAAACCACTTTGAAAAACTAATCATCTGTTCTAGGATGATTGATTACTAGGTTTTGAACCCTCTATTGTAAGGTTTTGAACCCTCTAAGTTTTCAAAATCTCGTCAAAGTTTGGGTCTTATAATGTAAACACGTGCAAACTGGAAGAGTGAATGCCTGTATCCTGAGTTTTCTGTCTAAGGCTAGAGTGTTCGTACAAATCCACATAATCGGACCAGTCACTCTTACCTGGGAACTCTTGGGGTGAGTGTTCACTTATAGGCGAGCATGTCTTCAGTAATACATTAATATGACCCGCTTACTTTGATTAGTCACCATCTCATTTGTTTGCCTTAGGTAACAAACAAATGATCACAATTTCCATGCGTTGGCATTCTGTTTTAATTATCCGATAACCTTTCACCTGTTTCTTCCTATGTCTTTCTTTTTCTTCTAGAATGTCTCTTCCTCTCAGCAACGGTCAAATGTCTGAGCAAATCGCCAAATTTGCCCACCAAATAGGCGAAGTGATTCTGAAGACCGTGGATTTAGGCATTGCCATGTCTCGTGTCAACAATGAAGCCTCTCGTCTCAACAATGAAGCCACTCAAGAGCCACCGAAGGAGGCAGAAGTCAAGCCTGCACCAAGATCAAGGAAGCGTAAGGCTTCAAGGAAACCCGCAGCAGTTATACCAAATCAAGCAGGGCCTAGCCAGAAGGCAACACCACCTGCTAAGAAGCAATACAAGGGAACGGCACCATTATGCAACAAATGTAAGGGGCATCACCTAGCTCACTTACAGTGTCGTCGGTGTGTATCATGTGGACGAGTTGGTCACCTGGCAAGTGCTTGTCGATGTAACCCGAACCAAGGTGGTCCAAATCAACCCCAAGTCAACCCTACTCAAGCTCGTTTTCCGCCTGGTACTTGCTACAACTGTGGCGAAACGAGCCATTACAGGAACAACTGCCCGAAGATTGTCAGTGCAAATCCAACCCGTGGATGAGCAATTGGATGAACAAAGGATGTTGCTGTCTTATGCCTTTGTTTCTTTTGTTTTCTTGTAATGTGAAACAATCTGTTTTGTTCATAAATAAATTATTGTTCACAAATTCTGATGTACAATTGTAGTTACATATGTGTATGTCATTACCTATAATACCTACATTAAGGAACTATGTTCCTTACAAACTACTTTTGTGAATTTCCCATTTTTATGTTTACTCATGATTCCCTCGAAAATTTTAAGTACTCGTTTCACTCTAAGAAACAAAGTACAGAAAATAAAGTGACATTATGAGTAACCATGCTTCTGCACATCTGTGCCTTTGAATCTTTGGTTAGATAACTAAGGGTATTTTCAAATCTCATACCCATTACGTTTTGATTTTTCAACATACACAGTACAAGTATTTCAAAAACAATCTTCATGATCTCAAAACATTTCATATAGTTTGAAAACAATTTTTTTTTTTAAAATGCATTGTTATTTCAAAAACATTGGCTATGTTTTCAAAAACAACCTTCATAATTTCAAAATGTTTCATATAGTCTGAAGACAATATTAACACAGTACATTTTCTTATCAAGTGCATGATTTCGAAAAGCATCATTCATGTTTTTTTCAAAAACCTTATACATAATTTCAAAATTCATCTCGCATGATTTTAAAACATTTTTATAAATATATCTACCTAATACACCTACTTTATGATTTCAAAAGTATTATATATAAGGTTTCAAAAACGTTAAACACATTTTTCTTAAAAGAACCCCATGCATAGTTTTCAAAAATATTTTCCTCATACATTGACTTAACCATCAAATTATGCTTCATATGTCGCCTTGACATATCTAGCATCTCAACTTCATAAGCATTTTTACTTCATGTTTTGACTTAAGCACATCCATTGCAAGGTTTCAAACATTTTCCACTTCTAAAAATCCATATGGGATCTTTTTATCTTCACATTTAGATCCTTGAGGATGATTATCATTCAAATCAGAATCCTTAATTGGATTCCTTATGTACCTTAATTCGAACATTTCGGTTCCTTATAATCGAAATCGAATTTTTCTTTTAAAAATCTTTCTATCATTATAGTTAGATTCTTAATAATGTTTAAAGTACCAAATGAAATCCACGAGATGGATTCCTAGTGTGCTTTAAATACATGTGCTCTGTTAGCATAACAAATCTTTAGTTAAACAATTTTGTGGTTATGTGACTATGTGTTTATTCATCTTATGTTTTCTTTTATGCATTTTGTGTTTTTATACTCTGGATATTCGTTATCCAAATCCTCGCAGGATATTTCATATCTTCATATGAGGGATTCGTAGTAGGATAGTCAAAAGGTACTACCTTAAATCCTTAATGGGCTTCTATGTAATAGTTAAGACCCTTGGATTATATAGTACCGCTCCACGATTCATAAGAGACCCTTTTAGTGGTCTAGTAAAAAAGATTGATTCAGAATCTGGTTAAAAAAATGACATATGGTGATATGGCTGACAGACTCCTAGATAGTCTATTTAGATCATTTATTGATTTAATTAAAAAGACTCTATGGCGGTCTAGTCACACTCATCACAGGTTTGTTCATTTGGTTTTACCCTACACATTATAAAATAGACTGTGTGAACTATGCAAGGAATTGTCTAATTATGGACGCGTACATAATTATGAAATTCAGTGCACGGAAACCACAGTAAGATTTATTATGTGTAAGAACCGATAGTGGCAACAATAACGAAACGTGAACAATGTACAGGAGGTATGGTGGACGCACCAATGACGCTTCATATACTTGTATATAAGTATCCCTCTTACATTGCAAGCATGATGTTATTAAAGTTACTAGAAGTTCAGAACCCTAACCAATGTTGTTCGATCTTTTCAACTTCATGTTTTTAAGCTCTCACAAGTTTCCTCTAATTAAATTTCGGGACGAAATTTCCTAAAGTAGGGGAGACTGTGACACCTGGGTCACTGCGACCATCAAACAAATAGCAAACCAATGAAATATTGTATTTCATACTTGGGATTTGTATAAATATGTGTATCTTTTGCACATATCAATTCTTGTTCGATTCCAAACTCTAAATCGCTTTCTGGAAGGTTATACGCGCACTGATGCGTAAATATAACCAGTTTAATGCAACGAACACTCCGGAATAGTGAAATAGGCTTAACATACCTTAAATAACCTTTACATAACTTAGAAATAAGTTTTGAGGGGTTCAGTATGCTAAAATAAACTTTTGGGGTCATTTAGGGACTAAAAGCGTCAAAAAAGTGCACAAGTTTGCATTTTCGCGCATAACTTACGTTCTGAATACATCCGGACATCCAAAAATTTATGTAAGCACTAAAATATTTTATTTTAGTGTTTGGCATAAGAAAAATCCATTCGTCACGCCATTTGGATCATTTTTCGCGCTTATGCGCATTCCTTCGTAATTAACCGAACAACGTAACCGTACGGCTAAACGAACCGACACCCGAGATATTTTTGAACACATTTTAAGTTCCCTATACTTTAACTTCATTTTAGAGCTTTGAAATGGAGTTAACGGGGCTTAAACGTGTCAAAAAAACGCATCGAAAACCAAGTTTTGAGGTTGCAGGGACTGAAACTGTAAATCTGCCAAACTAGGTCCTTAAGTAGGGGCCAGATGCAGCAAAACGTTTTTTTTTTTCAGCTTTTAACAGCCCTTAACACTCTCCAAAGGCCAAGTGCCAAGTGTCAAACTCTTATGGTGGATGGCAAATGAGTTACCATAACTTTCCAACAAGTGTACGGCTTAGATCGTGCCCCCTTTTCCAAGAAATGATCCTAACGGTGAACCGAAAACTATAAATACCCACCTCCACCCTTCACTTTTCCTCACAAGAATCTGATCTTATGTGCTCTAAGTTGAAACCTTTGTTTCATACCTGAGCTATTTTGATCTAGATTAGCATTCGGGGACCCTTCGTAAGTGTTCCTTCGTTCTTTTATTGCTTTTCGAGTCCGAAAGTCAAACCTTGTTTGACTTTCTGCATTGACCAATTTATGGTCAATGCGAAGTTCGTTTGAACTTCGCAATGTGAGCGTAATCACGATGGTTATAGTCCCTTGTGACTATGCCTACTGATTACCACGTTGTCTAGGGTCGTAAGGGTAAGCGATCTAATAAATCGCTTATACCTTCGAACCCGACCCATTTGGTCGATCATTAGGATCCGACCAAACACATTAGGTGACCATAGTATATAGGGAATAACCCTCCGATGTTATACCTTATGGTCGCTTCGTTTAAGTAGTTGTATGATAGGTAGTTTATATGCCTTAGGTAAATTACCAAAATACCCCTTTGATGCCAAAATTCGTTTTAATCATATGTAGCATAACTTTTGACATCTAAACTGATTTGACAACCATATTATACATCTTAAGGCATATATTACTTGTCATAGGACTAGTTAGGCATTCCGAACGCGTTTTACGCGAACGACGCGTTAAAGTAGCATAAGCTACCTAAACGGGCCGTAATGGGTCACAAACACTTAGGTTAAGTTTCGTTTTAGTATGTGGGCTTTGTTAAACCATATTACACGAGTCTCCATACTCGTTTGGTTTACGAACCCTCATTCTATCCGATCCTCCGATATTAGGTCCGGTTTATTAACATAGTTACCTATATTAGGTGTCGTTTGATTCCGTGATCTCTAGCATTGCTTGGTGGTTATCTTAGGACTTCTGAGCAATCTCAAGTGAGTACATAGACCCCTCTTTTACTATTTTCCAAACATTTTGGGGTGGAACACATGTGCCTACTTGTTACTTTCGTGCTTTCCATGTTTTCACATCATATACTTGCTATGTTCATTAGTACATTTATAGTACATGATTTCATCGTTTTACATTACATTTTATGCTATGTGTGCCCATTGTGTGCATACTTAGTACATTGTTTTACATTACATTTTATGCTATGTATGTCCATTTAGTTCATACTTAGTACATCGTTTCACATCATATCACATGCTATGTATGTTCATTTGTTACATACTTAGTACAGTTGTTTTCATCACATGCTTACATTTTGGTATGACATTTGGTTTGTTTACATGGAACAATACATTCATTAACATTAGCTACGCCGTTCGTTAGTAGGTAGTGGTACCATAGGAATTGACAACTCCCGTTCCTGAAATCCTGGGTTAGTGTGGATTGGAAGGAATGACCGAAATCGATATACATAACACAGATAGACCTTTAAATTCGTTTAGGGGTCTATCACCACAGTCTCAAGGCTTGGATGTATGCATTTTCACAACACCGCATAGATGTTCGTATCAGTATAGCATGCATTTCCACAAAACATAACTTTGATTTAAACCAAGTTTTACTTCAATACTTTGTTTTGTGCATTTTACCTATGGTTTAGTTGATGCATTTCACTAGCCATACATATCATTTTGGTTACACATTACATGATTTACAATTGACACATAAACATTTTCGACATTGGTTATACATTACATGATTTACATTTGACACATAAACATTTTCGACATTGGTTATACATTGCATGATTTACATCTTGACATAAACATTTTGACATATTATTCAATACATTTGGCAATTGGTTTAAACATAGACATCTTACATTGGTGGTTTGTTTGGGTAAGTGATTTAAGTAACGAGGTGTGTGTAATATGATACAAGCATGGTGGATACGCCACTGGTACTTCCTATATATAAGTGATTGTATGGTATTACATATCGTAGCGTTATTTGAATCATTTCAATTTGGAAATATAACATTTTATAGAAATAACATACTTTTCACAAGACATTAATTTACAAACAACTTATTTTATACAAACTCATTTTACATGGTTATTCATTTAACCATACATTATTCTCTTATTTATACATATCATCTAATCTTATCGTTTTTCAAATGATTTACAAGACAAAGCAAATTACAAGGTTCATGACTAAACATTTTCTCAAACATAAGTCATGAATTCTGTTTTCACAAAACCTATGTATCTCACAGGCATTTTTATGCTGACGTACCTATTTTCACATGTGTTTTCAGGAGATGATGCATAGGACTTATCAAGATACACATAGGCGGACTTGGGCCTTAGTGACAATAAAAGATGCAAGACTAGTTATTTATGTTATGTTTCTTTGATTGTCAAGACATTGTAACTCTTTAAATAAATAAAACAATATTTCAATTTCCATGCGTTATGAAACAATGATTCTGTTACAACACTCCCCGACGTTTTCCGCCACGTTTTGTTGTTCTACGTGGTCGGGGTGTGACAAATCTAAAGACCTTTTTGTGACAACCGGTACTTTTCCGTGTATTCCGTACAATATAAACAATAATTGGTATCTTAATGACTGAGCATGATTTAAACAATGAGACAAATGATTTTCTGATTACTGTCATATACTTACAAATGCATTACATGTTGCATGATTACTTATCATTATTACATGCAACCCGGTATGGTTGAATTAGTGCACAGAACAAAGTTAGCACAGTTATCAGATAAACTAGAAGTATTGACGGGAGTTCAGTACTCAGACATACATGATGTTAAGACACAGAATGAGCCCGGAATCAAGAGTTACACTAGAATAGTGTGTAGGAAAATAGGGATCATAAAACTGCCTCCCGAGTGATAGTTTAAGTGTCGGAAAGTGCCCGAAACACACTAAAACTGCAGAATTCTGCACAAATCAGCAAAAATCAGCTTTTTAACATCAGAATATATTGCAGAATTATGGTTTAATGGTCCGGAATACCTTCATAAGTGTCGGGAATCAAAACTGTGATAAAAGACAACATAAAGCACACTAAACTGCGCTATTTAGCACATTAACGAACCGGTAACCAACCTATCACACCCCGATATTTCCACGTTTGACCGGTGGGCCCGGTGGGGGAGTATCGTGACGTGGTTGGCAACATTACAGTCAAACAACATAATATTTAAATGCACAGCGGAAGCAAAAGAAAGATATATATTTCAACCGAATATAAATGTAATATCGAGTATCACAACTGTTGAAATTTATCCACAGATGGATCAAAGTATAAATAGGAAACAGTAGTTCAACAGACTTTAGGCATCTTAAGCTTGCGAGACTCTTTTGATGCTAAGGAGAATTCCAGCCAATTACTAGTAGTACCTGCACTTAATCTTTTTTGGGAAAATACGTCAGTTTACACTGGTAAATACATTCAACCGACTCATTTTGAAAAGTTTAATAAAATTGATTTGAATGCACGTGGCACAAACTTTTTATAACTTGGGATAATTATTTAAAATATATAATCTTGTAAAAGAATTACATGTTACTTATGCGTTCAGTAGCCCGGGTCGTGCCGGGTTAAAGATCAATAGACACACCACATTATTTATTTGGCAACTGACAAGTGTACGCCTACACCCCGTGCTTAGGTCGTGGCCATTTCGTAAAATGATGCCAAGGATATCCGGGACATGGTCATTAACCTCCCAAAGGCTTTAAGCAAACAAAACAATTTAAACGGGCCGATCAAATATCAATTAGCCACCATATGATGGAAGATTTAATGCCCGACCAAGCGGTATTTTATATACCGTACCCCAAGCCCGTATAGGGAAAATAAGTTAAAAGTATTTACCTTTGCAAGTATAATTCACAAACAGCAAATGCAAGTAGCTTTTACTGGTCTTCCTATTCTGGAACGAAGGTTTTTAATAACCTATTAGAATCCTAACGGTCTTTAGTTAAGCTTAAGCTTAGACCGGTTAATTTTACGGTTCAAACGCACGATTAAGCGAAGACCGGGATAGAATGTGATTTAGACCCGACAAGATTGAAGACTTGCCTTAAATGGGTAATCTAAGCACATTCTGAATTTTGGGGTAAAACCGATAAGGTTTGACCCGTTTCGGCTAATTTATGTAAACTAGTTACATAAGCCGAACCGTACGCGCAAGAGGCGTAACGGGTAAACATAAGGGTCCTAACCAGGTTTCCTAAGTTAATATGCCTCAAATATGTTGTGATATCAGTAGGATACCTTCCATTATGCCCAAAACGAATTTAAACACAAACTATGACCCGTAAGGGTAATTTGGTCATTTATAATGTTATAAAAGAGTTTAAGTATTAACCTGAGTTACAGGTCTGATATGTTCAGCAAAAATACTTAGTTTACCAAGTTATAACAGTAGGGTATTGTAGATATGTGAAATTTATCAATTTTAACCAAACTATGCACCGTAGGGGCATTTTGGTAATTTCACATAAGCCGAAAAGCTCAAAACTGAAGTCTGAGTTAAACAACTTTTACTTACTGTTAAAATATTATAATTTACCTAAAATATCAGTAGGTATCAACCCTTTTATGTTTAAAATAGTTTTAGTTCATACTATGCGTTAAAAACGCTTAAAAAGGCGATTAGAAGTCGTTTCCGGGTTCTATACACAAAGCTGATATTTTTATCATTCCAGAAGGTTTAAAATAATGTATTTATCATATAAAATCAGTAGCAAAAGGTTTGAGGTCAAAAAGATATGTAAAACTCATTTTATAGCCCGAAAGGGCAAAACCGACAATTAACGAATCAAGCCTATGACTCTAGGTTATGCTTAGCCTAAAATTAATTAAAAATCTTCAAAAATCCCAAAATAATATATTACATCAGTGGGTAAAGAGTTTGATATCAAAAAGTAGGTTTAAATAGGCTATATGCTAATTACGCTGTTAAATCGCTAATAAGCTTTCTAATTACGCTAATGAGCATAACTCTCAATCTACACCTCAAACTGATGTCAAATTTTGGGTACAAGTTTATATATCAGTAATTAAGGTTTCTACTCTTTTACATTTTCAAAAATCACGTTTTATGGTGAAAAGGGCATAATGGTCAACATATAGGCAATTAACGGAATCATGCATATTAATTGGTTAACTAATGAACCAAGGTGTATAATCACAGAGGGTTATACTAGCATGTAACCTGGTCCTAAGGAAGCTCTATGGAATTTCTAAAACATGCTTAAACGGGTCAGAACTGAAAGTCAAAGCAATAGTCAAATTATGCGACTTTCGGTTCCGAACGTGGTCTTTACTGAAAATTGTCGGGTCGAACATGTTTAGACATGTTCTTACACTAATTACCAAGTTATATTAATGATCAAATAGGTTGTATGTGTTCTACATTGCTAATTATGCATAAATTAGAAATTAAGCGTTCTGTTGACTTTTTAATAACAAGTTTGACCCGACAATTGGTCTAGTTAGAGTGGGAAACAGAGGGTGCCCTTTTAAGGGTTTAATGCCCACATAATTACCAACTTATAACTACTTTCAATTCAACTAATCACTGAACCATCAATGATTAATCGCTAAGTCAACCGTTAATTACGACGGTTTGACGTTTAAGCTAAAACTAAGCAAAAACTTAACTAAGAAAGGTTAAGCATACTTACTGAAGTCCTATGCATGATTAGTGATCACTTGAGCCTGCTTTGGAGCTCCAGAAATGATCAGAAATGCTGAAGGAAGGTGTGAAGAAATGGTTGCAACCTTGGCCCTTTATATAGTGCTCAAGAACTCATGGATTGTTGACAAACAAGCCTAACAATGGCCATGGATCATTTCCAGATATCCCTAAGTGTCTAGGGGTTGTTTAGGGGCCGTGCAAGATGAGGAAAATCGAGTTAAAGGCGGTTACAAGGGCTATGGCAGACAAGAATCCAACAAAATCGGAGTTCTGATCCGGTAAGGCCGTCGCGTAGTGCGATGGCATAGGTGGCTAGTGCTCGCGCTACGCGAGCATGTGGTGACCTGCCAAAACATGTTTCCATTATTTGCAGTTTTGGTCCCCGGTCCTTCTAAAGGTCGCTTTCACATCTTGTTTTGCACAATGAGCCCTCTAAATTGACTTATAAGGGCTTTAAGACATTTACCCACTTTGTTTAGTCCTCGGTTAACTTTATTGTTACCCGAAAAGTCATAAACTTCAACGTTGACGCTTTAACCCCTTGTATAGGAATTTGATCATAACTTTCTCATACGATAACGAAACTTTATGAAATTTATATCGTGCATTCTAGTGAGCATAATTAACCGTTACAAAGCTTCGGGTTTGTCAAAAGGTCACTCAGAGGTATAACTTAAACATGTTGACACATTTAACCCCTGTAGTTTGTAATCTCTCACTTTCTTTCATATTTAGCTTCGTATGATCCATGATTTATTCGTTTGAAGGTATGAGCATCATGTAGGGTTAATGTACAATATATTTATTCACTGTTGACATTTAGAACTCGTATATTCACATACTTTCTATGATTGTCAACTTTAATCCTTCTATAACGTTATTTTCACACATTCAAACATATGACACGTGTCAACACATTATAGGACGTGAATTTTCGAGGTGTTACATCCTCACCCCCTTAAAAGAAATCTCGACCTCGAGATTTACTGAAATAAATCAGGGTACTTTTCTTTCATTGTGGACTCAACCTCCCACGTATACTCGGGACCTCTACGGGCATCCCATTTTACCTTTACAATAGGCACATGCTTCCTTAGAAGCTTCTTAACCTGTCGGTCTTCAATCGACAATGGTTTTTCCACAAATTTCAAGCTCTCATCTATATGCACATCTGTATGTGGTATGACTAGCGACTTGTCAGCTAGGCATTTCTTCAGATTGAAGACGTGGAATACGTTATGAATACCACTGAGCTCTTCAGGTAAGTTTAACTTGTAAGCCACGGACCCAACACATTCGATAATCTCGAATGGTCCTATATACCTTGGGCTTAACTTACCTTTCTTACCAAACCGCATCACTCCCTTCCAGGGTGATACTTTAACTAAGACTTTATCACCTACTTCAAATTTCATAGGTTTACGCTTTGGATCTGCGTAACTCTTCTGCCTATCTCGGGCAGCTTTGAGACGGTCGCGAATCTGGACAGTCTTGTCCGTCGTTTCAAAGACTATCTCTGGTCCTGATAATTGGACATCTCCAACTTCCGCCCAACAAACGGGCGTTCTGCATTTTCTACCGTATAAGGCCTCGAAAGGCGCAGCCTTAATGCTGGTATGGTAGCTATTGTTGTAGGAGAATTCGATTAACGGCAGGTGGTTATCCCAACTACCACCTAAATCAATCACGCATGCTCGAAGCATGTCTTCCAAAGTTTGAATAGTACGCTCACTCTGACCATCCGTCTGAGGATGGTAAGCCGAACTAAAATTCAAACGCGTGCCCAAAGATTGTTGGAAACTTTTCCAAAAATGTGACGTGTATCTAGTATCTCTGTCAGAGATAATAGACACAGGTATTCCATGTAAAGCTACAATCTTATCCACGTACAACTGGGCTAACATGTCGGAGCTGTAAGTCTCCTTTATGGGTAGGAAATGTGCTGACTTAGTCAGTCTATCTACGATCACCCATATAGTATCATTCCCTTTCCTTGTCTTAGGTAACTTGGTGATGAAATCCATCGTCACCATTTCCCACTTCCATGTGGGAAGTTCAGGTTGTTGTAGCAAACCTGACGGCTTTTGATGTTCTGCCTTGACTTGCGCACACGTCAAGCATTTAGCTACATAGGTAGCTACAGACTTCTTCAAGCCTATCCACCAATAGTTTGCCTTCAGATCCTGGTACATCTTATCAGCTCCAGGATGAACGGAATATTTAGAACTATGGGCTTCCTGGAGGATAACATCTCGAAGTCCTCCATAAATTGGAACCCATATTCGTCCATTCAATCTCAAAATCCCGTCCTTGCCTTGAGATAACTGTTCTTCAGTTACTCCTAGCTTTTCATTAGGATAGTTAGCTTCCAACACAGCTTCCTTTTGTGCAGCTAACAACCTTTCATTCAAACTGTTCTTTATTTCAATGCTCTTGGCATTGATTCAGATAAGTTTCACTCTTTCCTTCCGACTCAAGGCATCGGCGACTACATTCGCCTTGCCTGGATGGTATCGGATTTCACAATCATAATCATTCAACGTCTCCATCCATCGTCGTTGTCTCATGTTTAAATCTTTTTGGTTAAACAGGTGCTGGAGGCTCTTGTGATCAGAATAGATCACACACTTGACACCATATAAATAGTGCCTCCAGAGCTTTAGTGCAAATACAACGGCACCCAACTCCAAGTCATGGGTGGTGTAATTCTTTTCATGCAACTTTAACTGTCGTGAAGCGTAGGCAATAACTTTGCCTTTCTGCATAAGCACGCATCCCATACCTGTGTGCGATGCATCGCAATAGACTACAAACTCTTATATTCCATCAGGCAATGTCAACACAGGAGCATTGCTCAACTTCTGCTTGAGAATGTCAAAGGATTCCTGCTGCTTAGGGCCCCAAGCAAACTTAACCTTCTTGCGTGTTAACGAAGTTAGGGGCGCAGCAATCCTTGAGAAGTTTTCAATGAAGCGTCTGTAGTATCCTGCCAATCCCAAGAAATTGCGAATTTCTATGGGCGTCTTTGGCTCTTGCCAATTCATGACAGCTTCAACCTTAGCGGGATCCACTTGGATTCCGTGTTCGCTAACAGTATGTCCAAGAAATTGGACTTCACGAAGCCAGAATTCACATTTAGAGAATTTGGCATAGAGCTTCTCCTGCTGAAGTAGTGAAAGAATACATCGAAGATGTTTCTCATGATCAGCCTTGTTCTTTGAGTAGATGAGGATGTCGTCTATGAAGACGATGACAAATTTGTCCAAGTAGGGCTTGCAGACGCGATTCATAAGATCCATGAATGCGGCAGGTGCATTTGTGAGCCCAAAAGGCATCACTAGGAACTCGTAATGACCATAACGAGTCCTAAATGCAGTCTTGTGAACATCTTCATCTTTAACCTTCAATTGGTGGTAGCCTGACCTCAGATCGATTTTTGAGAAGTAGCTTGCCCCTTGCAATTGATCGAACAGATCGTCTATATAGGGCAATGGATATCTATTATTGATCGTGACCTTATTAAGCTCGTGGTAATCAATGCACAGACGCATCGATCCATCCTTCTTCTTGACAAATAAGATTGGTGCTCCCCAAGGAGACGAGCTAGGTCTGATGAAATCTTTGGCTAGCAATTCATCAAGTTGCGTTCTCAATTCATTCATCTCCGTTGGTGCTAACCTATAAGGTGCTCTAGCAACAGGTGCTGTCCCAGGGATGATGTCAATTCTGAATTCGACTTGTCTATCTGGTGGTAAACCAGGTAGTTCTTTAGGAAAAACATCAGGGTATTCAGAAATGACAGAGATATCTTCCATCTTCGGTTTAGGCTCATCAATAATCACTTGTGCCATGTAGATGACACAACCCTTCTTTAAACACTTAGAGGCCTTGAGCATAGTCACTTGCTCAGGCAGTCCATACTGGGTATCTCCTCGAATGGTAAGTGATTCACCAGACGGAGTCTTAATCACCACTTGCTTTTTGTTGCAGACAATTTGGGCCTGTTTATGAGATAACCAGTCCATACCCAAAACTATGTCAAAACCGGCTAACTTAAAGGGAAGTAGGGACAGAGGAAAAGAGTGGTTCTTAATGGATATAACACATCCATCTAACACAGTTGAGACTGTTTCTATGGTGACATCTGCTAACTCCACCTCATAATTCACACTTAAGGTTTTGACAGGTAAATTCAGCAATTTGCAAAACTTATTATCTACGAAAGACTTATCAGCGCCTGAATCAAAAAGTACTCTTGCATAGATATCATTTATGAGAAAGGTACCTGTGATCACGTTATCGTCTTGCACAGCCTCCTTCGCATCCATCCTAAAGACCCTAGCATTGGTCTTCTTGGCCTCTTCAGGCTTCTTGGTGTATTTAGGGCAGTTGGTTTTGATGTGCCCTTTCTCATTGCAACTGTAGCACGTTGCATCCTTCAGCTTTTTGCAATCCAAGGTCTTGTGTTCCTTGGACTTGCATATCCCGCAAGCAAAAGTTCTTGACTGAGTCTGCGAGTTCGATTCGAGTCTGCACTTTCCAAAGTGCTGTTTCTTGCAAATCTTGCACTTGGGCTTATCACCAGACTGATGCCCATCCTTCTTTGACTCAAACCCCCTCTTGTTTTCATCGTTTCCTCTGTGCTTCTTGTATGACCTCCGTGAATTATCATCTTCACGTTTTCTTTTCTCAGCATCTTTGTTCCTCAGCGATCTTTGTCTGACCACGTCCAGAGTGAGGGACAGAGATATGTCAGCTACAGATCTGAAAGTAGCTGGCCGAGAGGCCTTCACGCTTGCCTTTATCTCGGGGGCTAAACCCCCAATGAAACGAGCTATTCGTTTGGGTTCCGGGGTCACCAAATACGGAACCAACCTCGACATTGTATTAAAGCTCGTGAGGTAAGCTTGGCAATCTAGATTGGTCATTACCAACGAAAGAAAATCTGACTCAATCTTCTCGACCTCATGCTGAGGATAGTAATTCTCCCTGATGAGGGCAACGAATTGTTCCCATGACATGTTGTACAATGGGATCTTCCCAGTGGCTTGAATCAGTGATCTCCACCAGGCTAAAGCCTCGCCTTTAAAAGATTGCGACACAAACTTGACTATATCCCTCTCAGCGCACCCGCTGATATCCACTACTGTATCCATCTCATCAAACCACGTCATGCAGTCAATGGCTCCTTTTTCCCCAGTGAAATCTCTGGGTTTGCATGAAACAAAGTATTTATAGGAGCAACCCTTACTACGGGGTTCTTGATTTAGTACAATCTGTTGAGATGGAGCACTGTGGTTGTCACACCCTGGCTTTGCGGAAGCGTGGTTAATTTGGTGTGACTTCTTAATACCATAGCTTAACCATAACAAAGCTATATGAAATAAAATCATGCAAGATCATCCATTCGATTAAGTTTTAAAATGCCAAATACAATAACATTGTCTTAACGGAAACACAACTTAACGACATAAACATTGTTCAACAAACTCAACATAACATAAGCATAGTTTAAGGACTGTGACTTGTCCAGGAAAGAGTCACATTCCCCAAACCCAGATGACCTCGTAACTAGTGCAGCGGGAAAACGCGTCATACCGCGCCAGATCCTTTAATTTCCTGAAATACATGTAAGTTGAAAAATCAACAATAATGTTGAGCGAGTTCATGTGTAAGGGAGTAAATAAACCTTGTACGTATAAAAATCCTGGTATGTAGCAAATAAGGAAAAAGAGATCACCAACGGTTTGCAAGGCCATTGATATGTGTGAAGTGCAAGTAGGAAGACTCAAACCTTGCGATTTTGCGTCGGGGCACAAAGTCACCCCGAGGTCCGTACTGTTGGACCTGGGGTTGGGCTCGCTACACCCAGATAGATCTACCGCTTACGTCCCTCGGTCCTATAATGAGGATTAATGGCCTCCAGTTCACGCCTACCCACTCACATGATCTAAGTAGTAAACCTCCTTACGCTAACCATACCATGTATAAAGTACTTGTAATCAAAGTAACATGTATTTCACCCCCGTAGTTTAGAAAACTGAAAACAGTTAAGAGAAAAGGGGGACATGAACTCACCGTGGTGCGTCTCTACCAAGTATGCCTCCAATCAAGCAGCTGTGTGACGACCTACATGTACTAACTCTATTAGACGGACGGCCGTGCCTTGGCTTTAAGGTTTAAGTTTTTGGGAAATAGTTAGACAACTATTTCGTGTTTACATTCTGTATATACTTGGTAGTTATTTTCCTTCCCAAGGATGGGGAATTTAATACATGTGTGTTCGTATATTCTCGAAGTATATTATTAAGTCTCACTTAAAATATCTTTTATTTCCAACTTCAAAATATAAATATTCTTCTCCAAAAATATTATACTTTACTACATGTGATTTTCCAAAATAATACTTAGTAATATTATTTTTACTCTAAAAATAATATTTACGTTGTTCACAAAATAATCATAAACACTTATACAAGTAATGTTGTGAAAAATATATACTAAATATATTTACGTATCACGTTTTATTTTGTGAAATCCCACCCCCGGTATTTTGTAAATAAGTCGTGGCGAAATCTATAATTTGAAAACAAGTCAAAATGTATTTCTAACACTTATAGTGAAAATATTTCTAAGTGTTAGGTTTTTGGAAAATTTCGCCAGAGTTTCCTCTGTAACTGGAGGTGGCCACGCTTTCAAGCGTATCATTTTCTTTTATAAATCAAACCAACAATCTTCTTATTCAATCAAAACAATGTTCAAATCACAACTAGTCAAAATATGTATATAAATCGCATATATTTCATGAACTTGTGATTTATCCAAACTATGAAGTAAATCTCATTACTTTTAGTGGATCTTTATATAAAACAATCCGATTTTGTAAAAACCTCGTTTTTAAAGAAATTCCATCTTTACAACTTCTCGTCATTTTTTCCAAAAATAGTTATTTTGTCGAAACTTTGTGTTACACAAGTGTTTGCACACTTGTGTGTTCTAAAAACCATTCTTGTTAGTGTAAGATCCGTCTTTAGAAAAACATGATTTCTTGACACTCGGTCCTTTAAAAATACCACCTGTAGATCCGTAGATCTACTAGTTTTAATCACTATTTTACAAGCTAAAACACTTTTACACAAGTTCATGATTCGAGTGTGGTAGAGTTTCATCTTCTAACCCTTGTTATACTTAAACAAGCTTTATGTCATAATCCAAGATCATGACTAAACCGGGTTAAATGATGATCCGAGCTACCACAACATAGATCGGGTCCAAATAATCACACAAATCAAATACTACATGATTTACACAACATATGAGCTATTAACCAACATTTTAGTGTTTTAAGTAGACTTTTGTGCTTCAACTTGCATGTTCATAAATTTTAACCGTCATATATCGTTTTAACCACTTTAGAATAGTTCAAGAAGGTGATTTAAGCAACATACCACTAGCTCGAGGCTAGGGAAGAATCAAGACGCAAATAGGGTGGATAAAAGCAAGAGAGTGAGGTCCTTCGCCTTCCGTTTGCACCAAGACTCCTTATATGCGATCCTTGATACTAGAATGATCTTGGAATGTGATGATGGAAGCCGAAAATATGATGGATGTATAAGGGGATGTTCGGCCGAAGCCTTGAGAGAGAGAGGGAGAGAGTTGTGTTGTTGATTTGTGGAGTGTAAGTGTTAAGTGTGCTAACCCTTGATCTTATAGACAACTCACAAGATTAATACACAATGGTCACTATGCTTCCTAGATATTAAACATGGAAGATTATAATAATCATCACAAGGACAAGTGTGTCTCCTCTAGTTGGGGACGGTTAGAGAGGGGGGGGGGGGGTTCTAGTCCATTTCTAACCATTAGTTAGGATACTAGTTAGGTTAAGTAAGTTAGTTAAATGCTTAACCCGGTTACTAGTGTGTAGTGTGTTACAATGGGTGTTAGGGTATTCAGGGACCCTAACTGGCTCAGAAAAAGATAAATAATGAGAATAACAATATTTTCAGGTTCCGGGTAAAGTCCGGTTGTTCGGTTGGATAGTAATCCGTTAAAGTGCTTAACAAAGCTTTAAAGTGTCGTTAATACCCTTTTTAGTGACACCACTTATTTCTGACACTTTGGAAAGTGTCTAGTAATATTTTTCTCATGTTTTGGCACTTTACTAGTTAGCTAAAAGCTGAATTATTATGTAAAGTGCTGAGTTTTGTACTTAGAGTACGTTTTAGGCACATCCAGTCATTGTGACTTATTCCTTGAGACGCAGTTCTACAACCCTTGTATCCCTACACTCACCACTAGTGTAGCAAAATATTTCTGGCTCATACAGGCCTTAGAGGCAGTGTCTGCCTGATGCTGGCTTTATCAGCATGTTCTATAGGTTATCCGTTATAGTGCTACTGTGCTTTTTGTGCATCATGTTTGTCACTAAGGTTCAGCATGTAAATAATGTAGTGACGGTAAGTAAAGTATGATGCAGGTATATGCATGTATCAGAAATCAAGTAGCAGTTCATCAGTAATTTCAAACAAGCACAGTAGTTAAGCAGTAATTAATTATTAATTAAGTCATACGGATACCTGGTTTAGTGAGGGTTGTCACAGTGGTGGTTTGAGGAGAGTCGATCATCATCTTTCTTCGGTTCTTCCTTCTTGGAAGGTGGCTTGCTGTGAGCCTCAGAGTGTGTTTTAGGCTTTGAATGCGGCGTAGATAGGGTCCTGCTCCGAGTCCCACTATATTCTTCATACTGCCGCTCTAAGGCCTTTGTAACAGCGTCGTCTACTAACGCTTTCAGTTCAGCACCCGTTATATTAATTCGGGCGTTATCATTGTTCTCCCTTGGGTGACTATTAATTTCATCCGAGTCAGCCATTTAAATTTGAACTGTTGCATAAGACAATGACAATAGTTTACTAGGGAGTTTATTATAGAATTGTCTTTTATAGCAATTCATTAACCATGGTAATATAAGCCATATTTGGTTAATTTGTTAATCATATTTATTTAGGATTTTTATTATAATTTATCCTAATTATAAAAACAATAACAGTTTTATTAGTGGCACAAAAGGCCTAGTCACAAGGACATTTTAAATCATAAGCTATGATTTCAGAGAATCAAGACTTTAAGGCTTGAACATAGTTCATTACCCTTTTCGGACAGGGAGTCATAGCTACCACTGTCTTTTGGCTCATGTAGAAATGAGCAAGGCCCGTAGGCACTATATTACCAACGTATGGTCAAAATATGATCATCTTAATTGATGATTTAAACCCATGATTCAGAGATCTTTTGAAGAATCCTTATATAAGAATGACGTGTGTGATTTTAGCGAATCACAGCTGCCAGGAGCGTTAACATGTTTACGGATGTTAACAGGGATTTGAATCTTTTAAACAGGTCTTACCATCATGGCCAGGTCTTCACAATGACACTCAGGCTAGGTTTCACTCTTAAGATTCTTATTCAATATTTAAATAGGCAGATTATTATTAAAAGGAATGATTTTGATTTATGTATTCCATATAATATATTTATGCATATAATAGCAAAAATGAAATTTATAACTTAAACATTCCATTAATTATTAATAGGTTACACGTCGCCCTAAACGAGACTTTTTAATAAAGCAACATACCCACGCAGGGGTCAAATTGAAATACTAGTCCACGTAGGGACTTAAACAAAACAACACACCCTCGTAGGGGTTAACAGAAAGATAGACCCACGCAGGGGTTCAAAACAAACATACCCACGCAGGGGCTAATACAGCAAGACAGGCCCACGCAGGGGCTCAACTACTACAAGGAAATTACATCAACAGTGGAAGGATTCAGTGGTCCTTCTTGCTCTTCCCTTTTATTAGGCTTGTCAATCCTTGGAAGAAACTTTGTCGCTCCCTGCGATCTCGGTGAAAATCTCTCTCGAACTGGTCCAACCTTTGAAGAATTTCTTCCCGTTCTGGGGGAGAAAACCGTGGCGGCTGCGATTGTGTCCGAATTATAGGTCTAGCCGGTATTTGGTACCCATGAGTTGGGTACCCTACTCCCCAAGGAGCTCTATACGGTCCTTCCGGGTTAAAGGCGTTGTAATTGGCCGCTGCCAAGTATGGGTCGGCTTCAGCGTAATTATAGTTGGTGTGAGCCGGCGGCTCAAACGGGTTGTACGCCATCGAACCAGTGTAGGCAGGAATCGGGTTATCAAAACCCATCGGTGGTGGTTGCGGTGCAACGGGGTTTGAAGGTCCACCCATTTGCGGGTCTTCCTGTAGTGGCGGATAATGACTGCCACTTGAGTGTCGAGGAGAGCTGAAGTGAAAATCTCCTCCTCGCGCGGACATTCGCGCGCCTGTCCTCCTAAGCCTCGGCGGTTGCGGAGGTGCCGGTTGTACTGGCGGCGGTGGAGGCGGTGGCGTGACTGCCACGAATCGTGAATCCTCAGAGGGATCCTGCTGCTGGTGAGGCGACGAATGATGCGAGGGTGTAAAATACCACTCGTACTGATTAAATCGTGCCTGGTAACTGTCCGAACCATGGTAGGGTGATCCATGAAAAGACGAACCATCTGAGATCTCTATAGGATGGTTCGGAGTTCCGGTTGCGGGCTCGACTGGATCGGTGTCCTCGTCCATGTCCTCTGCATGATCGCCGAAGTAATGATCTTCTGGCCCCAATGGGTTAAAACCCACTGGTTCTTGTATGTAATTTGCCGGGTTAAACCGGCCTTGAAAGACTGGAGTGGGGTCTCCAAAAGAATGGTACGATAGGGATCGCTGTAGAGGTATGTAAGAAGGTTGAGGGTTGTCGGGTTCATTTTCCGACTGTGGCCCATAAGAGTTGTGAATGGGAGGTGTCGAACTGTGCGAGACAGATCGTCTAGCAGGTTCAAAAAGTTTCTCTAGGGTCAGCACTCGCAGTGGTGGTAGGAGCTCGCATGTGCGAAGGTCCTGCCTCGTCGTCATTGGGGGCGGTGATTGGCCCCTTGCCTCGTCCTCTTCGTCGAAAGAATCTTGGCGGCATAATTAATCCTGTCAATACAACATGAGATAACGACAAGAATATATAAAATAAAGGACAAAACAAAACAAAACAAAGTAGAATTTGTCCTAGGTTATTTGTCTAGACTCGAAAGTTTTTGAAATGTGCAATTGTGTAACTGAGATTAAACACAAAAGGCTAGTGTTTAATTCACTCAGCGTTGGCTCTGATACCAACCTGTCACACCCCGATATTTCCACGTTTTACCGGTGGGCCCGGTGGGGGAGTATCGTGACGTGGTTGGCAACATTACAGTCAAACAACACAATATTTAAATGCACAGCGGAAGCAAAAGAAAGATATATATTTCAACCGAATATAAATGTAATATCGAGTATCACAACTGTTGAAATTTATCCACAGACGGATCAAAGTATAAATAGGAAACAGTAGTTCAACAGACTTTAGGCATCTTAAGCTTGCGAGACTCTTTTGATGCTAAGGAGAATTCCAGCCAATTACGAGTAGTACCTGCACTTAATCTTTTTGGGAAAATACGTCAGTTTACACTGGTAAATACATTCAACCAACTCATTTTGAAAAGTTTAATAAAATTGATTTAAATGCACGTGGCACAAACTTTTTATAACTTGGGATAATTATTTAAAATATATAATCTCGTAAAAGAATTACATGTTACTTGTGCGTTCAGTAGCCCGGGTCGTGCCGGGTTAAAGATCAATAGACACACCACATTATTTATTTGGCAACTGACAGGTGTACGCCTACACCCCGTGCTTAGGTCGTGGCCATTTCGTAAAATGATGCCAAGGATATCCGGGACTGGTCATTAACCTCCCAAAGGCTTTAAGCAAAAAAAACAATTTAAACGGGCCGATCAAATATCAATTAGCCACCATATGATGGAAGATTTAATGCCCGACCAAGCGGTATTTTATATACCGTACCCCAAGCCCGTATAGGGAAAATAAGTTAAAAGTATTTACCTTTGCAAGTATAATTCACAAACAGCAAATGCAAGTAGCTTTTACTGGTCTTCCTATTCTGGAACGAAGGTTTTTAATAACCTATTAGAATCCTAACGGTCTTTAGTTAAGCTTAAGCTTAGACCGGTTAATTTTACGGTTCAAACGCACGATTAAGCGAAGACCGGGATAGAATGTGATTTAGACCCGACAAGATTGAAGACTTGCCTTAAATGGGTAATCTAAGCACATTCTGAATTTTGGGGTAAAACCGATAAGGTTTGACCCGTTTCGGCTAATTTATGTAAACTAGTTACATAAGCCGAACCGTACGCGCAAGAGGCGTAACGGGTAAACATAAGGGTCCTAACCAGGTTTCCTAAGTTAATATGCCTCAAATATGTTGTGATATCAGTAGGATACCTTCCATTATGCCCAAAACGAATTTAAACACAAACTATGACCCGTAGGGGTAATTTGGTCATTTATAATGTTATAAAAGAGTTTAAGTATTAACCTGAGTTACAGGTCTGATATGTTCAGAAAAAATACTTAGTTTACCAAGTTATAACAGTAGGGTATTGTAGATATGTGAAATTTATCAATTTTAACCAAACTATGCACCGTAGGGGCATTTTGGTAATTTCACATAAGCCGAAAAGCTCAAAACTGAAGTCTGAGTTAAACAACTTTTACTTACTGTTAAAATATTATAATTTACCTAAAATATCAGTAGGTATCAACCCTTGTATGTTTAAAATAGTTTTAGTACATACTATGCGTTAAAAACGCTTAAAAAGGCGATTAGAAGCCGTTTCCGGGTTCTATATACAAAGCTGATATTTTTATCATTCCAGAAGGTTTAAAATAATGTATTTATCATATAAAATCAGTAGCAAAAGGTTTGGGGTCAAAAAGATATGTAAAACTCATTTTATAGCCCGAAAGGGCAAAACCGACAATTAACGAATCAAGCCTATGACTCTAGGTTATGCTCAGCCTAAAATTAATTAAAAATCTTCAAAAAAATCCCAAAATAATATATTACATCAGTGGGTAAAGAGTTTGATATCAAAAAGTAGGTTTAAATAGGCTATATGCTAATTACGCCGTTAAATCGCTAATAAGCTTTCTAATTACGCTAATGAGCATAACTCTCAATCTACACCTCAAACTGATGTCAAATTTTGGGTACAAGTTTATATATCAGTAATTAAGGTTTCTACTCTTTTACATTTTCAAAAATCACGTTTTATGGTGAAAAGGGCATAATGGTCAACATATAGGCAATTAACGGAATCATGCATATTAATTGGTTAACTAATGAACCAAGGTGTATAATCACAGAGGGTTATACTAGCATGTAACCTGGTCCTAAGGAAGCTCTATGGCATTTCTAAAACATGCTTAAACGGGTCAGAACTGAAAGTCAAAGCAATAGTCAAATTATGCGACTTTCGGTTCCGAACCGGGTCTTTACTGAAAATTGTCTGGTTGAACATGTTTAGACATGTTCTTACACTAATTACCAAGTTATATTAATGATCAAACAGGTTGTATGTGTTCTACATTGCTAATTATGCATAAATTAGAAATTAAGCGTTCTGTTGACTTTTTAATAACAAGTTTGACCCGACAATTGGTCTAGTTAGAGTGGGAATCAGAGGGTGCCCTTTTAAGGGTTTAATGCCCACATAATTACCAACTTATAACTACTTTCAATTCGACTAATCACTGAACCATCAATGATTAATCGCTAAGTCAACCGTTAATTACGACGGTTTGACTTTTAAGTTAAAACTAAGCAAAAACTTAACTAAGAAAGGTTAAGCATACTTACTGAAATCCTATGCACGATTAGTGATCACTTGAGCCTGCTTTGGAGCTCCATAAATGATCAGAAATGCTGAAGGAAGGTGTGAAGAAATGGTTGCAACCTTGGCCCTTTATATAGTGCTCAAGAACTCATGGATTGTTGACACACAAGCCTAACAATGGCCATGGATCATTTCCAGATGTCCCTAAGTGTCTAGGGGTTGTTTAGGGGTCGTGCAAGATGAGGAAAATCGAGTTAAAGGCGGTTACAAGGGCTATGGCAGACAAGAATCCAACAAAATCGGAGTTCTGATCAGGTAAGGTCGTCGCGTAGCGCGACGGCATAGGTGGCTAGTGCTCGCGCTACGCGAGCATGTGGTGACCTGCCAAAACATGTTTCCATTATTTGCAGTTTTGGTCCCCGATCCTTCTAAAGGTCGCTTTCACGTCTTGTTTTGCACAATGAGCCCTCTAAATTGACTTATAAGGGCTTTAAGACATTTACCCACTTTGTTTAGTCCTCGGTTAACTTTATTGTTACCCGAAAAGTCATAAACTTCAACGTTGACGCTTTAACCCCTTGTATACGAATTTGATCATAACTTTCTCATACGATAACGAAACTTTATGAAATTTATATCGTGCATTCTAGTGAGCATAATTAACCGTTACAAAGCTTCGGGTTTGTCAAAAGATCACTCAGAGGTATAACTTAAACATGTTGACACATTTAACCCCTGTAGTTTGTAATCTCTCACTTTCTTTCATATTTAGCTTCGTATGATCCATGATTTATTCGTTTGAAGGTATGAGCATCATGTAGGGTTAATGTACAATATATTGATTCACTGTTGACATTTAGAACTCGTATATTCACATACTTTCCATGATTGTCAACTTTAATCCTTCTATAACATTCTTTCACACGTTCAAACATATGACACGTGTCAACACATTATAGGACGTGAATTTTCGAGGTGTTACACAACCGAACAACCGGACACTACCCGAAACACCAAATTTTCACTAGAAGCATTGTTTTAACATTACGAAGCTAGTTATGGTCACCGAACATCATAACACATCCTAAAAACCCTAAACACATATAATACTAACTAATACCCTTACTCTCTAACTAAATCCCTAACCAAGAATTACAACACAACTCATAACCCCCCCCCCCCCATCCAAAGACGGTTCAACAAGGGGCCCACCCCTTGATTTCTTTGCATTATTTTATAAGATATGTTGGCTTGATCTTGAGCATTATAACCACTAGTTAAACACATGTTATGAAGACTTCCTTAAAAAACAAGAGACTAAGTTCATAATCATTTTACCACTTCAACAACACATCTTCATTCCCTCTTCTCCCCTTGTCTACGGCTCCAACACACACACATGGTTTTTGTCATGTAATTTTTGGTTACAAAATGGTTGCAATTTCTTTGTTGTCACCAGTTTGCCACCGAAAATACGGTGACAAAAACACCCGTGTCAATTGCCCTAATGCCACCAAACAGCCACCATTTTTATATTTTGCTACCTTATTTTTACCACCACAAAATTGGTCAAAATTATTTGCCACCGCTTCATGTTTGCTATGCTCTGCCTTGTTTGCCACCGAGTTTGCCACCATTTAGCCACTGTTTTGATACCATTTAGCCACCGATATTGCTACCATTTAGCCACCATTTTTTTCACAATTTGCGAGTTTTGATACTATTTAACCACCGATATTGCCACCATTTTTTACATAATTTGCTGATTACTGGAATATTGGTTTGGTTTGGAATATTGGTTTTTTTTCTCCCTGCTATTTTCATCAAAATTACATATCAATAAAGCTACAAATAATATAAAAAAGTCTAATAAAATCCCAAAATTATATAAAACATCTCCTTTTCAAAAGCATATAAAAAATACCAACTAAAACATAAAATAACTACAATTGCTCTAATAAGATAAACATCTAAACATTCAAAACCAAGTGTTTATAACATATCTACGAACTGTAGCTGTTAACATAGCTTCAATTTGTGACATCCTATCAAGCATAGCATCTTTATCTACCTTATCTTTTTCTTTTTCAGCCAACAACCCCACAATAATTCTATTAAACATTTCTTTTTCTTCATCTTTCTTCTTAACGAGCTCCTTGATAACTAAGTTCAACTTTTCAATCTACAAAACAACCAATAAATAGAATCAAGAAATCAGAATTAACGAAAAGTAATAATGGGTCAAGTCGGTTGTAAAGAAAACAAAATACAACTGTGAGCTACAATTCAAGTGCTAAAAGCTAAATAGCATGTTCCAGTTTGTTTACATATTAAGAAGGAAAATATACTAATTTTAAAAACATTTTTTTTTTGTTGGAAACAACCCGTAAAGAAGGTGTAATCAAATCAATATGAAATTCCTTAACATTCTCCTAATTTAAGAGCATCAAACCTAACAATAAAAAACAAGCATCGCAAACCAAACAAACATAATAACAGTGGGAAACGATACAAATGCACAAAAGTTATTAGTCTAAAAGGATTAAAAATACCTCAGGGTCTTCCGAGTTCAGTGACCAAGGCTAGGCAACAACTCACTAGTCGAAAAAGACACAGCTAGTCTTGGGATCAAGGCTTCTTTCCTTTGCTATGTAAACACGGGTCACTACCATTGCCCAACCCATACACTTTTCCTTTATATTTTTTAAGTTAAAAAGAAACTAACAAAATATCAAAGTTTTACATAGGCATTTTATCAAACAGGTTGTACACATCACTAATAAACAAATACATTTGGGCCTCTATTCGTATTCGTCTTGTTGTTTAGTCGTGAAATGACCATTCACCTCAAAATAAGTCAATAACAACAACAACTCAGTGATTTAACTTTAACTTAACTCGAAGGTAATTCAGATTCACCTGACAGTTTTTGCAAGAGGAAGATGTTATAACTTATAAATACAAACAGAAGCCCTAAATGTTCACATGATCATCACAAACTATGCAATAAGTCAATAACAACTCAGTGACATCACTTTGACCTAATTCGAAGATAATTTTGATTTAACTGAAGGTTTGTTCAAATCGTTCATCGTCGATTCAGCTGATGGTTTCTGCAAGATCTATACGTTGTGCATGGGAAGAGATGAGAGGATGTACCTTGCGTTTCCATTTGAGAGCTTCAGAACTGGAGGTATCAGATGGAGGATGAGAAGTTTCAGAAGTTTTGTTCACGAGCTTAGAACTAGGGGTGTGAATTTCTGACACGACCCGAAAACCCGACACGAACCTAACACGAAATTCGCGGGTTTAGGTTTAGTCTAAACGGGTTCGGGTCAGTTTTAGGTTGAACCCGCGAAACCAATTAGGTTAACGGGTCGGGTTCGGGTCAACCTGGTCGGGTTGGCGGGTTGACCCATTTAACACATTTATACTATATTATATTTTTTTCAATATATTTTATGTTATAAATTAAATGGGGTGTGTATTTTATGCCATGATTATAATTTAAAAAGAAAAATAAACGTAGATTTTATAACTTAAATATGATATTATTATATACCTTTGTGTTTTTTAAGTAAATTTTAATTTTAATATATTATTTGAGAAAAAATAAAAAAAAAACGGGTTGAACGGGTCGTGTTCGGGTCAACCCATGAAACTTCGGGTCGTGTTCGGGTTCTTATGTAAGATACGATTTTCGGGTTCGGGTCGGGTTCGGGTTTGTGTAAAATTTTTGGGTTCGGGTCGGGTTGAACCCGCCAACCCGCGAACACGACCGTTTAGCACCCCTACTTAGAACGAAGAAGAGCCATTGCTAGAGCGAGCTTCAACGGTTCATCTGAACCGGCGGTGGTGGTGGTTTGCATACTACCGAATCTGAAGAAGTGCCATTGCATAGAAATCGTAAAAAGGTGACTAACAAATATCACAACAATACAAGGAATATTTTGCATACTACTGTATCTGAATTGCACATTTGCATTACGGAACAGAAAGATACTTACCGTTTGCTTGTAATGTAGTGCACATTTTCCGCACTAAATGTAGTGACAAGCTGCGAGTAATCCCTTCAACAGATTCAGTATTCTTTCCCTTGGACAAAATAAGCCATGATGAGCGTATATAACTAGATTTTCTTTGATTTAGTTCCTTCTTTGAACCAAACTCAGATCTTAATCATCAAACTGAAACTGATTCAGATCTGATCATCGACTCAAAATATTCTTTCAGCCGATTTAAACATACAAGAAACAAATCTGATATCGATGTTCTGATTTTGTTCTTAAAAAACTAAAACTAATCGAAACAATCAACTGAATTCACTTTGTGCTCAATTCAGACTTAAATTTTGTCAGTTATCAATTCGATCAACAACAACAAAATTTAACTTTTCAGTCGTTAATCAGATTCAGTGTATATCAATTTCAATCGTTACTCATAGAATACTGAGATGTGAATCAGTTTCAGTTGTAGTAACGCTTATACAGGTCTGCATGTATTAGGGATACGAGTCGAAACAATTTGCGTCGAAACGGTACGCGTCGAAACGGTACGAAACTCGTCCCGACCCGAAACTCGCCTCGTGCGGAAACTCGTTTCGGCCCAAAACCCGTTGCGATCCGAAACCCTTCCCGTGCAGTAACCCGTGTCGGCCCAAAACCTGACCCGACCCGAACCGACCCCGTTCCGATCCAAAACCTTCGTCGTGTCGAAACCATCTCGGCCCGAAACTCAATTTGAACTGAACCCATTCCCATCCGAAACCTGCCCCGTTTATTTAAGACACTAACCCACATCGACCCATATCTTTAATGTTGTCGACCCGCTTTGACCCGAAAATAACAAGATGGAATTTCAAGTGACCCATTTAGTTAAAATAGCTTACCCAAACCAACCCATATAATTTTAAAAACAACCCAAACTGACCCATTCCGGCTAAAGCCTTCTCGCCATCTTAAACAATACACGAATAATAAGACGTTTAAAATTGAATTGAAAACCGAGAGATGATGTTTAGAACGTTGAAAACCGATAGGTTGGTTCAGATAATATTATGGCAAGTATGATGGTTCTTTTTACATTTACATTTTCATAAATAATCTAGAACCACTCATACTTGCAAACTACAATATGTTTTCTTTTTCTTTTTTTGCAATACGTTATCTTTGTTAAGATTTAATAATTTACAAAATATTTTTAGAGTTAAATGCTTGGTTGGTCCCTGTGGTTTGCAAAAATTACAGACTTGGTCCCAGTGGTTTAATAATTACATGCGTGGTCCCAAAACTTGTCAAAAATGCACTCGCTTGGTCCCTTGCCCTAACATCTGTTAGATTTCTCAATTAAGTGTATGTAAAATTACTAGATTACCCCTAAACGATTAAAAAAGAAAAAAAAACTAAAACTAATGGGACCCACCTCTCATCTTCATCCACACATCCTGCACATACCCACCTTCAACCCAGCACCACCGCCATCTCCACCTCCATCGACACCTTCAACCCAGCACCACCGCCATCTCTACCATAAAACCACCACCGCCGCCGTCACCTCCAACCCACCACCTCCGCCGTCACCTTCAACCCACCGCCTCCACCGTCACCGTAAAACCACCACCGTAAACCCACCACAACCACTGTCACAAGCACCCCCACCCCCACCGCAACGACCTTCGACCCACCGCCTCTACCTCCACCGTATACCCCACCTCCTCCATCTCCACCGTAAACCCACCACTACCACCATCAATCTGCGATAACTGTTCGAGTAATCGATCGAATCCGGATTCAATTAACAGCTCCGACATGTTGGGTTGAATCAAGGTCCTCTGGTGGGTTGAATCAAGGTTGGTGTGGTGGGTTGAATCAATGTGGGAGTTGAATCGTGAATCGTCGGAGTCGGAGATCCGTTTGTCCGGTGACGTCCTCCGGTGGGGCTGGTGTGGTGGCCTGCCCGGTGGTGGATGTGGGTTTCGGGGTTTTGGTGTTTGGGGGTGCCCGGTGGAGGTGAGAAGTGGTGGAGGTGAGATGGTGGTGGTGGGTGAGATGGTGGCGGAGGTGAGTGGAGTTTGTATGGTGGCGGAGGTGATCCAAATTGCAGAAGAAGGTCTGCAATTGGTGTTTTGAGAAGAGACCTGTGAAGACTGGTGGGTTTTGTTAATAAGCAAGGGTATTTGGGTCATTTAACATGGACTTAACTGAAAAACTTAACATATGTTAGTGATAAGGACCAAGCGAGTGCATTTTTGACAAGTTTTGGGACCACGCATGTAATTATTAAACCACTGGGACCAAGTCTGCAATTTTTGCAAACCACAGGGACCAACCAAGCATTTAACTCATATTTTTAATCAAATGTACAGAATAACTTACAAACAACAATAAAAAGGGTTGGTATAATTTACAAAATATTTTTAATCAAATGAAGTAAATGAGCTACTAGAATACCTCTGCCTCATTTTCAGATTCACTGTTTGCGTCGATCGACTTCTGGGCATATCTTTTCTTCCAAAGCCATGTTTTTTGGTCCATAATTTGCTGCTCTGGTCACAACAATCCCACACAAATCAAATAAACACAAACTGAAGCCAAAAAAAACAAAGTAAGGATTTTTGAAAGAATTACTCTGGTTAAGAGAAGGCTACATTTTTACCAGGAAACACTGGTAATTTGCTAAAAGAAAAGTGGGATTCTAACATAAAGTTGAAAAAATAACTACAAATATATAAAGAATGTAAAGAAAAAGAATATGTGTTCAAATAATTCTCATGTTTGTCACCACTGCATTCATATGCATTTATTTATATACAAAACATGTCATTTTTTTCAACATAACAACACTTGATTTCAATTTTCACCTCTACAGTCCACACCTCTTATATTATTATTTAACATTTAAAGGTTAATCTTTGTTCCACATTCCAAGACTAGATTGAAATCTGTATTACATTTGTATTGCAAATTAAAAAAAATTAATTTTTATATAAAAAAGCAAAGCACACATGAAAGAACTCAAAGAAGAAAGCTAGAAGTGCACAAAAAAATGCCTTTTTAAAAAACATACTATGCTTTGAACTACTTTTCCATCCAAATGAATCCAAACCGCCATAACAGTATGGCTGAGGCGTTAGTTCTTCCATAATTGGTAAAGTAGTAGACTTGTTGTGTGGTGTGGCTAAAAAGGAGATTAGCTACATGTGTAATTGCTCATGGTAAAAACTTTACTCGCATAGAACTAAATTCAAAAACCAGTATGTCTTTTGCTTTCAGGTTGTGATCTGAAACAAAACCGAAAAAACCAATAAAAACGAAACAAAAGATCAACACGAAACGAAACCAACTAAACCGAAAAAAAAAAAACGAAACGAAACAAAAAATTGAAAGTTTTGAAACCGATCCGAAACGAAACCGAAAAAATCAATCAAAACGAAACAAAAAATCAAACCGAAACGAAACCAAATAAATGGCCAAACAGAAACAGAAAAAACCAAAACCGAACCGAAACGGAACACAAAAAAAACTGAAAGGATCGAAACCGATCCGAAACGAAACAAAAATACTGACAAAATTGAAACCAATCCGAAATGAAACCAAAAAAATCAATGAAAATGAAATAAAAAGATAGTTAATTACCACTGGCACCATCTTGATGTGTTATTATCTGCATGTGCAGTCTTTCAATAACGCAAGGAAAGTTCTTGCACATTTCATTTTGATTCGAAACAGTACTGGTCGAAACGGTATGGGTCAAAACGGTTCGCGTCGAAACGGTTCGCGTCGGTTCGAGACGGTACGGGTCGAAATGGTTCGCGTCGGTTCGAGACGGTACTGGTTGAAACGATACGGGTCGAAATGGTACAGGTCAAAACTGTTCGTGACGAAACGGTTCGCGTTGAAACGGTACGCGTCTAAACGGTTCGCGTCGAAACGGTACGGGTCGAAACGCTATTGCTATTGAGTTGAAATTACTAAACTAGTTCATGAAATACCTTCAATGACCCTCATTCCCTCAACAACTCTAGCCATGATGAACAATGAGTGAAGTTGGCCTTTTGTAACTGTAATGGCAATAGTCTCTCTTGTGTAAACTTGACCCAAACTAACAGCTACTATAGTCTAATAAAATTTTGTTGAAAAGAGCTTATATAGGGCATGTTTGGCTTAGCTTATTTTCAACTTTTGAAAAGTCGCCAAAATAAGTCAGGAATTCCTGACTTTTGACAAATCCCTCTCACATAAGAAGAAAAGCCAAACACTTTCAAAAGGACTTTTGCCCTTCAAAAGTCCTTTTACCCTCAAAATAAGGAACCCCAAACACCCTCATAGGTTAACCCCCCAGTTCCTCTTCTACATTGTTAAAAGAAACTTAAATCATTGTTTAACACTCATGGCTTGAGGGAAAAATAAACCAACATAAAAAAATGTCTTACATGGAGTAAAGTTATAATAAGCTCATAACCTAATAGGAGAAAAGAGGAAATCCATCTTGAAGAATGCAAAGTTCATCGTCTATTTGAAAACAAGAACCTCTGAAAATTTATAAATAGAGTAAAAGCATCAAAACAAACAAAACACAAAGCAAATTAAAAATATAAAAAACACAACAGACCATGGATAGCCATGCTTGCAGCTAGTGACCTAAAATGGATTAAAAATCAAAACTAGTGAATTAAATACTCATAACAACAAAATTAGTACATGTAAAAAATCAAAACTTGGGACTGGAAAATTGGGGCAGAATAGAATCAGTGGCTATGGGCTAGGGCAGAACAAAACTACGAACGAGCATAGACTGCATATGATGTGAAAAATGAGTCAACATCCATTTCACATTGTCATTCCATTCATTAGAAAATTAACAAAATTGGGACCATAATCAAAGCTAAAAACATGAATTTACCCATTGATTGAGGTCGACGTTGAATTCGTAGAAGGTGACGTGAGCAGCGGTGATTAAGATCTCCTCGATGTACGGATCCATCCTCTCGAGGACAGTGAGATTGAGGATCTTCGTGCTGTTTTGGTCCAGATTGTGCATTAATTTTCCAGTTTGAGACATTTTGGATGGTGAATTAGGGTTTCAGGTCGATCGAAGTACTCTAATTGAAACCCTAAACCCAGGTGGAGGATGATGAGAGAGATGTCTGTTTGTACTCTAAGGTAGTGTTTGCCTTTGGTATGTAGGAATGAGAGGTGGAATGGAATGGATGATTACGAGGGAATGAAGAAAAGGGTGTTTGGTTGGTCAATGGAATGGAATCACCCATTCCAAAATGCATTCCATTCCCTCAAAATCATTCATTCCACCCCCCATGTTTTTTTCCATTCCATCCCCTCTTGCACCATTTATCAACAACACCACAACCCACCACCTTCGCCACAACCCACCACCACCACCACCCAGCACCGACGCCATCGCCGCCACCCGCCACCACCTCACCCTGACAGCCACCGCCGCCACCCACTCTCCACCGTTATCACCCACAACTGCGACCAACCGCTAACGACACTCGCCGCCGCCGCCCACCACCATCGTCGACGCCACCACCACCGCCACCGCCACCACCAACCGCCGCCGTCGCCACCAATCGCCACCTCTGCTGCCACCCACCACCAACGACCACCTTGCCACCACCACCACTCGTCGTCGCCGCCGCACCGCCACTCTCCGCCACCACCACCACCCATCGCCGCCGCCGACACCCACCACCGCCACCTATAACCACCCACAATTACTACCACCGACCACCACCACCACCACTCACCGCTGATTTTATTACTCCGTTTTTCTTGCCTACCGATCAATACACAATAATAACTCATTCCATTCACACATGGTAACCAAACAAGACATGGAATGGTAATGATCCATTGCATTCCCTCGTCCATTCCATTACCTCGTTCATTCCATTCCTTCGTCCATTCCATTCCTTCGTCCATTCCATTACCCCATACCAAACAGACCCTAATTAATTGACTTTTAAAGCACGTACATCCACTAAAAAAAATAACCCGTCTATTTGAATTTTCATGTTGTCACCGATAAAATGGTCACAATTAACAAATATCTTTTTATTTTTCATGCTTTTGCGTAATTTCCCACAAATTGTCACCGAAAATAAAAAGGTGGCAAAAATTGCAACCACTTTGCTACCGTATCATGATAAATACACTTATTTTAATTTCCGTGGCAAATCGGTGGCTAAATTTGCTACCATTTTTTTCGGTAGCAAATTTTGGTCACAATTGCCCAATTTTCTAGTCCATTTCCATTCCATTCTTATACATTCTAAGGAGATCTAAGGGTGTAAGAAGCATGTCTAAGAGGCTTAGAAGCATTGGAAGTGGAAGGACATCATCTAGGAGCTTTTATCCACTCTATTTCTTCATCATCTTCATCCTTGTTTCTTCCCTAGCCTTAGAGCTAGTAGTGAGCCTCTTTATCTTGTTTTTACATCTAATTTTAATGGTTAAAGTGTTATGTAACTTATTAAATTAAAGAATCTCAAGGAAACATAAGCATGAACACTAATATAAAGCTTAAAACAAGAAAATCAAAGATGTTTAAGTGTATGTAGTATACTTGTTTGTTGATTTCCTGTGATTAAGGTGTAGATCATCATATGAGACTTTCTAGATGATGATTAAACACATGATCTAGCAAGTATAAGGATGGATCTTGTGAAATTTGTGATGATCATCCTTTATGTTAAACATGAACTTGAAGATGAACTCGTTTTAGCATATGATGATTATTTATACAAGTTGTAAGTCTTGAAAATAAAAGATTTCAAAAATAATATTTTCAAGAAACCAAAGTTTATTACAAGATTTAACATGAACTTGGTTTTTAAAGAAAGTAATCATGTTTTAAGGGTTAAATCAAAGCTAGAAAAGTGTTAGTAACAAGAAAAACACAAGATGAATAATTTTTAGAAACTCATCATACAAGTTGTGAAGAATCAAAATTTACAAGAATGAGTTTTACAAACTAAAAACCATGTTTTTAGAGATAACTAAGCTTACTAAACAACATGTGCAATTACTACACATTTTTGTTAAATTTCAAGTTCATGACATATTGTGAAATTGCATATTTAAGGCTTATGGTAAGTTATGTGTAAATTGTTGATGATTGATGATGAGATTTTAAAAGAAATGATATGTTTTTAAGCATGGAAACCTCCATTTTTAAGGGGAAACTATGGCAAAATTTTTGTAGAAATTAAACACTTAGAAAAATATTTTTAAACAAGTGTTTACAAGTAAATTTTGATCATGGTTTTCATATAAAAATTTGCCATAATTTTTATTACAAAAATTACAAATATTGGAGGTTGATTTTTTATAATAAAAATGACTAAGTATATATTTAGGAAAATATATATTTAGATGTCACAAATTGTGTGCTACTTGTATATTATGTGTACTAGTTATATTATTTTAGGAACTTGAAAATAATGTAACACACCAAAATACCAAAATTGTAACATGAAAATATTACCAAAATTCCAAGAAAATAAATATATAAATTATACCCGAATATTGGACAATCGGACAAACGGACATATGGACTATAAGTATATATATTCCGGGAATAAATTCGTAACTCGACAAGTATGACAAACAGTATTTTGAAACTGGAGGAAACGGTAAAATATAATTTTTATAACCATTATAAAATATATCATATTTTGTCAAATAGAAAATATATTATTGTTGAGTGGAGAAAAATATATTTTTTCTTAAACAAGTTAAAAATATATTTTTTCTTAAACAAGTTAAAAATATATCATTTTGGGTGAAGACTAGAAATACATATTTTCTAAAGTTAATCTTAAAAATATATATTATTTTGAGGTATATATGAAAGTATATTTATTTTTGCCAAGTAAAATTATAGATATTTTTTCTATAAAAATTCTCTTAAAATATAAATATTTTAAGAATACAAATTTGGTTATTTTTAGTTGTCTAAAATTATTATTCCGGAAAATTAATTACAAATTGAGTATAAATATTTAATAAATACAAGAGAATACGTATCCTCATACGTATAAATACACACCGGAATACACCACCAATACTTGGCAAAATACACAAGTATGAGAGTACACAAGAACTAGCATACCTACACTTGGAAAATATTTATATGAGGAATACATGATAAACCAAGTTAAAATATATTATTTTAACAATATTCCAAATAATTGGATAAATATAATTTAAGTTAAAATATTATTATTTTAACTAATAATTATAAACTTTGGAATTATATAATGCACATCAAAGATGTAACTCAAAGTATACCAAGAATTCCAAACTAAGTCTTAAAAACAACTAAGACTAAGAGTCGTTACACGACCTAAACGTCTAATAAAACTTAGCACGTGTGTAGGTGATAGTACGGCTTAAGGATACATACTTTGGGTACACAGGAGACGGGATGCAAACCAGTGAGTTCATGTACCCCTTTTCTTTTAACTGTTTTGAGTTTTATAACTTCGGTGGTGAAATACAGGTTACAAATGTTTCAAACGTTTACAAATGGTATGGTTAGCTAAGGAATGAACTGTTATATCATGTGAATGGGTAGGCGCACACTTAAGACCATTAATCCTTGTATAAGGACCGAGGGGCATGAGTGATAGATCTATCTGGGTGTTGCAAGCCCCACCCATGGGCTCGGGAGTGGCCGAATGTGGTGACTATGTCGTTCCAGCCGGGTGGACCGGTACAAAATCCGCTAGGTTTGAGCCTTCCTGCACCATTGCACACATATTAATGACCTTGCAAATCATTAATTGATTTGTTCATTGACGCTTTCATACTGGTTTACAAAGGAATACTTACAAATGTTAACAAGATTATTCGAGCACACATACAAAACACATGAACTCGCTCAACTCTTGTTGATGTTTTCAAAATTACATGTATTTCAGAAACAAGATGGATCTTGGGCGCTGGTGTTATTTTCAAGACGTAAATTTCAAGTTTAGATGTCATCCACTTTTGATTTGTAACATAACTTGTGGTTATGTTGGTTGAAACCTAAATGAATTGTGTTTGTAACACTTTAAACTTATGAATGGATGAACATCATGTTTTAATCATATAGTTGTTTGTTATAATTGAATGCAATGATATTGAGCAAGTCACACATCATACGCTTCCGCAAAAGTCAGGGTGTGACACTTTTTACCCTTAATGAAGCGCGTCCACGTAATAAACATGATGTTATTTACAAAAACGCCACCGGGCCAATTTAGTCAATAGATTGTTTTGATCGGACGACCCATAAGCGTTCTCACACTTTTCACCGTTTTCCCTAAATCCTAACCCTATATATATATATATAAGGGAGGGTTATCTTGAGAATGCTAAATATTGCGAGAACCATGAGAACGAATGAGAAACCAACCAAAACCAATTTTTTTAATACAAACCTCATTGTAATTAAAATACAACATCAAAAAAAAATTACAAAATCAAATAATCAATTTCTCCTCTTAATCACTCTTATTAGATTTTTTTACACATGTGTAAATATAACAAATTTACACACGTGTAAATGACAAACTTACACATATTTAAATTTTTTTATTTACGAATTCACGTAAATTTAAACATATAAATTTAATTACTAACATTGTATTCGAAGAATAATGATAAGTGTAAAAAGAAATTTTGAATTTGAATTGTTTTTGACCAAGTTATTATGGTTTTTTCATTCATTCTCACGGTTCTCACAATATTTAGCGTTCTCATTTAAACCATCCCCTATATATATATATATAGGATGAGGATCATTACAAAACACTAACTATTGCGAGAACAAAAAGAACAACTCTAAAACACTAAATTTTGGGATTTAAGTTTCATGTTTTTTTAGATTTTTGGTTTCTTACATTCATATGTTTATTATATATACATAAAAACCATATTTTTTTTACCTACACGTAGCTTACATACATGTTGGTAATTTAACCTACACATAACCTACATAGTGTAAGAAACAATAAATCTTACATTTGCAACATTTTTATTTGCTTTTTAGGTTTTTAAGATTGAAAAAATAGGTGATTCATTGTGTTCTGTGTGTTCTCGCAATATCTTGTGTTCTGCATATAACCTTCCCCTATATATATATATATATATATATATATATAATAGGGGGCCTCTAAAATGAAAATCACCCCCAGTTGCGAGAACCACTCTCTACCATCATGTTTTAATCATATAGTTGTTTGTTATAATTGAATGCAATGATATTGAGCAAGTCACACATCATACGCTTCCGCAAAAGTTAGGGTGTGATAGTTTGGTATCAGAGCTTCGATTGTAGTGAACTATGATTCCTTCTCGAGTTTAGACTACAATCACTTGGATTCTCTCACGAAAATATTTTTCACAAAATATTTTCATTGCATTTACAAAAAGCGCCAGGATCCATGAGACAAATATTTTTCAAAGGAAAGACAAGCAAGGGCATTAGTAGGGAGGGAGAATACCCCGACTAAAGTGTCAATTGAGGTATAGTCAGTCCATGTGGGATAGACTTGCCAAAGACGAAATGACCCCCACCCCCCCCCCCCCGAAAGAACAAACGAGAAATATATGTGATATGTTTCATTTATTACCTGTATATACTAAGTAACATTATTATTCATTAATATATATATAAATATATATGCATGTATGTGATAATTATTGCCGGGACGAGATACCTTCGAATTCGAATTCTGTTATTGTTCTTGACTCACACAATGAGACTATCGACCTCGCTCTTATTGCAAAGCTTATGGCTGACGTAGTTACCAAACGAGACACTGAGCTTGTTTCTGCATAAGATGGCTATTCTTCCCACTCGAGTGCGAAGGTGTTTGACTACGACAGTGACGGCGAGGCGGAGGAGGTAACCTTGGACATCAACCTTATCAGTGGGACGAGGTCCCTGAGGCATTTACAAAACCTGATTGACGAAACCCTTTTCCAGACAAGGAGAATGAAGTACTCATCTTAAAGGTGCCCCTCCAGCTACTATTACTAGGAACCCTCCTTATTCTTATTATGTCTAAGCATTGTGCCATTTCGCGCGTAACAACAACGGACGTTGGCACGTGGACCATCATAAAGGTCCTTTCCATGTTGAAGGTATGAGGACAATAGTGTCCCTTCTCTGCCTGACCGTCTGCTTTGAACGAGGGAAAATTAGGGTGACCATGCAATACAATTTATTATTATGGGGGCCCACGTAATAACAACTTGTAGTGCATAGAAATCCTGGTGGACTCTGCGGGTCAAGCTAATGATCATTACACATTCGAAAATTCCTAAGTTGTTCCAAATCTCCATCTAATAGAATGTTAACCGAGATGGTTACTATAACACTCTACAAGTAGGAAGCTTGTCCTTGCCTACTTCGTGCCTAACATTTCTACCTATAGTACGAGACATTGGGAACCGGTATTCAAGCAAGTGAAGATGGCTAACACTCAGGAAATATTTTTTCCTCAACACTTTGGTATTCTTATGTTTAAATTTGTACAGAGCCTGCAACACCTCAAACTTACCCATTGTAGCTGCTACGATAAACCCCTACATTTAACATCCGTATTACCCCAAGGAGGTAGCGTGGCGAGAATTGTAGTATAACCCATTTACCGCACTCTATTCGGCATTCGTGGAAACCATATAAACCATATTGGGACTCGTGGGACCCAAGCAAAAATTAATGTGTGCGTTGCACGGTCCAGTGTGGCGAAGGGGTCCTTCCTACATCAGACAATCGAGGACCACGAGGTATGGAATACATATTATAAGGATGAAAACGACCACTCGATTCTCCCATCTCAACAGATTCCCATACCATTTAGGTACATGGATGAAACGTGCAAGAAGTTTTTTCTCATCCTTCACCCCATAGGCACCCTATCACCCACTACTCATATCACACCACCGATACCCTATCAGTACCCCCCACACTCTCTATCCCTTAGTGCACCCCATAGTTTGGGTAGTGAATTCACTCCCTGAGAATCGCTCTACGGTTGCTACAAGGCACAATTCGGTCCCGAGGAAGAAGTCATGTATCCTCACGACCTTATTTCTGCGTTTTCACTATCACCCTTTCCCCCTATATGTGGAGGTAATGCACAACCCCCCATCTTCTGGGAAGTATACCCGTTTTTGTAAAATTAAAGACTATGGAAGAGTCTGAGACTTGAGGAATAAACAAGGAACAAGGTGAAGGGAAGACCTCACCTAATTTTGTATAGCACTGGATGACTTGCATCAACCGGAGTAAGGTGACTCCGAGGAAGTTTTCTTCACGGGACTGATTGTAACAAGTTGATATGGTGTATATAAAAGTAGATATATTCTTAGCAAGACTTTGATGTAACTCATTTTACCTCGCTACAAATATGAAATGATTATGATGGGAGGAATTGCGTAAGCATCATTAGGAATTACCTTACCCTTATACTCGTAGTGCGTAACAAATGAGCTTTGCTTTCACTCATAGAAGACAAAATTTTATTTCAAAATAAATGTTTGATTTCGTCGATATGATTTATACATATGAAGCTCATGGAACCACAGCGAAGGAAACGCTGGTCAAGTCCAGTCAGGGCCTTTTACCTGCAACAAGAGTTAAGCTTGAAGCTCTAGAGAATCAGCAAGTCGCTAAAACCATCATCTAATATGAAGCAAGCAGTACTGCGAACAACAGCGGAATAAGGGGAACCATATTGGGAATCGCTCAGGCGATAAATCCTGCCCTAGGTCCTACCAAGGGCAGAGTAACGAGGGAGAAATCGAATAAAAGCCCAACGAAAAAGGAGACGCATGTGGAGTCTTCTTGGGATAGAAACAAGAGAGGTATACGCATTACAAGCAAGATTTTAAATCAAGCAACAAACATAAGGGAATCGCTGTGACTGAGCAAGTCAGGGCATTCGTTGCCACGACTAAAACAAGTGATAGAAACTGCCAAGGAGAATTACCAAAGTGTGATAGGTGTGGTTATCATCACACAGATCCGTGCGGGACTCGTAGGTGCGGAAATTCTAGCAAGACCGAGCATAGCAAGGAAGCATGTTGGTCTGGTACGGGGCATGTGAATGGAATTCAGGACAATGATAGAAACGACAAGGGCAAAGGTTATTACGGATGTGGCGACAAAGGACATTATCGGAAGGACTGCCCAAAGAAAAAAAATCAAGCTCGTAGGAGCATTTTCATGAAAGGAGCATGCAAGTCACGCCAAGACCCGAACGTAGTACGGATACATTCTCTATAAACTGACACATTGCACCTGTTCTATTTGATGCAGGCGCCGACTTTAGTTTTAAATCTATGGAACCCAAGGATATATTTGGCTTAGAAACCGGTAAGCTAGACACCTCACATTCTATAGAGTTGGCAAATGGGAAATTAGTCAACATGGACAAAGTTATTAAGGATTGTACATTTGGACTTGGGGAAACGAAAATTTTCTATCGAGCTTCTACCAGTTGGTTTAGGTAGTTTTGATGTTGTAGTCGGCATGGATTGGATATCCAAGAACGGAGTTGAAGTTGTTTGTCATGAGAAAATCACTCGCATCCCTCTTGCGAATGATGAAACACTTATAGTACACGGCCTTCATGCAGTTAATGCAAGGACACTGGGCCCATAAGGCGGAAGATTGTGACACCCCTCAATGGTTATGAGGGCGCAGAAGTGTCTCTGAAAAGGCTGCATAGCCTCCCTTGCTCATGTTGTCAAGGAGACCAAGGAGCCAAGATTAGAAGACATTCCCGTTGTGAAGGAATTTCCGGAAGTCTCTCCCGAAGACTTGCCTGGGCTACCTCCACTGCGACGAGTAGGGTTTTGAATAGATCTAGTGCCAGGAGCGGCGCTAGTGGCAAAGGCACCATACCGGCTAGCCCGTCCGAAATACAGGAGCTTTCGACGCAACTGCAAGAGTTGCTAGACAAGGGATTTATCAGGCCAAGCTTCTCACCCTGGGGAGCTCCAGTGATATTTGTTAGGAAGAAGGACAACAGTTTTTCGTATGTACATACGACCTGACCTAGGGGGAAATCAAAGAACTAACGAGAAAAAGTATTGTTCGAGGTCGGAAATCCTGAAGTTGGAACTGATGAAGAAAGTATCGTGCAAAGGCCACAGGGAGTTAAACAAACCAACCATCAAGAGTCGGTACCCCTCACTGATAATTGATGGCTTGTTTGACCAACTACAAGGTTCTAGCTACTATTCCAAGATTGACTTGAGGTCGGGATATCATCAGTAGCAAATACAAGAAGAAAGTATCCCTAAAATGGCCTTTAGGATTCGTTATGGACATTGTGAGTTCCTTGCCATGTCGTTTGGCTTAACAAACCCACCGGTAGTATTCACAGACCTCATGAATCGAGTATGTAAGCCATATCTGGACAAGTTCGTGATTGTGTTTATTAATGACATCCTTATATACTCGAAGACCAAGGAAGAACAAGAGCAACATCTGCGAGCTAACTTGGGACTTTTGAAGAAGGAACAGTTGTACGCTAAGCTGTTAAAATGCGAATTTTAGATTCACGAGGTGCAATTCTTAGGTCACGTGGTGAATGAGAATGGAATTCATGTAGACCCTGCCAAGATCGAGGCAATCAAGAATTGGGAAGCCCCAAAGACGCCAACTAAGATACGACAATTTCGGGGGTTAGCAAGCTATTACAGATGGTTCATTGAGAATTTTTCAAGTATTGCTCAGCCGCTAACATCCCTAACCCAGAAAGATAAAAAGTTTGATTGAGGCGAGAAACAAGAAACGGCTTTTCAAACGTTGAAGGATAAACTCTGCGACGCACCCATCTTATCTTTACCCGACGGTACCAAAGGATTTGTAGTTTATTGCGATGCTTCTCGACAAGGCCTCGGTTGCGTGTTGCCGCAACGGGAAAAAGTCATCGCGTACGCGTCACGTCAGTTGAAGGTTCATGAGAAAAACCATACAATGCACGACCTTGAGCTAGGTGCTGTGATATTCGCGTTGAATATTCGGCGTCATTACTTGTATGGTACTCGTTGCACGGTCTTTACAGACCATAAGAGTTTGCAGCATATTTCGATCAGAAGGATTTTAACATGAGACAGCGTAGATGGGTTGAACTACTAAATGACTACGAATGTGAGATCAAGTATCACCCGGGCAAGGCGAACGTTGTAGCGGACGCCTTGAGCCGCAAGGGGCGTACAAAGCCTCTAAGGGTGCGAGCCTTAGAGATGACTATACAAACTGATCTCACTACTCGGATTCGTGAAAGCTCAGCAAGAAGCACTTAAGCCAGATAATCTACGAGCCGAAGCATTACGGGGAATGGAAGTGCAATTGTTTCCTAAGGATGACGGAACAATGTACTTCACGGAACGAGTTTGGGTTCCATTTCGCGGCGATATACGTGCGCTTAATTTTGGATGAAGCCCATAAGTCGAGGTACTCGATACATCTGGATCCGACAAGATGTACCAAGACTTGAAGGACTTTATTGGTGGCCCAAGATGAAAGCCGACATCGCTACATATGCGAGTAACTGCCTTACTTGCGCCAAAGTTAAGGCGGAGTACAAGAAACCATCAGGGTAGTTGCAACAACCTGAGATTCCCGTGTGGAAGTGGGAACAAATTTCAATGGATTTCATTACCAAGCTGCCGAGAACCCAAAGAGGACACGATATGATTTGGGTGATTATTAATCGACTCACGAACACCGCGCATTTTCTACCGATCAGCGAGAAAGACAACACGAAGAAGTTAGCGGAGATACACCTCATAGAGATTGTGGCACGTCATGGAGTGCATGTTTCCATCATATCCAACCGAGATGGTCGTTTTGTGTCAAGGATTTGGCAGACATTTCAGAAGGCCTTTGGATCACAGTTGAACCTTAGTACTGCCTTTCACCTCAGACGGACGGCCAAAGTGAAAAAAACGATACAAACTTTGGGAGACATATTATGTGCTTGTGTGATGGACTTTGGTGGAAGTTGGGATACTCACTTGCCTTTAGTGGAGTTTTCCTACAATAATAGTTATCACACCGACATTCAGGCCGCCCCATTTGAAGCTCTATATGGACGTAAGTGTCGATCCCCGCTGTGTTGGGCGGAGACCGAAGATACACATGATATTAGTCCAGAATGGTTCAGGAAACTACAGACAAGATTGCTCAGATACGTGATCGTATCAAGTCAGCTTGCGATAGACAGAAAAGTTACGCCGACAAGCGACGAAAACCGTTAGAATTTGAGGTTAGGGATATGGTTTTATTGAAAGTCTCGCCTTGGAAAGGCATGGTACGGTTTGGTAAACATGGGAAGTTAAACCCACGGTACATTGGCCACTTTTAAATTCGGGAGAGAATCGGAACTGTTGTATACAAGCTGAAACTCCCAAAGAAACTTAGAAGTGTTCACGACACGTTTCACGTGTCTAATCTCAAGAAGAGTCCGACTCCAGAAACAGTCGTCATTCCCTCCGACGAGATTCACGTCAACGATAAACTCCAATTTTGCAGGATCGGGGATTCGATCAAATGAGTCGATCAGAAGAGATCTCGATCAATACGAAAGGCGGAATCAGACGTATTGATGTTATTTCAGCTAGATTTGCACTTAGAATCACTTTAACTGTCGATTGTATTGATTTCACAACGTTACACGAGCTGGCGACACTTCGGCAGAGCTTCGCTACCGGAATCAGAAGTCACAAATGAAATCACAAGACCCACTATTTATAGGAGAAGCAGATCGCACGAACCAGTCCAGCCCAGTTTGCACGACCTGGCCAGGTCTCACGAACTGGTCAGTTCGCACGAACTGATCAGTTCAGACCTGTTTCCTGTTTCTCTCGAACAACGTGTCTTGGTTTATCTATTCTATTACACGACTCGATACAAGACGAAGTCAACAGACATATGCACTAACAAACTCCCCCTTGGATGATAACGAGTCTTTAGTGTGTCGAGTCTTCAGTCTTGATCAGTCTTCACGCTCTTTCCAAAATATCTTTCTCTGTAAGCATCCTCATCAATCTCTCTCTTCTTCTGTCTTCAGACTCCCCCTATCGATAAGCTGGGATCGCAGTATGGAATTCACTATCTGCATCTTTCACAGGTTCAGGAACGTCTCCTGGCTCTCCGTAGCAACAGAATCAGAAACCTGGCTCTAATCTGCATATGCTTATGCGAAAATCCTCAGGAGTCGAATCCTAGCTCTTTCAAAGCTTTTTACCTGCACATACTCTACCCAAAACATAAGGTTTTTCATTTACAACAATTTTAATCTCTGCTTAACCACTTGTATTCGTAACACTCAAAATTTGGTTTCAAATTAATGAACCATTTAATTATTTCAAAATCATTTCTTATTTCAAACAAACTCTCCCAACCCCATTGTTGTTCATCATGTTTAGCACTTGAAATTTTGAAAATCAGCTTTTCAAACATCAGTTGTCGAAAATAAGATGAAATAAAATCTTTTTGAATTTTCAAAATTTTATGCTAAAACACATTCTTTTGGTTTTTTTTAAGATATTGGGAAATAAACTATATACAGACATCTTTTTGTGAGTTTGTGTAAGAGGATCATAACAGTTTTTGACAAATCACTAGTACCGTTGAGCTTTAAACACTTTAAGATCTAAACGATTCACTTAGATTGTCAGTATACTGATCCACATAAATTTTCACACAAAGTTCAATTGATTCGAGATACGAAATTAGTGTTTTAAGGACTTAAACTTATTCGCGTGTACCACCTCAGAATATACTCCCGTATCCAGACTCCTATATATTCAGTCTTACAGGTGAATGCGAGACCATGAGAGCTCAGGTTAGAACTTCCGTTCAGACAAAGAGATGATGGCTCGACTTTTAGGTGTGTCCCGTTTGGGGATCTTTTCTTCAACAGCACATGATTAGCATTTTTCAATGTTTCATCATTTTTTTATGCTGAGGGTGGGCTTTATGATTAAAGCAGTGCAAGATATTATACGAGGACTAGGCTATTGCTCCCGCAAAATCAGAAGTCCCGGTATAATACCCCAGATATCATCACGCACAAAGACCTAGTATGTCAGAAATAGAAAGCCCTTCAAACAAGATTTCAAGGGTTACCTATATATCCGAGAGATGTTCCCCACGAGATAAGTAAGTATTTGATATTTAGGTTTATATCTCGAAAACAATCTACTGAATGTGTAAAAACCTACTGGTATATCATCAGTGAGACCGTTTATCACATTTTATGTGACACCTGTGTCACTGCGACCATCAAACAAATACCAAAAACCAATGAAATATTGTATTTCATACTTTGGACTTGTATAAATATGTGTATCTTTTGCACATATCAACTCTTGTTCGATTTCAAGCTTTAAATCGCTTTCTGGAAGGTTATACGCGCACTGATGCGTAAATATAACCATTTTAATGCAATGAACACTCCGGAATAGTGAAATAGTCTTAACATACCTTAAGTAACCTTTACATAACTTAGAAATAAGTTTTGAAGGCTCTGGTATGGCAAAATCTAGTTTATTCGCTTGCAGGGACTAAACTTGACAAACTGCGAAAGTATGCCAATTTGAACTGTAACGAACATTCCGGAACATGACCATAAGTTAAACACACCTCAAATATCCTTGACATAGCTTAGAAATAGGCTTTGAGGGGTTCGGTGTGCTAAAATAAACTTTTGGGTCATTCAGGGACTAAAAGTGTAAAAAAAGTGCACAAGTTTGCACTTTCGCGCATAACTCACGTTCTGAATACATCCGGACATCCAAAAATTTATGTAAGCACTAAAACATTTTATTTTAGTGTTTGGAATAATAAAAATCCATTCGTCGCGTCATTTGGATCGTTTTTCGCGCTTATGCGCATTCCGTCGTAATTAACCGAACATCGCGATCGTACGGCTAAACGAACCGACATCCCTGATATTTCCAAGCATATTTCATGTTCCCTATGCCTTAACATCATTGTGAAGCTTGAAATTGGGTTTGAAGGGTGTTAGAAGTGCCGTTACGCAACGAAACAAGGTGCAGGGGCCTGTTCTGCCACTTTTGAAAACTTCAGACCTGCAAGGCCCTTGCACACCGTAACAAATAATTTGTTACGGTGCGCAAGCAGTGTCCAGATGCAGCAACTCAATTTTGGCTGCTGTTATCTGCCCCTAAACATTCTCCAAATGTCAAGTGCCACTTGTTAAACTCTTGTGGTGGCCAAATTCAGTAACCACAACATTTTGACAAGTGTACGGGCTAGATCTTTCCCTCTTCTCCAAGAAACGATCCTAACGGTGGACCGAAATCTATAAATACCCATCACATTCTCATTCATTTCTCACTAGAATCTGATCATTTGTGCTCTAAGTTGAAACCTTTGTTTCATACCTGAGCTATCTTGATCTAGATTAGCATTCGAGGACCCTTCGTAAGTGTTCCTTCCTTCTTTTATTGCTTTTCGAGTCCGAAAGTCGAACTTGTTTGACTTTCTGCATTGACCAGTTTATGGTCGATGCGAAGTTCGTTTGAACTTCATAACGTGAGCGTGATCACGATGGTTATAGTCCCTAGTGACTATACCTATTGATTACCACGTTATCTAGGCTCAGTGACGAGCCGTAGTTTCGGTCAGAATACGTATTCTTGCGTATTTTGTAACCAAACTACTCTTAGGTATCACAACCGTTTGTTGTGATACCAAACCTGTTTTCTAAACTTAGTTAAGCATGTTTTTAACATGCTTAGCTCGTCACTTTTAGTTTAGTGCTTATATAGGGTCGTCAGGTAAGCGATCTAAACAATCGCTTATACTTTCGAACCCGACCCGTTTGGTCGATCATTAGGATCCGACCAAGCACATTAGGTGACCATAGTATATAGGGAATAACCTTCCGAGGTTATACCTTATGGTCGCTTCGTTTAAGTAGTTGTATGATAGGTAGTATATATGCCTTAGGTAAAATTACCAAAATGCCCTTTTGACGCCAAAATTCATTTTAAGCATATGTAACATAACTTTTGACATCTAAACTGATTTGACAACAATATTAGACATGTTAAGGCATATGTTACTTGTCATAGGACTAGTTAGACGTTCCGAACGCGTTTCACGCGAACGACGCGTTAAAGTAGCATAAGCTACCTGAACGGGTCGTAATGGGTCACAAGCACTTATGTTAGGTTTCATTTAGTATGTAGGATTTGTTAAACCATATGACACGAGTCCCTACACTCGTTTGGTTTACGAAACCTCATTCTATCCGATCTTCCGACTTAGGTCCGGTTTATTAATGTAGTTACCTATATTAGGTGCCGTTTGATATTCCGCGATCTCTAGCATTGCTTGGTGGTTATCTTAGGACTTCTGAGCAATCTCAAGTGAGTACATAGACCCCTCTTTTACTGTTTTCCAAACTGTTTTGGGGTGAAACACATGTGCCTACTTGTTACTTTCATGCTTTCCTGTTTTCACATCATATACTTGCTATGTTCGTTAGTACATTATAGTACATGATTTCATTACATTTTATACTATGTATGTCCATTGTGTGCATACTTAGTACATGGTTCTACATTACATTTCTGCTAGGTATGTTAACTGATAGCATGCTAGCACATTGATTTACATGACTTTTCTGCTTTGTATGTTAACTTAGCATACTTAGTACATTTCTTATTCATCATATGCTTACATTTTGGGATGACATTTGGTTTGTTTAAACTATACTATACATATTCTTTTGATAACCCATTTTTACATGGTTATCCGACTGTCGCAAGGCTTGGATGTATGAATTTTCACAATACTTCATAAATGTCTAATATCAGTATAGCATACATTTACTACACAAAACATAACTTGATTTAAACCAAGTTTTACTTCAATACTTTGTTTTGTGCATTTCACCTTTGGTTTAGTTGATGCATTTTCACTAGCCATACATATCATTTTGGTTACACATTACATGATTTACATTTGACACATAAACATTTTCGACATTGGTTATACGTTGCATGATTCACATCTTGACATAAACATTTTGGTATATTATTCAATACATTTGACAATTGGTTTAAACATAGACATCTTACATTGTTGGTTTGGTTTGATTAAGTGATTAAGTAACGATGCGTGTGTAATATGATACAAGCATGGTGGATACGCCGCTGGTACTTCCTATATATAAGTGTTTGCATGGTATTACATATCGTAGCATTATTTGAATCATTTCAATTTGAGACATATAACATATTATACAAATAACATACTTTTCACAAGACATTGTTTTACAAATAACTTATCTTATACAAACTCATTTTACATGGTTATTCATTTAACCATACATTATTCTCTTATTTATACATATCATCTGATCTTATCATTTTTCAAATGATTTACAAAACAAAGCAAATTACAAGGTTCATGACTAAACATTTTCTCAAACATAAGTCATGAAACCTATTTTCACAAAACCTATGTATCTCACAGGCATTTTTATGATGACGTACCTATTTTCACATGTGTTTTCAGGAGCTGTTGCATAAGATGATCAAGATACACATAGGCAGACTTGGACTTTAGTGACAATAAAAGATGCAAGACTAGTTAACTATGTTGTATTTCTTTGTTTGTTAAGACATTGTAACACTTTTAATCAATAAAACGAAACTTCAATTGCCATGGATTTGAAACAATTAATTATGTTACAACACTCCCCGACATTTCCGCCACGTTTTGTATGTTCTACGTGGTCGGGGTGTGACAGAAAAGATGGTATCAGAGCCAATGGTTATAGGGAATTAGGTTATTAGTAATGCTTTGACCTAGTCTATAACCTTCTTAGGACCCTAACGCGAGTTTACTTGCGTTTAGTCATAAAACAATACCGTCACCTATCCTTAGGTGACGACCACAACAAGAACATAAATTTCAAAACCGCTTTGAAAACTAATCATCTGTTCTAGGATGATTGATTACTAGGTTTTGAACCCTCTATTGTAAGGTTTTGAACCCTCTGTTATATGGTTTTGAACCCCTTTGAATTTTCAAAACTCTCGTCAAGGTTTTGGGTTTCTAATAATGTGAACACGTGCAAACTGGAAGGGTGAATGCCTATATTCTGGGTTTTCTGTCTAGGCAAGCACTTCGTATACATCTCATCAGACGCGAGACCAGTTGTGCTTACCTGGGAATTCTTGGGATGAGTGTTCACTTATAGGCGAGCATGTCTTCGCGATACATTATTTTTGACCTATTTACTTTGATTAATCACCGAGGTCGTTTGTTGCTTTGTAGTAACAAACAAATGACCACTATCCTTACTTTCATCAGATTTGTTTCATCCCATTCTTTTCGTCTAATTCTCTCACTCGTTTCCTTTCATGTTTCCTCTTTTAGAATGCCTCGACGACGCGAAAATCCGGTATCTATTGACGATCTGGCAGCTGTCATTACACAGCAAATAACTGCTACAATCCCGACCATCGTTGCCCAATGTCACCAAGCTATCAACAACAATAATGCCCTCTGCAACTTCAAGACGTTCAACTCGGCCAAGCCATCAAAGTTTTCTGGGTCTCAAGGAGCGACTGCACTTCTGCAATGGTTCGAGAGTCTAGAGAGCACCTTCAGGCATATTCAATGTCCAAACGAGCGAAAGGTAGATTTCGCATCTAATGTCTTTGAGAAACGAGCTTTGACGTGGTGGAACGGTGTGGTGAGAGATAGGGGTGCCGAAGTAGCACTGGCTCAAACGTGGGAAGAACTTCGAGCACTGATGATGAAGGAATTCTGTCCTCGTCACGAGATCATGACATTGGAAAGGGAATTCGACGATCTTAAGCAAGACAGCGGTGAACATCGGGCATACACCGATCGATATGAGGAGCTGAGCCTGTTGTGTCCTACCATGGTTACGCCTTTGGATAAGGCGATCGAAAAATACATTGATGGTTCCCTGACTCAGTTCAAGACATTGTTACCGGTAGTAACCCCACTACGGTTAGGCAGGCCATTGAGCTATCTGCAACCTTGACTGAATCTCAGATCAGGAAACATAAGCTTTTCCGAAAGGGTGACAAGAAACTGGTCGAGGAATCGAAACCAATCGAGGAATCAAAGACCATGGATGAACAGACTGGATCCCCTAAGAAGTCAAAGAAGCGAAAGGCTTCTCAGAACTTCGCCATGGTTACTCACAATGATCAAGCTGTCCCCAACCAACCAGCTCAACCCCGTACTAGGAAGCCATACAATGGAACTTCACCCTTGTGCAACAAATGTAACCTTTATCATCATCCTATGGTGAAGTGCCGCGAATGCCAAATTTGTGGACGTAAAGGTCATACAGCAAAAGTTTGCGTAGCAGCAGTTGCACCAAATCAAGCTAACAAAAATCCTGCTCAAGCTCGCTTTCCACTAAGTTCTTGCTACAAGTGTGGCGAGATGGGTCATTTCCGAAGAAATTGCCCAAAGCTTGCCAATGCTAATCCAGCATAGAGATGAGCATCTGACCGACTAGAAGACAACACTCTTTAGAAATAATCATGTCTTATGTATTATTTTCTTTTGTTGTCAAGGTCCATGAAACAGTTGTTATCATTGTTTATAAATAAATCTTTTATTTACATTACAATGTATTTATGTGGTTGTATGTATAAACAACATATCTCTTACAATACCGACAATCAAGGAACCATATTCCTTAAAGGACAGACTACCCCCAAACTTTCTTCCACTTTATGATTTCTTGCATTTTCCATGAAATTCCTAAGTACCCGTCTCTTGTAAAGAGACGAAGTACAAGGTGCAAGTTATAATTCTGTACGAATACCCCAAGTACCACTATAAATTCTTAATAGGGTACCCAAGGGTATTTCCGTATGTCATAAATTATTGTGTACCTTAATTCGCATATTGCGTTTTCCTGAAAACGAAAATCGAATTTTTGGTAGATCATCCTATCTTCATGGATGGATTCTTGAAATGATTAAAGTGCCAAATGAAATCCACGAATTGGATTCCTAGTGTGCTTTAAGTATCCGCGTCCAAAGATAACAAATCAATAACCAAGTTAAACAACTATGTGATTATGTGCTTATGTGTTTCCTTTTATGTTTTTGGTGTAATCCAAGTTTTTGTTATCCAAATCCTCGTAGAATCTTCCATATCTTCGTATAAGGGATTCATAGTAGGATGTCCAAAGGTGCTATATTAAATCCTCAATGGGCTTGTACGTAATAGTAAAGACCCTTGGATTATATTATACCATTCCATAATTAGACCCCTGAGTGGTCTAGGTAGACAGATTGATCCAAAAATCTGGTTAGGAATATCATGTGATGATATAGCTGAAAGGACTCCTTGGTGGCCTAATTAAAAGGATCATTTGTCGATCTAATTAAAAGGACCCTATGGTAGTCTAGTCACACTCATCACAGGTTTGATTTTCCTCCCCTTCACATTACAAACAAATTGTGCGGACTATGCAAGGAATTGCGTAATTATGGATGCATACATAATTATGGTATTCAGTGCACGGAAACCACAGCTAGTTTGGTCGTGTGTCTGGAAAATGACTCATTTCGTTCATTTTCGGTTCTGAAGAAGTTGTGGAAAATGACTCATTTCGTTCATTTTCGGTTCTGAAGAAGTTGTGGAAAATGACTCATTTCGTTCATTTTCGGTTCTGAAGAAGTTGTGGAAAATGACTCATTTCGTTCATTTTCGGTTCTGAAGAAGTTGTGGAAAATGACTCATTTCGTTCATTTTCGGTTCTGGAGAAGTTGTGGAAAATGACTCATTTCGTTCATTTTCGGTTCTGGAGAAGTTGTGGAAAATGACTCATTTCGTTCATTTTCGGTTCTGGAGAAGTTGTGGAAAATGACTCATTTCGTTCATTTTCGGTTCTGGAGAAGTTGTGGAAAATGACTCATTTCGTTCATTTTCGGGTCTGAAGAAGTTGTGGAAAATGACTCATTTCGTTCATTTTCGTTTCTGAAGAGGTTGTGGAAAATGACTCATTCTGTTCTTTTTTTCGTTTCCGAAGAATGCCTGTTGAAAATAACTCCGTTCATTTTTCATTTCTGAAAAATGTCCGTTAAAGAGAAATAACAGGATTATGCCTTGCTTATCTTTGATGGTTACTTAACACAAAGCCACAGATAGACTCCTACGAATTAATTTCGGGACGAAATTTCCTAAAGTAGGGGAGACTGTGACACCTGTGTCACTGCGACCATCAAACAAATACCAAAAACCAATGAAATATTGTATTTCATACTTTGGACTTGTATAAATATGTGTATCTTTTGCACATATCAACTCTTGTTCGATTTCAAGCTTTAAATCGCTTTCTGGAAGGTTATACGCGCACTGATGCGTAAATATAACCAGTTTAATGCAACGAACACTCCGGAATAGTGAAATAGGCTTAACATACCTTAAGTAACCTTTACATAACTTAGAAATAAGTTTTGAAGGCTCTGGTATGGCAAAATCTAGTTTATTCGCTTGAAGGGACTAAATTTGACAAACTGCAAAAGTATGCCAATTTGAACTGTAACGAACATTCCGGAACATGACCATAAGTTAAACACACCTCAAATATCCTTGACATAGCTTAGAAATAGGCTTTGAGGGGTTCGGTGTGCTAAAATAAACTTTTGGGTCATTCAGGGACTAAAAGTGTCAAAAAAGTGCACAAGTTTGCACTTTCGCGCATAACTCACGTTCTGAATACATCCGGACATCCAAAAATTTATGTAAGCACTAAAACATTTTATTTTAGTGTTTGGAATAATAAAAATCCATTTGTCGCGTCATTTGGATCGTTTTTCGCGCTTATGCGCATTCCGCCGTAATTAACCGAACATCGCGATCGTACGGCTAAACGAACCGACATCCGTGATATTTCCAAGCATATTTCATGTTCCCTATGCCTTAACATCATTGTGAAGCTTGAAATTGGGTTTGAAGGGTGTTAGAAGTGCCGTTACGCAACGAAACAAGGTGCAGGGGCCTGTTCTACCACTTTTGAAAACTTCAGACCTGCAAGGCCCTTGCGCACCGTAACAAATAATTTGTTACGGTGCGCAAGCAGTGTCCAGATGCAGCAACTCGATTTTGGCTGCTGTTATCTGCCCCTAAACATTCTCCAAAGGTCAAGTGCCACTTGTTAAACTCTTGTGGTGGCCAAATTCAGTAACCACAACATTTTGACAAGTGTACGGGCTAGATCTTTCCCTCTTCTCCAAGAAACGATCCTAACGGTGGACCGAAATCTATAAATACCCATCACATTCTCATTCATTTCTCACTAGAATCTGATCATTTGTGCTCTAAGTTGAAACCTTTGTTTCATACCTAAGCTATCTTGATCTAGATTAGCATTCGGGGACCCTTCGTAAGTGTTCCTTCGTTCTTTTATTGCTTTTCGAGTCCGAAAGTCGAACTTTGTTTGACTTTCTGCATTGACCAGTTTATGGTCGATGCGAAGTTCGTTTGAACTTCATAACGTGAGCGTGATCACGATGGTTATAGTCCCTAGTGACTATACCTATTGATTACCACGTTATCTAGGCACAGTGACAAGCCGTAGTTTCGGTCAGAATACGTATTCTTGCGTATTTTGTAACCAAACTACTCTTAGGTATCACAACCGTTTGTTGTGATACCAAACCTGTTTTCTAAACTTAGTTAAGCATGTTTTTAACATGCTTAGCTCGTCACTTTTAGTTTAGTGCTTATATAGGGTCGTCAGGTAAGCGATCTAAACAATCGCTTATACTTTCGAACCCGACCCGTTTGGTCGATCATTAGGATCCGACCAAGCACATTAGGTGACCATAGTATATAGGGAATAACCTTCCGAGGTTATACCTTATGGTCGCTTCGTTTAAGTAGTTGTATGATAGGTAGTATATATGCCTTAGGTAAAATTACCAAAATGCCCTTTTGACGCCAAAATTCATTTTAAGCATATGTAACATAACTTTTGACATCTAAACTGATTTGACAACAATATTAGACATGTTAAGGCATATGTTACTTGTCATAGGACTAGTTAGACGTTCCAAACGCGTTTCACGCGAACGACGCGTTAAAGTAGCATAAGCTACCTGAACGGGTCGTAATGGGTCACAAGCACTTATGTTAGGTTTCATTTAGTATGTAGGATTTGTTAAACCATATGACACGAGTCCCTACACTCGTTTGGTTTACGAAACCTCATTCTATCCGATCTTCCGACTTAGGTCCGGTTTATTAATGTAGTTACCTATATTAGGTGCCGTTTGATATTCCGCGATCTCTAGCATTGCTTGGTGGTTATCTTAGGACTTCTGAGCAATCTCAAGTGAGTACATAGACCCCTCTTTTACTGTTTTCCAAACTATTTTGGGGTGAAACACATGTGCCTACTTGTTACTTTCATGCTTTCCTGTTTTCACATCATATACTTGTTATGTTCGTTAGTACATTATAGTACATGATTTCATTACATTTTATACTATGTATGTCCATTGTGTGCATACTTAGTACATGGTTCTACATTACATTTCTGCTAGGTATGTTAACTGATAGCATGCTAGCACATTGATTTACATGACTTTTCTGCTTTGTATGTTAACTTAGCATACTTAGTACATTTCTTATTCATCATATGCTTACATTTTGGGATGACATTTGGTTTGTTTAAACTATACTATACATATTCTTTTGATAATCCATTTTTACATGGTTATCCGACTGTCGCAAGGCTTGGATGTATGAATTTTCACAATACCTCATAAATGTCTAATATCAGTATAGCATACATTTACTACACAAAACATAACTTGATTTAAACCAAGTTTTACTTCAATACTTTGTTTTGTGCATTTCACCTATGGTTTAGTTGATGCATTTTCACTAGCCATACATATCATTTTGGTTACACATTACATGATTTACATTTGACACATAAACATTTTCGACATTGGTTATACGTTGCATGATTCACATCTTGACATAAACATTTTGGTATATTATTCAATACATTTGACAATTGGTTTAAACATAGACATCTTACATTGTTGGTTTGGTTTGATTAAGTGATTAAGTAACGATGCGTGTGTAATATGATACAAGCATGGTGGATACGCCGCTGGTACTTCCTATATATAAGTGTTTGCATGGTATTACATATCGTAGCGTTATTTGAATCATTTCAATTTGAGACATATAACATATTATACAAATAACATACTTTTCACAAGACATTGTTTTACAAATAACTTATCTTATACAAACTCATTTTACATGGTTATTCATTTAACCATACATTATTCTCTTATTTATACATATCATCTGATCTTATCGTTTTTCAAATGATTTACAAAATAAAGCAAATTACAAGGTTCATGACTAAACATTTTCTCAAACATAAGTCATGAAACCTATTTTCACAAAACCTATGTATCTCACAGGCATTTTTATGCTGATGTACCTATTTTCACATGTGTTTTCAGGAGCTGTTGCATAAGATGATCAAGATACACATAGGCAGACTTGGACTTTAGTGACAATAAAAGATGCAAGACTAGTTAACTATGTTGTATTTCTTTGTTTGTTAAGACATTGTAACACTTTTAATCAATAAAACGAAACTTCAATTGCCATGGATTTGAAACAATTAATTCTGTTACAACACTCCCCGACATTTCCGCCACGTTTTGTATGTTCTACGTGGTCGGGGTGTGACATTTTAACTTTCCAATTCTTTAGCATACTGTGATTGTCTACTGATGTACCTATCATTTCCTCTTTTTCACAACAAAACTCATTTTGATTTTTCGATGTTTTTGATTTTTAGATTTTATCATGTTTTTGGATTTTTTCAAATTTTCAAAATTTCTAAATTTTTTACTCCCCTAAAATCAAAAATATGTTTCAATTTTTGATTTTCCAGGAAAATTTGAAAATAAAACGCAATAAACTGTACAAATAAAATGACAAACTGATGTGAATTGCTTCACTTCTCCATTCTCTTGGCTTAAACAATCAGAACTCCCCCTGACAACAAACCATTTTCCCATTATGATTTCAAAACACTTAAGTTTGTTTTAATCAAATGGTTTTTTTAGAAAATAAGTTTTGTTGATGATAAAAAATCATGGGATTTCATCACATTGTTCTTTTAACCACTTGTAAAAGCTATCACTTTTCCTTTTCTTCAACCACTTGTATGAAAGTTAAATCAAGTTCAACTTAATGACCTTGATTAACCACTTGTAGGTTCTTATCACAAACATTTTTCAAGAATGATGCCGATTCATGCTCCACGATTACCAACTTGGGTGCTCCGGCAAGTCAGGATTTTTAAGCAAAGAATACAGACACCCAAGCCTGACCAGCTTTGGGTGCATCCGATTTATTTTCACTCGGTGGGTAAGTTCTCCTCTTTGATTCATAAAATTCTTTTACCCCTTTTTCCCTACCATCGACTATTTTTCCAAAAATATGTTTCACTTTTCCATTAAACGCTTTTTCGACATCAAATTCTTTCTTTTCAGAATAGAATTGATTCGAAATCTCTACTTTTCCAACTTTTTGTTTAAAATTTTCAGTCTGCAATGGTGGAAAGTTTGCGTCATCCATTGGCGGTACTGACTTTTCTCTTTTTAGTTCAACTGGTGGCTCCTCTGACTTTGACGAGTCAGATTCATCGCCAGAAAGTGGCTCCTTTGCTTCCGAAGAAACAAATTCATCGCCAGATTTAACATCTAATTTCTTAGCAAACCCACGTTTGGTTGTTAAGATTCACTCTTCTTTTGTAAAACCTTTTAGAACATTCACCAACTTCATATGTTGAATTTTTAAACATTTAAAATTTTTCAATTGGTGGTTCAGTTTTATCAACAATTTTTTTCTTTGAGTTTAGAAGACACTCCCTGCTGTGTGTTGGTTGCCTTTGGACAGTTCTAGGCGATGTGACCAACTTCGTTGCATCTATAGCAAGTTCTTGTTTCCTTTTTGGTTCCAAACACAGTCTTCTCAAACTTTTGTTTTTCAGCAAGAAACTCCTTGTTAGACTGTTTCCAAAAAGCTTTTTCTTTTTCTTCTTCTGAAGAAGCACCTGAAACAAATACAGTTTTAGATTTAAAATCTTTAATATTTTGATTATTTTCAACATCAAAACCCAACCCCTTCTTTTTGAAATTGCTTTTATGATTCGGTTTCTTTTGATGATCTGGACCGAAACCTTTCTTCTTGTTTAAACGTTGTTGAACTCTATAAGTATATTTAGGTTTTGAAAATCCCATTTTATTTTGTATTTCTGAAATTTTGATTTCTATCAATTTAAAAATTGTTTTAATATTTTCAATTTTCACATTTTTAATTGGAAATTCCTCATCAGAATATAATTTGTCTGAATCATTCAAAGTATATGCTACGTTGAATGTTTCGTCATTCAAATTATTTTTTGATATCAGAAAATCTTTATTGTAAACCCTTTTGACCGATGATTTCGAACTGTTGACTGATGAACTCGAGCTCTCAGATTCAGACTTTGACTATGACTCCTCATCCTTATCCAACACCTGATCAACCACTTTCTTTATTAACTCAGACTCATGATCAATGTCAGACGATGTGAATGTGACGTCAATGTTGTCTGGTAACTCATCAGTTGTTTCAAACTTTAACTTTATATTGACTGTCTTTTTTACTTGTTCCAAATTTGGTTTTCTGGGAGAATAACCTTCCCAGATCGGAGGCGGACACTTGTTATAATTTGCACTTTGTTTCTTACCAGTATCCGTATCTTCCGACATCTTATCTTGAAAAGCTTCAAAACCTGCTACTGTCGGATAAATTCTATCAATCAAGTAATCAGAACTTGAGTAACTCATTAGCAATCGTCTGATTCTTTCATTCTCAATCTTTTCAGTCTCCAATTCTTGCTTCAACTTTGCACATTCATCAATATAGTGATTGATGGCCTTCTGCTTAGACATCATCACTGCATTCATCATTGTCAAAGCATCTTCCCTTTCTGAGTTTGTCTTTTCCAACTGGTTGACTATTCTGTTCAACACATCATACGATTCTTTTACGTACTTAACATCGAACAACAATTTTTCTTTCATCTTGTCTAGCTCACTAAACTTCTTATCTTTCTCTTCACAATGTTTGCATCGTTCCAAACATTTCAGACAAGGTTTTGTGACCTCTACAATCTTTTCAATCACTTTAGCTTCTTTACTCTGTTCATACTTATCTTCAACCTGAACAACATTTTCACATTTTACCTCTTTCTTTTCTTTTGCCGCTCGTTTCTCCTTTAGCTTCTCCAATTTATCTGCAAAATAAAATTTGAAACTTTCAGGAGATAAATGAGTTTTACCAATGTTTATTTGATTAATTTCTTCATCATCATCACTGCTATCAATTGATGATTGATCAAAGACTGGTGTCTTTTCTGAACTATCTTCTGAAGTGACAGACTCTCCATCTTGACTTTTCTCATCATTTGCAAACACATCCATCCATTTTTTCATCAACTCTGGATCTTTAATGATCTGTGCAACAAATGCTCTAAACTTTGAGTTACTTTCAGCCGGAATATATTTGTCCCAGCTAAATTCCTCTGGCAATCTTTCATCTTCTTGATCTGGAGGCATAGTAATACAAGCTTTCTTCTTTCCATCTTCAATCGGAATAGCATGGGATGATGACGGTTGTTGAGCTACCTGATGATATATTGTTTTCCGATAATATTCATTGTTCCCGAAAGGATTCTGAGCTCCACCTGCTTCTCGGTTGGTACATTCCCTCTTGAAATGTCCTTTTTCCCTGCACCGAAAACAAGTAACTTTAGATTTATCAAAACCTAAAGTTGAAACATTAGCATCACGTAAGTCATCTCTTCCGGTAATCTGCCTAAATTTCTCAGCTCTCCTCAACACACTCGCTAAACACCACTTAATATCCATTAGCTCCAATTCCTCAGCATCAATCTGATCGTAATCCTCTTTTGTTAACATAGGATTTCCGATTCTTCCCGCAAACAAACTCTCATATGATTCTAACACGGTGACTAGTAATGCCATATGACCTTTAGCGACTTCTTCAGAGAAATTCTGACCGTTATGAAGATGCAACGAGATGTTGCATTGTAGCACATGACCATTACCATTGTTTGAGCTTTGAGACTGATAATTAAAAGTTGAAACATTAGGATTAACACTCGGATATGAAGAAAATCCACTGTTGTTGATTGAGCTTTGATTGAATGATCCGGATGAGTTTTCTGCGCTGAAAGCGGTTTGGATCTTCGGACTTGCTCCAACATTTTGAACATTACCTTTGAAATACATCTTGATATCTTGTTGACCACTTGAATTGTTCATTCTAGCGATCTTTTGTTGTTCAAGATCTTGTCCTTCAAGTTTTTCAATGAATTGAGCAATTGTCAATCTATCATACTCTCCGGTATTCTTCAAAATCATAAGATATGTACCCCATTCTTTTTGAGGTAAAGCATCAGCTAATTTTCAACCCATTCCTCTCGATCTTTATTGATATCCAACCGACTCATTGAACGTACTAAATGACAATATCTCTCAATAAGAGTCTTTGTAGTTTCACCCGGCAAACTTGAGAACAATTCAAATTCTTTCTTTAATAGTGACTTTTTATTCTTGATCATCTCCGTACTTCCTTCGAATTTTGTATGAAGTGCTTCCCAAATCGAACGTGCACTATCATCATGTTGAAGTAATATGAAAATGTCTTGTTTCACAGCTTGTTGAAGTAAACTGATCATCATTTTTCTGCCTTGTACATTTCTCTCTCTTTTTCCGTAAATTCAGAAATATTCTTTATAACTCCCACATTATTACGAGGTCGAACGTACTTAGTTTCAATACACTCCCAAGACCTTAGATGATTTGCTTGAACCCAATTCTCGAACCCTTCTTACCAATTATAATATTCTTCAATGCTCATCAACTTAGGAGGTTTCTGTAACGTTCCCGTTTCATTTTCCATAGTTACATTCTGAGCAACGGTAACAGGAGTACCCGGGGCAGTAGCAAATGCATTATAAAATTCGTTATCCATGTTTTGATGTCGAGTGTTTACAACAACAAAATTTCAAACGAACTGACTTTTTGAAACAAACTGGATGCCACAAACGATCTGGAATTCAACTTCACACGACCTGAACTAATCTCACACAACCTGGATCACTTTTCACATGATCTGGACTCACTCCGTACGACCTGGAAGATATATTTCAACTCGTGCGACCTGAAGTAATTCAAACCGTGCGACCTGAGTTCAATCCGTGCGACCTGAGTTATTTTCAAACGACCTGATGACTTTCACACGACCTGGAAATTCAGTTCGTGCGACTTGAGGTATTTTCACACGATCTGAAAGTATCTCGAACGAACTGACAAGAGTTTCACGCGATTTGGTCAATTTTATCAAGTTTTAGGTTGAATTAGGTCCTGATTCATTCACGGATTGATTAAAACAGTGTTTTACGTGTTATATCACAAAATCAGATCATTTTAACTGTAAATTCATTGAAATTTTGAAGAAAAAGTGTAAAAGAATGAGTAGAAATCATATTTATCCGTGAATACAAGCTGAAATGGTAAGAACTCTTCCTCCTGAGCTCTGATACCACTTGCAGGATTGGGGATTCGATTAAATGAGTCGATCAGAAGAGATCTCGATCAATACGAAAGGCGGAATAAGACGTATTGATGTTATTTCAGCTAGATTTACACCTAGAATCACTTTAACTGTCGATTGTATTGATTTCACAACGTTACACGAACTGGCGACACTTCGGCAGAGTTTCGCTACCGAAATCAGAAGTTAAAAATGAAATCACAAGACCCACTATTTATAGGAGAAGCAGATCGCACGAACCAGTCCAGCCCAGTTCGCACGAACTGATCAGTTCAGACATGTTTCCCGTTTCTCTCGAACAACGTGTCTTGGTTTATCTATTCTATTACACGACTCGATACAAGACAAAGTCAACAGACATATGCACTAACAAATTTACTGAAGAACCTGTTGAGGTTACGGACTGGAAGGTCCACAAAACACGGAGAAGTCGTATTAAACTTATCAAAGTCCGTTGGAATTCATGTCATGGCCTACAGTTTACTGGGAGCGTGAAGACCAAATTAAGTCTGAGTATCCACATTTGTTTCACAACTCCCCTGCAACCGATAACTCAACTTGAATTTCGGGGACGTAATTCTTTTAACGGGGGAAGAATGTGACAACGGGTACTTTCCCATGTATTCTGTACAATATAAAGAGTAATTGGTATCTTAATGTCTGAGCATGATTTAAACAATGAGACAAATGATTTTCCGATTACTGTCATATACTTACAAGGGTTAGGATATAATAGGAAGTTTATTTGGCTAAGAAGGCTAGGAAGTAATCTTGACCATCCATTTAATTAATCAAGTGCTAAGATTAAATGAGGGAAATTGAAGGGAAGAAAAGAGGCGCGTGAGTTTGTTTAGGGGCATTCTAGTCAATCCAAGGCAATAGTTTCTCTCTCCTCCAATTCCCCCCCCCCCCCCATTTTTTAAACGTTAATAACTCTTTCATACGACAATATTTTTTTATAAAAATTGCACCAAAAAATGAGCGTTTTTTATCTTTAAAACGAGTATACTATTGCTATATTTTCGATTTTTTTTCTAAAACCCAGTTGCGTAAAACGCAATGAAAAAGACCCAGTTACGTAAAACGCAATGAAAAAAAAAAGTTAAAAAAATGACTTTTTCTAAAACACAATGCACAAAAAACACAAAGAAATGTCTTATTTGTAAAACGCAATGGCCAGAAAACACAAAGAAATGTCTTATTTGTAAAACACAATAGCCTAAAAACACAAAAGAAAGTGTACTTTCTAAAACGCAATGGACTGAAAGCACATAAAAATGTGTTTTACCTAAAACGCAATGCACCAAAAACACAAAGAAATATCTTATTTCTAAAACGCAATGGCCAGAAAACACTTAAACTGTCATTTTTCTAAAACGCAATGGACTGAAAAAGCATAAAATTGTGTTTTACCTAAAACGCAATGACTAAAAACACTTCAAAAATGTGTTTATCTAAAACGCAATAGCCAAAAAAACACATAAAATGTCTTATTTCTAAAACGCAATGGCCCAAAAACACAAAAGAAAGTGTATTTTCTAAAACGCAATGGACTAAAAACACATAAAAATGTGTTTACCTAAAACGCAATGAACTAAAAACACTTCAAAAATGTGTTTTTCTAAAACGCAATAGCCAGAAAACACATAAAACTCTATTATTTCTAAAACGCAATGGACAGAAAACACATAAAACTCTCTTATTTCTAAAACGCAATGCACACATTAAACTGTCTGTGTCTGTGAATTGTCTGAACCAGAGAGTAGCAAATAAAAAACTGTCTACGAATTACTGTCTTCGAAATGAGGCAATTTCTGGAAAATTAAAATTTCTGATGCATTTTTATTAAAGCAATTTAATCAACCCCAGCCAACCCCGCCAGGGGCTGCCGCCCCTTGTACCCTGCTAAAACGCAATAGCCAGAAAACATATAAAACTCTACCTCTTGGACCCCGCCAGGGGCTGCCGCCCCTTGGACCCTGCTACCAGGGGCGCTGCCCCCGGACCCCCGCCAAGATCATAAAACACAATGACTCAATTCAAAAACCCAGATCGTAAAAATGCAATTCAAAAAAATCTTACATAGATCGAAGTCGATTTATTCACCGATTGACGAAATTTGAATGTTAGAAACACTTATCAGCGACCGAATCGAACGAATCGAGTGAAATCACAGGGAAAAAACGAGATTTTATATGAAATTCAACTGGGTTTCTTTAAAAAAGCTGAAGAACACGTTGATCGGGTGTTTGAATCATTGATTGGTGATGAAAATTGCACTATAATGTAGTGATTATTAAGATAGAAAGTGAAGAAATGGTTGAAGATGGTGGGGTTTGAAAATGGTGGGTTTTGAAGTTACTGGCGAGAAGAAGGAAGAAGAAAGGATGTGATTGACTAAAATACCATTCCTCTTTATTTTAAATTTTGCCACATGTCATAATCCTATTGCTTCCTATACTTCCTAGCCAAAATAAACTTCCTATTTGATCCTTACCCATACTTACAAATGCATTACATATTGCATAATTACTTATCATTATTACATGCAACCCGGTATGGTTGAATTAGTGCACAAAACAAAGTTAGCACAATTATCAGATAAACTAGAAGTACTGACGGGAGTTCAGACATGATGTTAAGACACAGAATGAGCCCGAAATCAAGAGTTACACTAGAATAGTGTGTAGGAAAGTAGGGATTATAAAACTGCCCCCCCGAGTGATAGTTTAAGTGTCGGAAAGTGCCTGAAACACACTAAAACTGCAGAATTCTGCACAAATCAGCAAAAATCAGCTTTTTAACATCAGAATATAATGCAGAATTGTGGTTTAATGGTCCAGAATGCCTTCATAAGTTTCGGGAATCAAAACTGTCATAAAAGACAACATAAAACACACAAAACTGCGCTATTTAGCACATTAACGAATCGGTAACCAACCGAACAACCGGACACTACCCGAAACACCAAATTTTCACTAGAAGCATTGTTTTAACATTACGAAGCTAGTTATGGTCACCGAACATCATAACACATCCTAAAAACCCTAAACACATATAATACTAGCTAATACCCTTACTCTCTAACTAAATCCCTAACCAAGAATTACAACACAACTCATACCCCCCCCCCCATCCAAAGACGGTTCAACAAGGGGCCCACCCCCTTGATTTCTTTGCATTATTTTATAAGATATGTTGACTTAATCTTGAACATTATAACCACTAGTTAAACACATGTTGGGAAGACTTCCTTAAAAACCAAGAGACTAAGTTCATAATCCTTTCACCACTTCAACAACACATCTTCATTCCCTCTTCTCCCCTTGTCTACGGCTCCAACACACACACACAGACTCCCTCCATTTCCATTCCATTCTACATTCTAAGGAGATCTAAGGGTGTAAGAAGCATATCTAAGAGGCTTGGAAGCATTGGAAGTGGAAGGACCTCATCTAGGAGCTTTTATCCACTCTATTTCTTCATCATCTTCATCCTTGTTTCTTCCCTAGCCTTAGAGCTAGTAGTGAGCCTCTTGATCTTGTTTTTACATCTAATTTTAGTTGTTAAAATGTTATGTAACTTGTTAAAGTAAAGAATCTCAAGGAAACATAAGCATGAACACTAACATAAAGCTTAAAAACAAGAAAATCAAAGATGTTTAAGTGTATGTTGTCACACCCCCAAAATCCACAAGCGGAGTATCACCGCAGGAGGCGTGACTGACCAAGATCTAGCCACCAATCACATTGAACTCATAGGTATATTTAAATAAAACTTCCATTGATTTAACATTAAGTGTTACACGTTACAAATAAATCACAGTATACAGCGGAAGCATAATTCATTAGTTAAGTGTTTAAAAACCACATGTAAAAACCATTAGTCTTGTATTGCGATTCCATGTATCTCGACCCATGACCACTCCAGCCTCCCAGACAGCAAGTTCCAATGATTTGCACCTAAAGGCCTGCAAGGCATGTAACAACGAATCAACAACAAAGTTGAGCGAGTTCACAGTTGGGTGTTCGTTTTAAGTTGTTTCAAAACATAGTTTTTCTTTAGCTGGATTACTTGCCGTGGGGGTTACCCCATAGTTGAAAATGCGATTAACCAATTCCCTCTTTCCCAAACCATAACTAGTGGGGGGCTTCCCCATGTGAACCACTAGACCCGTTTACCATATCGACCACTGACTAAAGTAAGTTGGTGCCCTGACGTCAATGTCTATCATCATTGACTAGTGCCTAGATCCATTAGTGCACACCCGTCCTCTGCGGCACGGTGTGAAGCTTGTCAAACCTAAATAGCGCTATCTAACTAATGACCCGCTTGCCATTGGCCCGGCGATTAAGTCGATATAAAAATGAGGGACTTAATGATAGAGTTTTTGGTCTAGTATCCGTGTTGTCACCCTTCAGTCAAGAGGGTGTGTACGTGTTCCAAACTAGGAGATCACGCAGTTTCCAATTAAATCCTTATCACATGTTGTCACCCTTCAATTAAGAGGGTGTGTACGTGTTCCAAACCAGGATATCACGCGGTTTTAGTTTAAATCCTTTACCCATTCCCAACCCTTGGGAATCCCATGCCTTGTGGAAAGTGTGAACTCACCTTGGGTTGCTCGGTAAGACCAATTACTTGTTTAACAGTCTGTCACAACGTCCTAACATGGTTACTAGTAACAGTCAGTTTCGAGTGCACAACCTCTAGATGTTTCACGCATGATTAATTCACATATTCCCTATTCACATACTACATAGTCCAATGTATTAATAACGCACATACTAACATACATGTTGTATCAGTTGTCCATACAATGCAATTGGCAACATAACTCATCACAATATCACAAATAGTATATGCTTAACAATAGGCATGGTATATCACTTAATTGTGTTACGAATCTCCGTTATTAAAGTATATTTACGTACTAGGTTCCACACATACAAAGTTGCACTACACATACCAAGTTCCAGTTAGTCACGTAGCAACTAATAACGAACATTCAACCAGTGGGCGGCTCCGTTTATCATTCGTGGCCCATAGACCCGATAATTCCTAAGGCCCAACGTACATAGCCCACTGTTACCCTCGTAACCCTTACCATTTTCCTCGAATTACATTAAGCAACAAACAACAAACAATATTTGGCTCAGACTAATCAACATGAGTGTTTTCAAAACAAATGGGTAGTTCATCAAGTGACCACCTAATATACATTCTAATTCATACATATTCATTAATAATGAACTAACCACTAACATCACTATTAATAAAATTCACAGGCACCCCATCAAGTACACTATTACATCACTATTTATCATAACTCATCTTGAGCATCATTATCTAATGCACAACATTCATTTGAGCCACATAACATTTCGTATTACGAGCATACTTAACGAACAACAACTTAACAGCCCATACACGATGAAACACCCACGTTTCGTCGAAGCCATGCACGACGAAACTCCTTTAGGCTTCGTCGAGTCCGCTATGGCGAAACCCCTCTAGGTTTTGTCGACAATAATACCGCCTGCAAACCCTACTGTTTGATTACATCATTCTCATTTATATCCGACCAAATCAAAAGCAAGTCACCGATTATCAAAGCCTAATCCCTATTTACGAGAGCACTAGCAGTCATCATATCAAATCTTAAATGCACATGCAAGACAAGAACAAAATGGCCGACAATTCATGAAGTGATCCTTATCTAATATGGCTGCACTATCGAGACAAGTCACATGCATATTAATCAGCCATGAACCTCCTAAAACAACATTTAATTTTACAAGCCAATCACATAACTTCATCGTTATATAGCATTTATATAAAATTCACATACAAACAAGATCAAACGGACGAGATTCAACATGAATAAGAATTCACTAACCACAGTCTTGATCAAGTAGAATGATGCTTCAAGGGGGTATGCCTACTGCCGTCGAGCAATCAAGAAGGAGAAATAGAAGGGAACTAGGGTTTGCAAGTTATGATTCACGTAATATAACCAAGTGCAACTTAACTAAGTATGACTGGGCCTATCCTGTGTCGAAGCCCATTGTAGCGAAACTTACTCCCACGAAACCCTAAGGTTTCGTCGTATAAGGTTGATGACGAAACATCATGTTTCGTCGAGCATAGGATAGCGATGAAACTCCAGGTTTCGTCGAGTAGGTTTCATCGAATAGTTAATGCACTTAAACAGTTTATGAACTTTCATTTAATAACCAAACAATAGAGAAACACATTAATCATATAAATACTAACACAATATCTCAATATAAAACAACATGCACAATTACAGGGCAACAAGTTATGCAGACATAATTGTGAAATAGATAACGCGTCAAGGAAAGACCTTGAAAACTCAGGTTGTCACATCATCCCCATCTTGAAAGAAATTTCGTCCCGAAATTTAGCACGTAGTCACTAAGGAAGCTAGTTAAGTTGCGTGGTTTTCCTGGGGTGTCACATCATCCCCCCGTTGGTTTGGAATTTCGTCCCGAAATTCCGCAGTAGCTTCAGCCTCAGTAGTGGTTGTACTTTTCTCGAACAACTGGGGATACTTGTGTTTCATTTGGTCTTCTCATTCCCAGGTGAACTCTGGGCCACGATGGGAGTTCCAACGAACTCGAACGAGAGGTATTCTGGTGCGCTTGAGAACCTTGACCTCCCGGTCTAAGATTTCCACTGGTTCTTCGACAAATCGTAACTGATTGTCGTTGGCGAGCTCCTTGAAAGGAACTATGAGGGTTTCATCTGACAGACACTTCTTCAGATTCGACACATGGAATGCGTTGTGAACTCCACTGAGTTCTTCGGGTAGATTCAATCTGTAGGCCACCATGCCAATTCTCTCCGTGATTTCGAAAGGTCCAACATATCGCGGGTTGAGTTTGCCTCGTTTACCAAAATGAACTACACCCTTCCAAGGTGAGACTTTAGGTAGTACTCGATCCCCAACCTGGAACTCGAGTGGTTTCCTGCGCTTATGTCACACCCCGACCACGTAAAACATCAAATCGTGGCGGAAACGTCGGGGAGTGTTGTAACAGAATTATTGTTCCACAACCATGGTAATTAAAATTTATTTTATTCAACAACCAAAAGTGGAGAACATTGTTTCAAAACAAGAACCAAAGAGTACATCATATAATTAAACTAAGTCTATCATTATTTTTTAAGTCTCTAAGGCACAGGTTCGCCCTATTGTCACGATCATCCTAAGCATCAGCTCCTGAAACACATGTGAAAATAGGTACGTCAGCATAAAATGCATGTGAGTAACATAGGTTTTATGAAAATGGTATTCATGACTTAGTTTTAAAGAAATGTTTAATGAAAATTTGTCATGAATCTTGATTAAGTGTTTGTTTATATAAATCATTTGAAAAGCGATAATAAATCGGATGATATGTATATTTAAAAGAAAAATGCATGGTTAAAAGAATAACCAAGTAAAATGAGTTTTGTATAAAATGAGTTGTTTGTAAAACAATGTCTTGTGAAAAATATGTTATTTGTATAAAATGTTATATGTCTAAATTGAAATGATTCAAATAACGCTACAATATGTAATACCATACAAACACTTATATATAGGAAGTACCAGCGGCGTATCCACCATGCTTGTATCATATTACATATGCCTCGTTACTTAAATCACTTACCCAAACCAACCATTAATGTAAATTTGCCCATATCAAATCATTTGTCAAATGTCTTTGTGTAAACCATGTCAAAATATCTAGGTCAAAATACCGTCCAGGAAATATGTATATCAATATCAAAATGTCTATGTCATATGTCAATTATGTAATGAGTAAACAAAATGTCTTGTATGGCAAAATGAAGTATATACATATATACATCCACGGAACCATAGGTAAAAAAATGCACAAAACAATGTATTGAAGTAAACGTGGTTTAAATCAACGTTATGTTTTGTGGAAATGCATGCTATACTGAATACAAACATTTATGCGGTATTGTAAAAATGCATACATTCAAGCCTTGTGACTGTGGTGATGAGCCTTTAAACAAATTAAAGGTCTATCTGTATTATGTTTTATCGAATTCGGTCATTCCTTTCATCCAAACATACCTAGGATGTTAGGAACGGGAGTTGTCAATTCCTATGGTACCATTACCTACTAACGAGCGGCGTGATCAAAGTTAATGAATGTATATGGTCCCACTTAACAACCCAAATGTCATATCAAAATGTAAGCATGTGATGAAATGAAACATGTACTAAGCATGATGAACATACATAGCATGAAAAGGTAATGTAAAACAATGCACTAAGTATGCACACAATGGACATACATAGCATAAAATGTCATGTAAAACGATGTACTAATAATGTACTAATGAACATAGCATGTATATGATGAGAAAACATGAAAAGCATGAAAGTAACAAGTAGGTACATGTGTTTCACCCCAAAATGTTTGGAAAACAGTAAAAGAAGGGTCTATGTACTCACTTGGGATTGCTCAATAGACTTTAGATATCCACCAAGCAAAGCTAGTAGGTTACGGAATCAAACGGCACCTAATATAGGTAACTACATTAATAAACGGACCAAATCGGAGGATCGGGTAGCATGAGGGTTCGTAAACCAAATGAGTGTAGGAACTCATGTAATATGGTTTAACAAAGCCTACATACTAAAACGAAACTTATCCTAAGTGCTTTTGACCCGTTACGACCCATTTAGGTAGCTTATGCTACTTTAACGCGTCGTTTGCGTAAAACGCGTTCGGAACGCCTAACTAGCCTTATGACAAGTAAAATATGCCTTAACATGTCTAATATTGTTACTAAATCAATTTAGATACCAAAAATTAGGTTACATAGGCTTAAAATGAATTTTAACGTAAAAAGGGCATTTTGGTAATTTACCTAAGGCATATATATCACCTATCATACAACTACTCAAACGATGTGACCATAAGGTATAACCTTGGAAGGTTATTCCCTATACTACTATGGTCACCTAAAGTGTTTGGTCGGATCCTAATGATCGACCAAATAGGTCGGGTTCGAAAGCATAAGCGATTTATTAGATCGCTTACCCTTACGACCCTAAACAAGCACAAATATAAAAGTGACGAGCTAAACATGCTAGAACATGTTTAGTTAAGTTAGAAAACATGTTTTGATATCAAAACAAACGGTTTTGATACCCTAGAGTAGTTTGGTTACAAAATATGCAAGAACACGCATTTTGCCCGAAACTACGACTCGTCACTGAGCCTAGATAACGTGGTAATCAGTAGGTATAGTCACTAGGGACTATGACCATCGTGATTACGCTCACGTTATGAAGTTCAAACGAACTTCGCATTGACCATAAACTGGTCAATGCAGAAAGTCAAACACAGTTTGAATTTAACGCTAAAACGAAAGAAAAGAATGAAGGAATACTTACAAAGGGTCCCCGCAAGATTGATTTCCAAGTATTTCTCAGGTATGAAGTGATAACCACTCCAACTTAGAGAAAATCTCAGAATCAAGTGGGTTTGGAATGAAATGGGTTGGGGGTATTTATAGGAAAGCTAGGACCGTTAGGATCGTTTATCGGGAAACGTGTCTCGATCTCAACCGTCCATGTGTGTCCCTTGGTTTGGAAAACCATTAGAGCCCATAGATTCAGTCCATGGTTTGAGAAATACCATTTGCAAGTGGTTTGTGAAGGTATAACAGCTGGAACAGGCTGTTTACAGCAATTCTGCACATCTGGGAGGGCCACGCGGCCCGCGTAAGGTATGCACATAACCTTACGCGCCCCTCCTGGGGGACTCAGACCAGCAACAAGTTTAAAAAGTGACAGTTTTGGTCCCTGTTGTGTTTTAAAGCCATTTCCGACATGTTTAAGGCCCGTTAAGCCAACTTTAAGGCCCTAAAATGATGCCTAAACATTGTGGACATGAAACATGCTCAAAAATATGCCGGATGTCGGTTCGTTTGGTCGTACGGCCGCGATGTTTGCTTAATTACGACGGAATGCGCATAAGCGCGAAAAACGATCCAAATTGCGCGACGAATGGATTTTTCTTATGCCAAACACTAAAATAAAATATTTTAATGCTTACATAAATTTTTGGATGTCCAGATGTATTCAGAACGTAAGTTATGCGCGCAAATGCAAACTTGTGCACTTTTTGACGCTTTTAGTCCCTGAATGAGCATAAAGTTTATTTTAGCACACCGAACCTCTCAAAGCCTATTTCTAAGCTATGTAAAGGATATTTAAGGTGTGTTTAACTTATGGTCATGTCCCAGAATGTTCGTTACAGTTCGAATTGGCATACTTTCGCAGTTTGTCAATTTTAGTCCCTGTAAGCGAATTAACTTGATTTTACCATACCAAAGCCTTTAAAACTTATTTCTAAGTTATGTAATGGTTATTTAAGGTATGTTAAGCATATGTTGATGTTCCGGAGTATTTGTCGCGTTAAACTGATTACGTTTACGCACCAGTTTGCGTATAACTCTCCAGAAAGCGATATAGAGTTTGAAATTGAATAAAAGTCAAAACATGAAAAATGTAAAACATAAACAAACAAACATTGGGATCAAATAACTTTATTGCATTGATAATTGAACTGTTTACAATGATTACAAGCACATATGTCACAGTTTATCAGCGTAGCTTTTCTGACGGTCACGAGTTGCCGCCATTCGTTGTCATATCTGAGCAATCTTCTCTGTTGTGTCTACGACGAGTTCTGGGTCAGTGATTTGGCTGTTTCCAACTTCTGCCCAAAAAAGAGGTGATTGACACTTCCGTCCGCACAATGCCTAGAACGGAGCAGCCTGGATGCTGGTGGGGTAACTGTTGATATACGAAAACTCCACTAAAGTAGATGCCGCTCCCAGTCGTTACTAAAGTCGAGTACACATGCTCGAAGCATATCTTCAAGAGTTTGAGTGATGCGTTAAGTCTGCCCATCCATCTGCGGATGATATGTTGTGCTCATGCCTAGACGTGAGCCAAAGGATTTGTGCACCGCTTGCCACAAATCAGATGCAAATCGTGGGTCACGATTAGAGGTAGTGGAGGTTGGCACCCCGTGCCTAGCAATCGCTTCCTTCAGGTAGATGACTGCAAGTGTAGGAAACTTATCCGTTTCCTTGATGGCTAGAAAGTGTGCTGGTTACGTGAGACAATCAACGGTTATTCAGGCGATAATGTTTCCGTTTCGGGTTATAAGTAGACTGACGACCAAATCCATGGCAATCTGTTCTCACTTCCATGTGGGTATTGCTGGTTGCTGATACTTCCCCCTGACTTTCCCACAAGTCAATTCATCGATCCCACACCTAACCAGGTGGGCCTTTATGCCCGATTACCAGTAGCCGGTGTGCTTTACTCAACCCGAGTTCCCTAAAGTAGCCGTATAATGAGACCCATATTTGTTCCATGAGGTAACGGGTATCGTCCGACCGGTCACAGGTTGCTTCTCCATGCCCCGCATGGGTTCAACTTGAACATCCTGTTCCTTTAGCTCTCCAGTTTGAACAGAGCGGGTCTGATCAGGTAAGTTAGAGTCGATAGCGAGCTGTAGATCTCGTGTACGCTCAGGTTTCACGGTCGTACTCATTCAGAAGTTCCATTTTAGCTCTTTCAAGCATCGATACATGGGAGGCCCTTGTGATCGGTCTAGGTAATGCATTTGGTACCGTCCAAGTAATGCCTCCGATTTCCATCCGAGGACCACGGTTCCCACCGCATGTTATATGTCGTGTTGTTCCTCTTCATGATTTCATTACATAAGTCATCACCTTCTCATGTTGCATCGGCGCGTAACTGGGACTCTGATTCAAACCATCATAGTATGCGACAAGATCATCAATACTCTCGAATAAAGGCGATGCTCCGTGCATTGTAGAGTTGGAATTCGAAAGCTGAAAAGACGTCTTCCTGTTTTGTCTGCCACGAACACAGCACCCTGCGGTGCTAATTAGATTTAAGCTGCGCGACCTTCGAAAGTCCTGTGATAGTATCAAGCGAGATCAAGAATTTACTGCATCCTCGAAGGAATCTTTGGTGTTGATCAGTTTCCAAACAAGAGGGGTCTTAGCGAGATCCACGGGCATTCCCACTTCACTGATTATATGTCCAAAAGGTACCTCTCAAACCCCAAAATTACATTTAACAAGTCTTCGCACGAAATGGCTCCTCCCACAGAAGCGCTGAGATAGGATACATATGCCACCTGTGGTGTTCCTTTCTCCTAGTCATGATTCAGAACCTTGTCAACAAATACGGTCGATTCATGCGATCCCTGAAGCTGCCGGTGTGTTGATAAACTCAATAATCAGGATGTACAAAGTTGAAATGGCTGCCTTGCGTTCGACATGCTGTTCTAAGAGCATTCTCTTCTTGGAGTTCCATCTGATGATAGTTCGTTCACTAGCCAATCCTCGAATGGAAACTTGTTCCTCGCAACTGGTTAACAGGGTGTTACTACAGGGTCGAAGCGAACGGTTCTTGACTGTCACCTTGTTGAGTTCTCGATAATCAGTACACATATCCAACGATACAGTCTATCTCCCTGGATATAACTGGGGCTCCCCAAAGCAGAAACTGGGTCTGACCAAGCTCCTGTCCAATAATCCCTGTTGTTGATTTGGCAACTCTCGCAACCCTCCTGGTGCAAGACGGTAAGAGATTACAAAGAATCAGGGCTGCCTCTGGCGTGAAATCAAACTGGGAGTCTGTCTGATAGTTCCTCCCGTAGCATGTCGAGTGGAATCACGAACAATTAGTGGATTCTCGATCCTCTTTTCCTTAGCCTTGACATCAGTAGCAGGTGCTATCATAGCGGGGTAATCCTTTCGTGGACACTTTTGGCCTTCACTGCTGATTTGATGCTAACCTCTGCACCACTTGGACACTCTATGACAGACGACAACTTTCCCCTCACATGGTATAACTGCGCGACGTCTGGTTAACCAACCCATACTGACTACTGCATCAACACCATCGTGGATAGTAGAAGGAAAATCGATGTCGAAAACTTGTCCCACACGGTTGAATTTGCATCCACGTTCAAGCTTCCAAGTTGTCTCCAATCCCGGGCGTCGCCCACGTCAACCCTAAATGCCATTAAATGAGCATCATTTCCAGTGTTGCTATTTTCATTACAAGAATTTCAAGTGTTGTCGTTATTCCTTTGGTCGTTGCCTTAACCACGGCCAATCCATGTTGTAGACACCTTTCTTTCCATACTGTAGGCTATGGTTACGAATACCTTGTTGTCGTTGTGACTGCTGCTCCCAATGCCGTTGCTCGAACGAAGCCCTACGATTCTTCACCATCAAGGTCCATCTTTTCACATTCTGAGCCATGTCCTAAAGTGCTACTCATTGTGCTGGCAGTTACACGTTTCCACGTTATAGTCGATTGTCATTGCTTATGTCCTGATTGATTCGTAAGAGTTGACTTCCATGAGTCGCTGACAAGGGTTAAGGATTCGATTGAAGTCAATTCGCTGGTGCTCGTTGCCGGTAATCACGTCAAAGTACTGAGGTCGGTAAAGTACTACGCTCAACCTCCTGTCCGTCGATGTTGCAAGTTGTCTGAGTAATACACAGTATGCTACGGGAGTGTTGTAGAAGGGATCACACTTCAGGATCTAAGACGTCACTATGTTAAGTTCCAACAAACGAAGAAAAGTGAAGAAGATTTAGACCAATCATTGTCGTTACAACATCTAACTCGGGGATGTTCGTACAAGCACCTAACATACTACACAGATCGCTAGGCGTTCAGGTGGCTGTTCAGGTAGTACTCGATAGCATCGAGATTCGAAAGGATCCAGAGATGGACGAAAAGTTCACGTTCGAGTAGGGGACAATCACTACTATGACCCCTAAAGATTTGTTATGTTTCACATTGATCAAATAACGGAATGGAACCCCTTTTTCACTAGCTAAGCCTCATTGGGACTCGCATGCACTCCACATTATTATTATGTGTGCACCCACAATAATATTGTGATTTGCACGCTCATCTCAGCTCCTCTTAACTCATGTCAAATGGTTCCTCAAACTCGAGTAGCAAACAAAGAGCATCACGAAGCGTAAGTCATGAAGGTTTAGGGAAATACCACCCTATCAGTCACATAACACATGCAAGTAATACATAAATTCATATTGTTGTGCTAAACGTGCAATCTCATGCAATATCATATGTAAGTGTTCACTAGTTATGCAGTACAATGAGTATGCGAGAGGCGAACCTTGCAATCTGGAGTTGAGTGTCATGGTCGTATTCATGTTTTCAGAACTGTTCGGTTATAGTCTGGTTTTATAAAAACATTTTTCCCCTTTTTAAAACCAAGTTCACTATAACCAATGGCTCTGATACCAATCTGTCACACCCCCAAAATCCACAAGTGGAGTATCACCGCAGGAGGCGTGACTGACCAGGATCTAGCCACCAATCACATTGAACTCATAGGTATATTTAAATAAAACTTTCATTGATTTAACATTAAGTGTTACACATTACAAATAAATCACAATATACAGCGGAAGCAAAATTCATTAGTTAAGTGTTTAAAAACCACATGTAAAAACCATTAGTCTTGTATTGCGATTCCATGTATCTCGACCCATGACCACTCCAGCCTCCCAGACAGCAAGTTCCAATGATTTGCACCTAAATGCCTGCAAGGCATGTAACAACGAATCAACAACAAAGTTGAGCGAGTTCACAGTTGGGTGTTCGTTTTAAGTTGTTTCAAAACATAGTTTTTCTTTAGCTGGATTACTTGCCGTAGGGGTTACCCCATAGTTGAAAATACGATTAACCAATTCCCTCTTTCCCAAACCATAACCAGTGGGGGGCTTCCCCATGTGAACCACTAGACCCTTTTACCATATCGACCACTGAATAAAGTAAGTTGGTGCCCTGACGTCAATGTCTATCATCATTGACTAGTGCCCAGATCCATTAGTTCACGCTCGTCCTCTACGGCACGGTGTGAGGCTTGTCAAACCTAAATAGCGCTATCTAACTAATGACCCGCTCGCCATTGGCCCGGCGATTAAGTCGATATAAAAATGAGGGAATTAATGATCGAGTTTTTGGTCTAGTATTCGTGTTGTCACCCTTCAGTCAAGAGGGTGTGTACGTGTTCCAAACCAAGAGATAACGCGGTTTCCGATTAAATCCTTATCACATGTTGTCACCCTTCAATTAAGAGGGTGTGTACGTGTTCCAAACTAGGATATCACGCGGTTTTAGTTTAAATCCTTTGCCCATTCCCAACCCTTGGGAATCCCATGCCTTGTGGAAAGTGTGAACTCACCTTGGTTTGCTCGGTAAGACCAGTTACTTGTTTAACAGTCTGTCACAACGTCCTAACATGGTTACTAGTAACAGTCAGTTTCGAGTGCACAAACTCTAGATGTTTCACGCATGATTAATTCACATATTCCCTATTCACATACCACATAGTCCAATGTATAAATAACGCACATACTAACATACATGTTGTATCAGTTGTCCATACAATGCAATTGGCAACATAACTCATCACAATATCACAAATAGTATATGCTTAACAATAGGCATGGTATATCACTTAATTGTGTTACGAATCTCCGTTATTAAAGTATATTTACGTACTAGGTTCCACACATACAAAGTTGCACTACACATACCAAGTTCCAGTTAGTCACGTAGCAACTAATAACGAACATTCAACCTGTGGGCGGCTCCGTTTATCATTCGTGGCCCATAGACCCGATAATTCCTAAGGCCCAACGTACATAGCCCACTATTACCCTCGTAACCCTTACCATTTTCCTCGAATTACATTAAGCAACAAACAACAAACAATATTTGGCTCAGACTAATCAACATGAGTGTTTTCAAAACAAATGGGTAGTTCATCAAGTGACGACCTAATATACATTCTAATTCATACATATTCATTAATCATGAACTAACCACTAACATCACTATTAATCAAATTCACAGGCACCCCATCAAGTACACTGTTACATCACTATTTATCATAACTCATCTTGAGCATCATTATCTAATGCACAACATTCATTTGAGCCACATAACATTTCGTATTATAAGCATACTTAACGAACAACAACTTAACAGCCCATACGCGACGAAACACCCACGTTTCGTCGAAGCCATGCACGACGAAACTCCTTTAGGTTTCGTCGAGTCCCCTATGGTGAAACCCCTCTAGGTTTTGTCGACAATAATACCGCCTGCAAACCCTACTGTTTGATTACATCATTCTTATTTATATCCGACCAAATCAAAAGCAAGTCACCGATTATCAAAGCCTAATCCCTATTTACGAGAGCACTAGCAGTCATCATATCAAATCTTAAATGCACATGCAAGACAAGAACAAAATGGCCGACAATTCATGAAGTGATCCTTATCTAATATAGCTACACTATCGAGACAAGTCACATGCATATTAATCAGCCATGAACCTCCTAAAACAACATTTAATTTCACAAGCCAATCACATTTCTTCATCGTTATATAGCATTTATATAAAATTCACATACAAACAAGATCAAACGGACGAGATTCAACATGAATAAGAATTCACTAACCACAGTCTTGATCAAGTAGAATGATGCTTCAAGGGGGGGTATGCCTACTGCCGTCGAGCAATCAAGAAGGAGAAATCGAAGGGAACTAGGGTTTGCAAGTTATGATTCACGTAATATAACCAAGTGCAACTTAACTAAGTATGACTGGGCCTATCCTGGGTCGAAGCCCATTGTAGCAAAACTTACTCCCACGAAACCCTAAGGTTTCGTCGTATAAGGTTGATGACGAAACATCATGTTTCGTCGAGCAAAGGATAGCGACGAAACTCCAGGTTTCGTCGAGTAGGTTTCGTCGAATTGTAAATGCACTTAAACAGTTTATGAACTTTCATTTAATAACCAAACAATAGAGCAACACATTAATCATATAAATACTAACACAATATCTCAATACAAAACAACATGCACAATTACAGGGCAACAAGTTATGCAGACATAATTGTGAAACAGATAACGCGTCGAGGAAAGACCTTGAAAACTCAGGTTGTCACATATGTAGTATACTTGTTTGTTGATTTCTTGTGATTATGGTGTAGATCATCATATGAGACTTGCTAGATGATGATTAAACACATGATCTAGCAAGTATAAGGATGGATCTTGTGAAATTTGTGACGATCATCGTTTATGTTAAACATGAACTTGAAGATGAACTCGTTTTAGTGTATGGTGATTATTTATACAAGTTGTAAGTCTTGAAAATAAAAGATTTCAAAAATTATATTTTCAAGAAACCAAAGTTTATTACAAGATTTAACATGAACTTGGTTTTCAAAGAAAGTAATCATGTTTTAAGGGTTAAATCGAAGTTAGAAAAGTATTAGTAACAAGAAAAATACAAGAGGAATAATTTTTAGAAAATCATCATACAAGTTGTGAAGAATCAAAATTTACAAGAATGAGTTTTACAAACTAAAAACCATGTTTTTAGAGATAACTAAGCTTACTAAACAACATGTGCAATTACTACACATTTTTGTTAAACTTCAAGTTCATGACATATTGTGAAATTGCATATTTAAGGCTTATGGTAAGTTATGTGTAAATTATTGATGATTGATGATGAGATTTTAAAAGAAAATGATATGCTTTTAAGCATGGAAACCTCCATTTTTAAGGGGAAACTATGGCAAATTTTTTGTAGAAATTAAACACTTAGAAAAATATTTTTAAACAAATGTTTACAAGTAAATTTTGATCATGGTTTTCATATAAAAATTTGCCATAATTTTTATTACAAAAATTACAAATATTGGAGGTTGATTTTTGATAATAAAAATGACTAAGTATATATTTAGGAAAATATATATTTAGATGTCACAAATTAGAATACGTATCCTCATACGTATAAATACACACCGGAATACACCACCAATACTTGGCAAAATACACAAGTATGAGAGTACACAAGTACTAGCATACCTACACTTGGAAAATATTTATATGAGGAATACATGATAAACCAAGTTAAAATATATTATTTTAACAATATTCCAAATAATTGGATAAATATAATTTAAGTTAAAATATTATTGTTTTAACTAATAATTATAAACTTTGGAATTATATAATGCACATCAAAGATGTAACTCAAAGTATACCAAGAATTCCAAACTAAGTCTTAATAAACAACTAAGACTAAGAGTCGTTACACGACCTAAACGTCTAATAAAACTTAGCACGTGTGTAGGTGATAGTACGGCTTAAGGATACATACTTTGGATACACAGGAGACAGAACGCAAACCAGTGAGTTCATGTCCCCCTTTTCTTTTAACTGTTTTCAGTTTTATAACTTCGGGGGTGAAATACATGTTACAAATGTTTCAAACGTTTACAAATGGTATGGTTAGCTAAGGAATGAACTGTTAGATCATGTGAATGGGTAGGCGCACACTTAAGACCATTAATCCTTGTATAAGGACCGAGGGGCATGAATGATAGATCTATCTGGGTGTTGCGAGCCCCACCCATGGGCCCGGGAGTGGCTGAATATGGTGACTATGTCGTTCCAGCCGGGTGGACCGGTACAAAATCCGCTAGACTTGAGCTTTCCTGCACCATTGCACATATATTAATGACCTTGCAAATCATTAATTGATATGTTCATAGACGCTTTCATACCGGTTTACAAAGGAATACTTACAAATGTTTACAAGATTATTCGAGCTCACATACAAAACACATGAACTCGCTCAACTTTTGTTGATGTTTTCAAAATTACATGTATTTTAGGAAACAAGATGGATCTTGGGCGCTGGTGTTTTTTTCAAGACGTAAATTTCAAGTTTAGATGTCATTTACTTTTGATTTGTAACATAACTCAAGGATATGTTGGTTGAAACCTAAATGAATTGTGTTTGTAACACTTTAAACTTATGAATGGATGAACATCATGTTTTAATCATATAGTTGTTTGTTATAATTGAATGCAATTATATTGAGCAAGTCACACATCATACGCTTCCGCAAAAGTCAGGGTGTGACACTTTTTTACCCTTAATGAAGCGCGTCCACGTAATAAACATGATGTTATTTACGAAAATACCATCGGGCCAATCTAGTCCATAGATTGTTTTGATCTGACGATCCATAAGCGTTCTAACACTTTTCACCGTTTTCCCTAAATCTTGACCCTATATATATATATATATATATATATATATATATATATATATATATATATATATAGGGGAAGGTTCATTGGGGAATAGCGGGGAACCGACTCAAACGAACTCCGATTGGACTCATTCCAGCGGCGTTGGAACCGGCTCGTCGAACCCTAACTAAGATCTCTTAACCCTAAACCCTAAAGCCTAACCCCTAAACTCTAAACCCTAAAGCTAAAAAATAAGGCTAAAACATAAGCTAAACCGTAAAATCTAAACTATAAACCCTAAAAACTAAACCCTAAAGGCTAAACCTAAAGCTAAACCCTAAAGCTAGAGCCTAAAGCTAAACCCTAAAGCTAAACCCTAAGGCTAAACCCTAAAGCTAAACCCTAAAAGCCAAACACTAATATATTTAGGGTTTAGGGGTTATGATTTAGGGTTTAGGGTTAAAAGATCCTAGTTAGGGTTCGACGAGCCGGTTCCAACGCCGCTGGAATGAGTCCAATCGGAGTTCATTTGAGTCGGTTCCCCACTGTTCCCCACCTTTTTAGTGTTCCCCAATGAACCTCACACTATATATATATATATATATATATATATATATATATACGTATATACGTATACGTATGTATACGTATGTATATATACGTATGTATACGTACATACGTATACATACGTATATATACATACGTATACATACGTATACGTATATACGTATATATATATATATATATATATATATATATATAAGGGAGGGTTATCTTGAGAATACTAAATATTGCGAGAACCGTGAGAACGAATGAGAAACCAACCAAAACCAATTTTTTTAATACAAACCTCATTGTAATTAAAATACAACATGAAAAAAAAGAAATTACAAAATCAAATAATCATTTTCTCCTCTTAATCACTCTTATTAGATTTTTTACACATGTGTAAATATAACAAATTTACACACGTGTAAATGACAAACTTACACACGTGTAAATGACAAACTTACACAAATTTAATTTTTTTATTTACGAATTCACGTAAATTTAAACATATAAATTTAATTACTAACATTGTATTCGAATAATAATGATAAGTGTAAAAGGAAATTTTGAATTTGAATTGTTTTTGACCAAGTTATTATGGTTTTTTCATTCGTTCTCACGGTTATCACAATATTTAGCATTCTCATTTAAACCCTCCCCTATATATATATAGGATGAGGATCATTACAAAACACTAACTATTGCGAGAACAAAAAGAACAACTCTAAAACACTAAATTTTGGGATTTAAGTTTCATGTTTTTTTTTAGATTTTTGGTTTCTTACATTCATATGTTTATTATATATACATAAAAACCATATTTTTTACCTACACGTAGCTTACATACATGTTGGTAATTTAACTTACACATAACCTACATAGTGTAAGAAACAATAAATCTTACATTTGCAACATTTTTATTTACTTTTTAGGTTTTTAGGATTGAAAAAATAGGTGATTCATTGTGTTTTGTGTGTTCTCGCAATATTTTATGTTCTGTATATAACCTTCCCCTATATATATATATAACAGGGGGCCGCTAAAATGAAAATCACCCCCAGTTGCGAGAACCGCGAGAACCACTCTCCACCAATCAGATAATGACAACCAAAATGGTAATATAGTTATTTAATCAAAACCATCAAATCATCTCCCTCTCCTCATTAAAGTCTCTTTTTTAAGTCTTTTCAATTTCTCTCTCTTCACATTTTCTCTCTCCTCTTTTTGTTATTTTGTAAAAAAAATTAAAAAAAAGTTTAAAACCGTAAAAAAAGTTTTTGTAAAAAATGTAAACAATTTTAAAAACGTGTGTGTAAAAAATAGTTTTTTTGTAAAAAAAAAAAGTTGAAACCGTAAAAAAGTTTTCGTATAAATTTTGTCTTTTGTAAAAAAAGTTTTTATGAAAAAAAAAATTTGTAAACAATTCTTGGTAAAAAAGTTTTTGTAAAAAAAAGTTTAAAACCGTAAAAAACGTTTCGTAAAAAAAACGTAAAAAAAGTTTAAAAAACGTGTGTGTAAAAAATAAGTTTTTGTAAAAAAAAGGTTAAAACCGTAAAAAAAATTCGTATAAATTTTTGTTCTTTGTTAAAAAGTTTATGTAAAAAAAATTGTAAACAAGTTTTTTTTGTAAAAAGAAAGTTTAAAACCGTAAAAAAAGTTTTCGTGTGATAACCCGAACTTTCAAGGTTAGCCTTACCTACTTCTCGTAATTGGTGTCGTTAGTTGTACTGTGTTAAACTTATATGTGATTGTCATTGCTTGTATGTTATGTGAAGTTGTTGGTATATTATGTGATATGATATGTGAAATTGTTATACAATAGAAACGAGTCGCACACCCTTACCGAGTCGCTACTCTAGATATCACACACTCCTCTCTTTGCGGTTTGTAGGACAACCCATCGTCCCAAGCCTTTAAGGGTTCGAACTGGAACCAAGTTGGGCCCGGCCCACTTGTGTTTGATGTTTATACACCTAATGGTAGTTAGGGATTTCGTTGTTCCATAATCTCAAAACTAGCAACCCTAGAGATCCCTCCCTTTTCCTCTCGTCGGCAGCCTACCCCATCGAAGCTCTCCTCCTCTTCTTCGAAGATTGTTGCTCTTGTTTTGCAATACATAATCTCCTGGTTAGTTATCATCTTCTTAGTTGAGTTTCATGTTGTTGTGATTAATGAGTTCTTGTTGTTGTGATTAATTATGGATGTAATTGTTGATTTATGGTGGGAACATGATAGTGATAGTTTATGATGAATTAAATGAGACACCCAAACTGTGAGATGTTGCTAATGACCTAGGGTTGCTTATATGTGAATTCGATGGTTACCATGTATCACATTAGTTAGTATTGATGTTCGAATGTTGCAAGAAAACAAGGGATTTCATGATAATGAATGTTCATGAAACTACATGAAACTCGATTTGGTTTGATGATTTGATTTGATCTGTTTGAAGGCCGATGATGATAGTATTAACTATTATGATTGAATGATTAGGATCATAATCTTCGAATCTTGTAACTGTTTTGATCGAATTGGTGTGAATGTTTGTTGTTAAGAAGCGATAAATGTGGAATAATTGTTGATTGATTGCCCGTAAACATGGTAATTAGTTGTTAACAAAATAATAGTGTAACCGACCTCATGATTTTAATGGAGGATCGCACACTTTTATTATGGTCGCACAAAAGGACCTCCATCGCACAAGCAAGGCCTGGTCGCACACTGACCATAGGACCGCACAAGCACATGGGCTTGCTTTGCTAGTTGGGCCGCACAACAGTTAGTGGCCCACAGACACATACCGATCGCACAGCCCAAAATAGAATCGCGCACCATTTTAATTGGGCCGTGAAGTTGGATCGCACAAGCCTTATTTGGCGGATCGCACAATTAGAAACCAATTGCACACTTAATGGTTCAATCGCACACCATCCGGTTGGGTTGGGTAAGCTACCGGGCCACACTATATCAGGCCCAAAAATAGGTAGTCGTACACCGGCCCACATATGAGTCGCACAAGTCCAATTCAATCACACACCTTGTATGAACACTCAATTGATTGGGCTTTACTTGTAATGGACCATAGAATCGCACACTATTAACATCGTGATACTTTGATGTATGATACTGATCGCTTGGTATGATTAACTGTTACAATTGTATGATGATATGTATACGTTACGTGAGTCTTATATGGCATGATGAGATTTAGAAACTGATTATTATCGGTAAACTATGTTAGGGCGTATTTGATCAACTGTTAAACAAGTAACTAGTCTTACCGAGCAAATCCAAGGTGAGTTCACTTCTCTTGAGCATGCGTCCCGGTGGGTGGGATAATCAATTGGGTATTCCTGAGAGGAATAAGTCTTTTCTGGGTAAAAACTGGGATGTTGGATAATACACTCATTTCCTGTCACCTTAAGTCCCATATTCTACCGAATAGTTACCTGAGAGGTAATGGGGTATTAGTTGATAGCGCTATTAGGCTTGGCAACCTCACACCGTACCTGAGAGGACGGGCGTGAACTAATGACCTTAATCATGACCAATGCTTAGATAGGGGGCATTGGGGACGGGCAAACAATCTGACGCCATCCTGTACGATATTGAGTTATTATCAACATTATTTTCGGAATTGTCATTAAACTGGACGATACACTTGGTAACCAAACGTTTTGTAAAAACTGTGAACTCGCCAGCTTTGTGCTGATACACTTGTTGCATGCTCGCAGGTCGTTAGATTCTTTGGACAAGGAACTTGCTGTCTGGGATTGCTAGAGTTGTCATGGGTCGAGCATTTGGATACATGAGACAAGTTTAATGATTTTCATACATTTGGTTTTACAACATTAAACAATAGTTTACTTTATGCTTCCGCTGAACCTGTTAAACTTTGAGTTGTGTTTGAGAATGTTTTAATTTAATAAATGGGAATTTAATTATAATATCTTGTTAATAGTTCAATGTGATTGGTGGCTAGATCCTGGTACGTCACACGCCTAGCGGGGTTCCCGCATGTGGAATTTGGGGGTGTGACAGTTTGGTATCAGAGCCACTGCTTATAGTGAACTAGGTTTTAAAACGTTTTTTTTTATAAAACCAGACTATAACCGAACAGTTTTGAAATCGACCATGACACTCAGCTCCAGATTGCAAGGTTCGTCTCTCGTTTACTTATTACATATCATAACTAGTGTACACTTACGTATGACATTGCATGTAATTGCACACTTAGCACCAAAATATGAATTCATGTGTTACTTGCCTACGTTATACGACTGATAGTGTGACGTCTCCCAAGACTTTCGAGATCTATGTTTTGTGATGTCTTTTGTCTCGTTACTCGAAACCGAGGAACCTTTTAACACGAGTTAAGAGGAGCTGAGATAAACATGCAAATCTCATTGTGATGGGATTTTAACATGTTTATCAAAGTAATTTCATCCATATGAAATAAAAACGCAGCGGAAAATGAGTTTAAAACATGTTACTTTTATAAGATATAAAACCATTTATATGCAAAATCCCAAAACCCGGATCCATATATGAGATGTATACTATCAAACACAACCATAGGATGTTTAGAAAACTACCTTCTTGAATTACAAGGATTATGAAACGGATGATGCTTCTTGAAATGGTTGTCTTCAAGAGTAGAAGACCTCAAGCTTGTATACCCCAAGCTTCCAACAAACACTATGAGATTAGCTAGGATTTAACACTTGAAGATCAAAAATTGAACACTTGAAAAACACCCTTATGGCCAAAATTTAGAGAGCAAAAATTCAGCTCTCTTATTTTTTTTTGTCATCTAAAACTATATAAAATAGAGAGAATATTGCACCTCCTTTTGGGCCAATCACCAAGCATCTTCCACATGCAAAATGCATGAAAGGGTATTGGACCAAAAAAAACTTGGTTAGAGAGAAAGGGGGCCGGCCCCATGTGGGTGTTTATATAAAAAAAACAATTTTATTTTATTAAATAAAGTGTTGTTTATTTTTATAACTTTTATAAAATAAACACTATATGTTTTCAAGACTTTATGCACCTCTTTTAAAATTGTTATTTAACTTATTAAATAACAAAATAAAATATTCTCTCATAATAAATTATCCACATAATTTATTGGTTTCTCAAGTGTAATTATTTAGAACACCAATTTCTAAATATTGTAAGTGTTAATATTTATTTGTTTGATCATATCACAAATAAATAATATAAGTGTTTGTCTAGCTTGTTATTGGGTATGACTCGACTTGGATCATAACGTACTAGCCACATCAATTTAATATGTGTCTTGGGCATACAGAGTCCTACAATCTCCCACTTGCACAAGATACATAGAAGATTGATGCAAGTAGTAAATGACGCCTAACTACGGTTTACTACCCCCAATACGTATGACTATATTTGCCATTCAATAACATCATCCCTTTCAAGTCCCTTACTTGAACATGATTTAGGTGAATTTATCATTTATCCTTTCGTTACAGATGTCATGTTAAATCCAGAGACACAGAGTGATCACTCTCTGTTGATTTAACTTTAGCAGGCCTTAGACATCTTACTCTCAACGAATAAGAGGAACAAATCCCTTCTTGACTACATACGTCTCTCACAATCACCTTGTACCACACCTGAGCTTAGCCTTATGTACTGTCATATTACTAACAGCGAAAAAAAAGTCAAGGTATAATATTTGGTGAATATCAAGACCCAATATGTATCTCAGGTCAGAGGATACTATGATATTCGCCTTTACTCAAAATTTACTTATGATCAATCACAAATGATTCCATGCAGTAATATTTGAGAGCGAGCCAGTCCAATATTTGTATCCCACAAATATCTATGAACTTTGGCAGCAACACTTTGCTCTATATTCATTCTAAATGAATATCCACCAATCCAAGTTCATAATAGTCTTACATTCATATTTGTTCCCACAATTATGATCGACTACGGACATTTAGAATAATTAACTTATTCACGGATTTAAACATGCTAATATGAAACATAACTCAAAATACCATAAAAGAGTTAAATTAACAATTGTTTCAATATCCAAATACAAAATTAGATCAAATCCAATCACTAGAATATCGAAGTCCTAAGGAACATGTATGACCCTCATGTTTTCCCTTGTCAAGGAGCTTCGTGAGTGGATCCGCAATGTTTTGATCTGTGTGAACTTGGCGGATACATATCTTTCCCTTTTCAACTTCATCCCTTATGTAGTTGAATCTCCGCTCGATATGTCTAGTCTTTTGGTGCGCACGAGGTTCCTTGATTTGAGCAATCGCACCCTCGTTATCACAAAAGATCTCTAGGGGGTCTTGAATGGTAGGGACCACCCCTAGGTCGGCTATAAATTTCTTCAGCCATGTAGCTTCCTGGGCTGCCAATGAAGCGGTGATGTATTCTGATTCTGTAGTGGACAATGCTACCACGTCTTGTTTTGAGCTCTTCCAAGAGACTGCTCCACCATTTAAAATGAAGACATACCCCGATTGCGATCGAGAATCACTTCGATCGGTTTGGAAACTCGCGTCCGTGTAACCCTTTACAACGAGCTCCTCCTCACCAGATCCATATATTAAGAACATATCCTTAGTCCTCCTAAGATATTTCAATATGCTTTTAACAGCCATCCAATGACTGTTACCTGGATTCTGCTGGTATCTACTGGTCATGCTCAAGGCGCATGAAACGTCCGGTCTGGTGCATATCATTGCATACATGATGGATCCTATAGCTGACGCATATGGGATTCTTTTCATTTTCTCTTGCTCATCCTTTGAGCTTGGACATTGAGATGTGTTCAATATTTTCCTCTTTTGAATAGGTACAAAACCTCTCTTAGAGTTCTCCATTTGGAACCTATTCAAGACTTTGTCAATGTATGCACTTTGGTTTAAACCTATCAAGCGCCTTGATCTATCCCTATAGACCTTTATTCCCAGAATGTAGGCGACTTCACCAAGATCCTTAATGGAAAAACAACTTCCAAGCCAAGCTTTTACACCTTCCATGGTTGGAATGTCATTCCCAAATAGTAGAATGTCATCGACATACAATACTAAGAAAGTGATGATGCTCCCACTAGCTTTCTTATACACACAAGCTTCATCACCGTTCTTGATGAATCCAAAATTCTTAATTTCTTCATCAAAACGATGATTCCAACTTCTAGATGCTTGTTTCAATCCATAGATTGATTTCTTTAACTTGCATACTTTGTCAGGATGTTTTGGATCGACAAAACCTTCAGGCTGAACCATATAGACATCTTCATCAAGATATCCATTAAGAAAAGCCGTTTTGACATCCAATTGCCAGATCTCATAGTCATAATATGCAGCTATGGCAAATAATATCCTGATTGACTTTAGCATCGCCACAGGCGAGAAGGTCTCATCATAATCAATCCCTTGAGTTTGAGTGAAACCTTTTGCTACAAGTCTTGCTTTATAAGTATCCAAGTTACCATGCATATCTGTTTTCTTCTTGAAAACCCACTTACTTCCAACTACTTTGGAGTTGAGTGGTGGCACAACCAATTCCCAAACTTGGTTGTCATACATGGATTGCATCTCTATGTTTATGGCTTCAAGCCATTTGTCACAATCGGATTTTGACATTGCATCATGGTATGTGGTTGGTTCATCTGAATCTACCACGTAGCAACCATCCATGAAAAATCCATATCTTTCAGGTGGATTACTAATTCTACCAGATCTGCGAACATTTTGTGTGTTTCGATCAACCTCTTGATCATTTTCAACAACCTCTTGTTCAGTGCTAGTATCAACCAAACGTGTATCGTCTTGTGGTTCTTGATCCTCTTCAAGTTCCACTGTTCTACTACTAGTTCCTTCCATAAGGAATTTAGCTTCTAAGAACTTACCCTTTCGAGCAACAAATACCTTTTGCTCGGTTGGATCGTAGAAATAATATCCTATATCATCTTTAGGATATCCTACAAAGATACACTTAGTAGATCGGACTTCTAATTTATTTGGAGTGTATTGCTTAACATAAGCTTCACAACCCCAAACCCTTAAGAATGATAATGATGGCGGGTTTCCATGCCATATTTCAAAAGGTGTCCTTTCTACTTCTTGGTTGGGGCCATATTTAGTATACGGACTGCGGAGAGCAAAGCGTAACCCCAAAATGATAGAGGTAATGTGCTTCTAGCCATCATAGATCGAACCATATCTAATAGAGTTCGATTTCTCCTTTCGGACACACCATTGTGTTGTGGTGTTCCAGGTGGAGTAAGTTGTGAAATGATTCCACAACTTCTAAGATGATCTTGAAAAGCACCACTTAGGTATTCACCTCCTCTATCGGTACGAAGGACTTTAATTGTTTTCTTGAGTTGATTTTCTACTTCACTTTTGAAGTCTTTGAACATTTCAAATGCTTCATCCTTGTGTCTTAGTAAGTACACATATCCATAACGACTATAGTCGTCGGTAAAGGTAATGAAGTATCTTTCACCATTCCTAGTCATTGGCTTAAAAGGACCACATACATTCGAATGTATGATACCTAGTAAGTCTTTTGCCCTTTCAAAAGTTCCACTAAAGGGTGTCTTGGTCATTTTGCCTTGTAAAAAAGATTCGCATACATCAAATGAATTATCTTCATTTGTATTCAGAAGACCATTTTTCTGAAGTGTATGCATGCAATTCTTGCTTATATGTCCAAGGCGACAATGCCAAAGATAGGAATCACTCAAATCCATTTTGAGTTTCTTGTTGGTTACTTGGTACATTGAGCTATCGTATGATGCGTTATCATGATCTAATTCATAAATACCATTTAAGGATATAGCTTTAAAATAAAACACATCATTCTTAGAAACATAAATATCATAGTTAACAAATTCGAAATTGAAACCAGATTGTTTTAAAAGGGAAACAGAAATTATGTTCCTAGTCAAACTAGGAGCATATAAAACATTCTTCAAAATCACTTCCAAACCACTTGGAAGCTTTAAAACGTAGTCTCCTTGAGCTTCGACTTCAACTTTTGCTCCGTTGCCCATAAAGAGACTACTGTCTCCCTTCTTGTAATGTCTACTTCTTCTGAACCCCTGCAACGAATTGCAAATATGAGTTCCACATCCGGTATCTAGTACCCATGTGTTAGAAGAAATAACATGAAGCTCAACATGTATCATAAAGATAGTACCTGAGGTTTGCCCTACATCCCTCTTGTTTTTCAACTCCTTGAGATAGGTTGGACAATTTCTCTTCCAATGTCCTATCTCACCACATTCAAAACATGGGTCATTTGTAGCAACCTTTTGCTTCTTCTCCTTCGGTTTGGTGGGTTCTGCTTTAGCTTTTCCCTTTCCCTTGACGTGTCCCTTTCTTTTAGCATAGGTTGCTTTAGAGTCGGGGTGGGGCCTCTTCTTGTTGCCTCCTTCATTGATCGCTAGGACGGGTAAAGCCTTTTTGCCCATACTTGCTTCGGCCGTCTTGAGCATTGCATGAAGTTCACCAATGCTCTTGTCCCATCCATTCATGTTGTAATTAATTACAAAACTCTCAAATTTCTTTGTTAAAGAGTTGAGGATCAAATCCGTAGCCAACTCTTTAGAGACGGGACAATTTAGCCGTTCGAGGCGATCAATGTGGCTTTTCATCTTGAGAACATAAGATGATACCGATTGGGTTTCCTCCATTCGACATGCATGAAGCGCCCGAACAGTTTCGAAGCGTTCTACCCTTGCTTGTTGTAGGAACATTTCCTTTAACTGGGTAATCATGTCGTATGCCCCGTGGTGTTCAAAATCCTTTTGAATTTCGGGAATCATAGTTCCCAACATGAGGCATGAGGCTTGCATGGAGTCCTCGGTATACTTAACCCAATCGTTGTAGGCTTCCACATTTTCCACGTTAGGTTCATCGGGAATAGGATCGTCCAACACATAGGATATCTTCTCTTGCTTGAGAACGATTCTCAAGTTTCGAAACCAATCCATGAAGTTGTTATGGTTGAGACGATCCTTTTCAAGGATGGTTCTTAGTGACAGGTTTCGGACGGTTTGGTTAATCGAGTTTGCATTGTTAGCGGCCATCTACAAAATTTAACAAGTTCAATTTTAGTCTTTTCGATATTATTATATTTTAATCATTAATACCCTTTTGTGTCTTAAAGACAATTAATAATTAAAATTTAGAATCCAACGTTACATTTAAATATTGGTTAGGTGACCTTTATCCCTCTATTTAAATTAACAAGGTAGTCAACGTTTGACAATTGCAACTCTTTGCAACTTCTAGTCATATGGGATCGGTTAAACATCTTTATGTTTAGTTGGCATGTTTAATCCCATCAACACCTTTGTTCCCATGCTTCGGTGACCCTAAGTTCATGGTTTCCAAATCAAGTCGTCCAACTTACACACACATGTGAGTTTATTCACATAAGTGGTTAGGTGACCTTTATCCCACAAACATGGTAAACTCACCTCGAACATACAAGTTCCCTCAAATGTGGTTAGGTGACCTTTATCCCACAATAAGAGTTCCCAAGTGTTTCGAGTGTTGTATAAAAGGATGGTGTTTGACTTGTTTTATAAAAGGGTTTTTAATATTTCAAAATTCTAGTTTAGAAAATATTATGTACCACACATTTGCATGCATTCAAATCAATGGTACTTTAGTGAAAACTAATTTTCATGGTTCTTTTTAATAAAACCCATTTTATTATAAAATCATTAATTTTTTAATAAAACCTTTATTAATCATTTTAATGATTTTGTCAAGAACCAATTTTACGCTTGTTGTTGATTATTAGTTTGTTAAGTCATGCATATCTACATATCATCTAAACAACAAAATAAACAACCACACAAGCATAACAATAGGTGCATAACCATAGCCAACTATTTTGACAACACTTGTTAGCCGAAACAAGTGTGCCAAAAGGTCCTTCCTAAAGGGTGAAAAATGACACAAGTAATGTGTCGATGAACTCCCACTTGATCCCGCATCCAAATGCTTCAAGTCTCCATCTTGTGTTGTGATTTCTCCACCTTTTTTGAGCTTCCAAAACTCTTTTATTTTCAGCTCCAAACTCCTTTGGACTTCAAAAAATGTGTTTTGGTTATCGGGTTAAAATCCCGTTGAGAACGATGAAGTTCTTTGGACCGAATATTATGGTCCAAACCAAAACGGCATTTTTGTGTGCATCTTCTTTTACAAAATATATCCTAATACATTTTTTCTAGTAAAATAAAATGCACCTAATCTATTTATTTTACATACCAAATGAAAATAAATAAATTACATATCTTCTAATGGAAGAACAAAATAATAATTATTACAACCCATTTAAATAATAAATCACAACACAATCATTCAACACAAGGTTATGGCTAGGTCATATGCACCAAAATATATATCCAAATATATATATATTAATTTCAAGAAGCATAAAAAAATGGTTCCCTTTTATAAACATTTTCGGCTATTTTCAAAACCCGAAAAGTTAAGTTTTGTCCAAACAAACAAATCATCCATATGAAATAAATTTTTCAAGATTCTCTTATGCATGTAAGAAAATAATCTTGAAAAACAAAGGGTTAACCATGTTAAAATTTTCGGCCATAGGGTTTTCTTCAAACCCGAAACCCGAAATTTTTAATCTATTGAAGTATGCACTCATATAAGCGGCTCTAGATGCCATTGATGGGATTTTAACATGTTTATCAAAGTAATTTCATCCATATGAAATAAAAACGCAGCGGAAAATGAGTTTAAAACATGTTACTTTTATAAGATATAAAACCATTTATATGCAAAATCCCAAAACCCGGATCCATATATGAGATGTATACTATCAAACACAGCCATAGGATGTTTAGAAAACTACCTTCTTGAATTACAAGGATTATGAAACGGATGATGCTTCTTGAAATCGTTGTCTTCAAGAGTAGAAGACCTCAAGCCATACCCCAAGCTTCCAACAAACACTATGAGATTAGCTAGGATTTAACACTTGAAGATCAAAAATTGAACACTTGAAAAACACCCTTATGGCCGAAATTTAGAGAGCAAAAATTCAGCTCTCTTATTTTTTTTTGTCATCTAAAACTATATAAAATAGAGAGAATATTGCACCTCCTTTTGGGCCAATCACCAAGCATCTTCCACATGCAAAATGCATGAAAGGGTATTGGACCAAAAAAAAACTTGGTTAGAGAGAAAGGGGGCCGGCCCCATGTGGGTGTTTATATAAAAAAAAAACAATTTTATTTTATTAAATAAAGTCTTGTTTATTTTTATAACTTTTATAAAATAAACACTATATGTTTTCAAGACTTTATGCACCTCTTTTAAAATTGTTATTTAACTTATTAAATAACAAATTAAAATATTCTCTCATAATAAATTATCCACATAATTTATTGGTTTCTCAAGTGTAATTATTTAGAACACCAATTTCTAAATATTGTAAGTGTTAATATTTATTTGTTTGATCATATAACAAATAAATAATATAAGTGTTTGTCTAGCTTGTTATTGGGTATGACTCGACTTGGATCATAACGTACTAGCCACATCAATTTAATATGTGTCTTGGGCATACAGAGTCCTACACATTGTCATTATGGGTGGACACATAATGATAATGTGGGGTGTATGTGAGTCCAAGTGAGGCTTAACGAGTGTGAAAGGGGTTCTGTTCCGTTGTTTGACGTAGTGATAGAACTCAGTAATCTGTAGAAGTCATAGAGATGTTTGACTCCTACATAATCCCGACCCTTAACCTTTTCCACTCTTCTTATATATAGAATCATGAGTGGACGAAACGGTGGACGTGGTGGAGGCCACGGCGGTGGACGTGGCAACATTGTTATGTCCCAGGCTGAACTAACCGATTTAATCAATACTCGTGTGGCTGAAGCCCTAGCGGCTCAGCAGGCTGGTACGATATGTGCCAATACTTTTTATCTTTGTGTCGCGTACTCGACTCTTACTTGTGTGTTGTATTTCCTTTCGTCCTTAGGTCAACACGTGAATCAGAACCAGAACAATCCACCTGTTTGCATGTTCAAAACGTTTATGGATTGTAAGCCACTGACGTTTAGTGGGACTGAAGGAGCAGTGGGGTTACTTCGTTTGTTTGAGAAAGCGGAATCGGTCTTTGCTATGTGTAACTGCCCTGCTAGGGACAGAGTGAAGTATGCTTTGGGCATACTTGAAGATGGTGCCTTAACTTGGTGGAATTCCCAAGTCCAGATACTGGGTGTTGAAATGGCAAACGCGACTACTTGGGATGACTTCAAGGAGCTGATGCGAGAAGAGTACTGCCCTCGAGACAAAATCCAAAAGTTGGAGAATGAGTACTACAACCTAAATATGGCAGGATCTGAGATCGAGGCGTACACGAAGCGATCTCATGAACTTGCGAACATGTGTCCTAACTTATCGCGACCACCACACCGTAGGATTGAGTTGTACATCAATGGTCTAGCACCACAGGTCAAGGGTTTAGTCACTGCAACGAATCTTGACAACTTGCCTCGAATCATCCGCTTAGCCCACAAGATCACAGACCAGGAGGTGGAGCGTGGCTCGCTACCACCACGTATTTCTGCCACTACCACTACTGCTACAGCTACTACTCCTGCTACGGATAACAAGCAAAAGTGGAACGATACAGACAAAGTGTCCAACTCTAATCAGTCACAGAAGAGGCCTAACAACAATAACAATCGCAGTTTTAGTCAGTCATCCTCCGTTAATCAGAATCCGAGCAACAACACGAATCAGGGCTCCTACGTAGGGAAACAGCCAAAGTGCACTAAGTGCAATTACCATCAGCATGGACCGTGCACCCGAATCTGTCACAGGTGCAACAAAGTGGGCCATATGGCAAGGGATTTCAAGGCCCCACTCCCAAAACAGCAGCAGCAGCAACCTCCACAGCAACAGCAGCCGCAGCAACAGGAAGGGTGACAGCCTTAACAGAACCAGGGTAATCGTAAGGGATGTTTCCAGTGTGGAGACGAGGGTCATTTCAGGAGGGATTGCCCTCAACTGAATCAGAATGCTGGGAATAACAACAACAACACTGGGAACAACAACAACGGGAACAATGGTGGGAATGGTGCGCGTGGGAGAGTGTTTACTATCGGTGCTGAGGAAGCTAGAAATGATGGCAACGTTGTGACCGGTACGTTTTCTGTGAACAACCTATTTGCTTCTGTTTTATTCGACTCTGGTGCCGATTGGAGTTATGTATCCTTGGGGTTCAGTCGTCAGCTAGGGTTGACACCAACACCTCTTGTAAATAAACACGTAGTAGAATTGGCTGATGGCAAGTCAATTGAAGCCTCACACGTTCATCTTGGATGTAAACTCGATCTTATGGGTTAAGTTTTCGACATTTACCTACTTTTCGTTGCTCTTGGAAGCTTTGATGTAGTCGTTGGTATGGATTGGTTGTCTAAGCACCAAGCGGAAATTCTTTATAAGGAGAAAATCGTGCCTATTCCTCTCCCAAGTGGAGAAGCTCTGTCGGTCCAAGGTCACCAAAGCGGTAGAATGGTTAACCTTATTCAGCTATGAAAGCCCAGAAGTGTCTGCGGAAGGGCCATCCTGCTATTTTAGCGCTTGTTACTAACACTCCGCCTGAAGAAAGGAAGATCAAAGACCTGCCTGTTGTTCGTGAGTTTTCCGACGTATTTCCTGAAGAACTTCCTGGTTTACCTCCTCACCGTCAGGTGGAATTTCAGATTGACCTTACGCCAGGAGCAGCCCCAATTGCTCGTGCTCCTTATCGTCTTGCACCAGGAGAGTTGCAAGAACTGTCTAATCAACTTCAGGAACTATTGGATAGAGGCTTTATCCAACCTAGTTCTTAGCCTTGGGGAGCCCCAGTTCTATCCGTAAAGAAGAAAGACGGGTCCTTTCGTATGTGCATAGATTATCGTGAACTAAACAAGGTGACAGTTAAAAACCGTTATCCTTTGCCACGCATCGACGATCTGTTTGACCAGTTGCAAGGGTCAAGCTTCTACTTAAAAATCGATTTAAGATCGGGCTATCATCAGATGAGAGTCAAAGAAGAGGATGTTCCTAAAACAGCCTTCAGAACGCGATATGGCCATTACGAGTTTCTGGTCATGTCATTCGGGTTAACTAACGCACCAGCGGTCTTCATGGACCTCATGAACCGTGTGTGCAAACCATATCTTGACGATTTCGTCATTGTGTTTATCGATGACATCTTGATCTATTCTAAGAACAAGGAGGACCACGAGCGGCACTTGCACCTTATTCTGGAGCTCCTAAGGAAGGAGCAACTCTATGCGAAGTTTTCTAAGTGCGACTTCTGGATTCGAGAAGTACACTTCCTTGGCCATATTGTTAACGAATTAGGAATACACGTGGATCCCGCTAAGATTGACGCTATTAGAAATTGGTCAGCACCAAAGAATCCTTCGGAGGTGCGACAATTTCTAGGCCTCACTGGATACTACTGCATATTTATCAAAGACTTCTCAAGGATCGCTCAACCTCATACCTCGTTGACACAAAAAGGGGTTATATACTCTTGGGGAACGAAGCAGGAAGACGTTTTTCAACTATTGAAACAAAAACTTTGCAGTGCACCAATCTTATCCCTACCCGAGGCAACCGAAGACTTCGTGGTGTACTGTGATGCTTCTATTCAGGGTCTCGGTTGCGTGCTGATGCAACGCAAAAAAGTGATAGCTTATGCCTCTTGATAGTTGAAGATTCACGAGAAGAACTACACGACTCACGACTTGGAGTTGGGGGTCGTGGTCTTTGCATTAAAAATCTGGAGGCACTACTTGTACGATACTAAATGCACTATTTATACCGACCACAAGAGCCTTCAGCACATCCTTGATCAGAAGGAGTTGAACATGCGACAGCCTCGCTGGGTGGAACTCCTAAACGATTATGATTGTGCAATCAAGTACCATCCGGGCAAAGCTAATGTGGTAGCCGATGCCCTCAGTCGCAAGGAAACGAAACCCAAATGTGTCCGCGCTTTGAAGCTCACCATCCATTCTAATCTACCTGATCAGATCCGCTCTGCCCAAGCTGAAGTGTTGAAGGACGAGAACCTTAAAGCCGAAGCCATGCGAGGCTTGGAGAAACAACTTGTGGAAAGATCCGACGGTATTCGCTATTTCACGGAGCGAATATGGGTTCCTTTGTACGAAAATCTTAGAGAGCTTGTAATGGACGAAGCACACAAGTCTCGCTACTCTGTTCACCCAGGGTCTGATAAGATGTATCAGGACCTACAAGTCCTATATTGGTGGCTGAAGATGAAAACCCACATCGCGACGTATGTGAGTAAATGTTTGACTTGCGCAAAAGTCAAGGTGGAATATCAGAAACCATCGGGTCTGCTTCAGTAACCAGAAATACCCATGTGGAAATGGGAGTAGATTGCCATGGACTTTGTCACTGGTTTGCCTAGGACTCAAAACGGGAACGATACCATCTGGGTGATCGTAGACCATCTGATGAAATCTACGCACTTCCTAGCAATCAAGGAAACTGATAAGTTCTCACAACTTGCTGCCGCTTATCTTAAGGAGGTGGTTTCTAGGCATGGGGTGCCAACCTCTATCATCTCTGATCGTGATCCGTATTTCATATCTGATTTGTGGCAGGCGATGCACAAATCTTTTGGCTCACGTCTTGACATAAGCACTGCTTATCACCCTCAGACGGATGGTCAAAGCGAACGAACCATCCAGATACTTGAAGACATGCTGCGAGCATGTGTGATTGATTTTGGTAAAGGTTGGGAGAAACACTTAGGGGCTGTTTGGTAGCCTCTGAATAGTCATTAAGAGGCTACCTCTTAATGGAACCACTAAGAATTTTACCAATGAGAAGGTAGAAGAATGTGACATGTGATGATTTACCATTCAGAGGTTACCTCTTAACCATTCAGACTTGAGGTTACCTCTTATTCATTCAGAGGTTTTAAACCATTAAGAGGTAGCATCTGAATGGTCATTAAGAGGCTACCAAACAGCCCCTTACCTTTGATAGAGTTCTCTTACAACAACAGTAACCATTCCAGCATCCAGGCAGCTCCGTTCGAGGCATTGTACGGGCGGAAATGCCAATCTCCTCTTTGTTGGGCTGAGGTGGGTGACAACCAGATCACAGGCCCGGAACTTGTACTTGAAACTTCAGAGAAGATTGTCCAGATCAGAAATCGTATGGCGGCAGCGCGTGACCGTCAGAAAAGCTATGCTGATAAGCGTAGGAAACCTTTAGAGTTCATTGTAGGCGATCGCGTTATGTTGAAAGTCTCACCCCGGAAGGGTGTGGTGCGCTTTGGGAAGCGCGACAAGCTTAATCCACGTTACGTTGGGCCATTCAAAATCCTGGAACAAATTGGTAAAGTGGCATACAAACTCGAGTTACCTGCTAAATTGGGTAACGTTCATGATGTCTTCCATGTCTCGAATCTGGAGAAGTGTTTGTCTGATGAAACACTTGTGGTACCCTTCCAAGAACTGAAAATCGACAAGTTGCAATTCATAGAAGAACCCATCGAAATCATGGACCGGGAAGTTAAGGTCCGTAAGCACAGTCGAATCCCAATCATGAGAGTTCGTTGGAACTCAAGACGTGGACCGGAGTTCACATGGGAACGCGAGGATCAGATGAAACTCAAGTACCCTCAACTGTTCAAATCTACTCAACCTAATCCTGATGCAACTGGTGAATTTCGGGACGAAATTCCCTTTCAAGTTGGGGATATTGTGGCATCCGAGGAAAATCCACAGTCATCCTGATCTATCACTTCACTTCTCTGAGTTGGCTTACCAAATTTCGGGACGAAATTTCTTTCAAGTTGGGGATGATGTGACAACCCGAACTTTCAAGGTTAGCCTTACCTACTTCTTGCACCTACTTCTCGTAATTAGTGTCGTTAGTTGCACTATGTTAAACTTATATGTGATTGTCATTGCTTGTATGTTATGTGAAGTTGTTGGTATATTATGTGATATGATATGTGAAATTTTTATACAATAGAAACGAGTCGCACACCCTTACCGATTCGCCACTCTATAGATCACACACTCCTCTCTTTGTGGTTTGTAGGACAACCCATCGGCCCAAGACTTTAAGGGTTCGAACTGGAACCAAGCTGGGCTCGGCCCACTTGTGTTTGATGTTTATACACCTAATGGTAGTTAGGGATTTCATTGTTCCATAATCTCAAAACTAGCAACCCTAGAGATCCCTCCATTTTCCTCTCGACGGCAGCCTACCCCATCGAAGCTCTCCTCCTCTTCTTCGAAGCTTGTTGCTCTTGTTTAGCAATACATAATCTCCTGGTTACTTATCATATCCTTCGTTGAGTTTCATGTTGTTGTGATTAATGAGTTCTTGTTGTTGTGATTGATTATGGAT